>OX940901.1:15291797-16491797 GCA_954871355.1 Cabera pusaria
GTATGTGTAAGTTGTCCGTCAGAATTGCAACCCATTTCTCAACCACTTGCTGGTATATTGTATCAGATTGTGCTGAAATTTGGCATTTTTGGTATAACCTGTACGGGACTTAAAAATATTATTTTATTTACCTCGACATTTGCCCAAGTTGTATCAACATTCTTGGAGAAAAATTATTTTTTTGTTTCCGACTTCCTGTTTGGTCCTATACTCATCCGACCTTGATGAAATTACGATCTGATGAGTATCTCCAGGGATATGAAGATAAACATCTCAAACTTGGTATTAATAATAAATAGTGCGGAATTTAAAGTTGTCTTTTTTTAATGTTGATGAGATGCTGAAATATTTCTAATATAATTAATAATGTCTATTTAGAACTAGCTTAGTAGAAAAATCATGTCTTTTTAAAATTTGGATGTGTAAGTCAAGCCGTAATCCGTAAACCAAATAATATGTAGGGTACTGACCCTTTTATATGGTTTACGGATGGCGGCTTGGCTTACACGTCCAAATTATAATAATTAAGATAGTTTTAATAACTAAAACAACCGACTTCCAAGCCCCGCGCGTCAATTTCAGTAGCAAGTGAGACGTTTATCGTCATATCTCTGGAGATACTTATCATATCTCTATGAAATTAGAATGGGACTACTTTTGAAACGTACCGATTAAAAAAAGAATCATTCGAATCGGTTCACAATTGACGGAGTAATCGAGTAACATACACACAAAAAAATATATACTAACGAATTGAGAACCTCCTTCTTTTTGGAAGTCGGTTGAAAAGACATGATTTTTAGGGTTACGGAACCCTATCACTGAGACTCCGCTGTCCGACTGTCTGTCTGTCTGTCTGTCTGTCCGTCTGTCACCAGGCTGTAGGTATCTCATGAACCGTGATAGACGGTTGAAATTTTCACAGATGATGTATTTCTGTTGCCGCTATAATAACTAAGAACAGAACAAGGTTAAAAATTAAAGGGTTTAAAACGTGTTTTGTACGATAGCGCCATCTAGCATGACATATAGGGCGCTATCGTGTTTACCTTAATCTCGGAATCTGAATCTGAATCTCGGAAACGGCTCCAACGATTAAATAAAATTTAGTAGGTATACAGGGGATTTTGGGGGCGATAAATCGATCTAGGTAGGATTCATTTTCAGAAAATGTTGTTTTATTCGTGTTTTCAATAATCAACTTTATCGATAATCAACTTAAAATATGACTCTTTCCGACATCTATTGGCGAGAGAAGTATATTAGTGTTATTGTGTCGGTAAAGCAGTTAATTGCTTTCAATAGTAGTATTATTATTCGTTAATAGATGTCGGGAAAAGTCATATTTTTCTGTTTAAGTGGCAAAAAATACCGAGCAAAGCTCGGTCAACCAGATATTTAATAATATTAATTACTAACACTTTTGTGTTACCGTTTACTTAGTTGGTGTTAGAAGTTCGTTAGATATTCGTTAGATGGTGTTCGGAACCTTCCGTGTGCGGGACAAAAGTCTAACTCGCACTTGGCCAGTTTTATTGAAGACATGCCAGTAAATACATTCTAATAAGTATGTAATAAATGGTTTGTATGAACAATTTGTACGTCATTGGTCTCTTGAGGACGTGATTTTCGCAATGAGAAATGCAAACGTGATTTTTTTTGAAATGTAACTGTAGCTTTACCAATTATATTGAGCAATTGAATTTCAAAATACCACGGCATGGTAAATGGTGATTTCATCAAGCGATAAGAGTAGCCCATTGTCCACGGCACAAGGCGATATAGTAGTCAAACGCAAGCGAAGGTAATATTATGAGTGACAAAAATCTTTGAAGTCAAATTTTCAAGGATTTTCTTTCTTTCATATTTTCATGGATTTCAATTATTACTGATATAACGTTTTTTTCTGACAATATAATTAGAAAACAACACAATATTAATAATAATTGAAGTCTATCCTCATAATAACATTTCTGAAAACTAGAGAGAGTCATGCATGAGGTTGTTTAGTTAAATTACGTCGTTCGCAGATCATAAGCTTAGTTTCGAATACATAGTCAGACTAATCAGAGACGTGTAAACAAAATATTTACTACCCACAGTTCTCTTAAAGACTCCTAATATAACTCTAATATAATATACACTCACGAAACTACAAACGTTATATTATGAACGTGAAGTAAACTATGGACAAAGAGCTATGAGTAGCTACTCACTTCCTTTACCATTGGTTCTCGGAACCGCTACTTAGCAGAACAAATCGACTAATGTACACTTAATTGTTTTCCATGTCTTAGTTTAATGGAAATTCATGTGAAAAGCTTGCGTATGCAAATCTCTCGTGTGTTCAGACACGAGGCAAAATGGGAACGCTAATAAGACTCTTTGGTTATTTTTATAAGTAAGTATGGAGATGTCTATAACGCATGTTTGGTCTGTAGACAAAACGTGCGTTACACGTGTTGAGATATATACGAGTACAGTGTAAATATAAACTCTTTTTTTTTACTGCATCAAATCCTTTTTTCCTTTATTTTTTTATATTTTTCCTTTTTTGCATTAAACCTTTTTTCTCAACAAAGTAATACAAGCTACTGAGCCCTACTGTGGACACATGAGTAAAGAAAAGGCTTCTGTATTTTTGTCAGTGTGTTAGAGCACGCAAATCGTAGCCACGGCTAGATCAATTTTAATGCGGCTTACAGCGAGACATTTTGCGATACTGTTTTATATAAAGTTTTGGTACTCATTTTAATAGATTGCTCAAGAAGTGGGTATAATAACGGGGCGCCCTTAACTGAAATAAAATTGTACCTACTAATGACTATTCATCATTATCAGCCAATTTCCGTCCAGTGCTCGACATAGGCCTCTCCTATGAACTAATGACGATTAGATTAGGCTAAAAGTAGTACTTTTATATTGCAACATTTTCAATTTAACTATAGTTAAAGCCACTGCATTCAAAAAAAGCAAAAGGTTAGTATATGTAATTGATTAATTGTAGCTATCAAAACTTATGTAATCTCTATGCGTTGATTATAGGTTTTGGTGAGAAAATGCAACGTGGGAACAAAGTCACAGACTTTAAATCTGCTTTATTTGAACCCATCAAGTGACCAACCTCGGTTGGTTGCGTCACAACGAAATTCGTCTTAAGACCGCATCTCATTTCTACTTTTACCAGACTTTCTTCCGTTCTCACTGATTTTATAATTACAAGGCGCTTTACTAACCTTTCAAATAAAATTGGAGGTTATAGTTGAGAAATGACAATATTGCCAGTGAATTGCCAAAAATCACTATATTATTTAAATATCATTCAATGATTTGTGAATGAATATTCATGATAATATTACAAATATAACGCAATGGTCAATCCAGTAGCAAGTTTGAGGTGTTTATCTATATATCTCTAGAGATATTTATCAGATATTGATAACATTTACTAAGAATCACACCTGCTCAAGAATAATTAAAATTGGGTAATTTTCAGGGCCAAGTTTGAGGTATTTATCTCCATATCTCTGAAGATACGCATTAGATCTTAATTAATTGTAAGACCAACGCGGAAATAATTATATCGTTATTATGAAAAAAAAACTATCATTCAAACCAGTTCACAAATGGTGGAGTTGTAGAGGCACATACATTTCACTACAATGAAAAATATATTTCAGCAACTACAGTTACTAAATCGGTAAAAAGTAATTAAACTCCAAATTTTACAGAAGAGAGAATTACAGGATAGTGTGTTTATGGTTTTGAATCCCAAAAAAATAATTAAAAACATTATCCTGTTGTGTAAATATATAATGGTTTGTTCTTGATGAACAGCATCCATCACTGGAATTGTTTTTATGAATCATGAACAATAACTATCGACGCACAAAACTTCAAATATACTTAAGCATACTAGATTGGCAGTGCCCCACAGCCTTCACCCGCGCTAAAAGTATCCTATGGCCTTATCCATAATACTGGCTATACCTGGGCAAAATTTCAGTTAAATCGGTTCAGCTGTTTGACCGTGAAGAAGTCCCAAAACAAACAAATATATATACAAAACTGACTTTCGCATTTATAATATTGGTGTTTATATTGTAATGCTGGGAGTCGTAAACTACTATTTTCATCAAAAGATTTGAAAGTAAAGCGGCAACTCTAACCAAAATTACTATAAATTGGGTATCTTTATGATATAACTGTAATGACTCAATTAGAAATCGCAGGGTAAACTAAAACTTCATTGACAGCAGTACCAACCTTTATTATTTGAATTGTTAGGCTTTTATAATTTACTTGTTGTTATTGGTGGCTAGCGTATTACTTTTATATTGAAGATACCTTTAAGTCTCCGATGGTAAACCAAAGCTAATTGCTACAAAGCTTTTTTGAAATTGCTCACGTGCATTGCATTGTATAATAAGTTATTTTTCAAAAAAAATAAAACCGACTTCATAACCACAAAAAGGCACTCAAAAGCGAAAAATAATTTACTTAAAATTATTATAAGCGTTACCCACGTCTCTATTTGAAGTCGGTGCCAGCCAAGTCTAATAGGTAGTAGATAGATAATACCTACGAGTACATGTATCTACCTACTTACTAACCTACATGTACCTACTTACTACTACTACATACATAGCATCTATCTAATATCCAATAGACTTGGCTGGCACCGACTTCAAATAGAGACGTGGGTAACGCTTATAATAATTTTAAGTAAATTATTTTTCGCTTTTGAGTGCCTTTTTGTGGTTATGAAGTCGGTTTTATTTTTTTTGAAAAATAACTTATTTTACCCTTTTTAGTGCAAAAAAAGTTTTAATGAAATTACATGCATCTATTAAATTTCGTGTCTGGGCCGTTATACACTGACGGATATATACTTTTTGAAAATTTCAAGTGTGTACCTATAACGGTTAAGAAGATACAGATCTGTAAAGTGCGCACATATAGACACACGGACGGACGGACAGACGGACGGACGAACAGACAACAAAGTCTCAGAAAGTGTTCATTGGGTAGCCTTTGGGTTCGGAACCCTAAAAAAATTGACTTTAAATGCCGCGCTAAAGTGAAAATATTCACTAGTAATAATGATGTCATCAAGGTCTCATAGGACAATGTCCAAAATGGCCCTGTGCAATAAAAGCATCTGACACACGATAATTAATTGTCTATTTTATTACAATAATTCCAAATACTTTTATAACACGGACTAGTTTGTATTCCAAAATGAATATAAAAAAGTATTATTTGCGATTATTAACATTAATTGCCGCCATATGGCCAACAGGGTACTGAATCACTCTACTACGTTATAAGAGGCACTTCCCTATATTGTGGATACCCAAATTATGTAAGCACTGTGTAGCCAACCTAACAACGGAAAGTATTATTTACGTAGTAACTATTATATAATATGTGGTTTTATGCTTATAATTTTTTTTTGCTGTGTTGATTGGTACAAAGTACGTTCATGATTCTGAGTTATTTAATTATGTATGCAGTGTCGCGGGACTGAAATGGCCGCCATCTTCGCCAAATGTCATGTCATGTCAAAAAATATTAGGTATGTTTAAAAAAGTTTGCACTCTAACAAGACTTTGCCCGGTAGAACATTCCTGTGAAGACAAATTATTTATATTTATACATAATTATTTATTATAATTATTAATATATAATTATTTATTGAGGGCCCGGTGGCGTAATTGGGAGAACAGTCGGCTTTGATGCCGTGGTACCGAGTTCAAACCGCCGTGCACCAATGAATTTTTCTATCGAAAAATATATGTGCGCTTCTCACAGTGGCCCTCCGGTGAAGGAAAACATCGTTAAGAAACCAATAACCCCCGCATGGTGGTAGAACATATCTAGTGTCCGCCTGGCCAGCTACCACCCTCAAGTCAGAAAATCTGTCGCCAAACATCTAATGTGTTCCGGCAGCTATCCTTGAGAGCCAGTTCCCATTCTAGTCCACTTCTCTATCTTCGACCGCATCATCACTTAGCAACAGGTGAGATAGTGGTCAAACGCTTGCCTATAAGATAATACAAAAAAAAATTCCCCACCTTTATTTCTATCTCGCTCACAGTTACCGTAAGAATATCTTATATGCAATAGCAACCTCCATTGTGTATAATCTTCTTGGGACTCTTCTACTAAAACTAGTACAATCTCCTATGTTTGGGGTATTTATCTCCATATCTCTGGTGATACTAATCAGATCTCGATAAAATTAAAATGGGACCACCTCGGAAACGTATCCTACCAATTAAAAAAAGAATCATTTGAATCCGTTCACAATTGATGGAGAAATCGCGTAACATACACACAAAAAAAAAAAAAAAACATACAGACGAATTGAGAACCTCCTCCTTTTTTGTGAAGTCGGTTAAAAAAATAATGTAGAATTATGATTCTAAAGATTTAATGAGACATTATTTTTTTATAATATATGTCTGTGTTGTACCTTCCACTTTGTTTTTGTGTGTCTGTCTGTCTGTCTATCATAATAAGCTTTTCTTAATGGAACCATTTCAACAAATTAGGTTGCATCAACTCAAGGCTCAATTTATTTCTGTTGGCTGGTAAAGCAATAGTCAATTACGATCTGTTACATTACTAATTCTACTGATGGAACTATTTGAAATAATTCAATGTGTTAGCTGATCTATTACGAACCTAGATTTAAATTTATTTTATTAATATAATAAATTTCATTTATATTTTCATACTCAATTCGTACATTATCTTCAATACGTAACTAGTCTGCATATAAAACATTAAAAGAAAAAGGCAATTTTTCTGGCTTGTATTATTTATTATACTTGTACTTTTATTAATTCTATGGTTTCACTGATTATTTTGGCACACCAGAAATACTGTCTTGTTTCTTGTTTGTTGTCTTGTGTCTTGGGTACAGTACAACTACGTAAATTAGGTATCACTGAATCCAGTTACCATCATAAAAGGCTTGAAAATTGCACTAGCCACGGCCACACAACCATGTAATCAGATGCTAAGTTTTCCATTTCCACGATTTCTAGTTTTGGAAAACGTCCCTAACAAGTCGAGGCGCGGAAAACATCGGATGGGTGAAATCGTCATGGATGGTCACTCAGCCAGAATGCATACGTCGAGACAAACAGCACGACCGATTTGGCATGCACTAGTTGGTTGGACAAGAGTTTGCATGCAACTCTATTTTCTTTGTTTATTGTATGGTTAACCATAACGGCCACACTTTATCTTGCTAAGCTATTTAGTCACGCATTTATGTCTTTCTATTTTATCATCGCACCCTACTTCATCATCCTTTTCCTTCGTCCTATTCAACGGTATAGAATCGTTTCCTTAAATATTTTTGCACAACTGAGTATATTATGTATATTAAATTTATAGTAGTATTGAGTATATTATGTATTAAGTATATTATATTATGAGTATACTGTGCAATTGAGTACCCGGACCTATGTTCTCTTCTTAACCACTGGAAAATAAAATTCTTTGCGATTTAATTGCCAATTTCTATAAGTAAATGTATTAATTTTCAAAAGTAATTATATCACCTCCTCAGAACTCCGTAATTTATTAACCGATTTGAGAAATTATTGTTTGTTTGAGAGTATTCTTCCCAGAAAATGACTAGCGCGACATTTTAGGTCTCACGAGCTTTTGATAGACATACAGGCTCAGTTAGGATCACACGTCTAACGTGTGTCTATGAGTGTTTTACGAATGCGATACGATGCTCTTATCGGCCGTAAAGTACCTACTTCTAGTACAAAACATTAACATTCACAATAACATCAACGTTTTTCTAAGTTTTATATTCCCTATGATGGCTTTAATGATACCTTCTAGACGCCCTATCTTCAATCAATTGAGCATGATTATAATTACTGTTTTCTTTTAACTTATCCAACACCTACTCACACGTGTTTCACATTGTGTTCAACGTTATCTTAAAATTTTATGTTTTTTTTTTCAGATATGTTAATATGTGATAATTTGATAATGTTAATATAGCCTCACAATGTTATGTCTCTAGAACCAATGGTTAAGACTGAGTTAAAATATCAGTCAATCAGACAGAAATTAAAATCCTTTAAATATATGCATAGATTATTTTTACGCTAAAAGCGTATGTATACAATATAAAATATAATGTATAAAAGTGCTCAAGCATTATTAGTTCATATTTTAACTTTTAAAATATGAACTAATAATGCTTGAGCATTTTAGTTTGTTTAAACACTATAGTGGCTGAATGAACTAGTATGTCTAGATTTTTGTCATTAGGTCAGGAAATAGAACGTGAATGAAGAGCATTATCGTTAGAAAGAAACGCTCTGCACGCGTAATGGCATGTAGGTATGTTATAGTGGAATGGAACATAATTCAATGCAAATTAGATAGAAAAAAAAATATGTAAGATCCATCTTCTTCAGTCATGATTTGCTGTGCATCACCGTTAATTCTTCATTATACCATTCTAAGTATAAGTTTTAATAGGTGGTAAATTCATAATACACACATCAACACTGTCTAGGGATAATTTGTAAAAATTTCTTGTTTTTATAAATTTGTAAATTTGTAAAAATATTTTAATGTAAGCTTATTGTGTAGGTTTTAATGAATGATTCAAAATTTGAATTTGAAAAATAAATTAATAACAAAAGATTTGCGCGGCATAACTGTAGCGAAGATCGAATGTTTTTATTTACCTAACCTAGTTTTTGGTATTTTTTTTGTTTAAAATTAAAGTTTTAATAAAAATCATCGGTTAATTTCGAATTTATGTACCTGTATGCATCATGCAGCGGCGCCATTTAACGAGAGACGAGATGTTAGGGGCAGTAAGCATGCTTCAAGCTGGGGCTACTCAACGGAGTATAGCCGAGGAGATTGGAACATGACAAAACGTGATATCAAGGTTTTGGTCACATTATCGTACCACTGGTGAAGTGGCTGAAAGGCACCTAGGCGGGAAGGGCATAACCACCCAAAGACAGAATCGATTTTTGCAAGTGGCCGCGAGAAGACAACTTAATGTGACGGCCATGCAGTTGGTTCAAAGGCTCTAGTCAGAGTACCAGTTGCTTGTTAGTGACCAAATTGTGAGGAGAAGATTGCATGAGGCTAACCTTCATGCTCGCAGGCCGCTTCGTACTCTAGCACTACGCAGAGGAAATCGCGGACGAAGATTAGAGAGGGCTCCAGAATATTTGCTCTAGGAAGATAACCAATAGTCTGTAGTGTTGTCTACCGATGAGTCCCGATTCGGTTTTTATCCTGATTTACGAAGAGTACGTGTATGGTGAGCTCCTGGACGTGAGAAGCGTCTGCAACACCCGCAGGAAGTCCATCCATGCAACGGCGGAACAATCATGGTTTGGGCGGGTATTCGTGTTGGTGGAAGAAAAGACCTCGTTTGGATCAGAAACACCATGACTGCAGAAAAATATCGAAATCAGGAGCTAGCACCAATAATCTATCCTCATCGAATGCAAATGGGCCAAACTTTCACGCTCATGCACGACAACACTCGTCCGCACACTGCGCGAGTGGTCACCAGCTGGCTACAGGAGCACGACGTGTCGGTCTTAGACTGGCCCGCGCAATCACCAGACCTAAACACCATAGAGCACGCGTGGGACATGCTCCAAAGAAGGGCTTAGAGGAATTTTCCTCCAAACGTTGCGACTGAAAAGCAACTTTTTTTGCATCTTAGCAGGACCTGGGACAATATCCCGCAGCAGACTTTGGTAACTTAATTCGAAGCATGAAAAACCGTTGCAGGACCTTGATTAACGTCATGGGTGGTTTTACTGACTACTAATTTTTCGGGTAACTGCAAAGAACCTAATAATTCCGCTTTACTTTCACTTTTTTCTGAAAAAGAAATTCATCTTTAGGTTTACCATTATTTCACTTTTTGTCTTTATTTCATAAAAAAAAATATTTACGCAAAATAAATAACTTTGTTTTATTCTAAAGCATAGTCTGATAAATGGGCTCTATAAAAATATATACATGTTGTATGTTAGTTGTAACACGTTTGGAAAAAATTGAGAAAATCAGAATATCCCTAGACAGTGTTGATGTGTGTACTTAGGTGTAATTGCTGATAGTAGGTGTTACCATAATAATATTGTTGTAAGTTATTAATATATGTTTTACATTGTAAGTTTATGTAAAAACTTGTACAATATTGTTGTAACAAATTTACAACAAAATGTATAAATTATTTGTTTTATATTAAAAGTTAGACTCACTAGTTTTAGCTTTTGGTTATAAGACTATTCTTTTGAGTAAATACAAATATACATACATGGACGGCTAAAAATATGATCGTTTCGTTTGGATTTGCCGTACTCACGTAAATAAACTTTCAAAGTGCAAGTCTGATTCGCATTTGTAGGGTTCCGTAACACATTTATAAGATTGAGCAAAAAAAACACTACTTATAATTTATTATTCATAGACCACAGCCCCCCCCCCCCCCTTTAATCTTTGATTTTTATATTTGTATAAAATCGTAAAGCGGTTCACAGAATACATCTACCTACCAAGTTAAAACTGTGTAGTCTTAATAGTTTCGGAATTAAGTGGCTGTGACATACGGACGAACAATCTATAAGGGTTAAGTTTTTTGCAATTTGGCTACGGAACCTTAAAAACCAGCTAAGTTTGAGTTAGACTCGCGCACCGACGGTTCCGTTCACACTTGTAGACATTATTGCTCAAACTAAAAAAATAATAAACTAGTACGGTTTTTTAAAATAAGCGTAATCATGTAAACGGTCATATTTTTGGATCACGTTTACTTACAAGTTTGATTTTTTGTATTTGATATACCTTTTTTATTGAATGCCTACGCATTCCCGATAAAAAAGGTATTCACAGACAGACAAATAGACGGACAATAAAGTGATCCCATAAGGGTACGTTTTTTCGTTTTGAGGTACGGAACCCTAAAAACTGTAAGATCTCATTTTAAAGCCTTTCGAATGTGATAATGTTTTTATTGTTTGATGCGTTTGGTACGCAGATGCTATATTTTTTAACGATAGAAAGTCAGAAAGAAATATTAACGTTTGCCTTAATGTTAAAATGTTAATAAAAATAAAGAATACTACTTATTTATAAGATATGTGAAGGTAATAACATATTTCTAAACTTTTTTCACCTCTTCCTATAAAACTTTATGAACTATCAACTAAAACATAACTGCACAGATCTTCCAAAAAAAATTGTAAAATGGCGTTGTTAGTTTTAATAGAGGTATATTGAAAGTTTTCATGTTAAAATAGAATAGATTATAACCTGTTTTATTGTTTGACTATGTAAGAACATACAAAGGTACAGTAGTAAGGTGCAAGGAAAATTTATATATTACTATTATTTATTCTGTGAAATTAGGAATATACTTATAAGAAAATTGTATCAACAGTTGTTCCTCTCACAATATTTATAAAAAGATACAAAAGGTATGTATTTGCCACTTTTTGCACTTTATAAGTTACTAGAAGTCCCCCGCGGCTACGCCCGCGTTAAAAACTCCTTCTATTTACTTAAAACTTTTCTTTTGTAAAAACGATTCTATCATTAAAGACATCAAATAAAAATTAGCCAAATTGGTTCACCTGTTTTCATGTTATCGCGTGACTAAGACAAATCAGGATTCATATTTTTAAAACCCGAAAAACCCAATAAAGCGCAATCCGAAACTATATTGATTTTCAGACTTTTTTACCCCAGTTCACTCTTTTAGGGTGGCATTTTGAAAAAGTCTGAAACTCGTATTTACTTATTTATTTACAGAAGTACTTGTGTGAAATGTCGAATAAAATGACTATCCAAAATTTGAACCCCCGCTTCATCCCTTGAAGAGTGAATTTTGAAAAATCCTTTCTCAGCGGATACCTACGTCAAAATTTCTATCTGGATGCAAAATATCAGCGCAATCCGAAACAATATTGATTTCAGAGATTGTTACTCCACTTCACCCTTTTAGGAATAGAATTTCAAAAAGCCTGAAACACGTATTTAATCATTTATTTACTAAACTACTTGTGTAAAGTTTCGAATATAAGAGACAATCAATTCTTGTTTCTCCATACAAACTTTGAACCCTCGTTTCATCCTCTTCAGGGATGAATTTTGGAAAACCTTTCTCAGAGGGAACTAACGTCGTAATTAATAACTATCTGCATGCCAAATTTCAGTGCAATCCGAAACAATATTGATTTTTACACTTTATTACCCCATTTCACACTCTTAGGGGTGGAATTACAAAAAAACCTGAAACACGTGTTTACTTATTTTTTTACTGAAGCACTTGTGTGAAGTTTCGGATAGAAAAGACTATCTAATCTTGTTTCTCCATACAAACTTTCAACCCCCGTTTTATCCCCTTCGAGGGTTAATTTTGAAAAATCCTTTCAAAGAGGGATCTAACGTCGTAATAACTATCTGCATGCCAAATTTCAGCGTAATCCGAAACAATATTGATTTTACACTTTATTACCCCATTTCACCCTCTTAAGGGTGGAATTTAAAAAAAAACCTGAAACACGTGTTTACTTATTTTTTTACTGAAGCACTTGTGTGAAGTTTCGGATAGAAAAGACTATCTAATCTTGTTTCTCCATATAAACTTTGAACCCCCGTTTCATCCCCTGCGAGGGTTAATTTGAAAAATCCTTTCTCAGAGGGAACTAACGTCTTAATAACTATCTGCGTGCCAAATTTCAGCGCAATCCGAAATAATATTGATTTTCACACTTTATTACCCCATTTCACCCTCTCAGGTGTGGATTTTAAAAAAAACCTGAAACACGTGTTTACCTAATTTTTTACTGAAGCACTTGTGTGAAGTTTCAGATAGAGAAGACTATCTAATCTTGTTTCTCCATACAAACTTTGAACCCCCGTTTCATCCCCTTCGAGGGTTAATTTTGGAAAATTCTTTCTCAGAGGGAACTAACGTCGTAATAACTATCTGCATGCCAAATTTCAGCGCAATCCGAAACAATATTGATTTTCACACTTTATTACCCAATTTCACCCTCTTAGGGGTGGAATTAAAAAAAAACCTGAAACACGTGTTTACTTATTTTTTTACTGAAGCACTTGTGTGGAATTTCAGATAGAAAAAACTATCTAATCTTGTTTCTCCATACAAACTTTGAACCCCCGTTTCATCCCCTTTGAGGGTTAATTTTGGAAAATCCTTTCTCAGTGGGAACTAACGTCGTAATAACTATTTGCATGCCAAATTTCAGCGCAATCCGAAACAATATTGATTTTACACTTTATTACCCCATTTCACCCTCTTAGGGGTGGAATTCCAAAAAAACCTGAAACACGTCTTTACTTATTTTTTTACTGAAGCACTTATGTGAAGTTTCGGATAGAAAAGACGATCTAATCTTGTTTCTCCATACAAACTTTGAACCCCCATTTCATCCCCTTAAGGGGTGAATTTTGGAAAATCCTTTCTTAGTACACCCTTACGTACTAAGACAAATATACCCTCCAAATTTCAAGTCTCTACGACCAGCGGTTTAGGCTGTGCGTTGTCTGTCAGTGAGTCAGTGAGTCAGTGAGTCAGTGAGTCAGTCAGTATGTCAGGACAAAGATTCTTATAGTATTAGATTATATCACAAGACACAAATTTAGGACTAAAGTAGAATATAGAAGACATGGTAAAATTTTCGACGCAACATGCATAAAATTATTTTTTATTTAATGTAAGTACTCATTAATTTAAGCTACGTTTATAACAGCTATTAAGTAGCTGGTTATAAACGCCACAGTTTTTGTTATAGGCAGAAAGGACAGTAAACGCACTCATCGCATAAAATCAAGCGAGAGTCTTGCTCGGTCTGTTGCCTCATTACATAAAATATTGTAAAATAGGTGATCTTATCGCTACATTTTGCAACATCTTACTAAAACATTTGCAACTAGTACCTACATAAATTATGTATATAGTATTGTACACAATACAAACTCCGCTAACGATTTATGTCATTATATTGTAATACTCAACAATATTACAAATCATTGACCAATAATACTGTTCTAAGTGGACTGAAACTAGGCAGAGACCAATCGAAAATGGCCCGTTGCTACAATAAGGTGATTTACAACTTTTACAAGATCTCCTGATGTTGTAATCTTACAAATGATACTTTGATAACGATAATCTTTGTTGTGAGTTGAACGATGTCGAAATAACTTGATACAATATTATGTAGAACATACATAGATATGTTCTAGTTATCTTTCAAAAGTTATTGTCACATATATAATAGTTAGCACATAGCTTGACACATATTATGTGGCATGTCAATAAGCACACGTGAACTAAATGGCCAATTTAATAAAGACAGTGAGACGCCCTGGACAGTTTCTCACTGATTCTTCAACAAATATAACTCCATGTTAATCCAGACAAGCTCAAAATCTTGGACTTTTAACCACAAAATAATAAAGTTTTACAAACATCAGTATGGCTATTTACAATTATTCGAAAAAAATCGTAAAATAGTTTTTCTTCGACTCGGATCTTTGCGATGCTTCGATGATGACTTATGACATATCAATTCCAAATAAATCAGCGATTGTAATCGGAAATGTTTAGCCACGAGTAGGTACTCGTGCTTAAAACCTTTCCGAACATTTTAATTTGGAAGACTTATTTTATTATATACTAGCTGTGCCCCGCGGCTTCGCCTGCGTTAAAAACAACTTTTATTTATCTTAATTTTTCATAAGAACCATCTCCTGACGATAAAAAACACAACAAAAAAAGAATTAGCGAAATCGGTCCAGCCGTTCACGCGTGATGCCGTGACCAAGGGCAATTGGGATTCCATTTTTATATATAAAAAAGAAGAAGAGATTATATATCTCCAAAATAACTCTTAATGTCATGAGTACTCGATCGGAGGATCGAAAAACAGTGATTTCTAGTCGAAACATTTTGCTTTTAACTTTTTTACTTTACTCGGTCGGAGGATCAAGTCCAAGAAGAGGCAATTTTCGGATCTAAATTTGGTTTTGAATGATTTTTAATAACTAGCAAATTTGCCTAATCAAAAAGTTGATATTGTAAATATAAAGTTGTAGTCAAAAAGTTGATATATAATTTAACGTTATAATATTTTGGAAAGCCTTAGAAAATGTTTAATGAAACAAAATACAATTCAAAAGACGTAAATGGCTATATTGCTCTAATTTATATTGATAAAATACTTGACATTTGACACTTAGCTCTTGAACCCAGATAACCGAATGAAATAGATAGATAAGAATGCCGATGGTTTTTCCTTGTTTTGAATATTTATAAATAATAATTTAGATAGTTTAAAAACTAAAACAACTGACTTCCATGCCGCGCGAGTCAGTTTAAGCAGCAAATTTGAGACGTTTATCGTCATATCTCTAGAGATACTCATCAGATCTCGATGAAATTACAATGGGACCACCTTGGAAACAAACCCTACTTAATAAAAAAAGAATTATTCAAATCGATTCTCAATTGACGGAGTTATCGCGTACCATACAAACAAAAAAACATACAGACGAGTTGAGAACTTCCTTCTTTTTGGGAAGTCGGTTGAAAAGTTTTAATTAAATGGTTATTCTGAAACTTTGACAATCTCATTGGAAAAACAAAAGGTGTGTGTTAGCTTTTCTTTACTCATGTGGTGTCAGCGTAGTAGCATATCACTTTCTTTTTTACAAACTTCACGACGAATTTATTTGTCCGTCACAAATCTTGCAAATTAAATTTAATGCACTTATCGATTGACCTGAAATATTGCATACATGTGTAAATCGCGTGACAATGCAATATTATGATGACATGGCGCTGATCTGATGATGGAGCTGGAAGGTGGCCAAAGGAACTCCTAAACTACACATGTTATACCCGTCGTGTTTGGGCTCGTTGGATTTGTCTTAACTTACTCTGGTCCTAGGTTATGTAAAAGCTTGTGTTTAAAAAGGTTTTTTAAAATATTACTTGTTCTTAATATATACTTAATCGGATTACAGACCGAAAATGAAGACATAAATATAGATTTCTCGTTTATCTAAAGTCTTGAAATTATATACATATATAATATATAGTATAATGTTTTTTAAACCTCGTGTATTCTCAAGCCTAGCAAACAAGATTGAAAACAAGAAGAAATAGAAGCCTAAAGAGGAAAGCTTACATCTTCGATATTGCCAATAGTTGCAATACAACGTTAACTTAGATATGCCTGAAAAATTAAGCTGTGAATGATCACTGCATCTTTTTTACTCGCACCTTTATAATAAAATTTGTTAAAAATCATTACACGCATCGTTAAACTCAGTAATAATCGTCGCTTAACCGCAAAATGCATTAACATTAAGTTACTTTGACTTTCACTCCGTATACTCGAAAATAAGTCACAAGCAGGGACAATGGAAACTGAGGACTGAAAACGGTACGGTTAAACGGGTATTGAAAAAATTTTGGTCCTACATTTAACTATTGGCAAATACCACCACTAAAGTATGATGTCTGAAAATAGATGCACTGAGTAAGATAGATAAAATTGTACTGTACTAAGATCTAGTTGGCCCCACTGTCAATGGGATAAATTGCCCTTGCTGGTCCTCCATTTGATGATAGCATTGAGGGAGTATTCTCTATAGAGACAGCTTCCACAAAGATGGTTGTTCATCATTTTCATTTTCAATTTTGTCTGTGTTTTTTTTTATGGCCATACTACTTAACCAACTTTAAAGATGACACAGAAGAAAATTTACCGCTTTTATTTTGTTGTGCTTCGTGAATTCGGCAAATAACACAATTTGTTTTTGTTATAATTATGTGAATGTTCGTTGTTTATAATCAGGTAAGTAAATGGTATTTCAACATTAGCAAAAAAAGTCTTCCTACCCATTGAAATACGTTCAACATAATCTTCAGGTAATTTGGTCCTCTCGATTGAGACCGCCTGACGTCAGCCGTTTTAAGATCTCGACAAAAAGTCGACAAGGTCTCTATCCGCCTCTCAAGGTCGACAATTGATCACGCGTTGTGAGAAAAAAGTGCCTTTGTCAGTTTCGTAATCAATGGTAACCGACAGTAACTGCCTTTAAATTTCCGCTTTTTTGGGGAACTAGAACGTAATGTTTAGTCGAATTAAATAGATTATAATTAGAAGTTTATTTTTGGCAAGATAATAATATTATTTTAATTACCTGTACGTTTAGGTCGATGACCTTTAATCAGAGAATAAGATTTTTTTTTAATGGACCAGTTATCAGTTCTTAACCTCTAATCTCTTAACCTCTACCTCTAACTCTCTAATAAACTGACAACGAACTGTCCAGTATATTACTACTCTTTGATAGTGCCTCGATTGCCTAGCCAACAAAAAAACTCAAAAACATTTTATTGTCAATCTTACTGAGTTTGCATGATGCAGTGCCCATTCTATAGCGTGCTAACCATCTTTGAGCGCATCATCACTTACCAACAGGTGAGATAGTGGTCAAACGCAAATAAGATATAAATATATATAATCATATATGATCTTAAAGCAAAGCATCTCTTGCAGCTCTCAGCAACGTTGTTAGATTAAAATAATAATAAACTTTATAAGAAGTCTGTTGTATGAATATCTTGATGTGGTAGATGGCAGTCTACAATGTAGAGCAACTAATGCTAGAGCAACTGTCTGTTCGTCATCCGTTTTTAGTATTTTTTTATAAGAGACTAACATCTAACTTAAAGAAAGATACGATGCGGTCTAACGTAAATCGTGCTTGTCTGGAATACTACACTATATAACCGTTTTCTATATGATACTGCTAGTTAAGGCTAGTAAAGTAAGTATGTACAGAATATTCTGCCAAAACTCAGCAAGTCAATTGGTAACATTTCATTGTCTATTTTACCAGTGTACTTGAATTCCTTTATAGAATGTGTTAGACTACATTTTATAAAGGAATCTAAGGAATCCAACTTAATATTAAAAATATGTACCTATAATATATGTACAAGTTTTAAGTACTCGTCAAATCGACGAGACAATATACCTAAATCAGATTCTCGATGAACGAGAAACCCGTCATAGAATAATGACATGACATATTAAAGTGTTGTCATCATCCATTGTAGCCGTAGAATACATTTGAAGATGCAATGGTGGGTAGTGACCTCTAGTTAACATACCTTACTTATTGCTACAGAATAATTGATAGTACAAATATGTTCAGTGTCACCTAATCAATGACTACGGCCGTAATCACAAACACAACTATGAGGTACAACTCCTAAGGCTCGCGAACGCTTATGACATTACCTACTAGTGTCAAATCAAATCCACTACTATGCGTTTGTGAAAATGCTCATGAATACGAGCGTAAAGAGCTACGCTGCTGATTGCAACTGGAGAGACAATACTCATATGAATTTGTATGAAATGAGTTCTGAGAGCTGCTCAGGTCGTGCAAGACTACTTCAGTCCCCTTGCGAACTTTTTTAAAGGTCGAAAACCACTTTTTTATTTTTTATAGCAGGTAGACAAGCATTTGACCGCTATATCACCTGTTGTAAAGTTACGATGTAATTGAGGGTGTAGCATGCTTGCCTAGAAGATACCTGTTCACTCTTGACTTGAAGATACCTAAGTTATAGCTACTCGGAAACAAGTCAGATGGCAATGTGTTCCTTTCTTTTGCGGTTCGGATGATGAACGTTAATTGCGGATTGCTGCTGTTTGCTTTGTTGCCCGATTGTTAAAGGGGGAAGAAAGAATGAAATAAGATTGTGCAATTCTATTGCACACTCGCTAATGACAGTAGCGCATTTGTTCCACACTGGATTGGCTTTTTGATCAATAGCTTACAGGGCCTAGGACAGTAAGTACCTGTAGTACTATATACCGCAACTATAAGATAATCGTGGCAACGTGGCTTAGAATAGTGTCTTAAGTAAATTGTGGTTTTAGTTTATTTGGCTTATGTGCATTTACACAACATTTCTACTAGTATTTTTACATCGTAAAATTGTACTATAAATCCACGGCGGGATACGATGCAGTCTTGCCCGAAGTTAAGGTTTTCTGCAATTTAAAACAGGGTAACTATGTTAACTTTAAATTTCTGAAAGGCTCGGGAAGGAAGCTCTCACTTGATGGGAAGCGCTGACGTCTGCCTATAAAAGATTAGTATCTGTCTGACGTCAGCGACTAGAGCACACAATATTCTGGATTTCCACTAACAACAGGTACCTTCTCCTTATTTACAAATTTCTAAAAACCGGCGATAAGCGTTGGTAAGCCTCAGACCGGCGAGCAGAAGTCCTACCATTACAAACAGTGTCTCTAATTTTTATGTTATCATAGAGTAAGAATCATTTTGGTCTACTGCGCCACCCTAGTTAGTCTTAGAACCAGAAAGCATGATTATTTCGCGTAATTCGACCATAAACGGCAACACCCGAGCTGTTGCAATTTGCGTCCAATGTAGAAACTCGTTATGTAATGTGAACATCAATTTGTTTATGTTCACTTAGTTAACTTAAAACCTGTTTATGTATGAGGGAAATGAGTGGCCGACGTGTGACCGAGTTTAGTAAATATAAACAAATAACGTATTAAAATTTGACAACAAGCTGGACATTACGGATTCTTCAAGATTTTTTTTTATTACCTAAAGGTTTGACCACTATCTTATCTTGTTGGTAAGTGACGGTGAGGGCAAGTATCTTACCACACTAGTAAGCCTAGAATGATAAAGTATTATTTGTAAAGATCAACTATGAAGGTTTTGAGTGTGGATGTGTGGCTGGAACATATGCAGTTTTGGAATACACAGCTCCGATATTAAAGTTAACCACTGTTTACAATGATGTTTTCCATTTGGAATTATTAGTTCGATACTAACTCTAAATAGGTATTAAGTAGACGATTTTTTCTACTGCGTCGTTTCTAAGCATAAATAATAGTAAAGTCGAAGAATTAATGTAAATAGGTAATAAAAATGTATCAACTATGTCAGGTAGGCATATAATTTACACTGAACCGCATTAGCATCAAAGTATAGAAACAGTATATGTGCAGCCACTTTCCCTACTCGATTAGAAAATAACGCCTAGACTTAGACGTGAAAGCGGAAAAGCGACAGCCGTGACTTTTCTTTCATAGAATAAAATGTTTATAGCTAAGAGAAATAAGTAAGCTTCTGTTTAGTACCTACCTAACTCAAGAGTCTTATTCTTATGTGCGGTAAAGTTCAAACGTGTTCAGTTTATAAAATACTTGGGTTTTACGCGGTGAAATCCAGCACTCAATTTATTGCACACACGGTCTTGAATTTAAGTTAGGATTAAAGATTTTGTATTCTGCAACTGACGAATAAACTGAAATTCATGAAACAATTGTGTTTGATTGTAGTGCGCTACAATCTAACACAATTGTAAATTTAGTAAACATCATAATATCGTCACAATAAAGCGTTCTCAAATGGAATTTAATCCTCCAAATCTACTAGACGCTAGAAGTCTACTATATAGATAATAAAATATATGTGTGTTCACAATTAAAATAAGTTTAAATGAGAGCACCATCTAGTTATTACAAGCAAACACTTTTTCACAGTGCCATCTAATGATTTAAGAGCGAACTATAGTAACTAAATTACTTCAAGCACCATCTAGCGAACTTTTTATGAAACAAAAGGGAAGGCTACTAAAGTAAATAGTTCTACTATTCCCAAATAGAGGGCGTAAACTTAAAGTACTAAAACTGCAAATAGTATTTCTATTCACCGCTAGATGTCGTAAGTAACATTATCTATGACAAAGTTATACGTCTACGTGGAAAACGTTAAAGGATAAGTATATAGGTATTTATAATTTATAATATTTCGCACTCACCTTCCATAACATACACAATGCTGCCAACATCTCCCTCCTTGATGATAAGACTGCCAGCTGCATATTCGACGGGATACATGCAGTCCACGATCTCGCGGATCTGCGTCATTTCAAGGTTCTTCATGAAGTCATTGTCCAGTATCGCACCCTTTATCAACTCCCGCGATCTGGAATTAAAAAATAAATTATTTTAATCACATAAAACCATATCTTTGTGTTTACGGTAGAAATAAAAAATAATTATGTACCTATAGGTACTTTCATACGAGTAAAAGAGTCTCGCCCCCTGATTCTCAAGCATTTGAATACCTATCATAATACCGGAAGCTTAATTTTTAATTTTGAATATTGATAAATCCGTGAGCTATTTTGTTGCGGAAACCTTTCCAATTAGAATCACTGATTTGTTCGAATTGAAATAAGTATCAAAATTAACCGATTGCAGCATTATGAATTGCACAGTTCCAAGTCGAAGTAAAGATAGTTTCCGAATCCGAAGTTGATTTCGAATGATTGAGAATAACCCTGCTGATAATTATTATGGGCGTAGTTTGATGAGCACGTCGTTTTCGGGACCGGCATCTGACGATCCTTCGTACCCTACTTATCTGATTACTTTACCCGTACCATCAAAATTACTTACTTAGTTTTTTTTTAATTTATAATTTAATTTCAGCACAATGCTACAAATAACTTTACTAGTTATTAGCAGGCCGTCGAACATTGTTCATGCTTGCTAGAATTATGCTGAGTTGGGTTCTAGGTATTTTGCATTATGCTCTTCAAATATTTATCTACGATTTTTATTTCACAATTTATTGCCAAATTTTTTTTTAAATATAAATAGTATATACATACTTAATGTAGGTAAATAATTTACCTACATTATTTACATACGCAAATAATTTATGTCTTTTCATTTCACAAAGATACCTATTGCAAGATATAATTTTCTCAATATAAATTATGCGTTTTTCTTCTTTTAAATAATAATACCTACCTAAACTTTTAGCTTATTTGGCTGAGTCGTCGACAAGTATTGATATTTATGGCTGTTCATAATTACTTTGTCTGTATAACTATCTAAGTATCATATTTGATTTGCAATCAACTGCCAGCATTACAAGGAAATTATTAACCGTTTATTTTACCTGAAGGCTACTTCAGTGCCTTTATTGTCAAGTAATCTACCACATAATGGTAACAACCTCTGCGTTATTATACAAAATTAGAGTCATAAACTTAGTCTGTTGTAGACTCCGTTCTATGTGATTTAAATCTATAGATAGACTTTAAACAACAAGGCCTAATGATAGATAAGTATTTTATAGCTATGGGCACACATAATTTATACTACTTACTATGTAGGTAACTATGGTTATTGCCTTATAGGGAAGACCTATGGAACATAATTTCAATTAGTAATTGCATTACCAATTATCTACTACACAACATTACATTACAAATGCCTGCCTTATGCATTGTTTTCAGAATACAGAAACACCAGAAACCCTGTCCGTGACTTCAAGCGACGCTTCGTGTCCAAAATAATGTTTCTATCCATCTGGATTTCTATAATGGTCCCTATCACCTGAATGCACATGTAAACACGGCTAGGGCTTGAACCGGCAACCTCCCAGTTCGAAGGCAAGCTATCTATCTTATACGCCAACGGGCCATCCCGCAACAACGGGCCGTCCCGTAGTACATAATTTGTAGGGAACATTAATTTAGATAGATGAATTAAATAAGTTTATCCAAAAACTAATAAATCCTCTGAGCAATAAATATACAGTTAATTATTCTTATTTTGTAAGTTTCATTCAAATAATTTTGTATATTGCGAGAATAATTTAATAACTACACTTCACAGGGTAACAACAGAGATCATTATATACTCTAAAATAAGTTTGTATCTGAATGAGATTGCATTAAGCGACAAGACCGCCTATTGTTGATTTATCATTGTAAATTAAATGTTTGTTTGTTACTTTTATTAATATAGTTTTCAATAAAGTGTTTCTAAACTATATATTATCTAAAAATGCAAATACCTACCACTTCTTTCAATTTTGCGGCGCCATTACATGAACACATTCTATAAGGAGGGCATGTCGTACAGATTCATTTGATAATATTAAAAATAAAGAATACTGACGGACTCTTTTAAAAGTAATTTAATAATTAGGTAAGTAATCCTGCAACAAATATTGAAATATCAAAGTCAAACTATCATCATCATCATCAGCAGCCTGTGTTCAGGCCACTGCTGGACGTAGGCCTCTCCCAAGATGCGCCAAACTATGTACCTATTGAAAAGTGAAATACAAATTCGTCCGTAGTAAGTACGGATATGATAATTTGCTACCTACAATTTTGGTGGCACCCATAATAGGCGTTACAATTTAATGACATCACCATGGTTCTAACACTTTATGCTATTTTTAGCCAGAGAAAATTACAAGATGATAATAATAATCTAAAAATAGAAAATGAACGATTAGATTAGATATTATGTTTCTTTGAAGTGTAACACACTTAATATCTTTGTAAATTGTTAAACACAATCCAAAATTTCATCGTACCAACGGGACTTGAACCCTTAACTGAATTGGGTTAACAAATGCAATCCACTAATTTCGTCGTAACGTTACTTCGCACCATGGCTTAATTGGCAAAGAACCGGAACATGTTGTTCCGGAGGTTGCAGGTTCAAGTCCCGTTGGTACGATTAGATTAGAGTTGAGTAAAGTAAACAATATAGTAATTCTGTACTTACATAGTATAATTTAATTATAACGTTCACTTAAACATGTGGTAGTAATTACTTATATATTACGTAATGTACAAATTGTGGTAGTAAGTACTATGATTTAAAAAAATACCAAAATAGGTACATATTTTAGTATTATTTATATTTTCATAATCTTGACAACATTTCGGCCACCAAATCTACGAAAAATATAATGTTTTATACTATTATGATAAAACAATACCTATATTTAATTAGAGTATCTATGCGTATTTATTTTTAACTATCTTTAAAAAGGAGGAGGTGGTTGAACTTTTTCATGTTTATTACCTCAGAATTTCGATATTTATCAAACGATTTGGTTATTTGTTTTGTTTTATAGGGCGCCTATGCTTCCCGTGTGATCATCATCATCATTGACAGCCCATTTCCGCCCACTGCAAGGCATAAGCCTCCCGTGTGATGCCATTATAAAATCAACAAGATCTGTTGAGTATCTCCATTGCTATAGGGATAAACGCCTACCTCAAACTTGCCACTGTAAATGGCTACCGAGGGATTTGAAGTCGGTTTTTGTCATTTTGTAAACGATCTCAAATTATCAAAATCTATTATCACAATCTGCTTTTATATTATGTAGTAACATAGTACCTCAGAATTATTAATCTGAAATATTACCTAATATTTGTAATACTAATCACAAATCACATCACTAACTACTTAGTGTTGTGCACATAACTACGGCTAACGGCTTAAATCGTAATCGCTCACTAGCTAGTCAAACAAGTGTAGCCGTTTGCATTTTAAACTATTGAAATAAAAATGTCGTACACAGTACAGTCCACGAAAAAATGTGAGTGATATCATTTTATGAGATCATAATATTGTTTTGATGCGGTCAATGAAAGCTTAGGTACTTTACTGGTACGGAAATATTAAAAATAATGACGATATTCTTACATTTGAAAAGCCAAAAGACGAAAATACATAACAATACAAACCGACGCTTTTTAGGGTTCCGTACCCAAAGGTTGCCAACGGGACCCTATTACTGAGACTCCGCTGTCCGTCAATATGTCAGAGAGCATATCATATATTATTGAGATCTTCATGAAATATCTAAGGAGTACTCTAGACTAATCCATCAATGCAAAACATGAGAAAAGCGCGAGAGCGTGGTAACATCATCGACTGTATCATCACTTACAGGTTACGTGGTAACTATTATATAAACTGTGTTACAGGTGTGAAAGTGGTCAAACACTGGCTTATATGATATTAAATAATTTATGGTCGTACAAAATAAAAAAACCGAATTCACATGCCGCGCCGCGATAGTCAAAATAGCCAGTTGCCATAATCATGTCATCAAGGTATACACATTTGTTTATATTGTTTATCTTCATATCTCCGGAGATTATTAGCAGATCTCGATAAAATGGGACCAAACGGAAGGCATAATCTCTCAAACAAAAAAAAAGAATTTTTCAAATCGGTTAAGATTTGACGGAGTTCTGAGGTAACAAACTCTAAAAAAATAAAGAAAAAAACACTCGAATTGAGAACCTCCTCCGTTTTTTGTGAAGTCGGTCAAATAACTGCCGTCAGTGAGTGGTTTCTTAAGTCCTGCTTCTATTTGCCTGTAAACTGGGCTTCTGCTTTTCATACCTATATCAATATCATCAATATATATCAATATTAGCCAACATGCATCGTGACGTGACAACGCCGCGCCTGTGGCGAGGACATGCGTAACATAAAGTTCGTTCGTAATTATACCAAATGTGTGCATTTGAAGGCACACTGGCTAACACGACGGCCTCGGATATACACTGAGAAGAAATTCAATCACTGATTGAGCGATGACGTTTAGAGGGCCCTACCACAATATCTAAGACAAGCTCAAGAGCCACTTTTATCAAAGAAATATGCAGAAGGAACTTTTCCAGATGACTCTCCTAATCGATTTAAATTGATCTTTTACCGTCAAAACAAAGCGAATATCTTTAATCCTTAATATTTTATATCCAAGAACATTCCTTTTGTTTTATACGTTTATTTATTTCGTGAGTTAATTTTAGTCCAAATTCATCGCTTACCACCAGGCGAGATAAAGGTCCAACGCTTGCTTATAAGATTAAAAAAAATCAAAAAATGCATGTCTCTACTAACATTTTGGTGACATAATGACATTGACTTAACAGAAATTTTGTATGTAAGTACGCCATCTTGCGATTGCGATTTCAGGTTCTTAAATACCTCATTGCTGTTTTATTGAGAGACATTTTGCTAAGGGCCAAATCGCAACACACTCTCTACTATAATCAATGATTTAGAACTTATGGTAGCCCCCTCAGGTACCTAAAAGGTATTGAGTTAGTGCATGTGTTGAGTTTTAATGCAAAGGCTTGACGTAACTAAAACGTAAATAAACAAATTATTGAATTTAAAGAAATAGCGCAGGAAAGGCAAACATGACACATGTGATGCATAAAATGATCTTCAATCTTTGATATTATAACAAAATACATACCATAAATTACATTGTAATAGATACAAAATAAACAGTATCTTAAATAAACGCGCAATGATATTAAAATCTACACTGTTTATTATACTTTTGCTAACTAGATATACTATTAGCAGAAAATAAAGTCTATTTCAGAAACATAAATGTTTGTACGAACATAATTTTTGAATGACAACATAAAATTACATTTAAATAAACATTTACAATTACGCGATTCCTTTGATGTTGTTAAGCTCTTAAAATAATTAACGGCAGTTTGAATGTTTGTTTACTTACATGTGATTTTTTGGTATTTTTACCAGTTTCATTTCATAACCAGTGGAGAGGACAGCAAGAGGTTCCGCTGATATAGCTGTCCTCTTCAGCCTTGGTTCTCCAAGTGTATATACTCTAGTATTTTCTACGCCTGGAGATTTCATTACGAAGCAATCTTCTTCATCTAACCCATTCCTGTGACTGTCTATTATTTGTCTAGTCAACGGTGTCACCACTTGTCTATATTTGTCAATTTCATTCTTCAAATATCTTATCTGGGCGTCTTTATCATCTATTTCATTTTCTAATAGAGCAATTATTTTGTCTCTCCTTTTCAACTCTTCCGTCTTTTCAAGTAACAGACGCTTTAAATCCAGATATTTCTTCTCCAACTTATAAGTGTGGTCCATTTGGCACTGTTTTGTGTGTGTTTGCGACATTTTGTATCACTTTGTTATTAACTTGTGCTCCCACTAACTCATATTATATCTGCGATTTCACATTATTGAACGGTTAACCGAAACTATCGTGTAAAAATATACTGACGCATACTTATTGTGTTATCGGTCTTGGACGTATCAGGTAAGATAAGATCAAGAGTACACTCTACTAAACTTCTATAGTAATTGTTAGCAATACTGAGGATATCCAACGTCGCGGTCAGTACTAGATCTATCCAAGCCAGTGAGAAACATTGCAATGACTATACTAACAGCAAGTTGCGTAAGTGATTGCTTATTGTGTCCTTATAAAAATATTGTGACGACCGATTCAATATGAATGAGTGAAACAGTCCATCTTGACAGTGAGTGAGTCAAGAGTGGAATGACTTGCGTTTGTAATGAAACAAACTTTGGATTACGAACATGCGCCGACCACCGGTCTGGTTTAGCTTCTCTTTTAATTGGTTTTCATTAAACATGATTAATGTGCCAGATTAATATACAAAACTAGAGTTTTAATTTTAATAGTCTTGACTGCAATGCCTCGAGCGAGGACGCGATTTGGTAATATCAACACTGTCATAAATTAGGTTCCTTAAGGTTACTTACCTATTTAAAAAAATTGTCTGAATTTTGATTAATTAGATATATGTATATTAATCAATATTTTCTTAATTTATGACTTTTCTATATTTTGCGTTAATTTAATTTCCTTACGAATTTTTTTTGAATAATGACTCTTCTGAAACAAAATGATGTCAGTAGGTACATAATTTTTAGAGCTACTCATGGCTCTAGCGTCAATCTAGCATTTTAATTTTTCTATTACGACATCAATGAAGTCATCGCCAAAAAAGAACATAGTTAGACTACATACATACATACGGTATATACGGGTATTAATACCAATATTATATAAGATCGTTTAAAAAACTAAAAGAACCCACTTCAAATGCCACGCTATTAATTTTCAGTAGCAAGTTTGAAGTGTTAAATCTATCTATATATCTCTGGATATACTTATCAGATCTCGATTAAATTACTATTTTATACATATTTGGCGATGGACCGATGGTACATTAGTTCTTAACGATTAAACTACTGGACCAATTGGTTACTGGAACTTGGCTAAGTCTTGCACAGTGGTTGCTGACTTGGTAGATTTTTTTATTCACTAAATGTTTATCGCTTCTAATAAATAAGCAAACTTTAGTTTTATTTGTTTCATCTTTATTCGTATTGACCTTTTTGTTTTTTTTTCCTAGCTTTTTAGCTCCTTTTATTTCATTGTATTTAAAAAAACATATTAATATTTTGTGTATTATTATTATTTAAGATTACAGTTTCAAGTCTAAATCTACTTTACACAATACTAGCTTACTTATAATACTAGGTAACAAAAACAATGCAATATCGTCCATGCTTGACCACCAACAATGTAAGTACAAATGAAATAAATAATTCATTGTATTACGTGTAGGGACGGACATGCCAGAAATTAAAGAAAAGTTCAGGCCTGCATGCTGCCTGACGGTCCCGGGTAGGTATGGTTAGATAGTTGAACATGATAGATTAACATACGTAAGACATAGGATACTTTTCAACTAGGACGAAACTGCGTGGTGTAGCTAATTATCGGTACAGTAGGGCTATTCTGTAAGCTATCTCGGAAGCGGAATCCGCGGTGAGATTTGAATTTCGTATTACGAAATTCAACCGTATTACAATCTTGTTACGATTGAATTTCGTAGTACGAAATTCACCGCGGATTCCGCTTTCGAGATAGCTTACAGCATAGCCCTACAGATTTTATCTGCACATGAAGACAAGGGATCGAGGTGAAAAGCATAATTTGGGAGTGTCCTAATACCCAGTTGTTAGATCAAAGAGGCTACGGGTGGTAATAATGATGTTTATATCAATTTCATCGTAATCGTAAAGATTTAAGGTAAAGCAGACAGCGCTGTGTTGACAATGTAAAGTCTGTCTAGAGTGAACATCAAAAAAATTAAAAAAAAAATCAACTAAAAAATGAAAAATAAATAATAGTTTAAAAAAACGAAAAAAAGCGTTTTATAGAAAATCCAACTAAAATATAGAACATAAATTTTAATAAATTTGAATTAAAAATAGTGTAAGAAAAAATGATTTTATTGTAAAAAAAAAGCGTGGGGTGCATGGTATCAATAGTTCCAAATATTTTATGAACAGATATGACTAGAAGGGTTATTTTGATAATATCCTGAAAAGCACCCCACGCTTTTTTTTACAATAAAATCATTTTTTCTTACACTATTTTTAATTCAAATTTATTAAAATTTATTTTCTATTTTTTTTTGGATTTTCTATAAAAGCGTATTTTCTTAGCTTTTTTAAACTATTATTTATTTTTCATTTTTTAGTCGATTTTTTTTTTTAATTTTTTTTAATTAATTTTTTTATTGTCATCGGTCCTTAATAAGTATGCCAAATTTCGTGTTAATCCGACGTTTTGAAGGGGGTTAAAATCATGTCATCATCATAAAATCATCAAATTTTATTATTCATTTATTGTGTCTGTAATGTCTGCATGCTCATTAGCACTTCAATAGACATTACACATGTTCAATGGACTTACAAGATCAAGTTAAACCAGTTGTGTAGGTGAAATTTGGTAAAGGTTGAATTAAGCTGAAACCTTTCTAAGCATTGTAAGGTCAGGTTAAGATTAATGTGGTATGTACAGGAAATTTGGTCACGGGCATGTGAGCCATGCATTTGGAAGGTTCGAGACGCAGCTTCAATGTCAACTGCTATAGCCTACACCGTATGTTATACAAAATAGAGACTCAATATAATAATATCGTTTAAAAACTAAAAAAGAACCGACTTCAATGCCGCGCTATTCATTTTCAGTACCAATTTTGAGATGTTTATCTCAATATCTCTAGAGATACTCATCAGACCTCAATAAAATTACCATGGTACCACACTTGGGATATCTCCTTTCGAACAAAAAAAGAATAATCAAAATCGGTTCATAAACGACGAAGTTATCCGCGAACAAACATAAAAAAAAAATTAAAAATATATATACGGTCGAATTGAGAAACCTCCTCCTTTTTTTGAAGTCGGTTAAAAATATTGAGACTCTATTTTGTATTAATACAAGTTTTATATTATCTAATAATTATTTTGCAGTCGTAGGACTTCTGTTAGCTCGCCTGGGGCGTAACCACCACTTCGCCAATTAATTCAGCTGTGAAACTGGAAATTTTTTCGATCGGGTTGAATGGCAGTGTCCGGTGAAATTACGGAACATTTAAAACCTAAAATATTTTGTCTCAGGTTAACAGAAGCAGTACAATAACACGACGTGCAAAATCTGGCTAATATTGCATGCTACTGTAGTTGTAATAGGTAGACCATGAGACGTGGGTCGTGCTATTGTTAACTTATAAATCAATTACGAAAATTGTGAGAACTTTCAAAGTACGGACACACCGCGGCGTCCTGCATGCGCGATCTAGGCTGCGATCAGATAGCGCAGTAGTATTTGTATCGACTGGTTCACACCAAACGCGATCAGAAAACAATTGAAATGTACTGAGATACCTTAAGGTACGGACACACCGCCGCGTCCTGCGATCTGCGGGCGCGATCTCACTACATTTCAATTGTTTTCTGATCGCGTTTGGTGTGAACTAGTCGATACAAATAGTACCGCGCTATCTGATCGCCGCCTAGATCGCGCACGCAGGACGCCGCGGTGTGTCCGTACCTTTACTGAGTACAGTAGTTTTAATCTGAAATGTTATAATATCGTGTCCTCGTTTAAATATTACTTATTATAAGTATAATCAAAATCAGAATTGAATAAAAAAATGATATCACTTTATTTTTGTATTATAAATTACGAGTGACCTTAGACATATAATATACCTAAATATTAATTACTAGAGCGTAATCAATGTAGTGAACCAATAAATAACTAACAGTATTGTTTTGGAAAACCAATGTGTTGACTAGCAAGAGAGTAAAAACTCTTAAGCTTGTTAACAAATTATCAAAGAATATACATAATTATAGCTGTGCTCCGTGGCTTTACCTCCTATGTTTAATTCTACACTATTTATTACCTATCTATTTGTTAAATTTCAGCTAAATTACTCGACTTGTTTTACCGTAAAGAGGTAACCAACAAACAAATACACAAACTGTCTTTCACATTTTATTTTATAATATTGGTGTTGACATTATTGCCGTTTTTATTAAATTATTATTTAAAAAGTTCCACGACGTTGGCTAGGTGGCGGTTTTTTTTCTTTGGTGCGGAACTTGTGCGGTACCTACAGAATCGCTTATTCTAATTGAACAAAAATATGTATTAATTATTGGAGCTAAGATTGCTTAAAATTATAAATGTAAAAAATGTAGGGTTGCAGCTAGTTGCTGATACCCGCCCCGCGATTTCGTTCAAGTACACCAAGAAATCATTAGCTTATGTTCATCCCCATGCTATAAATAAAGTATCTCCTTGTTAAATTTCAGTAAAATCGGATCGTCCGTTTAGGCATGATTAGGTAACAAACAGACAGACTGATAGAGCGACAGAGTTACAAACTTTGCTATAATATTGGTATGGATGGTATGGAGTTGTAATGCTAAAAGCGGCAAAGAAATCAATCAAAAACCAATGAAAAGGTTTGTCTCATTTTTAGTAATTAGTCATAAATATATAGGTGTTATATTCGACAATGACCAATTTACTCTCTTGTAGGTACGCCACTTGTTGAGTCTTCGAGAAAATGTTAATTTTTTTTTACCAATAAATGAGTATTTTAGTGTTTGAAGGGCTTGAACTAGCTTTTTTTTCTTAAATAATGCCTTATCATTTCAGCTTATTCCTAATATGCAACATTTACAACATCATTAAATCAAATAGTTTCTTTCAGTTTTACTACGCATTTTTTGTACATTGTTATATACACAGAAATAGGAATAAAAATTATTCCTATTTCTGTGGTTATATACAATCCAAAATGTCACTGTATTGACATGACCCGAACCCGCGCCTCGCGGGGAGCATACCCAGGCACTGTACCAATAGGGAATATGCATGTAGTGTTTCATTTACTTGAAATCATTTATTTTCGAATCATTATTGTTCTGGTGTTGTTTGTTAAACATATTTTTATAAATAAAATACCCTTAAATGTGTTAAAATATTATATGAAAAATGCAAAAAAAAGCGTGGGAAATTTTAATTTGCAAATCACGTCACCACTTGTCGATTAGAAAGTGACGTCACAGGGCACCACACGGTCTCCACAGAATAAATATTTTTTTAACCGACTTCAAAAAAAGGAGGAGGTTTCTCAATTCGACCGTATATTTTTTTTTTTTTTTTTTTTATGTTTGTGCGCGGATAACTTCGTCGTTTATGAACCGATTTCGATTATTCTTTTTTTGTTCGAAAGGAGATATCCCAAGTGTGGTACCATGGTAATTTTATCGAGGTATGATAAGTATCTCCAGAGATATTGAGATAAACATCTCAAAATTGGTACTGAAAATGAATAGCGCGGCATTGAAGTCGGTTGTTTTTAAACGATATTATATAGAAATACTATGCACTGTTGTACGAATACTTACTATTTCTAATGAAAATATTTAATCTGTGGAGACCGTGCGGTGCACTGTGACGTCACAAACGCGCGCGAAAATTTGGCTGCGTTTTAGATACTTCATATTTTTTAATGTAAAATTTTTTTTTTTTTTAGTTTAATTTGAACACTTTCAGTATTATTTCATTTTTTACTGTGTTAAATGGATGTAATCAGTGAATTAAAAATATAAAAAAAATCATGCATATTCCCTATTCAGCTATATAAATAAATCACAGAAAGAATACTCAGACCGGTTTATTATTATTATTATCATTTACTTATACAAACGTGAGAACTTATGACTGTATCTTTATGAAAAGATAAGATAATACCTATCATCAATCACTTTACCATCCATCAATATTTAGATAATTTAGCAAACTAGTGAATTTCATGCTACATACTTTAACAAGTGCGGTAACTAATAATTTCACTGGATCTAACAAGTTTGCGACACCTTTATTAAAATTGACTTATTTTATTTATTCGTCCAAGAGTTTAGTTAATCAAAGCCTAAAAGTAATAAAAATGTGTAAAAGGATAATGTTGTGACTCTAATTAAAATTACCAAATCCAGTATACCTTGATTGGTTTCAGTAAAAACCTTGATTGATTAAAAAGGTGTAAGCAACTGTTATTTATTATGTTATAGCTTAGATTCTATAGCACATGTAGGTCCCTCATAATTTATGATTAGTTTCACTAACCTTTCTGCTAAGTGAACAATTAAAGCAAATAAGCTGGCCTCGGTTAGAAACAAAAAGATGTATGTTAAAACTCGGTTGGATTATGGGAAAGGCCTTGGACCAATAGCATTATAAAACAATGTTGGGTGGAAAAGAGAAGAGGAAGACATAGTTAAAGAAGATTATTTATTTATTACCCGACTACAGCGAAGCAAAAAGGAGGGTTATGTTTATGACCGGTATGTGGGTATGCATGTATTATGTATTTATGTATGTTTGTATGTATGTTCATCTGTTCCCTCATAATTTCTAAACTACTTATCATAATTTGACAAATTATGTGTAGCTGGACGCGTCTTATTTGTCTGCTGATTAAAGGCTATGAGACGTCACAACAAATTGAATGTGGCGCCCTCTAGAGGGCTCGAAGTCCAGAACTAAAAAAAAAATTTCACCACACCCATTGTGTGTGGTATCGTTGAATAGGGATTTTAAAATGAAGACAGGGTTTAGTACATCATATTTTTGTCGGGTGTAGCGTTGGCGAGATATATCCCGCCGAAATCAAGAAAACTAATTTTTACCCCACGGCGTCGCAAAAAAGCAGTTGGGAGGGTTATGTGTTTGTTGATCGCTGTGTATTTATGTAAGTATATTGACATGTATAAATGTATACAATTATGCAAAAACCCCAAAATGCTTTAAATAAAAAATAAGTTTAAAAACTAAAACCCGACTACTGAAAGATCACACAAAAAAGTAAGCACCACTAAGAATATTTATGAAATTCAATAAAATATTTATTAAAATTAAGTTGTTTATATAATACACAATACATATTGAATAGTTTGTACATAGCGATCTCAGGTGAAAATATTTTCTTGTTTCATACTTTTTAGAGTGTGATCTTTCAGTAGTCGGATTTTAGTTTTTGAACTTATTTTTTATATGGCTAATAAAACAAACGGCTCGCCTGATGGTACGCGACCACCGTCGCCTATAAAAATGAGCAACACCTTCGGCAGTGATGATGCTTTACCCACTTTTGAAGACCTATACACAAATTATGTAACAACTAAATAATACTTAACATCTGATATCATCAATTAATTCGCATACCCCTATCCTGTATGTATACCTAATCACGTGCCTCAGGTCACGTAAGTCAAGTTTCTGGATTGATCGGAAATCAATAAAGAATGACGTCTTAGGCACGGACACGGTACATAATAGCATGAATCAACCTTTAAATGCCGACCTAGACCCGTTTCCATTGAATTTGGATGAAAGCCCAGGGTACACGTTCCGTCACATTAAGCCTGATCTCGTGAATTAATATATTACAATAATACTTTGTTATAATTGCTCCTAATTGTCATTTAGTATGTGTGAGACAAGAAAATATATGTTCTCTAATAATTAATAAGCCTAAACTTACTTGCATAATTCAATAATAGTGATATAATTTTAGATATTTTTTAACAATATGTTATGATGATTATTACAATGGTAAAAATATTTTTTCAGCGTCATACAGACTGTCCAGCGGGTGGAGTATTTAATGTTTTTGTTGTCATGGGTCTCGTTTCAAGGTTTTCTTAGAAAGCCGAAATTGTCAATCACGATATTGACATAGCATGCATTCAAAATATGATAGCGGTAAACCGACAAGAAAAGCCAAAGATCGGGGTCTGTTCAGTTTGCTGATGATGACATTCATTTATGTGATGTGATCGTGATACATATGTTCCATTTTGCAAAATATCAAAACTTTATGAACATATTTTTCAATGATATTACACAAGTGATACGAAGATAAGTGCTTCGATTATCTTTATGAGTGGCATTTACTATATGTATTTCGATAATTTCATCAAAATTGTGCAATTCTTGTTACTAAATATAACTGATACTTACCTACTAATATTATTTGTTTTGATGTGGATCAATAATTAATTTTGCCTGTGAACAAAGTGTATGAGCTCTAAAAAAGTTATAGATACAAGTATAATTTATGAAATATCAAATAATGTATAAAGCTAGAGACAATTCCTTAGGTATACCATTTTGATATAATGGGGAGTTGGTAAAATTAATTATAAGTATAAATAATTATAAACACACACATGAATCGTGCCTTAAACCATTTAATTCTGTGATATATGGTACGAACATAAGTTTACTAGATTTACATTATAATTACTGTGCGTGTAGTAATGGATACGCGTTATGAATTTAATGAAACCATTTGAGATTATTTATGATTTAATTACTCGTCTAAATAACATAAGAGTGATAGACTAATCAACTTTGAATAAATTAATTACCGCAAAGGCTTTGGACCGATATAGTATTAGGTTTTTTTCAAGGTGAAAATTACAGTCTTATGTTTTGCAAGGTGTGAAAACGTAAACATAATTCATTGTCAAGTATTTAGTTTGATCAAAAGCAATAATATTATAGAAAAAATGTTGGTTATGTATTAATTTAGAAATGTATTACACAGTGTGCGGTTTTTTTCAGAAACTACTTGTGCTGCTATCATTATTCGTTTATTGAGTAAATGTGTGTTTAAAGCATGTAGTTTCAGTAAAGTAAGTTTTATAAGTTTAAAAGCTAGTATTCTTATTAAAACTGGATTTTGTTAAAAAAAAGGAGTAGTGACAAACAAACAGTCCAAAACGCTCAAAATTGCGTTCTCATGCCCACGGTTTTTTCCTCCAAGTGTCAGCGCATTGAACTCAACCGTAAATTATTTTTTAGACTGATTTTAATTTTATCTAAAAGCTGGATTATCTCGATGTTCTGACGTGGTTACATTTAAGCCGGTTTCAGCCCAGTTGACAATGTACAGACATAGGCTATTTGCTGATATAATGTATGTGACGTTATCAGAAACTACTGAACCATTAGCGTGGATGGTGAGGATGTATGACGTAATGACAGTTTTGTTCATATGTGCGCTGATACAATACGTAATTTTTGATAAAAGTAATATTAATCAAAATAATTTTTGACAGCCTGATCCTGAGCCTGCTTGGCTTATGTAATAACAAGTAAACAAATATTAATTTCAAGTAACCGATACAGTTTTCGACAGAAGTAATAGTTATTTGCATTATTGCATTTGATTGATGATATATTCTAAAGTTTATGAATTATGGTTTTGTTGTATTCATTCGCAATGTACGAATATTACAAATCCATTAATTCATATACTTTTGAAAATATCATCAATCAAATGCCAAAATGCCAATAATTAAACCCCTGTCGAAACATGTATTGATTACCCTGATAAGAAGAATACTGAGAGAATACATTTGAGAATGGCGCCACCAATGCATAATTGGGTTAACAAAATGCAATCCACTAATTTCGTCGTAACGATACTTCGCACCGTGGCTTAATTGGCAAAGCACCGGAACATGTTATTCCGGAGGTTGCGGGTTCAAGTCCCGTCGGTACGATGAAATTTTGGATTGTGTTTAACAATTTACATTTGAGAATGCTTATTATAATAAGAATGACGATGCTGATTTTGCTTATTAGTGTTGACATTTCATCAACCAAAATAAATCACAACGGTGACTAAGTTTGCGAAGTAAACGTCTATTTATAGCACTCAATCTCACAAATCACATGATATACCATATCGCACAAGCTCCTTTCATCTTTATCACCATCGGTAATAAACCCAATATACTGCGAATACTTCCAAAGTAAACAGGGCATCTGTGATGTTTCCTATATTCGTCCAGTCTAGCCAAATATTTGCGAGTGGATCTAAAAGCTGTTTTCGAATCAACTAGAAGGTCGAGTCTCCAATAAATGAGTCATAAAAATATTAAAGATCAAATTTTGAGGGTTTAACTCGTTTAGCTCTAATTAGCCTCGGGGAAATAGCAATTACAGAACCTTGACATACATAGTCCGAGAAAAATGCACATCTGTTAAAAAAATATCAAGATTTTACAGGTTGATGTCACTACAGGGAAAAATAGCTTGGTCATTATATTCGACGAGCTATTTCGGTAACCCTTGGGTCACGGTTGCTGTGATGACAGCTGTCAAAGTTGCTGTTGAAAAATAGTGTTTCGCGGTAATATAAGATGTTTACGAAACACTGAATGATTTCTAGGGCTACTGATTCGTGATATTTAAATCAGATTTAACATTATCAACTATTACAAAATACGTAGAATTAATTTCAGCGTATATTGTAAAGTAATAATGTTAAATGCATAAATATTTGTTTGGACAACAACTGACCAAGTCCTGAAAATTGTCCCCTTTGCCATAAAAATCTTGCTTTTGTCAAAATAGGATGACTGTGACAGAGAAATCAGTCGTCAAAAACGTCTCACTCAGAATCTGTCATAAACAAGTTTGGATTAAAAAAATGCCTCTCACTCATCAGACTCTGATCATTGCAATTTACAATAATAAGAAACTTTTGAAATTACAATTTGAAACAAGACGGTGACAATATATTTTAATATTATTGTTGCAATATATTTTAAAATTAGAGTGAATCTAGTGTTTTATAGATCTTCTAGCAATATCATCTCTCTCTTAAGGCAAAATATCGATCTAATAATAAGTATCGATTCTATACATTGTACCGGATATAAACCTACTTACAATCATTTATAATTCATAAGTTGTGAATTCTTTTAGCATCGATTAACAGTTTTTTAGCAATGTGACATTGTAACTTTTCATTTGTACGTTCAATTTACAGTTTCGTAATACCAACCTACGAACATACAGCCACCTTACTATAATTCAGTGTTTTTTTCTATACTATTACCAATTGAAGACACATTTTTGATGACATGAAAATTGAATAGTATTTGAGTAGTGGACTACACAATCAAATAGTGGTCATTTTTCCTTTTTTCTAGTCTGCACAGAGCAGGATAATTACATTTTTAAATTTTTTGACTTGAAGGACAAAGTGTCCAGTGGCACATGAAATTGTATTGTTTTAAGGTAAGGCTTAGTGTAGTGACACGCAAAATGTTCATTCCAAAGCTTAGGTTGTCACAGTTTCTAATGTTAGCAAACCACCATCAGGCGAGTATCTGGCTTTTCCTTTACCTCATACAATAGAAAAATACTAGGAAATGTTATCCACATACATAAAAGCCTTAAGAACACGTCTACGGAATTCTGTACAAAATGCGATATTTTAAATAGAAAATTACAACAAAGGTATGATAAAAAGCTATCCGGAAGGTGTACATAGAATCGAAGGTTGCTCTTAATACACTAGACAGGCAGCCAGTGATGCGTAACTATGTACTGGGCAATCACGTAAATCTTATGAGTATAAAGCCCTTGCCAATATATTGTCATAAAAGGAATAATTAGATGCTTTAATGTCATGAACGTAGGAAAAGTTTGCCGCCAAGCTATTCATCTTTGGTTCTTTGCTGTTCTAGTATTGAACTTATGAATAAATTACAAAGCTATTTGACCCAGTAACTTGAAGTATAGTTCAATATACAGAACGGAAAATTGGATAGGACATGGAGGGGAAGTAGGTTCAGTAAATATTGAAGATATCGAATTTCAATCAGTTAGTAAATGGGAGTTTATATGACATACTGAAAATAAACACAATTGAAATTAGTTGCATCAACTTAATACGTAGCATCGATACAAGGATCGCTATTTGAATCTTAAAAAATAAAAGTAATCCAAAAAAATCTTTTAAATCATAAACATTTAATTTTAATCCAGCCATTCTTATGAGCCATCTTGCGATGTGTGGGATCAAAAATATCCAATTCAAATGTTTATTTATCAGCTGCATTACATCCAGAATCAAGGTTAGCATTTCAGGTTTCAATCGGAGGGAAACATTTTATACAATCTATACCTGTACTAATTTGTATAGCTATTGTATAACGACTGACATTCGGCAACATTAATTTTAAATTTGACCTATTTGAACTGGAATCGAATGAAAATACAAGGCGGCAATTGTTCGATATCCTCAATAAAATTCGTTACAAAATGAAGAGCCCCAATTAACTCAATTTAAACGTTTGAATAAAGAATTATGCAGTGGCCAGATTAATATTTAAACTAGATTCGAATAAAAAAAATACAAAAGCAGCAATTGTTCGATATTCTCTATATTATCTCGTACGTTTATTTAATGAAGATCCTTATTTAACTCTATTTGAACTTTTGAATAAAGTATTTTAGACAGTTAGGCATTGGCTGAATATTAATTGATTTTACGTAGTACCTTCATAATGTTCCTTAATTTAAATTCGCATAGGTACTGGAGGAGGAGTACACAATCGAGCGATAAACTCAATGACTCGATTGAAGACATTACAATAGTCATGGAAGGAGGGCGCGGTGCCTAATGGGTTGAATCAATATTAATTGTCTTCACAGGAGGCCCTGTTGGAAGAGATGATGTAGTCAACTATCTCTATATAAATAAAACATTTAATGTATGTTCTTGATACTGGCTGATGTATAAACGCATAATACTTATAACGCATTAATTTAGAGCCATTTTATTGGACTTATGTGATATCCTACTATCCTACTAATATTATAAAAGCAAACGTTTGTGTGTATGTTTGTTACTTCTTCACGCTAAAACTACTCAACTGATTGAGCTAAAATTTAGTATGTAGATAGCCGAGACTCTTGAATAACACGTAGAGTGCTTTTTATACCGTATTCTTACGGGAACGATATCTACTTGGGTAAAACCGTGGTGCAAAGCTGTTGAAATTTAAATGAGTGTATTTACACTAATATTTTTAAGCATTATGTAGATATTTTAACTTAAGGCCTCAAATATTGTTTGAAAAGTCACCCCCAAAGATCAGACAAAAAAATTAATTCTAAAAATATCAAGTTAAAATTGGACCACAACTGGATACATTAAGCCACGAGCAAAAGCTAGATCTTATATGTATGTATTATATTTTTATTAAATAAAATTGTATAAGCTACAGACCTACACTTCGTTAAATTCATCTGACATAGGCTGACTAGATATTGATATCGAGTCATCTTATTATTATTCAACTCAAGCAAACAAAAAGTTTACACATACAAAAAATGCTACGCAAAAAGTATTAACTTCATAGAATGTAAAATTGAATTTAGAATGAGAAAGCATTGAGCGAATAAGTTATAAAACTTAAAGCATGTGTAAGAAACAATATTATTTTTATAGACCAATCTGTTAATGCTTAGTTAATATACTTAGCGCAGCCGTTAAATCCACAAAAATGGTAAACGGCAATCGTAAAATGAAGATACAATACAATTAATTCACTGGCTGGTAGAGATCACAATCTGTTTAAAAAATATAGTTTCGGTAAACGTTCAATATTTAAAATTCACGTTCGATTTTTAAAGCGATACGATTTAGATTTTAAATTCCGAAGTCCACTAACGTTTTACCGGCTTGAACGCCGCGGGAAGACTAGAGTTGGGCTCTGCCCATCAGCTAGCTGAGTGAATGAACGAAATGTTGATGCGAATCAATCCCCATGGTCTAATGCCATAGATACTAATATACTTATTTAAGTGATTGATACACAGGAGGTAATCTATTATAATTATGATTAGTTATAATTATATGTACATATACATATTAGCAAGATTCATCATAATGCAACCTTTTTATTGGTTTTTGACAACATTTTTAGATTGTGACAATATGTTTAACAGAATAATGTTTATTTATATTAATATTAAGAATAATAAAATATGAAATTTTATGTAAACATTTTTGAATATTTTGGTGCATCAGATTTCGATGAAAACTATTTGATAGAATAAAAACTACACATTATAAAACCTTTATTTGGGATTTTTTGGGATTCTATGAGAGTAAAGAACACTCAATACTATTAGATATAATATAAAAATACTATACTATACCTATAAACCTATAAAGATATTGTAATTAAAAAAATCTAAATACATAATTTAATGTACAACATAACTACTTACTTAACGATCCAAGGGAGGGCACTGATGACCCGTACTACAGGTTTTTGCAAACCTATCTCGGGCATCAGTCTTTCGCAAAGATAGGTTACTGTAGAAATATTGTTAAATCAGCCAATAGTGTAAGCTAGAACATATGCACCTATAACTAATCTATGACAGTTCGAAAAAAGAAACGTGAATAACGCGATGGCTAATAGTGATCCCGTTTTAAAACAATATAAATGTGAGTGAATATAACAAAAATGTAAAATGCAACGTACATAATTATCACTAGGTAGGTATATATATTATCTGTCAATTATTAAGGGTTAATAAGCTGTCATTAGCAATCATTCTCAATAACTTAGAAGCCGTTGATAAATTCATTGACATAGAAATTGACCAGCTGCTCCGAACAATTGACGATGGCAATTAATTTTTTATGACTTTGTTTATGTTTTTTTAGATGGCAACAATGGAAATGAAGCACAGCAAAATTATAATTATCACAAAGATTATTTTAACCGACTTCAAAAATGAGGTTCTGTATTTTCGTTTATAAATACTTATGTATGTCCGCAATTTTCTCAAAAACTACTTACTGAGTATTTTTAATATCTTATAGGCTAGCGAGTAGCGTTCGACTACTATTTCACAGGGTGGTAATCAATGATGTGGTCGAAGGTGGTAAATTAATTGATTTAAATGATTGTTTTTTTCTTAAGTAGATTGTGATTAATTGATTTTTTATACAAATTATTCAGATCTTATGAGTTACTCCAGATATATGGAGAAATTAAATTTGACACTGTAAATGAAATTACTCGCGTGGCACATGAAGTCGGTTTTTTTACGGTATGTATTTTAATTCAAAATAATATTTTGATAGGTTATAAAAAAATCAGTAATTCAATAGATCAATATTATTCGATTTTACGATTCGGATCATAAAATACGCAGACTGGCCAATCCCTTTTCTGTCCAATGCCTAATACCTAACTCGTTAATCGTTCGTGCAATTCTTGTAACCTAAACCCAATAATTATAGGTTATCATATTTAACACCGGAATTTGAATGCTATAATTGAATTTTTACTTTTCCCTGAAAATTTAACCTTATTCGAACTTTAATTAGAAATATTTTAAAAAATATTGTAAAAGAAAAATATTTTATTTTTTTATTCTGAGGTTTTACATAAATAATTATAGAATCTGGCTGTTCGCCTATGGAACGAACTTCTTGCAACAATAAGACTTGACAATCTCAATCTCCACAAGCTTTTAAAAATATGGTATTTAAACACTGTTTTTCCCATAGTTGATTTTATGAACTTATTTATTTAGGTATAATAATATGTTTGTATCTATTATAATAATATCGATTTAGTTACGATGTATATCCATCTACGAAATATATTATGTTTGTGTATATTATAAGTATGCATTTTAAGTATATTTCATATATGTGTTACCTTTTTTATTATCATCACCGTGGAGTCAATTGTAATTACCGTGATGCATAATTGCCATTACCATGTCTCTTAATATTTAAAGGCTACTCCTTCATTTATGATAATAAAAGGAGGCCTCAAGTATAATTTTCAAAAATCACAATAAAAAAATATATATTAATTTATCAAAACTGCAAATTTCTCAGGAATTACCCTAATAGCTGCACATCCCCGCAATATAATATTATATTTTGTAAATCCTGTCCATCCAAAGGTACCTATTACTGGTAGAGATCGCTCTAAGCGATAAGACCACCCATTGTACTACCGATATCTTATGTTTTTCTGTTACCTTTGTTTGTTTTTTTTTTGGTGTGCAATAAAGTATTATTCATTCATTCATAATTTTCTAGATGAGAACATTATATTGAAATACACATAAAACTTTAATAGAGGTACCTAACACAACAAATATTTTTATACAAATAATGACCTAAAAATATACGTATAACAATTAAGTACCAGTTAAAACTAGTTTTTTGCAATAACATCCAACCTGTCGACGGCTACTTTTGTTCAGTGCTATTTTAGGCTACTTGACTCTACAACTTTGACCTTCAAGCTTTTGCCACAGAATACAAAAATAGTTTCTACGGTTCATAGTATCATAGTACGAATTACGTAGTTACTATTGTATAATCTGTGGTACGAGAATTAAAAAAGGAGTGGAGTTTCAACCGTCTCAAGTAAAGCGCTACAGTAGGAGTCAGTCGAATATGTATAATATAAATATTCGACTGACTCCTACTGTACTACAAACTACTACTACAAAATATAATTACGTAGGTAAGTACAGAATAAATGCCTTGACGCTTTACGGCAGCGGCCGCGTAAGTGCGGGTCATTAAAAGTTATTTAAAGTTTTTATCTTAAAAAAAGGGTTTTATACTGAAAAAATAATTCGATAACCAAGTGTAAAATATATTGTCATTTTCTTTAGAGCGAAGCGCAATGCATGAAGTTAGTAAAAGTTTTGCCGTAAAAATAGAAAATTAAAGTTGTAAAAAAACTAAAATAGGAATAACTTATCGAAGTACCCATAAAAGTTATATTCCTGGTACTTTTTATGAAATTTACTAATTTAAGAACGTCTTACATACAATTTTAAACAACATTTATATTCATAATTATTTTGTAACACCAATTTTAATATCAAATTGTCTATAGTGTCTATACCATACGAGTACATTGTAAAACATAAAGCTAAAAAATGTGATATAAAAATTACCTACTGAAATATTTTTTATCTACATACAAACTATAAAAACCTACTTGCGATGCAAGTGCAGTATTTTTGTCAGTGCCACAGTAACTATTATTAAATCTGTGATGTCTATCTTCTTGTTTGCATTTTAAAACTATATTTAAATGTCAGAGTGACCTCTGTCCTAGTATTATTTTAACCAAAAGTTAAAGGTAAGTAGTTGAGTGAGTAATGGAATTTGTGTTTAGAGGACTCTCGGTTAGGTACCGATACTGGCGGTAGCTGACTAGGTATGTACTAATAAAATAATTCTTTGAATAAAGGTAAGTTTAGAGATTTCTGGCTAAAATGTAGTTTTAGACTAAGTTATTATTTATTTCTATCTATTGTACGTTGTATTACTACATACGAGTAGTATAAAACAATGTCGCTTCCCGCTGTCTGTCCCTATGTATGCTTAGATCTTTAAAATTATGCAACGGATTGGATGCGGTTTTTTAAATAGATAGAATGATTCAAGAGGAAGGTTTATATGAATAATACATGCGTAATATAGAAGAGAAACATTGATTATTGTAGAGGTTTCTAATGTGATGTTGTAAATAAACACATTATTGCGCTTACATTGCAAACGCTGGCTGAACCCTACGAGATAGATCAAAATAATGTACTACAGTATTGTACACCTTAAAAAGGTCTACGAAAAAGTATGCGATGGTATTTGTCTATCTCTTAGATATAACCCACAATAACCATTATTTATCCTTAACGTTTTACGAGAAATAATTGCTTATTTACGAAGCGATTTTAAGCAATACAGCATTAATCCTTATCCAATGAAGAACCTTAAATACTTTGTGCATTTAATATAGATCAATATCCTTTACAGCATGTAATTTAAATGAATATTTTCGAAGATGTTACTGATTTAAAATATTTTAAAACAGTAATATCTTCGAAAATAATATAATAATAATATAATATAATAGCAACCGCTATGTCCCTATATAGGGACATAGCGGTTGCGGCGGTATTAACAATTATTTCTCAGCATTGAAACCGTGCGAAGCCGGGGCGGGTCGCTATTTACAAATAAAAAACACTGAATACTGTATTATTATATTACCAAGATACTTAAGGGTAGGCTACCTAGTTGATAAAATCCTCGTTGTGTCAAATTTTTGAGACTTGAAAGTAGAATTACCTAACTCTTCCTTGCAATCCTTAAATCACAGTAAGACAGAACTTATCGTTTGTGAATTAAAAATATACCATTACTGCAAACTGCTTAAATTAAGGCGGATCTAAGAAAAATAAAATCAGACAAACTACATGAGTAGTTTGTCTGATTTTATTTTTCTTAGATTTTATGACGAAATTTAAGTTACGGTTCCGGTGATACAAATAACATTTTGCGAAGTAGGTAAATCATTTGCAGTTAAAAAAAGGCTTCTTCGAGTAATCGGGTAACATACTTACATAAAAAAGAAGAAAATAAAAAAAAAGATTCCGACGAATTGAGAACATCCTCAATCAAATCAAGGCAGTAATTAATAATTAAAAGTACCTATCTATCTAAAAATGTATAAGTAAATATCAAAGCATTGATGTTACCAGCAAAGTCACTAAGAACATAAACAATTTGGAAACCCGGTAGAACTTATTACAAAATTATATAAGAATCTATAAAATATAATTTAAGGTCGTTTAAAAAACTAAAAGAACCAACTTCAATCGTCGCGCTAGTCAAAGTAACCAGTAGTCAGTATGTAGTAGTCAGCATGTCATCGAGGTATAAAAATGCATCGTAATGCAAATGTTGACATTAAAAGCCGCTCGACCGATTTCGTTTAAATTGAAATGGGACCACCTGGTACCCTTTAAAACAAAAAAATATTTTTTCAAATCGGTTCAGGCATCTTCGAGTAATCGGTGAACATACATAAACATTTTAAAAAGAAGATTCTGTCGAATTGAGAACCTCCTTCTTTTTGGTATAGTCTTTTATCTTATCTTTATATAATAATATAAAAATGAATCCCAACTGACCTTGGTCACGGCATCACGCGTAAACGGCTGGACCGATTTCGTTAATTCTTTTTTGTTGTGTTTTTTATCGTCAGGAGATAGTTCTTATGAAAAAAAAATTAAAATAAATTAAAGTTGTTTTTAACGCAGGCGAAGCCGCGGGGCACAGCTAGTAAATAAATAATAAAAAAAATGCTAGCATTTAAAATAAATTGTCATGCGCTCTCTTCACAATTATTTGTTTAAGCGCCATCAGTATTCTCAAGACCTAATACATAAATATAAATCTCAGCGCTACTGACCGCTAGATGGCGTTGACTCTAATAGTCCCATCAATGTAGCTAGATGTCGTTAATGGTAATCTTGCAACGATAATAATAATTGTAAAACAATAGGTAGCCAAGAATAAATAAATTGGCTTGTGTGATCAATAAATTATTTAAATAAATTCTGCAAATAAACAATAAGAGGTAGTGTTACGTTGTTTGTTAGTCACATGCTACATACATTGATCTCCGTTCAGTCACGATTCCAACAGGTACTAAAAGATTTATTATAAGTTTCACATTCTTGTTTAGATTTTAGATAAGTTGGATATCTTATTGGCTATCTAGGAGGTTAAGGCAAGACAATGATTATTGTAATTTAAGTGTTCGAAGAAAATCATGTATATAATAAATACAACTAATTATTGCTGTATCTGTTTTTTAGCCATAAAATGACATAAGCGAATAGGAATTTTGTTTGATAAACCTGCTATGAGATTTTAATCCTTGAAGGAGTAAGTGAAATGAGCAAGATTTTCTTTTAAAATATCTAGAAACTTTAAATTAACAAAACGGGTTAATAGCACAGAAATTCTTCCGGAAATCTTCCTCAGGATCTTTGTTGTTGATCACTATTTCCACAACGTGTAGTTTACTTTTATGTCACGTTATATTAATTTCAAAGTTAAAAAGCGAGTTTTTAATATAAAATTTATATAGAATAAATACTAAAAATCTAAAAGTTGGTACGTACTCCGCAGTATCTAGATTCATCCAGGCCAAGACGCAATCTTCCAGCAGACGGTCCGATAAATTGTCATTTGAGTGGCCGGTCTATTTTTAGTCAACAAGGCATTCAGAACAACCACGCAATCAATTTGAGCCATTACACTCATTGCTGGGCTATTATATGTTGCACGTTGAATATAGCTAGGAATGTACCTACTCGTGTGTACTATGTAGATACCTATACTAATAAAACTGGCCAAGTGCGAGTCACACTTAGGGAGGGTTCCGTACAATACGAAACATAACAGAGTTTCAACCTCATATATTTGATTAATTGATATTACCAAGAATATTTGGTTTGGTCGCGATCTAGAAAGACGGGGCTCGTTTGCTAGCGCCATCTATGTCATTTTGCCGAAACTAATTAGATAGATGGCGTTTAAAAACACGTTTTTTGTATGGGGACCCCCTTTAATTTTTAACTTTTTTTTTGTTTTTAGTATTTGTTGTTCTAGCGGCAACAGAAATACACCATCTGTGAAAATTTCAACTGTCTAACTATCACGGTTAATGAGCTATAGCCTGGTGACAGACGGACAGACAGACAGACAGACAGACAGACAGACAGACAGACGGACAGCGGAGTCTTAGTAAAAGGGTCCCGTTTTACCTTTTGGGTACGGAACCCTAAAAACATTGAATAGTACCGACTTCACATGCCGCGGTAGTCAGTTTCAGTAGGTAGCAAGTTTGAGGTATTTATCTCTATATCTTAGGAGATGCTAAAGGGGAAGTATGGTCTATCTAACAAAAAAGGATTTTTCCAAATCGGATAATAATTGAGGGAGTTCTGAGGTAACAAACATAAAAATCATCCTTTATGAAGTCAAAGAAGTAAAAGAAGTCTTGCATACTTTATGTGAGAGAACCTAGCCAAAAAATTAAAAGTACCTTGCTTTTTGTAACTTGTCTAATGTGACTCATTGATATTATGATTTATTTACAAGTTTTTGAAGTATGATACACACACACAGTATAAATATGATCAATGTCATAAATAAGTATTCACATACCATAAATTAATACGTATACTAATGTTGATAGTTTATAAATCAGTGTCAGGCTATATATATAGTGGTCAGCGCGATCTTGCTGCGTAAACTCCCGAAGAAGTGTTTCGGACATGCACGAAACTCAGGTCGAAACAATCGACAACAAACACTACGAGTATAATAGTCGGTAGTTTATAATTATCATGCTATAGGTTGTAAAAGCACATGCCATGCATATAACCCTCATGCATGTCACTGTAACGATTAGTGCACATTACATACCTAATTAGCATGCGTGACTACTGCTTTTGAACGAACTTATCAACTAACAATATCATTTTTGAATTGCGACATACTCGTTTTGCAATAATGTCTGTATGATAGAATTGTCAGTACCAATTTAAGCATTACGTCCTTTGTAAAAATAAGCTAAATACATTTACGTAGCTTTGCTTTAGCGTAGCCATGCGCTACGCCACTTAAAAAAATCTATAATCTTGTGATGTTATTGCTACACACATGACAACTCGGACGATTCGCTGGTTGTGGCTCACAGTATTGATTGATGTAATGGAAGGCGTAGCCTCAAATCCGAGAAGTGTGCGTAGCAATGATTGGCTTCATCCTGACCAATAGAAATTTGCTTAGGTTGCATAACTTAGGTGCTAGATATAATTGTTAAAATAATGTGAGCCAAAATAACCGGTTTTCATGTAGCCAGGACGGTTACGGTTAATCACTGTTTTGCCAGTGCGAAATGACCTTAGTAAGTATTACAATCTAAAACTAAATTTGACTAACATTTTATCGTCATTTATGTATGTAAAGATTGACGCAGAATATAAGACAAACTAATTATGTAATTGGTTTTTATAGCACGATAAAGAACACTGTATTTTCGTGTATCTAAAATTATAAAGAAAACATAACTAACTATAACTACCTCATAGTAAACCCTTTTTTGCTAGTCAGTAAAACAAATTAAAGTGGTAATTGTAGTTTTTGTATGATAATAATTATAATTGTATCTTGTTTACTTTTAAATAATTTGAGCTTATTATCTCTAAATGTCTTAAAACTCGAACTGGCTTCAGAATCGCAGTTATCATTGTCAAAATGATTTCGACATTTTGCTTAAAGTGCTGAGATTTATGATAACATTTAAAGTGTAGTAGTTAAAATTCATATGACAAATTTAAAACAGTGTTCAATGAGCCGAAATAAAAAATAAAAAGCGGTGCATATTCGACTTTATAATCGAAATTGCAAGAGTTAATTTTGAATGAACGTCAATTTATTGACAGATTAACCGTAAAGCCGATAAATCGGGGTACGCAAATAAATCACTTTCTGACAAACACGGACAACTTTATAAAAGTGATAATATCTCTTCATTGACTATGTTAAATTTGCGCGTATTTTTGCATATATCACACAATTTACATCTTTATTGTGGGTCATTAACTACTATTTTAATAAAAGCAACTGCGGTTTAAAATTGTCGGTGAAAATTCGTTAAATTACAGACCACCGAATAAGTTCACCGTGAGGTGATTATTCTTGAAGCATAAATAAAATTATAAGTAATTACAGAATAAACGCCGCGGGTCGAGATTTTGTTGCAGTTTGTTGAAAATGTTGCGGACACCTGGTTAATTGAATTATTTAATTAGGTAGTATATTAACTGGAGCATTTTACCTGTAGGTAGTAGCTGTGAGTTTTTGAGTAAGAGATAGGTCTTCTTATCGATAGTAGCGTGGGATGTGTATAGACCACAGAAATAGGAATAATTATTATTCCTATTTCTATGGTATAGACCTTATCCTATCCTTTCTTCAAGATAATAAATAAAGTCAACCTAACTTAAAGCGTTGGCTATTAGCTAAGTATTGGATTACCTAGGGTTAGCTAAGTAATTGACTTATCTAGAGTCACCAAAACTGGATTTAACTGTTCTCACATACATAAAGAACATACAGAGAGGTTAAAAATCAGATGATGCCATCACTCAGTCATCATTAAAAAATACTAATTTTACTTATTCATAACTCTATATAGGTACTTACTATATAAATAATTTATATGATCTTTCACACAAGGAGAAATGCCGCGCTAGTTATTTTCAGTACTAATTTGAGGTGTTTATCGCCATATCTCTGGAGATATTGAACATATCTCAATGAAGTTTAAATAGGACTACCTAGGTAGTATACCTTTCCAAACAAAAGTCTTTGAGTAATTAGTTATCAGTAATACATTAAAAACCTCCTACTTTTTCTGAAGTCGGTTAAAAATTACAGTGAGCTTTTGTATCCAAGGTTCCAGTCCAGATGCTTTCCATTGCGTGAGGATAATGTAAGTCAAATGTTGACAGGTTAAGCTTCTTGATAAGCGAAATTAAATGAACTGACATGCACTCACGTTACACGATAATTATTGCAAAATATCCAGTGATATAATGTCGAAGGACGTGAAAGGTAAAAGGTTTTGTTAAGATTTAAGTGACTACTATAAAAAGAGTACTTACACCCGTTTGCACTAAACATGGGATTGGAATCGCATGAGAAATCTTTCACAGTTGGTAGGGGCATTATATTGATTTTTCGCCCGACTGGCTGACAAAAAGTAGCTTACCACCATCATGGAGAAAATCTGCCGCCAATGCCTTAGTGTTCCGGCTGCACCGACTTTGAAAGTCAGTCAATTCTATGCCTAGCGTGTTCACTATCTGCGACCACAGCATCGCTTACTACAAGGCGAAATGGTGGTCAAATGCTAGTCTATCAAAAATTTCAAAAATCAAAATACAGATAAACTAGCTACGCTTTGCGGCTTTGCCCGCTTAAAGTCCCTAAGTATCCTATGTCCTTCTACCCTATAGGCTACCTGTGCGCATAATTTCAGGCAAATCGGTTAGGTCGAGTGACCGTAAAGAGGAAACAACAAACAAACAAATATACAAACTGACTATTATTGCACACAAAAAATACTCTATTGACTATCATTGAACAAAACTTCAGCCAAATCAGTCAAGCTGTTTGAACGTGAAGAAGTCCCAAAATAAGTAAATAATATAAACTTTCGCAGTTACAATATTGGTATTGTTTGGTGATTGGTGTTGATATAAGCTACCTGCAAAATGTATTTTGGGGTTTTGATTCGTGACGTTAATTGAGAATATTTAGAGAATCTTAGACAATCCTTATGATTAGTGCAAGAATGTTACTTTACTTAACTATGTACTTAATAGCTGGTATGTGACATCATCATCATCAGCCAGTATCAGGCCACTGCTGGACGTAGGCCTCTCCCAAGATGCGCCACTGAGCTCGATATTCGATGTGACATCAAATATAAAATATTCTTTAGCGATAGGATTTCTGAAATTCAATCTTCCATTTTCTGACAAGTATGATTCCATTTTAGACCTCATCGTTCTACGAGATTGTGATCAGGTGCATATCAGTTTCCAATTAAAACATAGCTATGTATGTGTGCATGAATATGGTTTTTATCATTAACCTAGAGCAAACAGGCCATTAAAGCATTAATTAGATATAGTTTCTGTTATAAATAGATTTTTCCTCAAATATGAATCAAGCATTTTATTACTTGTTTTCTATTCAATTGAAATGCCAGTTGGTTTCAAAGTGCAATTTTCTTGAGATAAAACGAGTTTTCTGATTTTATATAGATAAGGAGTAAAATATGGACAGGATTTGAATGTGGTGGCGGTTCTTAAGCATCGAAATAACCCTAGAGTAATCCAATTAAAGAAAGAAAGAAAGAAAGAAAATATGTTTATTTTGCATCAAATACAATTAACTAATCACTAACTACAACAAATAACCCTAGAGTAATCCAATGAAATAAAGAAAAAAAAGAAGAAAGGAAATATGTTTATTTTGCATCAAATACAATTAACTAATCACTAACTACAACTACAATGAACTACTAGTTTTTATGAAAAAGAATTGATAAAGTCATTCATAAATTATGTTTGTATATAATCGTGCTTGCTTTAAGCACACAAGGCAACACACAAAAAGCAGGTAGCTCATAACTATGAATAGTTAGATTCGAAACATATTGCCAAAATCAGTTTAGGTACATACCTATGAGTTAATCAATCCATTGCTTGAAACATCATAGATCAATGCATAAACTGATAAAGAATATACAGTGTGAGCAACTCAGTGGCGTGTAGGCATGAAACATATCACGCATCACTAGTTAAATCACTAGTGAAAACAAAATTCACGTGCCACCCCAGTTATGTGCATCAAAACCGTCTGTTACATATAGCGCGAGCGTGATTTATCACGCGGGTCAAGCTACATTATAATTCGCAGAATCACATAGTGCAAAAGAGACATAGCATTAGCAACAACATGTGAGCGACACGTGCCACCGGCTAGAAGAGAGAATTTGTTTAAGTAAAATTGGATCTTATTTTCAACACATTTAGCCTTAAATTTATCTGAAGTTTTTATTCACTTACTTCGGTAAATAACGCTGCGTTGCAAATACTTCAAATGAAAATTAGTCTTATTTTAAATACGGTAAGGTTTTGATTAAATAGGTACTTGAAATTTATAATGCCAGTGAAATCACACCGTGGCCCGTGAAGTCGTGACTCGTGAGACAGGAAGGATATCACTTCGACTCCACTCACTTGTAATGTAATCTTTACTTGCTGCTGCGTGCCGCGCCGTGTCTCACTTGTTTACTGTTTGTTTATTAAAACATACCTTTGGTTCTTGTTTAGCTAATTATTATCGCGTCAACAATATCAAATCAATTCAATATCACTGCGAGTGCGACATGTAACAGACGGAAAAATAATGCACCACTGTGACAATAATCGTCACTAACAAAATATAACGGTCGTGATTTTTTACGCGTGATATAACAGTGATAATAAAAAATAACTTCACGAAGTGATAGTGAAATAAAAGTAGCTATAACTTCCATGCCTCGTGGCGTGTCTATTAATTATTCTGTGCCCGAGCTATCTTCAGTTCTTATTTTTGGCGCACTTCTCTTTAACTAAGGCGTGTCATACTCCAGTGTTGATCTCTACTCCAAAACGAATCTACCAAGACTACCACAACGGTTATATAACCGTTGTGGTAGTCTTGGTATTCAATCAATCAATCATAGTAGTCAATCATTGTATTTTGCTAGGGAGTTATAAATTATAACTCCCTAGCAAAATACAATGATTGGTTCTATCACACTGCTATCTTGAAATTTGGCGAGGCATAAAATATTATATAGGTATATATAAACATATAGTATTATACAAGTACATATAAAGTACATAGTGAATAAGGCTCTGTTTAGCCTACGTTTGACCGTCAGCTCAGCTCCGTTGATGCTGTGCGAAAACTTGTACATAGCTTTTTATAAGAAAGGTTTGAAAGAATTGGCCACCCAATTACACGAGCACCCTCATTTTCTCTTATCTACCCGTTTAAAGGAAAAAACTCACTTAAGTTGGAAATTTGTCGCCAAACATTTGTTCCGACACTGACGACATCGTCCTTAAGCATCAACAACCTCATTAACTAGTATTTTATCTGTGGTACAACATACATAGTAGTATGGAGATCTGGTTATCTTATCAATATGAATTTGACTATTGATCTAATTAGTTTTGGAATTAATCTCTGTGTATGATTCAGGTTTAGCCTGATTAAACAAAGTCAGAAATGGAATTACTTAATCTTGATAGAGTCTGTTTTTTTAATCTTATAGGCTAGCGTTTGACCACAATCTCACCCGTTGGTAGATGATGATGCGGTCGAGGATGGTAGCACGCTAGGCCTAGAATGGGAACTGGCTCTCAATGATAGCTGCTGGGACACATTAGATGCTTATCGACAGATTTTCTTCTTTTTGCTTTATTCCTATCAAAGAATTTTAGGAAATACCTATTTTTCTGCATGTAAAAATTACGTAGGTATTTATACTTAAAATAACAAACCAGTCTCACGCGCCCTCGCAATTAATTGGAGGTACCTCGCGCTTCAAAATGGCAAAGAAGCTATACAAAATAGCATTCAATAAACGATTAGGTACTTACAGGTAGTTTTTGATATAATTGAAAATAATTTTAATTTTAAAATTTGATTTATGATGTAGCTATTTCTGTTTATTTCTTATTTATTATTAATTTCTGATTATACAAAATAATACTTTGCATAAAAATTGAAGAAAACACTGGCATACATGTCAGTTTCGTGCTTCGTGGCCTTTCTCGTATATTCACAAATAGTTGCAAAAACTTTTGTAAATTAAGTAAGTACATTATTGTTGCGACTATAATAAAACATATATTTCGGAAGCAGTACTTATTTTACAAATCACAATATCTTTCCGTACTTGATTCCAAATCCCGAATACTTCTCTATCATTACTGCCTTAATATCCAGATCTGTTTCGATGCCGGCTCCCGATCGCGACCGATCGTCAGCCCGAGTCCCCAGCGAATGTGTCATCCCCAATGACACATTTGACATCTTGACGTCTTTTTCATTTTTGATACGTCAAACTATTCTGCAGACAATACTGCGTTCAGAAACAAAACCTAAATGATATATTTCTGTTTATTATAACATTCAATTTGGTTCTAAACCTAACACGACTATAGGTACAGTACAGCAATTAACCATATTCATAGTTACAAGTATTATTATTTATCTGTAGCTCTACAGCGTAAACTCAATTCAAATATATTTTTTTTATACTCAGTGTACACCAAGCTAAAGAAACATGAACGTTGCATAGAATTGCATGCACACATACATTGTGTTGTGTAAAACATACATTGCTTACTGTTTTCCTTAGCCTATAGGCGCGTTAACTTTGTATTGGCTTCGACAGTTCAACAGGTACGTAAGGAGAAATATTATTACGTAAACCCCGCTTGTCTGGTCTCGTGACAAGTCCTATCTGTAAGTAATGTCTGAACAACGTACATACTATATCTAGAAAATATAAGCAGTATAAAATGCTGTTATTACAATTTTATGCTGTTGAGCTGCTTCGACGGGATTTTAGGCCCTGAAGCGAATACTGTAGCCACGCAAAGAAAAGTAATAAGTCATTTTCTGTATTATTCATGTTATGTATTATGTTTGTTTATATGTGTAAGTATTAATTTTAAGTATATTCATATATATGTTAACTTATAGCTGCACACCCCCGCAATATTATAATTTAGAAATCCTCTCCATCCAAAGGTTGTCTGGTAGAGATCGCTCTAAGCGATAAGACCGCCCATTGTACTACCGATATGTTATGTTCTTCTGTTACTTTTGTTTGTTTTTTTTGTTCTTGGTGTGCAATAAAGTATTATTCATTCATTCATTCATTCATTATTCACCTAGGTGTGGTCTACAGCATCTAGTGGTATTTTACTACATACCACGGCTAGACAAACGTAGTCCCTCTCCATAAAATGGCTGGCGGATTATGGAATAATCGACATGCCCCGCGTGTTAGTTTAAGTAGCGAGTTTGAGATGTTTAGAGAGATCTCTAGAGATACTCATCTGATCTCAATGCATTTTATAATGGGACTACTTATGAAAAATGAGGAATTATATTTGTCATAAGAATACCCCACTCATGACAAATATGTATAATCAATCAAATCGGTTCTTTATTAGCGGAGCAATCGCGTAACACACATATACAACAAGTTTATTATTTTAGGAACGAAAAACCCGACTGCGTGAGAGATTAAATTAATCCAAACTCAAATAAAACATATAAGTTATATATATATTCGTAATCACCATTAAACATTCTTTGTATTGATACCAAACTCGATGTATTTTGAAAACATTTTTTTTAGATTACTTTTTGGCGCCACAAATCACTTATTTTTTTATTTTGATGTACCCAATGTCACTCTCACGAAGACGAATCTATTGACACCACTCACATAATAATACGCCAAGCCGATTAGGCTCTAGGGCGTGTCAAAGAAATAAACATACATACATACATAGGTACATACATTCATAGGTACATACATACATATATACACTCGGAAAACATAACCCTCCTTATTTCGCAGTCGGCTAAAAAAATAGATAGATAGATAGATAAACTCTTTATTGAACACTTATAAAAAACAGAAACACATTAAAACTAAACAATTTAAATCTAATAGCGTCAATGGGCGGTCTTATCGCTTTAAGCGATCTCTTCCAGACAACCATGCAAGGAAAGGATTACAATCACGAAGGCGGTGGTTTATAAAACGTGTGAATAAAATAACAAACCTATCACTACCAGCCTGGCCAGCTACCACCCTCAAGTTAGAAAATCTGTCACGAAACATCTAATGTGTTCCGGCAGCTATCCTTGAGAGCCAGTTCCCATTCTAGGCCTAGCGTGCTTACCATCTTCGACCGCATCATCACTTACCAACAGGTGAGATAGTGGTCAAACGCTAGCCTATAACGTATAAAAAAAAAATAAAAAAAATACCAAGTATAATAATAATAAATTATAACAAATTGTAAACAAACTACACTATAATAAATACCCTAAAATAAATGCATAATATATACACATATAATACATACATACATATATATATATATATATATATATATATATACATATATATTAATAAATACTTAAATATTACAAAATTTAAAACAATAATACCAAAGGAAACAGATAGTTTTAAAAGTAGTTATGACGAAGAAAGGTAGAAGGCCTTGACACGGCTTTTAAAAGTATCTATTGTCTGAGAGCGTCTAATTTCTACAGGTAAGGAATTCCATAGCACACGGCTTTAAAATGAAAGGAGTTTCCATAGAAAGTAGTATTATGTGAAGGAATTTTTAATCTTAAGTTCTCTGATGACCTAAGTGAAGGACGAAGTGGGTGGGACAAGGAAAGATATTGAAAGCGTTCTTGAAGATAGTGGGGAGACGAAGGATTGAAGAGTATGGAATAAAGAAGTGAAAGGATATGAGCATCCCGGCGACGGCGAATAGGTAGCCACTCGAGCTTAGCGCGGAATTCGGAAACGTGGTCATATTTTCGTAGGCCAAAAATAAACCTTATACAAAAAATTTGAAGGCGCTCAAGTTTATCCAACTGCTCTTGAGTAAGGTCGATGTAACAGACGTCAGCATAATCTAAGATAGGGAGAAGGAGAGACTGTGCAATCGCAATCTTAGTGGTAATAGGTAAGAAATTACGAAATCTGCGCAGGGATCCTGCGGATGCAAACATCTTGCGGCTGGTTTCCATTAATTGGGGACCCCATGATAGACAACGATCGATAGTAATACCCAGGTTTTTTACGGTCTGGCTATATGGTAAGTTGACACCTTCAAACACAACGTTAGGTAGACTCTTCCAATCAATTCGGCTGATATAGCGGGAGCTGCCCACTATGATCACTTGCGTCTTAAGTGCATTAATTTTTAAGCCATAGGACTTGCTCCACTCGGAAATTTGGATCAGGTCGTTGTTTGTGGTTGTTATCGCATCAGGCAGTTTGTCCAGATGTGCTTGACAGTATAACTGAAGATCATCTGCGTAAAGATGGTAGGAAGAGGAGAGATTATTAGAGATAGAATTTATAAAGATGGCAAATAGAAGAGGAGATAGGACGCCACCTTGCGGAACACCAGCAGATGTGTTGCACTACGAAGATAAATTATCTTCAAGACAAACTTGTTGCTGGCGACCGCAAAGGTAGCTATGAAACCAGTCAATTTCTGTTGCGGACAAGTTATTAGAGCGAAGAATAGCAAGGAGGATGTCGAAATCAACAGTGTTAAAGGCATTGCTGAAATCTAGGAGTGACAGCACGGTTAACTGACTGTCATCCATCCCGAGACGAATGTCATCGGTGATTTTAACTAGTGCAGTAACCGTACTGTGCCCTGGGCGAAAGCCAGACTGAAAAGAGTTAAGTAGATTATGTCGGGAAAGGAAAAAGCTAATCTGATTATGTACCAGTCGCTCAAGGACTTTGGATAGATAAGGAAGTATAGAAATGGGACGATATTCAGTGTAAGACTTGGGATTGGACTTCTTTGGTAAGGGGATAATTTGTGCTTTCTTCCAGGTGGAAGGAAAGACACCTTTGGAAATGGAGTAGTAGAAAATACAGACGAATTGAGTCAAAAGAGAGGTATATAACTATTCACAGCTAGATACTGTGGTCAGTTATACTATCTTCAGTTAGATGTTAAACACTCGAATTTATAAGAAACCATAAACGGGTATTAGCTGTGGTATTAGTACCTTAGTAGAATCGTTAATCATAATTTAAACGCAAAAAAATACGTTCTCTGTATATAAATCAAAGTATAATAACTCTAAGTAATAAAATATTACTCTAATAGCAGGTCGTAAAATATGAGAGCCATAACCTGATAAGTATATTTTTGTCTATTTCAAGTCAATACATAATCAGATATAAAAACTATTTTGGTTTGGATTTTAGGGTATCCAACATCAAAGATCTAAAATCAAAAACCTCTCTAAGATGTGTAGGAGCCTATTATATCGAAGTTCCGCCTGACTTGTTACCAAAAATATAGCTTATCACCAAATTATTATATTTTCAAGTTACCAGTTACGGCCGACGGTACCAATAAAAAATTCTAAAATAATATCGTTTAAAAACTAAAAAACAACCGACTTCAATGCCGCGCTATTCATTTTCATCAGTTCCAATTTTGAGATGTTTATCTCAATATCTCTGGAGATACTTATCATACCTCGATAGAATTACCATGGTACCACACTTGGGATATCTCCTTTCGAACAAAAAAAGAATAATCGAAATCGGTTCATAAACGACGAAACATAAAAAAAAAAAAAAAAAAAACGGTCGAATTGAGTAACCTCCTCCTTTTTTTGAAGTCGGTTAAACAAGATAGAACCTAAAACCCGACTGTGCTATACATTATAATTATCATAGCAAAGTCACCACACACGGTAGCTAAATTATTCTAAAATAAATTTATATAATAGGGATTCTGATGTTTACTGGTAATGTGTTTTCGCAGAGTAACGTTTGTTTATATATCTTTGATGATCCTATTTTACTATCATCAAGATTTTGAACACGGGTGAAACCACTTTGCCAACTAGTGCAGCGTATAAGAATCTTGTAAGCATGTCGATACTAATTCGTCAAGAAACTCCTTGCTAAAGAAATAAAACGAATTCTTTAAAAGACTTATCACCAAGAATTTCCCAGAAAAGGAAGGTAATATGATGCTTTAAAAGTTGTAACCACCATTTAAATAGGTACTTAAATGGATAAAAGGCTTTAAGAATGCTGGTGATTGGTCATGACAGATTTCCATTTTCTTTTTAGATAAATTCTATCAATTTTAGTATCTAGTGAATTACGTAGTTGAATATATCAAAGATAACTCATAGACAAGAACGGCTGGTGAGTCTAGATAGTTAATAGAATACTAAATTTTATAAAATAAGCTTATTATTAGCTTGCAAATAGGGCTCTTGGCTGATGATAAGAAATGATATCTGCCCTTATAAAATAATTCCAGCAATCAAAACTTGGTAGATTGGTAGATTTTTTCGCGTCGCTACACTGCACTCTGAGTGATCTAGTCTTATGGTATGGGTATTAATTAACTCTAAAGTTTTACTGAACATATATGATGGTTGAAGAGCATATTAAATCGATGTTCCGCCTGACTTGCTACCAAAATGTAGCTTACCATCAAGAAATAAATCTGCCGCCATAACCTTTCGGTGTTCCAGAAGCACAAATCCCTTGAGAGTCAGAGTATTTTAGGCCTATTTTTAACCGACTTCAAAAAAAGGAGGAGGTTTCTCAATTCGACCGTATGTTTTTTTTTTTTATGTTTGTTCGCGGATAACTTCGTCGTTTATGAACCGATTTTGATTATTCTTTTTTTGTTCGAAAGGAGATATCCCAAGTGTGGTAGGTACCATGGTAATTTTATCGAGGTCTGATAAGTATCTAGAGATATTGAGGTAAACATTTCAAAATTGGTACTGAAAATGAATAGCGCGGCATTGAAGTCGGTTCTTTTTTAGTTTTTAAACGATATTATTTATATCATATATGCTAGCGTTTGACCACTATCTCACCTGTTAGTAAGTGATGATGCGGTTGAGGATGGTAGCACGAAATGGTATGATGAAATTACCTATCGGATACTATGATCAAATTTAAAGCTAATGAGAGGAGAGCCAAGAAGCTCATCAACGACGACCAACTAGTAAGCAAAAGACTCCAGAGTCTCGAGCATCGCCGCAAAGTCGATGGATTCATTTCGGAGAGTGTGCATGGATCTGCATAATTTGATTCCACCATCCCCATTTTATAATCGAACAACCAGGGATACGTAGTACTATTAAGTATTCTGTACCAGGGATACTAAGAAGCACCAACGCTTAATGGTAGATATATCATTTACCCGTACTTACAAAGCGATTTGCTTCCTCCTTCATCATACATACGTACTGCCAAGGAATCAAATTTCCTGCCTGAGTCTGTATTTCCGATTAGATACAACTTAAGGGGCTTCAAGTCGGGAGTGAATAGGTATCTTTTGGGTAAGCGCTCTACATCATCGTCACTTAACATCACGTGAGATAGTGGTCAAGCGCTACCCATATTCGCATAAAAACATGGGAGATGGAAAAAAACATAATTTACTTGATATTGTAACTATACGTAACTTGATTATAGTGGCCATTATAATTTATTTACTTCAAGTTAAATTTAAATTTAGGTACTACTAAATTTATCTTCAAAGGCAAAGTTACCGCGATAATAACAACAAGTTATTTATTACTACTGCCTTTAAATTTATAACACTCGCAATCTGATTTCCACGAATAAAATTTAAGAACTTAATTTTATAAGGGGTGGAGCGCAAATTAAATGAGTAGTGATTTACTTTCGTAGTAAAATACCTGTTATACTTGACACAAGTCAATTCGGGGAGGGGTCATATGTGAACAGGAAATGAGGTGACATTCTCAAAAGTTTCTTTGTCCTCACTATTGTTTAACTTTTTGGCCTGCTGAAAATTATGCTCAACAAAAGTTTTCTACTAACTTTAATACTATTTATTATATCGATGTGCCAGTAGCACACAGCCCTTGAGACTCAGAGTATTCTTGGCCTAGTTGTGTGTTCACTATTTCACTATCTTTGGCCGCATCATCGCTTACGACCAGGTGAGATAGTGGTAATCGCTAGCCTATAAGACAAAAAAAAATACATACAACAATATGATCACTGGGTTTTAACTCCGATAGCTATAGAATCTTTCAAACTCTACATATTAGCACAATAAAGTATTGAAAACGACGAACTATTTTGATTATTAATAATTGAATTATAGATTAATGTCCTCAATATATAACCTGACGAACCATATCAGCATTCATAATGAAAATTATGTCTAATAGCTGGGCTATCTACAGTTACATACAAATTGAGTGCCTCCTTTTGTGAATTCTGTCAAAAAGAAGATTCGATTGACTAAAATCTATAAAACATAGATTATAATTCTTTGACTCAAAAAGTCGAGAAAAATCGATAATTAATTCAGTGGGATTAATTTTTCCCATATAACCAGCATAATTGACTGGCCATTTCTTTTGGCTATATACAAAACTAGGAGTGCCATGCTGCTTCACCCGTGTAATCTACTTTAAACTATCTGTGAGCCAAATTGACAAATGCCAATCCGTTCAGCCGTTTTTGCGTGATTGAGTGAGTTTTAAATGTTTTCTTCTTTTCTTCAAAGACGAAAGACTGGCTTTTCCAGTAAAAGAAAAAAAAATATCATAGAACATATAGAAAACACATTTTTTTTTATTTATTTGCGAAATCGCGCTGACAATCGATGGACCAATTAAATGCACGGTGTCGTTTTTATTCGCTAACAGGGGGCAATCATTCACAATAAAGATATAAGTAAAAAATACAATTTGGAAGGCAAAAGCCGCTATAAATTGAAGCAATATTTTTTTTGGCAACATGTTTACAGACTTTTTTATTACCATGAATAAAAGGATTTCAAAATATTTGCATGTTATGTAAAAACCAACTTTAGGGTATTCTAAACTTTATGACAAACTTATTTCGTAGACCCAGACAGTTTCTGACAATCTTTGTTTACAGCACTAAAAAGTAGACATTGAAAGTGTTGTTAAAAGTTCTTTAGCAACCGGTAGGTATAACACAATACCGAGGTAAAAAAAAATCTCTTACCAATTTTGAAATAGTATACGTCAAAAAAGTAAGTACGTATTTATTACTTATTTGTCGTATACTAAGTAGAAGTACATTTCTTTTCCTTACATGTTTATTACCGACACCTTATTTGACACGACCTTTACCAGAACAAGCAAATCTAAAGACCGTGTAGACCTAAACAAGATATTGTTATTTTAAGAGCTTTTAAATGCGAATAGGTCATCGGTATAAGTAGCTCCGGCGACAAGTCAGTCAAAAATAGACTAAGAAGATAATAAGATGCACCGCGGACTCTGAGTACACAAGTCTATTAGACCTGCCCGAAACTAGTAAGAACTGATAAACTGATTGTCTTGGTAGAATTTCACGTCTAGTAGCTACTTTATATTCATTCTTATACAAGGAAATTGTTCGAAACGTCGAACAAAGTTTATTTGAGAGCCCCGTTTGTTTTAATTCTTCCTATCCATAAAAAGTTACACCAATTCCCGCAATGCTTTCCTGGAATTGCTGTGAATTTTTTTCTCAAGGTGGGATGCCCTCTGACCAGGTGGAGCGATGACATTCGCAAAGCGGTGGGCAGTGACTGGAAATAAAGAGCCGAAGATCGGGCTCAGTGGCGTGTCTTGGGGGAGGCCTATGTCCAGCAGTGGACTAATACCGGCTGAAAATGATGATCTCTAGGTAGTTGCTTAGGTAGATTTCGGCTTCGACGTCTTCGTCGGTCTTTTGGGTACCCTATCGTTGTTGTTTCATACCTGGGTGTTAATGGTCATTATTTTGCGAAAAAAGTCGATAGTGCACATCAGTTACAATAATTTTCAAACCAAAATGTCACTACCTAACTATTACATTTCTTTTTCTCTAAACTATTTTGTTTTGGAAATTTCATATAAGCTTCCCTTATTTGAATAAAATATATACCTATACATATTAAGGGCACATATTTTTACATACATACAAACTTTGGAAGTTAAATAAAAGCTTTTAAAAATAAAGGTCTTCAGAGTAGAATTTGGTACATAATTAGTATTTTTTTTAGAATTGTCTATGATCTTTCAAACAAAAGTATTGCTGTATAATAGAGTCTAAAGATCATCTTTTAACGGTAGAAAATCAGGAAGAAATTTATGATGATGACTACGTCCAGGTTTTTGCTCGTAATACTAAGTGAGATGGATTTCCCAGATCTGCAAGTCATCATAATATGATATTAATCGTTTTACTGTTTTATAAAATTATATGTAACTATAATAATAATACACAAATAAGTGTCGTCGATCACGGTTGGTTCATAAAATCGAGTGATAAGTGCCAGAAATATACACGTTTCGTATATGGGGACCCTAAATTTTTAACCTTAATTGGTTTTTTGAGTACAGTAGTACAGTACCTTTAAGTACAGTACCCTGAAAAGTAGATAGAAATGTATTTATTTCATTAGAATAACATATAGTTCAATTAAGATGTAAACATTTTCATACTTCATTTCACCAGTAAAGTTTATTTTTAAGTGCAATCTCAAAATAAAATAATGATCATCAATAATATCTATCTCTAAAGGATGTCCTGATATTGTCTTTAAATCTTAACCAAAAATATCATCATCATTTAACAGTGTTGGACATAGGCCTGTCTTATGGTACGCCACTAAGCTCGATTTTCAGCTCTTTGTTTCCAACCGCTGCTAGCTATCTTGCATATGAAAAATATTTTTAAAGTGAAATAATGCATATAAAAATATTACTACACTTTTGGAACAAAAATAAAACGAGCTGTAGAAACTAAATGTTTTAAATGGAAAGAAACATTACTACTTTCAAAATACTCTCGATCTCTAATAAAAAATACGAGACTTCAATAAAGTAAATACTCTTAGTATCTTTACGACTATGACTCATCATTAGTCATTACACATATTTTGAAAGACGTCGGTTACTTAGCTTTATCTTTCTTAATACCTGGTTATTCCACTCTTTCACTCTACTTTCGTAATATATTGTTTCAATTTGTTACTTTATTGATAAGAATCGTAACTGACAAGCCGAGAAATACAAGTTGGTATATCTTGACTGCATCGTGTCTTGAGTGCACTACGATTAAAAGTACTGTATTCAAGTCTTAAGTACCGTACACACAGTTGCCAATCACGTTTTTAAACCATTAAAATTCTACAATCAATAATCCGCCATACAATCACTGTATCATCATGTATTTGGTGGATTTATTTTTATTTTTTGGTCTGTACGCGTGGTTTTTTTATTTATTTATTACAAAAGAAAATACAATGATTCAAATTCATATAATCTAAAAACCTAAAAAGGTTTATCTTAGACGATAGGTTCTCACTTACAATTCGCTTAATTACGGAAAAAAATTAGAGATATACTTAAATTAGCTTAAATCAATTATTACCGAACAAAGATAAGAAAAAAAAGTTAACAGCTGTGTTGTTACTCCTTTATTTTCTTTAAATTGACATTTCACATTCATTTGTAAAACTGGTTCTCCTAGTTACGAAATTTGTAAATTTTGAAATGCTCATCAGATGATCCGTATTTGGGTCTAAAATGGTCTATAACATTTGGATAAACCAGGGGCAGTCTATTAACGCAAAAGATACTGGTTTTGTATCACGGTTAATAGGTAGACGTCATCACATTAATGGTAACGCACACTAGAGTCTATATTATCCCACCTACTATGAGTTATGAGTAACTAATAAAGTAACTTGAATAATAATATTGCTGTAAAATACTCATAGTACATATATGTATCGTCCTCGTCCGTGGTCCTCGTATTCGACTTAACCAAGTAATTTTTTTTTGACAAAATCACACTCTTATTCACTACGTTTTAGGAATTTAAAAAGTATCCTATGCTTGTACTGGTCATTATTCTGTGGCTATGTCTATTATTTTACTTTTAGCCTCTGTGCAAAATTTTAGCTAAGCGGTCCAGCCGAGCAGCCGCAAATATACAAACCGACTTTCGTATTAAAATATTAGTGTGGATTTGAAGTATCCGTACTTGCACTATTTTATTCTGGGATATCTCAGAATACTATATACAAAATACTAAAATAACAAGATTTTATTCAATTATTCGTGTTAGTATGTACCTAAGAATGTATGTTTGTCTAGGTCAAATCTTGGAAGTTAAAAAGGAACCACTTCCTAACTTGGACTCAATATTGTTAAACTTGCGTATATTCAGTGTTAATGGAATAATGTGGTACTATCGAGCTAACCTGATGATGGAGCGTAGCTGTGTGTACGTGTATGTATGAACTGGAACTCCGTTATCGCAAATGATAGGACAATACAATTTGGACTATTATGTAGTGTTATTATTGTTATTTTTCATTACACATCTAGGCCTAACGTGCTACTATCCTCGAACGCCTCATCACTTACCAACGGGTGAGATAGTGGTCAAACGCTAGCCTTACACCAAAAATATATGTAATAAAAATACCTCTACATGTTTAAGCCAATATTGACGAGCGTTAATTAAAATGCTTTAATAACTCCATTTCAGTTATCACCGACCCAATTTAGCCCCAATTAGCAATAATAAACCATCTGCAATAAACTCGTTATAATGTAGATATCCATTATCCTCACAGTTTAATTTAATGTTATAGTCATGACGTCCTTCCTTCTACAACAAAAAAATAAAGCAGTATCTCTATTTGAACTCTACTTTTTATGAAGAACGAATTAAGTTGGTTCTCGGTAAAGGTACGGACACACCCCAGCGTCCAGCGTGCGCGATCTAAGCGGCGATCATATAGCGCAGTAGTATTTGTACCGACTGGTTTACACCAAACGCGATCAGAAAACAATTGAAAAGTACTGAGATCGCGCCCGCAGATCGCGGACGCCGCGGTGTGGCCGTACCTTAAACGTAGTGTGGGACGCCCTCCAGCTAGATGAGGCGACGATAAACGCAAGCGGGCTGGAAGCGGTTGTAAACAAAGAGCTGATTATACAGTTCAGTGGGGTGTCATAGGTGAGGCCTATGTCCAGCAATGAACAGAAACGGGCTGATGATGAATTAAGTTTGCCATACATTAATACCTGGGTACTATGAACAATATTAGTACACTTGGGATGAACAAACAACGGATGTCTCCAATCAATATGCAGCACTTCAGAATGTTGGATCGGTCCAGGTTGGAAAACGGTAAGTAAAGATACTGCCCCAACGACTTTGATTCCTTTTATAATTTTTATATCAAAAGTAAATGTTACAATAGTAAGAAGTATGAACTGAAAAATATCTTAGTTAAATTTATATTGCCAACAAATCTTGGATAGGACTCTTAAAGGATAGTACACACACATTATACACACTAGGTACATACTAGATCTTGAGATTAAAAAAAAATACAATATTACTAGTATGTTTTGTTCTTTAAAAACTCAAAAAGTCCAAATAAGAATTAATATGCACGTTGCGCGTTTTAACGAAATATTTGTGTGTACTTGGACTACTTGCTTCACAAGTCTTGGGCACACTTGAACAATAAAACGAAGTCTGATAGCTCTTGAATCACTTGACATACATTTTCTAGAAGAAAAACTCCAGGCGTTGAGTATTTGAAGAAATAAAAGCAAAAGGACGAAGCGTTGACGTCATCTTTACACCCAAAATGTAAACAAATATATTTGTTCAAGGAGAAGCGAGTTCATGGAGCACTTACATTTTATTACTTGTCGTTAGAGTTTTGAGTCAATTGTTTGTAAGATTTTTTTCGCAGTTGGAATCTTAATAAAATAGTATCAAAATAAATCTAGCTATCTGGTCAATTAAAATTGTTTACCTAGGTAACAACAAAGTTGAAATCTACCGCCTACAAATAAAGATCAAAAGCAATAACCAGTTATCTACTGGATGTTTATTATTTTTTGTGTATCCGTATAACGTTCCATTGAATACTTAAGATAGTTTAAAAACTACAACAACCGACTTCTATGCCCCGCGAGTCAATTTCAGAAGCAATTTTGAGACGTTTATCGTCATATCTCTTGAGATACTTATCAGATCTCAATGAAATTAAAATGGGACCATTTCAAAAACGTACCCTACTGATTAAAAAAAGAATCATTCAAATCGGTTCACAATTGACGTTTCACAAGTTACGCGATTACTCAATACGCGTAACATACACAAAAAAAAAACATTGATAACCTCCTTCTTTTTGGAAGTCGGTTGAAAACTACTAATATATTGAGTGATGTAACTTAAGATATACTCAAGCACTCGACTTAATTAAAGCTCTTGATATAACAACCATATACGGGAAAAGCTAGTTGAAATGACTTTAATCAGTCCTCCGAAAGGATAATAAAGTAAGTTCGATGTAATAAACAAGCGAGAAGCAGTACAAGATAAAATACCGAACTTTTGAATACAGTCGTAAATAGCGTTAACGCATTAAGTAATTTTATTGCCAGAAAAGTAAGTAATAATGATATCTTATATTACATTTCAGCGAAGAAAACTACACTAATATAAATGTCTTCATTATCGATAAAGAAAATGGAAAAAATACACGATTGTTCAACAAAAATACAAATACAGTGGATATAACAAAAAGTCGAAAAGATTTCACACTTATGCAAGTGCACGATCGTAACTCGGTGCGAAGCGCTGATTCTGTAAACGAGATTTCTCTCATTGCCATGTTGGGTTCGACAAGTGCAAAAGCTTCCAGCCCACTGGGTTTACTTGTTTCATTTGTCATCGTTTCGCGACTCTTTAATTTGTCTTGAAAAATCGTATTCCTAAAAATTACAGTGTTTAAGCTCTGATAAATGATGCAGAAGCCTCATAAACGTTTTAATTGGCTTTGTCAGAATCAATCATTCCGATTTCTTGGTAATGATGTCTTCGATAATTTGGGGCTTAAAATCACAGGTTTTGTTGCATAAGTTGTTGAGAACTGCTATTGTGTATATTTTCCACTACTGTGCTGATCTAATATGAAAGTATTTTATTGATTATGTTTCTTGTTTGTTATATTAAATCATGAAAACATTTTGCTGTCATTCATATTTCAATCAAACCCTATCATATCTGCTAAAAGGGTAACAAATTGCTATGTTCACCTATCATTTATGTCAAATCTAGGTTATTTATTAACAACACAATCTACATATGGAGCTACTAACAATCTGCATAGAGTCATTTAGAAAGGGAATGATACAGAATGATAATTCAACGTCCACTAACCTGATAATAATGCAAATGACTCTTATAAGATAAAATAATACATTGCTGCCATTATGTTAAACAAGCGTTCATTGAGAAGACGAAATGTTGAACGGAAATTCCAAGAATCAAGTTCTGAGTAATAAATTGAATTTAGTCCCAATATATTAAATTATGTAGCTACTGCGAGTTGAGGAACTGAAACGAGTTTGATACGGATAACCGCAGTAACTAGACTTAATTAATTCATTATCGTTATTATGCGGTCATATTTTTTATATCAATAAACACTTCCACATAAGTTAAAAACATTATAGATCTACATATTTATATCACAAAATCCTCAAAATAATTATTGTTAGTATCACAGTATCTCAATTGTGTTTATTTCAAAGCAAGAATAAGAAGTGATGATAGAAGTGGTAACATAGAATTATATGTACCAATGACGATCATTACATGTAAACCACGACTGATACATTAACTTGACAAAGATTTATTCGTTAAGGACAACTAAACTGTAATCAAATGTAAGAAAATTGCGGTATTTAGAGCTGAAATTGAGGACGGTTTTACACACCATAAAGCGGCAAAACATCCTAATTTCAATGATGACATTGCCGAAAAACGTTTGAAGCATAAATTTATGATGGTAAATGACGATAAGGACAATCACGAAGGTTATCTTATCGCCTTGAACCGCCACTTTTTGAATTTATTTTCGAGGCAATAAATGGTAATGAGGAACCCGTAGTATTTTATCCAGATCGTTAGATAGTTAAACAGAAGAATTTACGTGGTTTAATGAATGCGATAGGCATGTAAAAGATGAAGTGAATGATAATGCAGGATATTAAAACGTAAATAGTACCAATCGGTGAAGAGTATGTATAGAATGATGCTTTTACTTTGTAGAGTGGAAATAGTTCAGAATATACTGTAAAAAAGATGCATTGTTTGGAAAAGAACGCAATCTGTGTAGCACGTTGAATACAATTTTAGTGAGGATTAAAATGCACTCAGAAATTTCATTTATCTTATATATAAAAATCAATCGCTGTTCGTTAGTCTCGCTAAAACTCGAGAACGGCTGGGCCGATTTAGCTGATTTTGGTTTTGAAATGTTTGTTGTAGTCCAGGGAAGGTTCAAACAGTGAGAAAATTTGAAAAAATTGCAAAAACAAAAATTTCATTTTCCCATATTTATAAACTGTTCTATCTACTTTCCTCTCAAACATTTGACGTTCGTCCCTTCTATACGGTAGGGTAGACTCTTTTTCACTCACGAATTGAACGTGTTAAATTAAGGGTTTTGAATCGACAACATAATATATCCACTCCACATTAATCGAATTATCGCGTAGGTATTTAAATTTTTATATTTTGAATTTTGATGGTTGTCCCAGGTTGACAATGTTGGTTCGTTCAGAAATTTTTGTCGTTGTATTGACACATTTTGATGGTTGTCATTATGGCGCATCCATGGGTATACATGGGTATTCGCTATTTGTGTATAAACACCGATATAAACAAAATAAAATAAAATAATAAAGGGTGTCCCCAGACGAGAAACGTGTTTTTCAGGCTTTTTATGCTTGATCTAACAAACCTTAATAGATAAAGACTTGAAATTTACTTCTGGTACGTATTGCAATGGCTGCAAGATCAAATAATAATAAATAAATTAAAAATTAAAGGGGTTCTCCATACAAGAAACGTATTTTTCCGGCAAATATTGTTCAATTGTCTGACTCGCACTTGGACAGTTTATTTATATTCGCGGTACGAAGTTCGCCGGGTCAGCTAGTATGTATTTAAATAACGAATATGAGAAATTCTGATGATTACGCATTGTAAAAAATAATAATAACATGTTAGGTATATTGTATTATGATTAATATATATTATGATTATATTAATGTTATAGATATAGATAGGCAAATATATACATTTTACCGTTACGTAAAGACAGGGCAATTATTTGAACTTCAATGTTCAAAATTAAAATTCGTGTCGCAAATACATTTAAAGTCATTGCGAATGTATTTTGAGGCATTGACAGGTAATATAAGTGACCTACCGCATACTAAATCGCTTGGGATAATCTGTGGAATAAATGATGAGCTGACGATATATAATTATTCAGTTTAAAACTGCCGCGCCGATAAATGTGTCTTTTATGCATAGTACTGGGTAATTGGAATTACCTACCTTCCGGCGTAGTAAGATTTCAATAAAAATGTTTTCAGAGTGCTGTAACTACTTTTGAGAATTTAATTTTCTGCACGTATTAAAAAAAAAAAGTTCTGCATAGGATCTTATAAGATCTCCAAATCTAGAACATATATTATATCTAATAAACAAATCTAAGCCGAGTTGATAATTATTTTTGAAAACTATCTCAATCTAGGTAATATGTTTCTTCTACCTTTTAATTTAACATCATAATCTATGATACTCAATCAAAACCGCTGTATTTTTTAACTACGGGAAGGATAAAATAATTCCCATTATTGATCAACACAGTAACATTTTGTTTCTTGGTGCAGCTCACCTAGTATAGTGAATGACAAAAATATTATATACACTGACGGACATTAGTCCGTCACTGTATATCAAACTAGTCAAACTACATAAAAGTTCACTTAAGAATTAATTAAATGGTCCTTTCCAGTATACAAAAATACACTTAAGGATATGATACTACGCTGTTATTAAGTTTACGAACCAAACTATAAATACTAATAACTACTAATTTGTATATTTAATATTAGTATTTTATTTCAAAGGCGTCTTGAACATTGAAGCAGTTTATGAGTCCGTGAGTGTACTGTATATCCTGTTTCTAGCCACTAACTTGACAATATGTTATTGTGGTGGATAAAACAGAAAATAGTAGACATATTTTATACTCACTATGATAGGTGATTAGGTGCTGGATTTTGACGAACTCATAGCGGTAGATTCGACAGAACTATGCCAATAATGTATTGATTTTGAAAGACATTATGCGTTCATGAGCATTGTCAGACCTCATCGTTGCTGCTTGTGTACGGGGGGGGTAAAGTCTCAACATTTTGCTTGTACCTAAAAAGTTTGTTTGATATTAATTAATGTATCACAAAAAACAATTACCACATAAGGTACATTAAATATCACTTGACGATTATAAAAGTAGCAATTAAATAATAATTACTAATAATATTATGTGCTATAACGTTGAGCCTACTCCTAAGGCATATTTAACTCGAATGCTAACTCAATTATGATAATTAATTTAATAAAATGTCAGTGTGATTTATTGTTATAATAATAGCAGTTATCATATCATAACTAGCTCATAAAACTGATTGCTAAAAATAGCATTATAATTCCGGAAATGTATAATAAGCAAAGTTGTTAAAATTTTGGCAAAATGTGTTTGAATGATCTTCCGCGTTATCTTATTATAGTGAAAATAATAAAGCGAATAACATTTTCAGGTTACTATGTACATTATGTCAACATAGTTTTATTTTTAATTAAATCTATTAGTTATGAAATATTCATAGTGACGCATGATTTGAATATACGTACCTAGTTGTGTAATGTATGTAAGTTTTGTAAAATGCATTTAAAGCTTTTCAACAAGCACTTGGTGTTGTTAAGGAGCTGTCCAGACCCCTGATAGATCTTTGTATATCACAACCAAAGAGAAGAGCTGGCACTTACCTCTACAACGCATTAGTTTCGCCATTCATAGAGGCAATGTCGCCAGGTTTTTGGGTACTCTTCTACCAGCAGACAGCGACTTATTTTTTTTTTTGTAATTTGTATTTATATTTTTAGTCTGGGAGTATTATTATCTTTTCTGGGTAATATTTTAGTTTGGGTCAATTTCTAATTTTAATTGCCGTGTAAATTAATGAATATCATTTTTTGTATTCCGTCTCAGGAAGATTTGTTTTCTTTCAATTTCTTATAGGTTCTGGGATAGCTAAAACATCTTGAATAAATTAAGAATAATACATAAATAGAAAATGTTGAATACGGCAGTTTGCGATAGAACTGGCATGGTGATGACAGTTAATGGGAACATGGTACCATGTGAACCAATTAGCAGCAAAAGTATATTTGGGGTAAATATACCTCAAAACATGTATTGCTAGTAATAATATTTGTATGTATTTTTAATTTTCTCAATTCTATACAAACCGTTATTATAGTTATTATTTTATATGTATATTACGTACTGTAATTTGTCTCAAAATCGCATGGTTCTTTTTTACAGCGGATTATTATGTAATTTCGTGTTATGTTGATATCATATAACTTGTAACAGAGCTATGGAAAAAAAGAGCTTAATATCAACCTTGATGGTAATCGATTTACAAAACGAGTTTTAGTTTTTCTGTTCCTGTGAGGATTAATGGAGCTTTATACATACCCTAAGACAATTTTATCACGAAAAAATGTTAATATATTTCTGCCAAGACTTTAATTAGTTTGACATGAACTTATATGTTTATTAATTCATTCTTTTTATGACTTTTTTATGATAAAAGTTAACAGGACAACCACGACGCTCGCCTGATGGTAAGCAATGACGTCTACTTATTACAGATACAGCGACATGCAAAATTCTACATAGACAGAATTTCGCACGTTACTGCACTGCGCCTGCTACCTCGAGACAAAGATGTTAAGTATCACATGCCCTGTAATTTCACTGGACACGTTGCCATTCAAACAGAAAAATATTCCAATTTCACTATTTCCAATTCATTGAAGCAGAAATGTGTTTCAAAAAGGGCAATATGGTTTTTTCTGAGCGTATGAATTCCTTGATTTGAATGTGTCTATGCTACTGACAAAAGATATGTAATAATATGAAAAAGATTCAAGTAAGACAAAAATAAAACAACGTTGAAAAAAATCGTGTTATCTGCAAATATAAGCTTTCAGTAAAGCTTCACAGTCTGAACTGGGGTTGTAATTCGTCGAATTGAAACTTAAACTAAACACTAACGTGACCAGCCACTGATAATACCATTTAAACTTAAACCACCTATTTTTACAAGTTATACAATTAATAATAGCAAAATTTTCATAAAATTTTACATTTTTAAAGCCTATGATTCCAATTACAAAATCACGGCCTATCTATACAATCGACGACGGATTATTTATTTGTAATATAATACATATCATCATTTGTGTTAACAGTATCATTTATCACATTTGATTTTTGTGCGAACAGCTTTAGTTATATGTTGATCACGAGTTTTTTTGTTACAGATGATCTTTGCTGTCAATGATCTGATCATTATCAACATTCTTCTCTTTGTACTTATATTGCCACATTGCGGTGTGAATTGTATGTAAATGTAGTCTCGCGCAAAGTGTGAAAAAGTTTCCATTACCCAAAACTTATAGGTATTCAAGATCATATTATATGGGCTCTATAGTGCATATTGCGTTTACAGTCCTTGCAATTTCTTGATGATGACGATCATATCTTAATAAGTACTTTTGGGTAATTTTATAAATAGACAAGAAACCTCAAAAACCGCGGTGGTTTGACACGCTACAAATTGTAAAATGCAATGGGACCCTTAAATTACATAAAACCTTTTTGGTATATTTCTTGAGTTTGGTTAAAAGCAATCAGAGTTCGTAAAGTACCTACGTAAGATCATAATAGAATAAGTCTGAATCTGGATTTTTATAATATAAATGTTGACAGAACAATGACGCATTTTCGGAAATAATAATTATTTTTCTGTAAATGGGTCATTGTCGCCGTAGTGTATCAATTTTTGAAGTGAAAACTTCTTTAGCGGCGTTGTGCACTTTTCTTGGGATGGGTAAAAAATGCTAAAGTCACTTGCGAGGGCGCTTGCGAGAGGTGCCATTTCAAAATATTCAAAAATGACGTGTTAAAGTTTTCACTTCTGCCGGCACTCCTGCAGGGCTAGCATGGCCTTATCCCCGGAGGAAAGACAAAATTATATCCCTATTTTTCGCCACTGACAGGAGATCAACACAACAATTTAAACGCTTGGTGAACATTAACCCCGAGTTTTGATTTTGTTTCGTAATAAAGAGTTTAAAAAATGAATTGATTAAAAGTCAGCGGGCGTTTATAATTGTCGAAAAACGGTTACTTATAATTTTCCTTCGCCACCAAACAAAACACGGATAGGTGGAAAGACAAAATAGTCCCCTTGCCATGCTAGCCCTGCTAATGTGCAACCCGTAGTTTTTTTTTCTCTTGATTAGATTTTTTGATAACTCGCTATATGGTTTTATTTTGCGAACCCACTGAAATGTTACTGTCAAAAGCGCTAAAGCGTATCTTTATTTAATATTTTTAGTCATAATAACTACTATAGCTATATATACTTTAATCTGAGGAATAAAAGCTGTGTAGACATCGAATTGATATATATTGATAATCGAATTGAAAACTAATTAAAAGAAAATAAGAGGTTTGATATATTTATTCAGTTTGACAATTACAGTTCATTGCTTTCTTTTTGTGAGCCATCTGTTGAGTCTCCAGCAACTTAAATGTTCTTTATGTGTATTGGTTTTATCTATACTAATATTATAAAGAGAGAACATTTGTATTTTCGTATTTTTGTATTTTTGTATTTTTGTATTTTTGTATTTTTGTATTTTTGTATTTTTGTATTTTTGTATTTTTGTATTTTTGTATTTTTGTATTTTTGTATTTTTGTATTTTTGTATTTTTGTATTTTTGTATTTTTGTATTTTTGTATTTTTGTATTTTTGTATTTTTGTATTTTTGTATTTTTGTATTTTTGTATTTTTGTATTTTTGTATTTTTGTATTTTTGTATTTTTGTATTTTTGTATTTTTATATTTTTGTATTTTTGTATTTTTGTATTTTTGTATTTTTGTATATTTTTGTATTTTTGTATTTTTGTATTTTTGTATTTTTGTATTTTTGTATTTTTGTATTTTTGTATTTTTGTATTTTTGTATTTTTGTATTTTTGTATTTTTGTATTTTTGTATTTTTGTATTTTTGTATTTTTGTATTTTTGTATTTTTGTATTTTTGTATTTTTGTATTTTTGTATTTTTGTATTTTTGTATTTTTGTATTTTTGTATTTTTGTATTTTTGTATTTTTGTATTTTTGTATTTTTGTATTTTTGTATTTTTGTATTTTTGTATTTTTGTATTTTTGTATTTTTGTATTTTTGTATTTTTGTATTTTTGTATTTTTGTATTTTTGTATTTTTGTATTTTTGTATTTTTGTATTTTTGTATTTTTGTATTTTTGTATTTTTGTATTTTTGTATTTTTGTATTTTTGTATTTTTGTATTTTTGTATTTTTGTATTTTTGTATTTTTGTATGTTTGTAATGATTTGGCTCAAAAACTACTGAACCGATTTAAAAAATTCTTTCACTAATACATAGAATGGACTTTCGGAATGAAAATAGGCTATATATTATCCCGTTTAAATCAAAGGTACATTCGTGGAGACCTAATTTGCAACCTAAGTCGGCAAAAAAACGGTCGAAAAAACACGTTTCTTACGAACGCTGCTAAATTGAAAATAGATAGAAGAATATTTTCTATGCAAGAGTTGTACAACTTAATAAGACCTACAAAAAATTCCGCGACAGCATATGTCTATCTCTTAAGGTTGACTCACAGTAACCATTTTATGGTTACTGTGAGTCAACCTTAAGAGATCTTAAAATTTTTGTTAAAAAATATTACATAACTTCCAAGGCTATTTTCAAGTATATAATATTAATCTTTATCCAAATAATTACGTTAATTAGCTTGACCACATATTTTAGATTAAAATTGTCCTTTACAGTATATAATTCTAATGAAAACTAGAAGATATCACGAATTTCACATACACGCATCGCAAAATTAATAAAATATTTGCAGTGAAACCACAGATTAGGTCATAGTTACTACGAAAATATTATTATAAGCTTAGCTATGCTGTAGATCCCCACCGATCACAATCAATTTAAAGTCAATATAGTATAATAATATGATCTATTGTATAAAATAATATTCATCTATATATATAATAATATAATATTTTAAACCACCCCGACTGATCTATGTATAATCTTTTCATTAAAAGCATTCCAATGACTCTAAACACGACATTTAAAACCTGAGCTGTAAGTTGGTGAGGATTTGAGTATTCTGTAGAGTCCAGAGTCCCAGCATCAGGTCAATGCTTCCATGTTCTTACAATATCGTTGAAGATGAAGATTTTCGAATTGATCAGACCTATGAAAGTTGATTTCATAGCGCAATTAACTACAAAAAAGCTCATCGTTTTATAACGATTAAACAAATTTTCATGAAACAAGGCTAAGAAAACTCTCGATGAAGACATCTATCAAACAAAAAAAAAACTATCAATAATAAAAACAAAATCGGTTCATCCTGTTAGGTGCTAAGATGCTACAGACAGACACACAGATACACACGTTAAACGTATTTCCCTACATTTTGCGTCGGGGAACGCGTAAGGTTACGGCGGCAGATGTTCTCCTTGGTGGTAAGTAAGCTACTTTTTGGTAGATTTAATGATCCCACTACCACTGTACGAAAACTCATGATTCATGAATGCACATAAAACTTTCATTGGTAGGTATATAGCTAGGATTAGAACCAACGACCGTCGGGTCAGAATCAGGGTAACTATCCTTTACGCCAAAGGGCCGTCCAATATCACTACGTAAGAATTATAAAACAAAGTCCATCACTGCGTCTGTCTGTCTGTTTGCAATAATCTCAATAGCTACTGAACGGATTATCCTGCGGTTTTCACCAATAGCCAGAGTGTTTATGAGGAAGGTTTAGGTGCATAATTCGTTTAGGTTTTGCGTAAATTGGTTGAAATATGACGATGGTTGTTAAATATGTTAATATTTTATATTCGATGCAACAAACTGATGCAAATTTTGTAGGCATATATGTTCTACCCGTGCGAAGCCGGGGCGGGCTGCTAGTATCTGTATATATCTATAAGTATAATATATCAAGTCATAAATTAAGAAACCTATCACAATAAATAAATCGATACGAGTGTTTAATTTGCACATGAAGATATTTCTATTAGCAATTTTGCAAAAAAATGCAAATAATAGTTTCAGTAGACCTTGATTTTTTGTAGAAACAATTTTTGCATTAGAAGCATTTTCCAGGGAGGAAACGGGGGAATACATTTGTATGGAAAAGTGCATCCCGCGTTCCCTCTTAATTTAGCAGATTTTATTACATCGGTGAGATTATTCCATATTCCTCTGGCAATCATGGGTGTTTATCGAAGCCTCTAAACGATTACACGCAACCACTATCGTAAAAACGGATGCATGCTAAGAAATAACAGTCGCGATAAATGTCAAACCAAAATCTTTAAATTTGCTAGTCTAATCTATGAATGAATTATTTTTATCAATAACAACAAAACGCTACTACCTATTTGAAATAAATATAAATCAGTTCGATTATTATCTTGTTCATATTAAATAACAATACTTGCTTTCATTGTCGAAATAAATTGCGTATGGTTCAAATACAAGTGGTTTCTGGAGATAATGATTGATGTTGAAGTTCATTCGATAAACAACTCGTGTATCGACATGCCACGTTATGTAATGAATGATAACAATATCGTACTGTTCCTCGAATTAACAAGTCCAACATCCGTATCATTCATTTATCGGAATCCAAAGACTTTTAGTTTGTTTTCAATGCAGTTATAAATCGTTATCCTACTATTGCGTCAATGACGGGTTGTTGTCGGCTGACGTGCCCAGGTATTATTTTAAATACAGCTTCGGTAGCAGGTGTAATTTTCGCCCATTAATTCACTGTCTGTCTGTCTGCAATCGTTATTGCTTGGCATGTGTGATGTGCGTGTTCCCTAACACCAGCCAATGTTTATCAAGGGCTCGAATAGTATTACGCTATAATACCTAAATCATTAGTTTGTTTATCAACAGAAATGGTACTTACGTATCGCTCTTATCGTAAGTGGGGAAGGTCTGGTGCGCCAGGTCCTGCAGAGACGAGCTTGTCTGAGGCTCAGCAGAGATACCCTGGGCTCTCTGCTTTCTCGGGGCTCGCGAGGCCCTCGCGTACTGCTGATACGGGAACACGCTCTGCAGCTTGTCTAGCTGCGAGCGCAGTTCTAGCATCTCCTGATCGCGTTGCTTCAACAACGCCTCCAATTCCCTAATCCTTTCAATCAATGGCTGCATATCGTTAGCCATCGTTGCGTTAGCAACACAATTTTCTGAATCCGCGTTCATTGCACTAGGAGTCCCCATTATACCGTTCAGTTCTGTCTCTCTGTAAGTTTCGTCTAAGGCACGTCTATCGCCGTTTACAGTGGGCGCCACGGTAAGCGCACCTCCACCTGTGTTCACTAAGGCCCTCGGCTCATCGTCACCAGCTGTGCGCTGTGACGATCCAAAGCAGAGGGTGTCGAAGCACACGCGCATTCACTCAGTTGAGTAGCACTGGATGGAATCACTAGGATTTCACTGAGGTTTGTTACAGTTCACTTGTTATTGGTCCACTGGCACTGGTGTTTGTCGCGTAGGGAGTGGAGTGAGGATATGTGTGTGTGGATGCGTGCGGCGCGAGCGCAGACGAGTGATGTAGTGCAGACGCGCGCGCCGCTGCTTCGTGCCGCCGAGCTAGCCCCGCGACTCTCGACGCCGCCCTGCAATTTACAATTTCCTATTTCAATAACATTTCCTTAATCCTTAAAATACGTAAATCGTATGTAAATTAATGAGCTTGAACATTAATCAAATTTAATTTTAATTAGATAAGACTTGAAGATAGACGTTTGAAATAAAGACGTACTCAAAAAGTAAATATTTAGATTAAATCCATAAAGACATTTTAAAACGTGTTAGCAATATATTTTGTACTAAAAATATACCTAATGGAAAACCTAAAGGACGTTTGATTAAAGTGTTTTCAGAGGAGTATATTCTGAAGTGATTTTACAATGGATAGCTTATCTGATTTATGCGAAGGTATAGAGAGTCAACTTGTAGGCGATAAAAGGTAGTACACAGATATAGAAATATCTGTTTACATCAGAAAGAAATCGTCGATCACCTGATTCGTTAACGATAAGTGCCACATGACCGTTCTATCTAATCATTTCTACAGACGATGCGATGTGATACTGATATGTCTATGAAAAATTTAATAGAATTCTGTCTCCTGAACACTGTTTGAAGCATTGCCCTCGCCGACTATGTGTGGGTCGGCCAATGCCCTGCATGGTACTCTGATAGTCAGGAGGGATGTATAAGTGAATTATAGCGCTCCTTGATTTTTCACCATCTTTGAAATGTTACTATTGTCACTTCTTTCACTTGAATCTCTTGTATCTTGTGAAATAACGAAATTATAGATATTTGCTTCCATAATTTTATTGCTCTACATTATTTTTAAATCTCAATAGCTAATTATGTTAAGACCGATATCTAACAGCTGTTACCTTTGTCTTTTACAAAAGATTTTGTAGTGTTGTCATAAAACAATCATAAGATTCACTTACTATTTTCAAAACAATAAAAAAAACTTATTACAGTGCAAAAAGGGCTAAAAATCTATATGAGGCAACTATATGATACAAGCTATATTATCTTTCACGATAATAGAAAATAACTATGAAAATGAAAAAGTAAACAAACTAAATATAATTTAATTATAACTAGCTGGAAACAATTTTTTAAATAAAAATTATTAAAATGAGCAAGGGCCGTCAAAACATCGTAGAAAATGAAAGCCAACATCAATTCCGTAAACAACTATTTTTAGTAAGCTATTTCTAATTTAGATCACAACCGGTGAATTAAAATAAAAGTGAATTAAAACTGTAATTAATGTACACTTCGAAAGAAAACAGGTTTAGAATATAATAAAACTGTGGCCTTAGCTAATTATTGTACTGATAATACACAAAAAGGCGGAGCTGACCTCAAAACTAATGGTTGTTCAACGATAATTCGAATGACGTGAAAATTTTCCATTGGTAAGAGAAAAAGAATTTCAAGATCGGATATTTATGGCAGGGAAGCTGTTGGACTGATTCTTGTTTCTAAAAGTATGTTTTAAACATACCACGCAGTTTGTTTAAATTAGCCGTGTACCTAGAAACTATTGAAAATAAATAGCATTTTAAAATGTAGTATTGAAGATTGGCAGACTTAGTGTAGTATAGATAAGTGCATGAATCACCTCTAGGTAGAGGTGATCCAAAGGCAGGCTACAGCTTGGTAAGAGTAGTCTTAAACTATGAGAACTATGCTTAAATGCTTAGTATCAAATAGATCTATCGTAGAGCTTATATCTAGCAATGCAACGGACTGATTTTAATTATTTTTTGACTTGTAAAATCTTCTCAAATTAGACTATGCCAAGAAATGGTGAAATACTTCCTGGCAAGCTTTTGAAGTCAAAATCTACAAGAAAACAAAATTAGCTGTACATTTCAGGAGTCTCAAATATTCCGCTGAATAAATATAATAAGAGAAATAAATCTGCATCAGAGAACGAGCCAAGATCAACTGTTACAGTTTTCACCGACGAAACTGGTTTAATTTTAAAGTAAACATTGAAAATACAATTATTTAAACTAATTTATTGAGTGATCGAGTGTCATGTTTACGGAGAACTCTCAGTTACTCAGTGATATAATAGTGAAAATATCGAGTTAACTTGTGAAAATGTTTAAGTATAGAACATTATAATAGAAAGTCATTTTCTAAATTTTCCTTAAAGTGACAAAAGAGAAAGCTCATGTATCAGTGTTTTCTACAGTCATAGGCTTAAAGTGTACAAAGTCGTGCTTTCGCTAGGACAATGCCACATTGTAATGGAATATTAATATTGAACAACCTTACTCCAGTTAGTGGGTGTTCTAGTTCCATTATATCTGCCACTTCCGGTGGGTGTATGATTACAAATACAACGAATAGAATACTTACCTCAATGATATTGCTTGTACATATAATTGTGAAGGAAAACTTGCTCAAGATAAAGGGGCGGATAAAACCGATCGATAGAGTTCTACAAGATTTAATTTTTCCTTAGTGTGATCAGTTTATATAATATGAGATCAGTTTAAGTTAAAATATAAGGTAGGAATATTATCATATCCAATTTTAGAACTAACCGCAATATGATGGTAATGACGATGTTTTTTTTTTTACAAAATAACGTGAGTAATTTACATGAATATTGATACATTATGCCTTGTCAGTCTTCAGTCCATGTATATTCTGTTTAGATCTAATGTTAATTTAATGAATTAAAAAAACCTAGAAAGAAATTGCATAAGACAACATTATCATCATAAATAACAAAGATAGACTACGACGTGCGTTGCCGCCATCCTAGCCGCTCCCAGACGATGACCTACGTATTAGGTTGAAACCTGGTCGGAGCACATCCGAAGTAAATACACGCGAACAAAAGCCGGTACGTTCACATTAGACTACGACGACCTAGTTAGTGACAGATGCTCTAATATGCCAGGTGTAATAGAAAATGTCACACATTTATGCAGATTTTTAGGCTCTTAAGAATTTAAGACGGAGAGACATAACAAGCCTAAGAGGTTACCTTGTTTCTACCACATCCTCAACATGTCAAGTGAATATTAAGCTGCAATAATTGATTTTCAAAAACTCACAATTGCAGTAGTCTTGTATATTGATTTTCTGCCGTATTAAATTTTTTCTTTTAATTCTGACTCAAAAAGATCGGTTTATATACCTTCGGTACAGATCAGGAGAACTACTACTTCTCCTGTTCTATGGTTTGACATGTACGTCTATCTATATGAATGTCTATTGCATCGAGTATATGCCAAATGCATGATCTGATTTTTCATTTAGTTTTTATTTTTTTGTTTGAAATGTGACTTGATAGGGAGTGTTCTTAGCTATATTCCAGATAATCTGCTTAGCCGTTTGAAGATCAGCAGCTCTTTTCTAGTTGATGAGGGTATGAGAGGTTATTCTTCCACAGGTGTGAACGATTCAAAATTTGGTATCCTGTTACTTCAATGATATTGCCTTGACTTTTTGAGTTTCTTATACATTTTTAATCCTATCTTATTCAACTGTCAATCTTTAAATTATTTAAGACATATAAAATACGTATATGCAGTGTCACGAAATACTTGTTTATTTGCACACAAACAGTTTAAATCTTTTTTAATAAGACGAGGTAAAAAGGTTATTTATGGTAGTTTGGTAATGAAAGGGACGTCGAATTTTGGTCCCACCCAGTATTGAGTCACAAATATTTATTTATTTTTGGCCGCGGCTTTGCCTGCCTTATAAAGTATCCTATGTACCAAAAAATTGGTTTTTTAAACGTTGTCTAGGCTAGCGTTTGAAAACAATCTCAACTGTTGGTAAGTAACGATGCAGTGGAGGATGCTAGCGCACGAGATCTAGAATGGAAACTGGCTCTCAAGGATAGCTGCCGGACCGCATTAGATTTTCCAACGTGAGGGTAGCTGGCTAGGCGGCTATTTAAGAGCAAACGCGGGGTGCACTTTTCCATACAAATGTATTCCCCTGTTTTCTCCCTGAAAAATGCTTCTCGAGCAAAATTTGTTTCTACAAAAAATCAAAATTTGCTGCGGCTACGCCTCTATTATTTGCTTTTTTTGACCAACCAATTGCATAATGAAATATAAGCCTTCTAATCTCTTCTATAAGATTTTTGAAGGGTCATATTTCTATTTGCTATAGGTTGGTCAAAAAAAAAAGAAAATGATAGGGGCGTAGATACCTTAATTTTTTTTGAATTTTTTTTTCTTTAGAAGTGTTGTCCAGCGAGGAAACGGGGGAATACATTTGTATGGATAAGTGCACCCCGCGTTCCCTCTTAATATGCCATGCAAAATTGTAGCAAATCTTTTCCGCCGTTATACCGTGTACACAGTAACACAGGCAGTTATAGGTGAAGTAAGATAATATTTTTGTTTCAAATGTAGGTAAACAGTGCATTTTTATGGTACCAGACATCTGATGTAAAATAGATCACTTTGCTACTTGCCTAAGAATAGATTGTACCTATTCTATAGACACAAATAAATTACTTAAATAAAAAGCGATACTTAAACGTTTGATAATAACGATAAAGTAAAAAATATTTAAATGTAAGATTACAATATTGAAAGCTTCATCATCATCGTCATCATCATCATCATCCTATCTCTTTGGCTATCACGGTTGGACATAGGCCTCACGCTGGCGTTATAGGCCGTTGGCGTGCCATAGCACGCCATCGGCCAATGAGCTTGAAATAATCAAGAAAATAGCTGCTAATAAATCAATTTTTTTTTATGGGGAAGTATAATTTATTTATATTTTAATACATTTTTACGAAATTATATATTTTATTTAATATTCTATCATTATCAACATATATTCAGATAACGATTTATAGTGTTAGGCCTAAAGGAAAATACTTATATTATGCTTCTGATTTCGCCGATAATGCTGTATCGTGGTAGATAATAACTATTGTATTTAATCTCAGCTTATCACAACAAGTTCCTTCGTTTGAAGGGTAACATGACAGGTGTCATATTTTGTGCCCTAAAATAGATTTGATCATGATTTTACATAACAGTGTGACTATTTTGGATAAGCTACGTTTGATTACTATGCGAGAAAGTTGAATAAATCAAAAGTTCTTTGAGATTAACATAAAAGTAATTTATCACGAGATATTATTTTCCGATTCAGATTATTTTATTCATACCGTAGACACATTATACAGAACACGTGGTAATGTAAATTATTAGTACGCTTAGAATATATTTATTTAAACAACTTAAAAATAATTAACTAAAAACAATATGAACATTTTATAAACTACAATAGATAAAATACAGATCCTATAATCTATATATATAAAAGAAAGTCGTGTTAGTTACTACACTTATAACTCAAAAATGGCTGAACCAATTTTTATGATTTTTGTATTTTTGGAATTGTCTTTGTTAGGAATAGGATAATTAGTATTAAAAACAATGAATAATTGACCTAAAAAAATTATATAAAAAAAATATTTTGCCAAAATGTTCCTGGGTTTATAAACTGCCAATCATTTGATGTTCAATTGTTTATCCCGCCGTATGTTTTTTTTGTATAATTATGGCTCCACACGATTAGTGTATTTAGCCAGTGTCAAGTATAAACATTATTTCCATGTGTGGATAGCATTACACATTACAATATTCGGATTATCGCGTTTTTTTAAGTAGGTATAATTATGGCTCCACACGATTAGTGTATTTAGCCCGTGTCAAGTAAAAAATCTTCAAGTTTTTGTTCATTCAAGTCATGTAGATTTTAAAAATGTCAGTAATGATATATTTTTGACATATTTGTTGATTGTCAAATATACGTACGTTCAGAAATGTATGCTTACAAGTAACTTAAAAAAGTGTATATTTCCAAAAGCCATTTTTATCAAATTTTATTCTATATCTGTATTGCCATAATACATGAATAAACTTAATATCTCTTTTGTGTTAATTTATTACGTTCATAAAAGCCTAAAACAAGTTCATCTAAAAGGTAACACGACATTCATTGTCTGTTAGGTGGTACGAAGTTTGCCGGGCCAGCTAGTATAACCTATAAATAAAAGTCACTACCTGCCGGTAATGTTCCCAAAAACTTAGCAACGTTACCTCGTTGTATAGGTAGGCTAATACGTTGGCCGAAGTAAGCGCCAGCTCTTTGGTCACGTTGGCGTCATGTCAATTAGGCGTCTGGACAAGTCTCCGGACATCTCAACCCCATGGGCCCATTGTTTCGACCCCAAACGGAAGAAATATGTATTCATCACAAATAGTAGCATATTTCCTCCGTTTGAAGTTTTCTGCTGAATCCGCTGCCGCGCCCGCTGTCTTATATAATAGTTCAATAAAAAGCAGCTTAGGGCTTTGTTGCTGTACATTGGTACAATAATATAGTGTTAGTCACTAACAATTTATTTTACAATTTACATGAAAGGCGCTTGGCAGGTATCTATTTATACGAATCCATTAAGGTTCTACTAATTTTGAATATCAGAGAAGTTTCATCAGCAAAAAGGTCGATATCGTTTTTTCGTATAAGTAGGGAGTAAGGAAGGTCATTAATGTATACCAAAACCCAAAAATGGCCCCAATATCGAACCTTGGGGTATTCCCACTTTGACTACATCTAATACTATAAGAATCTTTGTCCTGACATACTGACCGACTGACTGACTGACTCACTGACAGACAACGCACAGCCTAAACCACTGGTCGTAGAGACTTGAAATTTGGAGAGAGTATATTTGTCTTAGTACGTAAGGGTGTAATAAGAAAGGATTTTTCAAAATTCACCCCTTAAGGGGATGAAATGAGGGTTCAAAGTTTGTATGGAGAAACAAGATTAGATAGTCTTTTCTATCCGAAACTTCACACAAGTGCTTCAGTACAAAAATAAGTAGATACATGTTTTAGGTTTTTTTGAAATTCCACCCCTAAGAGGGTGAAATGGGGTAACAAAGTGTGAAAATCAATATTTTTTCGGATTGCGCTAAAACATGGCATGCAGATAATTATTACAACGTTAGTTACCTTTGAAAAAGGATTTTCCAAAATTCACCCCTGAAGGGGATGAAACGGGGGTTCAAAGTTTCTATGGAGAAACATTATTAGATAGTCTTTTCTATTCGAAACTTCACACAAGTACTTCAGGATATATATAAGGAAAACACGTGTTTTAGGTATTTTCGAAATTCCACCCCTAAGAGGGTGAAATGGGGTAACAAAGTCTGAAAATCAGTATTGATTGCGTAAAATTTGGCATACAGGTGGTTATTATGACGTTACTATCAGATAAGAAAGGATTTTCTAAAATTCACCCCTTAAAGGGATGAAACGGGGTTTCAAAGTTTCTATGGAGAAACAACATTAGATTGTCTTTTCTATTCGAAACTTCACACAAGTGCTTGAGTACATAAATAAGTAAATATGTGTTTTAGGCTTTTTCGAAATTCCACCCCTAAGAGGGTGAAATGGGGTAACAAAATGTGCAAATCAATATTGTTTCGGATTGCGCTAAAACATGGCATGCAGATAGTTATTACGACGTAAGTGCCCTCTGAGAAAGGATTTTCTGAAATTCACCTCTCAAGGGGATGAAACGGGGGTTCAAAGTTTGTATGGAGAAACAAGATTAGACAGTCTTTTATATTTGAAACTTAACACAAGTACTTAAGTAAGTAAATACGTGTTTCAGGCTCTTTCGAAATTCCACCCCTAAAAGGGTGAAGTGGGGTAACAAAGTCTGAAATCAATATTGTTTCGGATTGCGCTGAAATTTAGCATGCAGATAGTTATTTTGAATTAGGTATCCGCTAAGAAAGAATTTTTCAAAATTCACTCTTCAAGGGGATGAAGCGGGGGTTCAAAGTTTGGATAGTCATTTTATTCGACATTTCACATAAGTACTTCTGTAAATAAATAAGTAAATACGAGTTTCAGACTTTTTCAAAATGCCACCCTAAGAGGATAAACTGGGGTAACAAAGTCCATAAATCAATATTGTTTCGAAATGCGCTGAAATTTAGAATGCAGATAGTTACTATGACGTAGGTATCCGCTCAGAAGGGATTTTCTAAAAATTCCTCCCGGATACTGAACGGGGATTCAAAGTTTGTATGGCGAAATAAGATGAGATAAAGTACGTGTTGTAGGATTTTTTGAAATGGGGTAGGTAACAAAATCTGAAAATTTGGGTTTTTCGGTTTTGGTAAATATGAATCCCGAATTGCCTTAGTCACGCGATAACATGAAAACGGGTGAACCGATTTGGCTAATTCTTATTTTATGTATTTAATGATAGAATCGTTTTTACAAAAGAAAAGTTTTAAGTATATAAAAGAAGTTTTTAACGCGGGCGAAGCCGCGAAGCACTTCTAGTAAATATATAGACAAGCAAGCAATATGGGAAACAAAGAGCCGAAGATCGGGCTCAGTGGCATGACTCGGGAGAGGCCTATGTTTAGCAGTGACACGGGCTGATTATGATGATGATAAAGCAATATTATTAATATGCCATCGTGATGCTTTAAAATAAACTCAGTTACTTGATGGTTGGAAGCTAACCACCATCATCTATCAGAGCCATAGGAAACTTTCACCTAATTATTCAGTTCACAAAATATCTCAAATGGAAATCGGACACAGACTTGTGAATTTTTGTATCGGTTGTTTCAGTTATATAAATAAAGAGTATTCACACTACGCTTCATGCTTATATCTTAATATTTTACTAAAGTAATTTAAGAGAAAATAAAAACTTTGAAAAACACGTTTCGTAGACAAATATTTATTTATTATTTGCTTTCATTATTGTCATAGTAACACAAATTATAATTCTTTAATAAACCTTTACAAACTTGAATAAGGTGGAAACTGCGAAAAATGTTCAATCTTAACATTCCAAAACAACTTATAAACTAACTTAATTTATATAAAATATTGTCTATAAAACCTGGTAAATCCATAAACTATATTTATTATTTTTATACTTGTCAATTGTAACCTCATCTATTTTACGAGCTACATTAAACTGGTTACACACGAGTTGTCAAGTTTGCCACGTTTTAAATCTAACCGTAAGCGTAAATCATTTTCATATTGCGTTTAATTATAGCGGCGAACTGCTTTCTGAGTCATTATTCATTACCCTCAATTAGGGTTTGTACCCTTTAAATTCAATTTTATTTAATAATGTGAAACTTTTATTACTTCGCCTCAAATTGTTTCGTCCGTTTATCGCATGTCGCGACATGCATGATGACCGGTGCTGATTGGTGGATATGATTTAGGTCTAGCTGTGATTGGCGTAATGCTAATGTGTTATGTCAACTGCTGTCATAGTAGCTAGCTACCATAGCTACACATAAACAAAAGTTTCACGTGCATCGTGGTATCATAAAAACACAATAATTTTTATTTATATATTAGAGTCAAGAAGGTTTTGATTTTAGTGTAATTTTGATGCTGTCACTCAGCACTGACAAAGGCTGTTATTTTTGTTTCGACAGAAAATTATAAATAAGAAACTATTTTAACCATCTTTGAGCAATAAAGACACTCTCAACTGATCATTGAATATTGCTTATCGATTTATTGATGACTTGTGTTAATATTTTTAACCTAATATGTACCCCTAGATTAAACATATTGTACTAGATTAACTAAAATACATATTATAAAAAAATAATCATAGTTGAAGATACTAAATATACGTAAAGACAATTTACCCCTAAACAAATGGAAAAAAAAATTGAATAAATATAATATCTTATTATAAATATAAATAACAAAATATAACCGATACAGGCATGATTTTGTTTGTAACCAAACAGTAGTATAAAAATTTGTTGAGTTATTGGTGACGTGGAGACATCCCTATATAGAATCGAAAGTCGCTGTAACTTTATTGGAAACTTATATTTATTTAGTAAAGGCCACTTAGAATCTCTCACTCACTCACACATATAGCACTTTACGCATGAAATAGTAGTCAAGTACTTGTCTGATTTTAACCGACTTCATTATATAAGCGTGCGACGTACTTGACGGTAATTACTACCTTCAAGTTGAAAAATCTGTCACCAAACAAATAATATCTATGTTCCGACAGCTGTCAGCCAGTTCCCATTTTAGACTCAGTGTGCTACCAGTATATATTATGTTACTCTTTGGTGCTACCATCCTCGACCGCATCGTCACTCACCACATCAAACGCTAGCCTCCATAAATAAACCGCAACGCCGACGTCAAACGGAGTTTTGTGTAACTTAACAGATTTCAATCTAAGTTACGCAGAACTCCTTTTTTAACCGACTTCAAAAAAAGGAGGAGGTTTCTCAATTCGACCGTATTTTTTTTTTTTTTTTTTTTTTTTAATGTTTGTTCGCGGATAACTTCGTCGTTTATGAACCGATTTCGATTATTCTTTTTTTGTTCGAAAGGAGATATCCCAAGTGTGGTCCCATGGTAATTTTATCGAGGTATGATAAGTATCTCCAGAGATATTGAGATAAACATCTCAAAATTGGTACTGAAAATGAATAGCGCGGCATTGAAGTCGGTTGTTTTTTAGTTTTTAAACGATATTATCTAATAGATTATATGATCATCATTTTTAAGATAGTACGACTACCTACATTTTATTTTTTAAATTATTTATTTAAGTAGACAAATAACTTCTAAAATAATTATTAGTAATAAACTGTGCTCTAAGGTGGGTACCATGTGCCAGTGAATTGGCACATGCTTGGAGTTGTTTCACCATTACACAAAAAAAAACAGGAAAATTAAGACGATCGCATAGCGAACACTGTTTTCGCGTTGAAGGTGTGTTCACTATGTTTCATTATAATCAAGAAAAAAATGGTTTCTGAAAAATAATAACTTTTAAGTCCATAACTAGTTCTAGCATAAAAACATGGCTTGTTAAGACGCTTGAGACTTAAAAGTGATAAAAAAAAACAGAAAAAGTAAGACATATCGACCTACCAAATAGTGCGTTAATAATATGAAGAAAAAAAATTACAGAAATCATACAATATTAACAGTAAATAGCTTTTTCTTTTTGTATGGACAAGCACGCGCTATACAGTCCTGAAAAAGAACACAAATATAAAAATTATTAATTTGCGTAAGCCTCACTGTTACATGCATGTATCTAATCAACTGTTGAACTTGAGTTTTATTACACTGAACAAATATAATCATAACTATTTAAAGCCGTAAATAGAGGCAAGAATTTAATGAAATAGTAGTAGAAGTAATTTATTACCTTTCAAATATTATGATTACTGCATATCCATCATAATCATAATCGATCGTATGGTACTTACATTTTTTAATTTTGCTTAAAAAAAAAAAACTTACTGACATTGGAATATCTTTAACCTTGCCAACTCTTGACATTTAATTTAAGTTACAACCTATAACTAGCAAACCGCTCTCGCGGCTTTACCCGCGAAATTGCCTATGTTACTCGCTTTGTTAAAATACTAACTAAAGCACAACACATCAATGTAAATCGGCAGATATATTTTCTTTGTTTTCGTTATTATAACAGTAGTTCAAGGTTTTGGTTTGTCAACGCATCAAAGCTTTAAGTACAATTCTTGCCCTATTGGGCTTTAGTGGGTACTAGTTTTTGTATGCTGTGATAATAACTATAAACTTATCTGTGGCAGTGGTTCGAATGAGGTCACTTTAAGAATATGAGTGTCCACACATTTACTGCGCACTTGTTCCCGTTTATATTTAGACCCGAGTCAATTAAATCCAATTCTCTTGTAGGGATGCTCCATGCGCAATCATCTGATTTATGTTACGTTATGTTACGATACATGACTTGCATGAATTGAGATTCTATGTGTGTTGTATAGTTTTGATTCTTAGATTGTTTTTCGAGGTTGCATTAACAAACCTTAACTCAATTTTAAGTCACTCTTTAATATCACGGAATTTAACGTGACGCATTACGCGATGTATGCCAAAATTTTAGCTTCATTTAGAAGCCCTCAGGATTTTGAGTACGGAGCGTTGAGCGTATTTTCAGTATCTTCGAAGATATGGTGATAAACACAAAAAACTTAGTACTGAAAATGACTAGCGCGACGTTTGAAGTCGGTCTTTTAGTTTTAATAACGATCTATTTATAATCACTAAAACTCTTGATGTTTTTACTTCCCAGCAGAGACAAGGTTAGAACTGTTTAGTGCTGTCAAATTTAGTTTACGCAGTGCAACATCAAAATCGGTACCAATATTATTGAAATGAACAATATAAGATCGATTAAAAGTAAAACTAAAAGAACTGAATGTTAAACTTCACGCTAGTCATGTAGCCAGTAGTATTATTTATTTTGTGCTGGTAGCCAATATAATGTCATCGAGGTATACAAATGCATCGATGATTTTTGTTGATATATAAAAAACCACTCGACCGATTTCGTTAAAATTTAAATGGGACCACCTGGGAAGGGTACCCTTTGAAACAAAAAAAAAAAATTCTAATCGGTTCAGGCATCTTCGAGTAATCGGTGAACTACATTAAAAGAAAAAGGAGGAGGAATTGAGAATCTGCTCTTTTTTTGTGAAGTCGGTTAAAAATATTATAAAGATTGAAGCGCATCGAATTGAGTAAATGTGCGTCCATATTTATTCATCGTTCAGTAATCGCCTTATCAAACGAATCGTTTTGAAATACTAATAAATCATTTCGGCTAGTAGGTACCAAAGTTTCGATGTTGGTAGGATGTATGTATTATTAATACAGAATGTATTTAGGACCGTACAAATATAACTATTGGCTTTGTGAACAGTAGTTGCTGTATTACTTGGTATGTCTTTGCATAGCTTATAAAACCACATATAAGCACAGAAAAGATAATAGTCCTAACCTAACATAATTCTTAATAATAAAGTACTATTTATACTTCTGTGATTACAAATGAATAGCAAACCCCCGTCCCCGTGATGTTAATCGTATAAGCGAGTTGTTCGAAAAAAATAGTTTGGTCATAAAACTAATAAAAAATAAGTTCAAAAACTAAAACCCGACTACTGAAATATGACGCTCTAAAAAGTATGAAACAAGAAAATTATTCTCATCTGAGATCGCAATGTGCAAACTATTCAATATGTATCGTTTATTATATAAAAAACTTACTTTCAATAAATGTTTTATCGTAATTTATAAATATTCTTAGTGGTGTGGATATATAATTCTGTGGATATACATTCTGTGTGGATATATATAATATTCTCAGTGGATACCCGAGGTCGTATCTACTTTTTCGAATGTATTGTTTTGTTACGGTTGGTAACGTACGACCACGGCTATCCTCTGAACACCACTTAGAATATGTATAAAATACGATAAAACATTTATTAAAAGTAAGTTTATTATATAATAAACGAAACATATTGAATAGTTTGTACATAGCGATATTTCAGTAGTCGGGTTTTAGTTTTTGGACTTATTTTTTATTTCAGGTATTTTGGGTTTTTGCATAAATGCATACTTACATACATACATAGCAATATCAACAAACACATAAACTTCTTTGCAATGCCGCGCCGTGCGGTAAAAATTAGTTTTCTTGACTTCGACGTGATATATCTCGCAAACGCTACTATTGACAAAAATATGATGTATCAAACCCTACCTTCATTTTAAAATCCCTATTTAACGATACCCCACACGATGGGGTGGGGTGAAAATTGTTTTTAGGCCTTGACTTCGTGCCCTCTAGAGGGCGCCATATTCAATTTCTTGTGACGTTACATGCCCTATAACCAGCAGACAAATAAGACGCGTCCAACGACACCTTATTTGTCAAATTATAATAAGTAGTTTAGAAATTATGAAGGAACAGATGAACATTCATACAAACATACATACATACCCACATACCGGTCAAAAACATAACCCTCCTTTTTGCTTCGCCGTAGCCGACTACTATTTTGCCCGAGCAAAAAATGTAAAAGTAAAGTCATATGTAAGGGTAAAGGCAACAAAACAGTTTTGGGACATATTTAAATATTCTTCGAAATTATCTTGTATTAATAATGTTATATTCCAACTGTAATTCAGGTACATTTTCACCCAGATACATTAGTCACCCAGATCCAGTCATCGCGATCTCACCGCGTGACCTCACGTGAAGAGCGACGGACCTGCTCAAACGTAGGTCCAGAAAATTCGACTACAAGTACGTAAATAACGGCATATAATATTAATGCTATTAAAGGCTACAAGATGTTTTTATTTCACGTTTTCAAGCCCCATATTTCTGCCATTTTGAATAATTTCCATAACTGAAAATACAAAAAAAAAACAGAATATAATTATCAATGCTCACAAAATTTAATGAGAATCGGTTGAGAAATGCGACCTGCAGAAGAGAACAACCGGACATCCAGATATCCGGCAGACGTATGCATTAAGCATTCTTGCCTAAGCCGTAGGTAGGTAGTATTATTATCTGTTCTGTGCCTAAGCCGCAACGGAGACGCTTCGTTCGCGTTTCGTGCTCACTCGGTGACTACGTTTTTTCTTGTTGACAAAATAAACACAAACGACTTTTCATTAGATATTATTTTGTCGATACCAAGTTTATATGATTTTGGCCATTTTATTAGCAGTAGTGGCATAACACTATTTAACCGCATGTAAATTGACCCAGCCATTTATTTACATGCGCACAGAGAAACCCACAGATGTAAAAACAGTTGTATAAGCCTAGTTTATTGAACAGTTGGAATTCATTTCTGATAAATATTTTATGATTTTGTCTATCGTAACAAACTTGATCTAAAAAAATTAATGGACCTAATTTCAAAAATTAAATTCAACCTTAGAAACTTATTATATCATCGAGCAATACACAGTTGAATAAAATAAAATCTCAAGTAATAATAAATATGATATCAACATTTTTATTACAAGGCTTTATATTATTTTATTAGGCTACTATCATTAATTAAAGTTATGTTTTCGGTAAAGATATTTCGCACAAAAACGCTAGTTATAATTATTGTTTTTCTTAAAATATAGTAAGTTCCATTTTTAGGGTTCCGTAGTCCTGACAAAGAACCCTTATAGTTTCGTCATGTCCGTCTGTCTGTCTGTCTATCTGTCTGTCCGAGGTTTTGCTAAGAGACCGTTAATACTAGAAATCTGTAATTTTGTGGCGGTATGTATATAAATTACACCGACAAAGTGCTGAAATAAAATTTTGAAAAATATTTTCTTTTAGGGTAGCTCCCCTATATGAGAAGTGGGGATGATTTTTTTTTCATCGTGTAAGGTATCGTTAAATAGGTCTTTTAAAATGACTTCAGGGTTGCTAATATACCATTTTTCGATTAAATGCTCCATTTACGAAATATTAAACTTTAAAGTGCAAATTTTTGTTCCAGTAGGGCGTCCCCCCCCCCCCTTCTAAAAGCTAAACTGCTGGCTTGAAAAATCTGGAAAAATTCGTGATAATAGCGCATTTCATGAACTTTAAAGGAAAATTATAGCGGTTCAGATAACTTTATTAGTTTAGCAGTAATAGTCGTTGTCGTCGTTGTGTTGGATGATTTTGTACCAAATACAAAATCCTTAGAATAAATCCTTTAAAGTGACAAAGACGAAGTACCTTGTTGCTTGTTTATAACGGGTAAAGACTTGCATTGAATAACAGGCTACTACGGAACCCTACACTTCGCGTGACCCGACACGCACTTGGACGATTATTTATTTATCACCTCATCATTCATCACTGTTAAGACGTGAAATAGGTACCTATAGGTACATATAAAAACATATAATGTGTAGGTAGATATTAATTGTAACAGTAAAATTTTTTATATTCAAGCATTGTAAGTAAACTTGATTTTTAGCCAACTTCACAAAAATGATGGTTCTTTAATCGACTGTTTTTAGGGTTCCGTACCCAAAGGGTAAAACGGGACCCTATTAGTAAGACTCCGCTGTCCGTCTGTCTGTCTGTCTGTCTGTCTGTCTGTCTGTCTGTCGGTCTGTCTGTCTGTCCGTCTGTCACCAGGCTGTATCTCATGAACCGTGATAGTTAGACAGTTGAAATTTTCATAGATGATGTATTTCTGTTGCCGCTATAACAACAATAACTAAAAACAGAATAAAGTTAAAAATAATAGAGGGTCCCCATACAAGAAACGTGTTTTTTTCGGCATTTTACGCCATCTATGAACGCTTAGTTAGGTAAACGTCCCATAGATGGCGTTATATTGAAATGTAGATCCCTAACACCTTTGTTAGACGTTAGATGGCGTTATAAGATATATAATGTTTATTAATTATTATTTTTTGCTGGCGAAAAGTGATAGTGGTATTTTTTGCTCGATCTTATAAAATACTGTAGTGTGGTACGGAACCCTACTAGTGCGAGTCCGACTTGCACTTGGCCAGTTTATTTTTACCTCTCTCTGTCAAAAAAATCTACTACATTTGCGAGGTGGGATTCAATGCAAACCTTCTGATATGTCACTGTCAACACGTCAAAGCGAATTTTTGTTTATTTTTTTTAGCGAATATTATTATTAACCGACTTCAAAAAAAGGAGGAGGTTTCTCAATTCGACCGTATATTTTTTTTTTTTTTTTTTATTTTTTTTTTTTTATGTTTGTTCGGGGATAACTTCGTCGTTTATGCACCGATTTTGATAATTCTTTTTTTGTTCGAAAGGAGATATCCCAAGTGTGGTACCATGGTAATTTTATCGAGGTCTGATAAGTATCTCCAGAGATATTGAGATAAACATCTCAAAATTGGTACTGAAAATGAACATTGAAGTCGGTTCTTTTTTAGTTTTTAAACGATATTATAAAGTAAAGCAAAGGCCGTCGAAAATTACAAATGTTAGAAATCTCGGGCATTAAAGTAGTATGACATCAATGGAAAAGTAATGAAATGAAACCATGAGGTTTGTCAAATTCTTCTTGTATGACAGTTTCACTGTTCCGGACAACGACGTACACCGACAATATGAACGCACTATGTATAGTTAGTTATAAGTTGTATATAATAAAGATAAGTTTTAGCTTAGTACTCTAGGATAGGTAGGGTACTTTGCCATGTATAGAGTTCGCATTTCGTTATAGCTTCGTATAGATAGACATATAGTTTGTAATTGTATCGCATTCGTAAACAGCCTTATTATAGATAGATTTTGTTAGATTCTTATTAGAATATAGGAATATAACTCGTATAAGGTTTGTAACAGTGTAATAGGTCTTATAGGACTACAGACAGGCCATTCGTACAACCTAAGTAGATAGGTAATAGTAAATAGATAAAAATAAAGCATGTTCGGCTTTAATAAATGTAACAGATAGTCAACCTAGACCAGGTTAGGTTTAGGAATAGGGTTGGTACTTGCAAATAGCATAGGTCTGGGAGAGCTCCGCACTCTCTGATGGTTAGCGCTCGACTAAACAGCATCTCGGGAGAGTATATCTCCGAAAAGTCGGCATCTCGTGCGTGCGCCCACACAAGGACACGCCCCGCGAGACAGAGTGCGGGCGCTCCCAGACTATCGACCTCTCGCTCTTTTGCAAGTACCAACAACAATATAAATAGAGCGTCGCTACCGTGCCAAATTGTTCAGTTTACCAACGGCGGCTCTAGAAGAAAGAAGAAAGGAAAACTAGGAAGAATAGTAAATAGTGATAGTGCCTAGTGAATAGCTCAGTAGCTATAAGAAGATTGTGAAGAAGGAATAAATTAACGTTTGAAGGCTTGAAGACGTGTTTAAATCCCAGCTCCAAAGCTTCACAGTATAAGTGTGGGATTCCGAAGGCCTCATACCGAAGAAATACAGTCCACTGCTCCACCGCTGTGCTTAGGGTTCCCCACATTTACACTATTGCGTTCATTTTAAAACCCATCTGTTGAGTCTTCAGGAACTTATATTTTTTTATCAGGAACGGCCGCATTGACACTTTATTCTATTAGTGTAATTCCACTTTATTTAACGGTGGAACAAAAGACTGTGGTATCGCCTCAAGTAAAGCAGCAAGTACCAGAAGTATTTAATTCATCATCTCTTTTAAATCACCATGATCCATGTCATTAAAGGATAAATCAACAAACGATTAAGACTATTCCCATAAATAAGAAATATACAGGATGATTTATTAGGATGGGATACAACAACTATACATTTTTGGGGACCATTATCACCCACGAGAGGTTCATTATTACCTAGCTGCGTTCGTACGCTTAGTCCATAGTTTGACATGAGATATTTTGCAATGCTGTTTAGGATGGTCTCGTGCTCGCCTATATGAATTAGAAGAATGATTTAAATTGACAATTACAATCGACATTTAATTATTCCACATACCGCCACTATCTCACTTGTCTCTTAAACCGAACGGTTTGGTGCCAGTAATTTTAAATTGGATCTGGTGTTTGTCACCAGATTATACCGATAATGACGATCTGATGATGATGAAAATGATGTTCATGATTATTTTTAATATCTCGCCTGGTGGTAAGTGATGATGTTGTCGAAGATGGTAAACACGCTAGACTTAAAATACTCTGACTCTCAAGAGCTGAGTGCTGCCGGAACACCGTAAGGTTATGGCGGCAGATTTTTTCCTTGATAGTGGCAAGCTGCTTTTTAGAGAATATGTATATATGCCTAACATGCTACTATGTCAAGCATATATACATACTCTCTTACCACCTGTGGATTAAGAACTATGCCTACGGACGCAGGGTAACAATGACCTTTCCGTGGGTGACAATGGTCCCCTTTACTATTGTGATAGTACCTATACTACATCACTCTGTATACATTTCTGGTGTAGGTATATATGTAAGTATTCGTACGTGATACAGCTCATGTCGAAACTGTTTATTATAATTAAACATAAACGCTTTTTATTGTCAGTTGGTCGTTAAACAAATTGTTTAATGACAATGTAGTGTTTTGGTTTCAGACACTCGTTAATTGGTCTGGATTATTGCACTAGTAAACGTCAAGGATAATTTAAAGAATGGCCAGTATTCAAAAAAAGTATAAATATATAGTATAAATATATATATATATATATATATATATATTTGTATATATATATATATATATATTTGTATAAATATATATATATATATATTTATATATATATATATATATATATATATATATATATATATATTTATATACAGTATTACAAACATTAGTTTTGCCCATATACACAATTTATATTAACGTATCATTTATATTCCAATGTTTGCATTTTTTTGACAATTATAATAACGGTTTTCTGGTAAAAATATCGTTTAAGAACTGCAAAATAAACCGATCTACATGTAGAAATATCATGTAGTCGTATGTACGTGTATCTCCGCGTAGAATAAAGAACTGACATTCATATGCCGTGCATTGTAGGAATTTGCAATATACCAATGTTTCACCAGAATTGCTACCAAAACGTAGCTTTCTACCACCAATTAGAAAATCTGCCGCCAAAATCTCAAGGTGTTCTGGAAGCTTAGCCCTTGAGAGGCAAACCATCCCAGGCCCAGCGTGTTTTCCATCCACGACCACATCAAACGTAGCTTAGCAAAAAATAATTTAAACTTTATAAAAAGTAATATTATTCAATCCAGAGAATAGTTTGTCCCAATTACCCATTTAACTGATACTTTAATATACAGCTTCTAATATTAATGTTGAGATTTTAAATAGGACACTTTTAATTTGAATTTTTCGCGATTAACGAGGAGGTATATAATTTTTCCGAAGTAAATTAAAAATATCAGTTTTATTTAACGAATTAACATCTATAATGTCTCATAGATTACAAATTAAAATCTTTTGTGAACACAATATTTTTTAGACATTGCCTTCTCCCTCTACGAATATAATTAATATAGTTTAAAAACTAAAACAACCGACTTCAATGCCAATTCGAGTCAATTTAAGTACCAAGTTTGAGACGTTTATCGTCATATCTCTGGAGATGCTTATCAGATCTCAATGAAATTACAATGGAACCACCTCGAAAACGTATCCTACCGATTACAAAAAGAATCATTCGAATAGGTTCACAATTGACGGAGTAATCGCGTAACATACACAAAAAAAACCCAACAGACGAAATGAGAAGCTTCTCCTTTTTTGTAAAGTCGGTTAAAAAACGTAGAAATGAAAAGCACTAATGATAATAGTACATGACAATGACACAGTCCTGCCCGAATTTGACGATCCTCCCATTTGCCATTATGGAGTCCGTACAGCCCGGCTCCATCAATAGGTCAGCTATATGGTACCAAATTATTGTAATGTCGCCAAAGATACACAAGAATAACAAATTTATGTCCAATCGAACTTCAGAAAGATTCCAAGATTTGACCCACACAAACATACATAATATATGTATAATATATTCAAGTCTGAATTATTAAGGAATGCTGACCGAGGTAAGACAGTGGTCAATACAGCATGTCATACAGTGTGCCAGAGAAACGCTGCACGCTAGTTGTTATCAACAGAATGGTCACTTCCGCCGAGGCCCATCATTAGGTAATTGGAAGTAGACACTGAACTATATCTAGAAATTACAGTTCATACGTTTTGTAATTTAGAAGTTTTAACCGCTGACACAAAAAAAAGGTCGTTTTAAGTCTGATGTGTGTATCTGAGATGTGTGTGTCTGTCTGTGAAATTGTAGCGCCCAAATGGATGAACCGACTTCGTATTATTATAATTTTTTGTTTAATAGGTAAGTTAATCAAAAGTGTTCTTAGCTTTGATTCATTAAAATCTTTTGCTTACGCTAAAACATTTAAAATTAAAAAAATCTAAACGAAAGTGAAATACCTACTCACATCTTATCATATAATTAATATCGTTTATAACTTCACATAGAGGTAAAAATACACATTGTTGCCTGTGCGAGGATTTTAAAACCTATGCGGGAGAAACAACGCACTCATAGTGTCATTGCTTGCAGCGAGGCCTATAGACTAATGAATTTAGGTTAGACACGCTAATAGAATACCTTCATATAGATGCCGTAAACAGCATGAAGAACAACAAAAACACACCGCACGATAATGCAAGTGGTTAGGTTAGTTCCGAACGAACTATTAGTTTGGTTTTTGTGTCATCTATGGTCTGAACGACACTTAAAAGTTCCGTTGCCGTTACAACAACAATACGCAACTATACTAGCAGCAAACAAATCTAAGATATGGCCAACGTACATCATAGTGGGTACTTGATATGAGAGCTTTACCAAAGAATAAATAATAGTATTCCGTGGCTTTACCCAACCCGAATCCTTCCTGTGGAGTAATTACTCAGCGCGCCCAGCCTGGGAAAAAGGCATTGACAAATGATAGTCTGCCTGTGAAAGCGATATGTGCAAAAATACTCGATAAGGCATTTGTAACTACCATAAACTCGCAGCATAATGTATTTTAATTTATTTATATTTTATTAATGAACGAGTGTCTCAATAGAATAAACTATGATTTTTTTTTATTTCGATCGTATGTAACGGTGGTATTTTACTTAGTGTTTGTACTAACTAATGCATGGTTTTCATAGCTCAGATATTATGTGATTCTATATGTGGCGTCTATAAAGAGGTCATCAATAGATACGTAACTAAGGAATCCAGGTCGAATATACTGAGACAAGATTGCTATTCTCTGATAAATCTAGCTATGTTTTGGCAGTTTAGACTAGACCATCTGTTAGATGTATACTGTCTGTATGTCTACTGTCAAACATCATCAACATTGTGTAGGCATATTTATGCCTAAGGTACGGCCATACCCCGGCGTCCTGCGTCCGCGTGCGCGTTCATGATCTTATTTTCAATCGTTTTCTGATCGCGTTTGGTGTGAACCAGTCGGTATAGTACTACTACTACTACACAATACTACTGCGCTATCTGATCGCCACCTAGATCGCGTACGCAGGACACCGCGGTGTGGTCGTACCTTTAGAGGTCTTACTTTTGGTCCATTTGTTAAACCAATCTCACTAATTGCTATGTAGTACATACAGTACATATACTTCGCTCATTGCTATTGACGTTGGTAACGTTGGGCCATTTCTCATCTAGACCAATCTAACTATTAGTATTTATTCTATTGATTTAATCATTTGCCTGTATAATTTTTTTCCTTACTATTATGATGAAACTTCGCTGGGTAACGTCATTTATTGTGGGTTTTTTATGTTTTCAGTATACTCAGTAATATACTCAGTATTATTCATTAAGTAATGACAACAACCCAAAGTATATAAGGAAGGGCTATGCTCGATACCGTCACTGTGGAGTCTGAGAAATCTGGCAGTAGCATTATTTCAATAATCCACCTGACTTACTGCCAAAGGTAGCTTCATCATCATCATCATAATTAGCCGATGTCAGTCCTCTATTGGTCGTAGGCCTCAGCTACTTGTACTATTCATTATTCTGTGCCTCGGCTCATCATTTCCAGTCACTGCCCACCGCTTTGCGAATATCGTCACTCCACCTGGTTACAGGTCGTACGCTACGTTTTCCAAAGGTAGCTTACCATCATCAAAAATAAAAATCTACCGCCTAACCTTCCAGCAGCACAACCGATGAGAGGAAGACCATTCCATACCTAGCGTGTTCAACATCCTAGACCACATCACAGCTTGCCGCCAGGCGAGATATAGGGATTTGTCAGAAGAATGAATACGATCCATTATATTTATTTTATTTATATAAGCAAATTGGGCAACTGTAATGCTTCTCCTAAGTTAATTAAATAAATAAATATTTATCTCTTTTTAATTTTTTTCTTATATTTACAAGTGAGGCATTTACGAAGTATTTGTCACGGGTATCGTAATTAATTTGTTTGTTGCCATTACTAGGTTAATACCGTTTGTATAATTCATAATGAATCACTGGGTTTTCCTAATATTTATTTGGTAGTTAATTTATTACACCTGTTTGCATTTGTTCATTGATTAATTTGGAATGGTAAAATTAAAATGTACTTAACTGACTTACATCTTCTTGGGGAGAATCGCTGTGACGACGAATATACAGAATAGATTTTGTGACAGAATTCTTTTAAACGTTAGTTGTCTTAAGACTGAATTATTTTTTTATAAGTTTTAGCTATTTAACAATCATTGAGAAAAATTACAGTCAGCAAAGACATCGAATACTTGTTTGATATTAATAGTTTGTATTACTATTAAGAATCAGACCGTAAGGTAGGTAAGAAATAGAAATGTCAGATTATTACAAAAAAAAATGTGGATGATGGATAATTTACACAAACACTTTTTTATGACGTTCTTTTTAGGGTTCCGTAGCCGAATGGCATAAAAGGAACCTTTATAGACTGTCTGTCCGTCTGTATGTCACACCCACTTTACTCTAAAACAATTAGGACTACACAGTTGGAATTTGGTAGTTAGATGCATTCTGTGAACCGCTTCACGATTTTTAAACAAAAAAATGAAAAATTAAGGGGGCTGTACCTATACATGGAACTGAAACTAAAAAAAATCAAACCAATACGTGCGGGGTACGTCTATAGATGTTTAAAAAATTCAGGTTCCTAAAACTATTTTTCTCAAAGTCAATTGTTTGAAAGATAGACAGTTCTAAAGTGGTAAAAATGTGTATCCCCCAAAAATATGCTGTATATTTTCAACAAAAAATGGGTTGAACGAAATATAGACAGCAGTTTTTGAGATATAGCACATTTTTAAAACCGCAAATATTACTTTTTCATTCATACAAACACTGAAAAACTAAGTTCATTTTTTTGCTGGCGAAAAATGATAGTGGTATTTTTTTGCACGATTTATAAAATGTAGTAGTGTGGTACGGAACCCTATGAGGCGCGAGTCCGACTTGCATTTAGCCAGTTTATTCTTACAAGGTATTCACGGTTCCATCTAAAAATGTACCTGAATTAACACCAACATAATATAAATTATGAGATAGATAATAGATACATTCGTTTGTCCAAATTTTAGGCAAACCAATCGTTTGTCTAAGCATCATAGTGAAATCATCATAATCAGCCGGTATCAGTCCACGGCTGGACATAGGCCTCTCCCAAGTCATGCCACTGAGCCCGATCTTCGGCTCTTTGTTTCAAGTGACTGCCCACCGCTTTGCGAATGTCGTGGCTCCACCTGGTCACAGTAAATTACATAGTGAAATGGTTGGACCGATTTGCTTGAAATTTTGCGCAGCGAAAGCTAATATGGTAAAATTTGACATGAAAAACTAAAAATATATTTTAAAATTGGCAATCGTAGCGTAGGTAGGTAGGTAATCGTAGCCTCAGACTAGGTGGAGCGATGATTTTCATAAGATGGCTGGCAAGAGCTGGATGAGATTAGACCAGGTTCATGCTCAGTAGCGTGGAATTGAAGAGGCCTATGTCTATGTGGACTAGTTTAGGCTGAATATGATGACGATTACATAAAAACTTTTTAACGCCGACGAAGCCACGATCGAAACATTACATACAAATTGCATTTATTAGACGTGAAAAGAACCTCTGAATGTATTCAGCGTGTCGAGCCTCAAACACATTATAAATCATTCTTATTTAGGGCACATGTCAATACCACAATACGCATACATTTGTACAATACATGTCACAGAGCATGAAATATGCGTGACCAATTCTCCTCGACAATGTTTGCATTGTACACGTTGTGCATTATTTTTGTGGTAATATGTAACGATATTTATTGTATTGTGTTTTATTATGTAGAGTTGTGAGTCAGGTAAGGAAATACTCGTACCTATTACTTTTTAATGAAATACGCACGAATATTTTGGAAAATCTAACCTTTTATCTGTGTACGCCATTCCGGCATACTAACGGTTTACTTCCGATCAGCTGGCGTGGTCATTTGAGTTATGAAATGTTGTGTTAGTTATGAATTGAGTTATGAAATTAGAGTTTTTACCAAAATTACTGTAATGAATTTTGTACGCTGCTACACAAAAAAAATAATTTGTGAGCTGTACTTAGGACCTACCTACCTACACCTACTTACGGGCTGTTTCTATATTCGATGAGATTTCAAAAACCTACTCTAAATTTATATGTGTCAACTAATTTTAAGATAAATTATTTACGTTACGTTCAAGTCAGGGTATGAAACCAGATTAGCTATTAATAAACACGATTTGACTTGTTTGAAAGTGATGATGCTGATTTTCTCAAAGTGCACCATGCATAGTTAGAATTCTTAAATAAGTTTCCTCTTATTTAGAAAATAACGAATGCTCGATAGTTTACATAGATACTGCAAAGCTATTTTTGAATGATTGGAATCATTCAAAAACAAATTCGGGTTCGGTAACTACCTCTCTTTCGATTCGGATCTTTGCAAATCAAAGTAGCTTATACTACCATAAAGGAAAAAAAATGCCGCCTTAAGCTTCCGGTGTTATGCCCTTCCAGCACACAGCCCTTAAGCATCAATATTCACCATCTTCGACCACATCATCGCTTACCACCAGGCGAGACATTGTTCACAAACTAGCCTGTAAGATATTCATTAAAAAAGTCAGTGAATTTAATCGGCAAGGTGTTCGCTACCAAATTGCTCAAGGAATTCAATATTCAAATTTAAAAATGACGGCAGTAAATTCAAATTTATCTGAATTAAATTAGAATACCTACTGGCCTCTACGTCCAGCAGTGGACTGATACCGGCTGATAATGATGACGATGATGATGATGATGAAATTAGAATACCTATGTTGGACCCTTATTCCGAATCGGGTACACCGATAATCATGTCGAATAAAAATAATTAAAAACTCAACAGGGATCCTGTTTAACATAATTAAAAATGAACTTATGGCAAGGTGTTAAGATCTGGTTCGTGTTTGTGGAAAGGTCGAACAAAAGGTGTTGATTGACAGATTCATACATCGAGGTGTCAGCTCGCCTTATATTCTGATTTAAAGCTGTTAATATTTTCATGAGGATATAAAGGTATTAAATTACGCTTGCCATCGACAAACCGAACCAAACATTTATTATGAATATTTTAAGAGCATTTTAAGGAGTATTAACGTTTATATTGACAGGTCAAAAAGTATATTTACAGTCGATGAAATGTATTTAATTTAAACAATATTTTCAAGCGACTTCCCAAAAAGAAGGAGGTTCTCAATTCGTTTTTATGTTTCTTTTTCTATATATGTTACGCGATTACTCCATCAATTGTAAACCGATTTGAATGATTCTTAGGTCGGTAGGGTACGTTTTTGAGGTAGTCCCATTGTAATTTCATCGAGATCTGATAAGTATCTCCAGAGATATGACATTAGACGTCTCAAATTTGCTACTGAAATTGACTCGCGGGGCATGGAAGTGGGTTGTTTTAGATATAAAACTATCTTAATTATTACCGGTAACTATGCATGCATACTTTAATCTCAGTGCAAAAACAAACGTAGAGCCTTGTTAGTTCATGGACATATAAGAGAAAATCAATTAAAAATGAAAAATGTAATTCATATAAAAATCACATTTTATATGAGTTTATCAGGATCAGCAAGACGCTCGTATGATGGTTATCTATGTCGTCTGCCTATTAAATAATCTGTAGCACTCACATTTCTTAATTTAAGTGTACATAAATTAAGAAATTTGAATGGAAATTTGTCTAGTACATAAGCTCAAAATCATGTATAATTTTGATATTATAATTTTATGTACTAGACAAATTTCCATTCAAACTGAAAATTTTTCTTTTTACGGCTGAATTATTTTAATAAGATAAAGTTATGGTATGATAGTGTAGTACCTAACCTTTCACTATCCCAGGCGGACTAGCAAAAGTCCTACCATGAAATGAAAGTAAAACTTTAGACAAAGAAAGTATGTAACCCATAAAACATGTGACTCATATCATATTAAGGAGCCTATTACAAGTAAATTATAGTTTTACAAAATGACACAGTTGATCAAGTTGCTTGGGTGACGCATACGGCGTTTAGCGGCGCGACTGTAATTGAAACCTCGTGATATTGATACAGTGTTCATACATATCACAGTGTTTATGTATGTACATTGTACCACAGAATAAATAATAGTACAAGTACAATGTATCACAGAATAAATAATATTAAAAACTGTATTCCAATTTCTTATCCTACTACTTATCCTACATCCTACTTATATAATAAAGGCGAAAGTTTGTGGGTATGTTTGTTACTTCTTCACGCTAAAACTACTCAACCGATTGAGCTGAAATGTTGTATGTAGAGACTGTAGAGAGCTTAAACCCCGGAATAACACATTGGGTACTTTTGATCCCGTTATTCCCACGGAAATGATGTCTACGCGGGTAAAACCGCGGGGCACAGCCTGTGGTAAAATATAGATTGCTGTTTGATGAAAATGTTTTTCTTAAATAAGTACCAATTATTTGTGGAGCTTGGAGATTGGTATACATACACAAAAAATTGACAGAGGCGTCAAGTCGTTGCATCGCCATGCCCTGATAGCACGTTTTTAGGCATTGATCTTAACTTTTTGTCACATTAAAATATTTAAAAAAAAAACCCACAGTGAGCAAGAAAACGGGTTTCACACAAACGCTCGCACACGTCGATTTTATCTGTTCCTTATAAGGATCAAAGCACTTTATAGTACCAAACAAGGTTAGAGTAAAAATGTCAGAAATCACAAAAACCTTATCGCATACATATTGTAGAAAACGAGAAAATTCTCAAATTTAAAAGTAAACTTTCCAATCTTGTATCTATAAGGATCTAAATAATCTAGACTCTTGAGTATAGTATACAATAAGATCGTTTAAAAAAATAATATATACGGTCGAATTGAGAAACATCCTCCTTTTTAACCTACTTCAAAAAAAGGAGGAGGTTTCTGAATTCGACCGTATATTATTATTATTATTTTTTTTATGATTATTCGCGGATAACTTCATCGTTTATGAACCGATTTTGATTATTCTTTTTTGTTCAAAAGGAGATATCCCAAGTGTGGTACCATGGTAATTGAATCGAGGTCTGATAAGTATCTCCAGACATATTGAGATAAACATCTCAAAATTGGTACTGAAATTGAATAGCGCGGCATTGAAGTCGTTTCTTTTTTAGTTTTTAAACGATATTATTTTGTAGACGGTTAAAAAGAGGTTAAAGTTATTACAAGCGTGTACCATATATGGTACAAAATAATATTTCCTAAAAATGTGATAAGGTTTACGCAATAATTATTACACTTGTAGGTAGAGACCGAAACATAGGTATTGGATATTATCTAATCCATAGATAAGGGTCATTGACATAAACTTTTTATAAGGTATGTATGGCAGCTGTGATTGCAGCAATTAGGTATTAAGTATTGAATCTATATTTAGTACTTATCTGTCAGATAAAGTAGTAATTATTAACACTATTATGTACATACGAGTACATGAATTGCTGCTTCAGGAACTTGTAGGTCGCGTGGCTTAAGTTGGAGCTGTTAGGTCGTAGGTATTCAGTATCTATAGGTACCATCCATATCTGTTTGAAAAGTACTCTTTACTTACTATTCATTAATCTGTGTCTTTACCATAGATTTAATAGTATAAGACTTTAAATTCATATTATAGAATAATACTTTATTGCACACGAAATAAAACAAACGTAACAGAAAATCATTAGTTAGACGTCGGTGATACAAATGGGCGGAATATAAATTTGGAATTTGAATCTGTGGTCACTAGTATTAACAATGTACGTAGTCCTTATATATCGATTTTATTAGAATTTGTGGACAGCCTGCAAGCCGGTTAGATTCTAGAACAATTGAATGCAAGGAGAGCACGAATTATTATCTGTTTTTATCTAGTGCAGCATAAAAATACGTACTTATTAAGACTACTAATGAACTTAACATTAGTACTTAGTACATACTTGTTAGACTTGATTGGTTGGGTTTTACTTATAAGTGGCTACATTTTTATAGAACAAATATACCTAGTAATATTTATGACGTACAAAACGAAATAAGTGACTTCACTTCACATGCCGCGATAGTTAAAATATCCACTAGCCATAATCATGTCGTCGAGGTATCAAATTTCTTTATATTGTTTATCTCCATATCTCTGGAGGTGATTATCAGATCTCGATAAAATTTGAATGGGACCAAACGGGAGGCATAATATCTCAAACAAAAAAATATTTTTTCAAACCGGTTTACATTTGATGGAGTTCAGAGGTAACAAATATAAAAAAAACAAACACGAATTGAGAACCTTCTCCTTTTTTGTTAAATCGGTTAACAAAACAGACGCCCCACTTGATGGGAAGCGGTTACCGTCGTCTATGAATATTTGCAACAATCGGGGTCCACTCATTGGTTGCTGATCTATCAACATCCTTTTTTTTTTCAACCCTCTTGAAAGACTCTTATGTTAAAAATGGCAGACAGAAAGAAGTTCGGTTCACATTGATTTCAAAAGAACTTAAACAAACTAAGTGATTATTTATATTCTTTATTCTTTTCTCAAAGCTGGCTAACAGCCGTGATGATAAAAACGTAAATGCTGGCAATATTTAATTTTTTTATATTAATGAACCGAAAGACCTTATGCTATAGACATAAACCTATATTATTTAATCAATGCGCCCTGAACACGATATTCTGCTCAAATTTATTAGTTAGTGCAAAGAAATAAAAGTCTTTTCAATTTGTCAATGAAACCTCATTCTGACTGGTCAATACACCAATCCAGCTGTTCCCAAGTGATGTGTTGGCAATGAACAGCACTTAATTTTTATTGATATCGATTGATGAATATTCGACAAATCATAATAGTCATCAAAGGCCTATGTCACTCCTGGACGAAGTCATATCATAATGCGAGCCACTAAGCCCGATCATCAGCTCGTCTCATGAATTTTGCAGCTACCTTAAGCAGATCGTTTTTAACAGATTTCAAAAAAAGAGGTTTCTCAATTCGAAAAAAAAGACATATATATATTTATATATGTTTAATCGCAGATAACTTCGTCCTTTATGAACTGATTTTGATGATTCTTTTTTTGTTGGAAAGGAAATATCCTTAGAATGGTACCTTAGTAATTTCATCGAGATCTGATAAGTATCTCTAGAGATATGGAGATAAAACCTCAAACATTCTACTGAAAATTAATAGCGCGGCATTTGAAGTCGGTTCTTTTAGTTCTTTTAACGATCTTTTTCTGTCTAGCCCCCTTCCCCTGCTATTTATTACCAACAATACTTTCAGTAGTAACACGAGAGTTAACAAGTGAGTTGAGAGCCCCGTTTGTGTAAAGCAGTTGTTCCCAACCTTTTTGTGACCGGGGACCAGTTTATGTTTATTATTAGTAGCAGGGACCATAAAGTGAAAAAGTAAACTGCATCAATCTACTTTTTAGTACATAATTTAGTCTTTTAAGGACCTTTGTAAGTAGTGGGACAGAACAGGTAGAAAAAAAAAAGATTGTATCAATAAGATTTGTGACCGGGGATCTTCATTATCTTGAATATTTTTGCTCATTTATTAGGGTTCCGTACCCAAAGGGTAAAACGGGACCTTATTACTACGACTCCGCTGTCCGTCTGTCTGTCTGTCTGTCTGTCTGTCTGTCTGTCTGTCTGTCTGTCCGTCTGTCACCAAGCTGTATCTCATGAACCGTGATAGTTAGACAGTTGAAATTTTCACAGATGATGTATTTCTGTTGCCGCTATAACAACAAATACTAAAAACAGAATAAATATAATAGAGGGTCCCCATATAAGAAACGTGTTTTTTTCGGCATTTCACGCCATCTATGAACGCTTAGTTAGGTAAACGTCCCATAGATGGCGTTATATTGAAATGTCGATCCTAACACCTTTGTGAACCGTTAGATGGCGTTATAAGAAATAAAATGTTTATTAATATTATTTTTTTGCCGGCGAAAAATGATAGTGGTATTTTTTGCTCGATCTTATAAAATACCGTGGTGTGGTACCGCGAGTCCAACTTGCACTTGGCCAGTTTATATAAATACCATAATTATTGTTCCGTCAGTTGTTGTGGACCATATTTAGGTTCCTGCGGACCACCGGTGGTCCGTGGACCACTGTTTGGGAATCACTGGTGGAAGGATAGATGGTTTGACTTCTACCTAAGCGAGAGGTCGGTGGTTCAAATCCTAGCACGGATGTCCTAGCACGGATGTTCGTCCATAGAAGGTAGGAGCATATTATATCGATGTTCCGCCTGACTTGCTACCACAAAAGTAGCTTACCGCCATCAAGGAGAAAATCTGCTGCGATAACCTTACGGTGTTCCGGCAGCACACTGCCCTTGAGAATCGGAGTATTTTAGGCCTAGCGTGTTCACCATCTTCGACCGCATCATCGCTTACCACCAGGCGAGAGAGTGGAACGCTAGCCTATATATGAGATATAAAAAACGAAACACTTTTATTGTTATCTCCTTTTTTACTACTGCAATAAGTAGTTAGAAGTGTAAAACAAAAAAAGCAATGTTCGTATCTAAGCGGCTACCCCTGTTGTCAGAGCTTGTTGGCTGCCTGAAGACCCACTTGACATAGCCTACAATTATTGTACTTAAACGAAAAACTAAGGACTACGATCGCACTACGGATCCACTCTGTTGTAAATTTAATACCTCTTTAAAAATATTACTTTAATATTTCCTCGTCCTTACATTCCTAATATTTCCTAGAAATGTCAATGAATTTATGAATGTTTTATTGATAAACATGCGTTTCTAGATCACCACACTTTAAATCTTATACTGATAAGACTTTATCACTAGACAGCATTTGAGAACAATCTAATAAGTTATGTGAAGTGCGAAATGCTCCTTCATTTGTTTTAATTATTTACTATGTTTGAAAAGTTTAATTAAATTCTTACCGAGAAAAAGATCCACCCAAAAACTGGTAATCACAAAATTCACCGACACAGTATTCCGACTCTAGTCAAACACAAAATGAATCTGTATGTGCTCTGAGAGTACTACCAATATGCTCAAAATACTCGTATATTAAAGTTCCTTTATATGCTTCAAAAACACCGAAATGGTTCAATGTTAGATCACTCGTTGTTTTTCAGTGAGTCTTTAAACACTAGTCACTTAGATTAGAAGCAAACAATATAACGCAAAGTTCAAATTTTAACTTCTCTGTGCTGCAAATATGACTACGTCTCTGCAATACACATCAAACAAGGTACAGTTTCAAAAGTTGGAAGAAATTTTTAACTTTTTCTAAGCAACGAAGGTTGTTTTAAAAGATGATCTATGTAGACGGGCGTACTTGATAATGCCACTTGGACAATAAATTCATATAGAGGCGGCGGACAAGTGCAGTCAGATTTACTGGTTATAACCACACGGAGAGCGGGACAAGTGAAAAGAGGTAGCGATACTTAATAGATAAGTGATACACATGATAACATTCGAGAGAAAGAAAGATATAAAAAAAGAAAGAAAGAAAGAAAGAACGAAAGAAAGAAAGTTCCTTAGGAGAGGCTTTCATTTAGCAGTGGCCTAATACAGGCTGATGATTATGATGAATATCAACACCAATATTTTAAAGACGATTGTCAGTTTGTGAATTTTTTGGAGACCTCTTGCCGTCAAACGGATCGACTGATTTAGCTAAAATTTTGCACAAAGATGGCCAGTATAGTATATTTGGTCTTAGATTACTTTGTAACCGGGTGAAGCCGACGGGACGCAGCTAGTTATAGATATTTGAATGTTACTCCTATTCATGAAATCGTTGAAGTCATGGTACTAAAGAATAGCTAATAAGAATTATGAACAATTATAGGCGTATTTACAAGAGAACAATTTTAGACGTGCTATTCCAGGAAGTCAAGTGTCTTGCCTTACTAGTAATAGTATCTAATAGTAAAGTTTGATAGTCTGTAAGGTTTAAAGCGTTTAATTTATTTTTTCATATAATATGTGCCATACCCATTTGTTTTTATTTAATTGATTTGTACTTGGTTTTTGACGGAATCAATAAAACTAGTAGGTACACTGAATGCGTGTGAAAATTGCTTTATTTGATGTAATATGTATGTTACCGCAGATCTCTGGCATCAGCTGATTGAATAGAATTAATTTTGTGTTCAAATTCGTATAGATGCAGGTTGGTCGTATATAAATGTTATCTAGATCTGATGAGGATCTTCAGACATAATGAAGATAATATAACTAAAATAACTCGCGTGGATTGTGAAATCGGTCCCTTTCAAAGTTTAAACGATTATTTTTCTTAGTTTTTGGCAGTTTAAACGATATTACCAGCTACCACCCTCAAGTTAGAAAATCTGTCGCCAATCATCTAATGTGTTCCGGCAGCTATCCTTGAGAGCCAGTTCCCATTCTAGGCCTAGCGTGCTTATCATCATCTTCGTTCATTACTTAGCAAAAGGTGAGATAGTGGTCAAACGCTAGCCTATAAGATATATAAAAAAAACTCACAATTATTCGACGCCATGATTGAGACATAAAAAAAAATATCAATAAACTACAGGGCACAGAATATAATTAATTCACAGCTTAGCAGAGTTTAATCGGCTTCGTTACAGTTTTGAAGAAAATTTAGTACTTACCTATTCTCTAATTCTCCTGCCAAATGCTCAGAAAGCTTAAATCTTGTAACTTAGACCGTTGACATATTTCAGGCGATCTCATACACTCGTCTGCTATCATTCAATGCGTTTGCGCAACCGAGGTCGTTATACGTTTGCTGACAAATTACTCTCATACAAAGAAAGAAGAACAATGTAAAGCTGGGCCCTTATAGATATTTTCTTTTCTGTGAAAAAGGCGGTGCCAGAGCAATGCCTTACAATGCCTATAACGTGACGTGTAGGTATAAATAAACGAAAAATAGAGAATAAGTAAATATACAAGCAAATAAATTATTAATTAATTATTTTATTAAAGAGGTAATCAATTTTATGTATAACAGCATGAGTTGTTATATTTTGTGAAAAAATATTATCATCTATGGTAATTTAGGTGTGTAGTTATCGTTCATTTTTGTTAATACTTTTTTTATGTATATGTTTTTAAATCCATGAGAAGATCGTAGGTATTAACATACGGTGTCTACTATTGATAGGTTTTAGCCTTGGCTTGTATCTATCACCGAACAATGGCATGCCACTAATAGTCTCGCCGAGTTCTTTTATTAATCTAACTGGGTTAATGTTTTCATTATTCAAATTAAATGAACCATCTAACGATTATTTAGGGTATTTCCCTTCTATGTTAATTCATGTGCATTTAGTATAATTATACATTTAGTTACTTGTAATGAAGTAACTTAGCTATACTAGCAACTTAGGAACCATTCTAGGCCAAGTCTGTTCACCATCCTCGACTACCTCATACCTTACCACCAGGCGTTATAGTGGTTAAACGCTATCCAAATAACTACTTTTCATATATCGAATATGATATCAAAAAAGCACTAGATATCTTATTGTCTAGAAAAATGAAGAAATCTGTAAGTAAATTGAGGCGGTAAACAACAGACTCTAGTCGAATAATAAAAGCTATAATAAATATCGTAAGCCTATTTCTGCTTAGCGCATTTACTTTATTCAGAATTTTTTAAATTTTGTATATGCATCCACGAAGCTTATTTGAAGATAACTTAGTTAATGTAGTACATTTATAATTATTCATCATTACAGTCATCAAAATCCCATTAGGTTTATTATAAAACTAACGTTTGATATTTATCGGTAGCTAATAGAAAAATCTTATTTATAGCATTGCATGTATTACATTCATTTTGGTATAGAAGTATTTAAGTATAGTAGAGAGCCATCTAGCGTCGAGTAGTAACACTAAGTAGCGATAAAAATCGAATAGATGGCGCACAAAATAACAAATTTAGGGTCTCCTTTTATCTATCGAAAGTTTAGTTTTTGCACTCGACTAAGAGATAAAAATTGTCACCTGTCAATATTGTTATCGCTGGAGCCGCATCGAATCTACAAAGAGATATTAAACATATTGAATTTGGCGCACCGAAAATGATATTCAAAGAAACTGTTAATTAGTATGGATAAGATAGGTCCTATAGGTTACCTATTTACAGATTATTCAAATTTTACTGCTATTTCGAAAAATACGTTTTTTTTACGTTTTGAACTCTCATAAATAGCCATTTCCACCATTTTGACTAAAATCCAAAAACTGAATTGTCAAAAATCCATGCAAGAATATTAATTGAACCTGCTAATCAAATTGAGTAATGCGACCGAGAACAGCCGGACATCCGCCGAAAATAATAGGAAAGCATTTTTGCTCTAGCGGAGACCTTCACTTCTTTCGGGCAACTTATAATAACTTATTATTAGATTTATAACACATGAGGGCACTTTTCAATTTGATTAAGACATAATAACAAAATACAAATAACTTTATTGGCTTAATTTTGGTGGACAGTAGGTATACATATGAATCTATAGGCTCAAATTTTATAACCGGTTTGAGGTTTAACAAATTTCGACATTTCAACCTCGTGTCAAAAGTTCTTTGACCTCTAGGGCCAGTATGAATCAAAAACACACGTGTTACGTACAATATCAACATGGAAAACATTTACTGTTCTTCTGGTCGAAACAAGACTAAACTGTTGGCAGGGGCCACTATTCAAATAAGCATATTATGTTACATCGATGATTATTTCTCTTATTTTAACTTATTATAGGCTTGAATATAATTTTTTGGCTTTTAAAACCACTTTCAATAGTGTCGTGCTAGCTATTTGACAAGTCACTCTGTGTTGTTGTGTCACGTTGCGTTGTTGCATAGATAGCGTGTTTTATGAGTGTCTAAGGGCCAGTTTCACCGGCACCTGATAATGAGTCAGATAATTATCTGACATATGACTACATAGAAAAGCTGTAAAAATCTGTCAGATTAGTTACTGATAGGGCGGGCTATCAGGTACCGGTGAAACTGGCCCTAAGTCTAATTAAATTATATCAAGACATCTTGTTTATGTTCCTACCTGTAAAAATGCTAGTTAGCAACTTTACAAGTGTTAGGAACTGGGAAGGGAGGCGCGCAGCATCCTTGCAGCTATCCTTGAGAGCGAGTTCTTATTCTAGGCCAAGCGTGCTTACCATCTTCGACCACATCATCAATTAAGAACAGTTGAGATAGCGATCAAACGCTAACCTATAAGATATAAAAAATATATACCTTTAATGCGCCTTTAATAGTAAAAAATTCTTCATTTAGCCGATGTTGGATCAAAACCATGATAAGTATGGGTATTTGAAACAAACGCGTAATTTAAATATTTTAACATGTAGCTTTGCATGAATTCTACTTTTTTTCTAAATTCTATGAATTGAATAATGAATTCTAATTACTAGAACAAGAATTGATCAAAGACACCGGGATTTAAGGCTCAGTGGCGCATCTTGGGAGAGGCCTACGTCCAGCAGTGGACTGACACCGGCTGATGATGATGATGATGATGATGATGATGATGATGATGATGACCGGGATGGAAGACGACGAATATAAATAAGTTATTAGTTAACACTTAACAGGATATAAATATAAATTGACATTGGCTGATTACGATAAAACATATAAAACAAACGCTAAAGTAATTTATATTATATATTGATGCATTGTTTAAACATTGCACTCTGAATTTTTCTTCGTATTTTGTATGAATTTTGCATCAACTTGACGCCTGCCTGCATCGAGGCCACAGTGACACGCTAGTTCGATTCATAGAATTACTCGCGTCATTGTTATTTAACTGGCTACCTTAAAAGGTAAATCTTGGGTCTTACTACAAACGTGGGATGTAAGGGAGCACAAATACCACTTCAGTGCTCCCAGCCAACCTCACCTGCCCGTGATGCATCCTACTGACCAACAAACGAGGCTCTGGTGACCGACAAATGGCGGTATATAACCATTTCAAAATTATGGCGTAGCTAAATACCGGCCAGTGACGGGCAGCAGCGTCACCGGTGCGAAAAGCTACGTCAGCCGATCGCCAACCCGCCTGCCCAGCGTGGCGATTAAGGCACATCGCTCCCAATGATGGAAAGTCATAAGAAGAGCCGAAGGTCGGGCTCAGTGGCGCATTTTGGGAGAGGTCTACGTCCAGCAGTATACAAAAAAAATCACCTTAACGACATGACTCTAGCCCACGCCTCTTGGGTTAGGAAACATGTCCAGCGCTGTACGAACTTACAAAATATAAAGTGTAGATAACACTTAAAGCAACATAAAAGAAGATAATTATGCTCAAAATCCTGATGATGGCTTCCGGAAAGCCATAACAATGACGAGTTTTCTTGATAAAAAAGAGCTAATTCTGTCCCTTTTATATGGATACTTAAATTCAAAATTTAAAACCACCCTAGACTTTAAGACTAATCTTGTATAATCTGTTCATTCTAATAAGCCCAAACTCGACATCTCTGCTGTAATTTGGTGAGGAGTTGATATTATGCAGATTCTAGGAGATGTCCCAGCATCAGATCAATGCTTCAATGTTCTGACAATATTGTTAAAGTAAGATGATACCGAATTCGAAGTGATCAGACCTATGAAAGTCGATTTGATAGCGTCAACTAGAAAAAAGCTCATAGTCTTAAAACGGCTCAAGGGATTTTATGAATTAGGGAAAGCAAAGAACACTCTCGATTAAGACACCTATCAAACAAAAAAAAAACTAAATCAAAATAGGTTTATCCGTTTGGACGCTACGATGCTACAGACAGACACAGATACACACGTCAAACTTATATAACCCCTTCTTTAGCATCGAGGGTTAGTAAAAAGGATGCTGATATATATTTATGTAAAAACATGTGTTCGATAAGAACATCTCTTATTTGAATTATCAAGAGCTAAGTATAGCTATATATATAAGCCTTTTCTGTGTTCATCTTAATCTAAAGCAAGTTGAGTCTGTGTTTCCGGTTAATTTCAATATGGGGGTCTTCTAATCGCGAGTGAATAGGTATCTTCCGGGTAAACACGCTGGATCATCGATCGCATCATCACTTAACATCAGGTGAGATAGTGATCAAGTGCTACCCAGTTCGGTGTAAATAAAAAAAAAAGAAAGTACGTTTTATAAAGAACTTATAAGGTTTTAGTTTATCTGAGGGTTTTAGACATTTAAATTATCTAGTTTCTAGACTCAATTAGTTATCTCTGCTAGTCATATTGTTATAGTATGATTTAAATAGTTAAATTAAGTTCTTAGTTAAAATCATCCCCGACTGATTTATGAATAATTTGTTAATTTGAGACCATTTACTAAATTAAAATTCTTGCAAATAAACTAAAAAAACAATAAACCCGACTGCGGATTAATATCCTTAATACATTGTCCGTACCAATTTTTTTTTCTTTTTCTCGTAAGATCATAATATTTTTAGACAAAATAAATATATTTTTAGTCACCTTTTCAAGCTTTCTAATGTGATACTCAAAAAAAAAAGTTTGAACCCTATATTATGGCGTCCAAAAGCCGCCATTTCGAATTTATGATTTTTGTATGTTCTTGCTGACACCCGCGCTGCGATGGCAAATCTAACGACGTGTCATTTATCAAAATCGGTTTTTTATCCACGCGTTTGGTCTCTAAAGTACCACAAAGGAACAAACAAACATACATACATAGACTGATAAACATTATTACCACTCTTTCACGTTGCGCAGTCGGGTAAAAAGTTCATGTTGCGTGACTTTATTATCATTATCATAAGATTGAAATTAAATAAAAATTTGCATGTTAAGGAGCGTACATACTATATAACATGTTGTATAACTGGTGTTTTATAACACGTCCACTTTATGTAACCTTGTTATCCAACATCTGAATAACAATGTTATTTAACAATACTTCAGAGCTAGTGTGTACACGTGACTAATATAACATTGTTGTACATATTAATAGCATGTTATAATAACATGTTTTGTAACATTCAGTGACAACATTTTCTGAAATATGTTAAATAACAATGTTGTAGGTATAACATGTTATGTTACATAATCTGTACGCATCTTTATTGAATTTACAATTCGACCAAATCAAAGTCTTAAAACTTGACTCAATGTTTGAAAGTAGATCCACAGAATAAATAATAGTATTACGGTAGAGCCGCTTTTAAGTCATATCCGGTAAGGTCTAGAATTTAATAGATACTAAGAAGTAGTAAAAATTAAACCTGTTCCGCGTTCATTCACAAAAAGAATGATGATTTGCATTTTATTTATCGTATCAGTTAAAGATAAGATCACCATGAATAATGCGCTTATATCTTTAAAAATAAAATAATTAAGATCGTTTAAAAAAAACTAAAAGAACCGACTTCAAATGTCGCGCTATTTGAGGTATTTATTCCCATATCTCTGGAGATACTTATCAGATCTCGATGAAATTACTATGGTACCATTTCGGGGATATCTCCTTTCCAACAAAAGAATAATCATCAAAATCGGTTCATAAACGACGCAGTTATCCGCGAACAAACATAAAAAAATATTTATACGGTCGAATTGAGAAACCTTTTTTTTATACTTTATAGGCTAGCGTTTGACCACTATCTCACCTGTTGGTAAGTGATGATGTGGTCGAAGATGGTAAGCACGGAGCAGCTATGATGAGCATGGAATAATTGTGAGTTTTTTTTATATATCATAGGCTAGCGTTTGACCACTATCTCACCTTTTGCTAAGTAATGAACGAAGATGATGATAAGCACGCTAGGCCTAGAATGGGAACTGGCTCTCAAGGATGGCTGCCGGAACACATTAGATGTTTGGTGACAGATTTTGTATCTTGAGGGTGGTAGCTGGCCAGGCGGACACTAGATTGTGTCCTACCACCATGCGGGAGGGAAGGGGGGATTGCTGGTTTCTTAACGATGTTTTCCACCGAAGGGCCACTGTGAAAATCGCACATACATTTAGATAGAAAAATCCATTGGTGCACGGCGGTTTGAACTCTGTACCACGGCATCAAAGCCGACCGTTCTCCAGATTACGCCACCGGCCCCTCAAACCTTCTTTTTTGAAGTCGATGAAAAATAAATTACTACCAGTCTTAGATAATATTGCTTCAAAAAGTCATATTTAGGCCCAGCGAGTTCACCGTCCTCGAACATGATAGCTTACTACCAGCTGATGTAGTGGTCAAACGCTAGCTAGCCTATGCTATGCTGTAGTATTATGTATCAACGGATTTCAATCAAATTTAAGAGGCATACTAAGGACTTCGTTTCACACATGATGTTGTGAAAAAAATCCAAAAAGGGGGAGTGGAGGGGAGAAAGGGGGGGGGGAAGTTTGCTGTAGCGTCATTTATCGACGGATTTCAATCAAGTTTGAGAGGATTTCATTCAACTCAAGATGTTGCGAAATAATTTCCAAAAAGGAGTGACGGGGGAAAGGGAGTGAAATTTGCTAAGCGTTATATATGGATGATTTCAATTTTTGTTTTTTTTTTCGAAAAATATATACCTATCGTAACAATCTGACTACGCAGTCTTTGGCTTCACAAGACAAACCCGTACACACCAGATTCAATCTCCTAGAACCACGGGAACGCGAATAATCGTTAAAACATATGTCGCTATTTTGCCAAAACTCTGAAATGGCTGTGCTAAGCCAGGGGAAAGGGGAAAGTGTCGATTGTTGCATGTTTATAAAAGCACGCGAGATCTACAATGTTCTCATAGAACCACTAGTGCAATACATCAACAGCAATCATTACGTTGGGTATGGGCCTATGGGGTAGCAATGCTTAGGCCAGCATAAGCCAGCATTTTGGTAACAAGTTGCTATGGATCCTAAGGGTTTTTGATCTAGGTACATTATATAAGCAGGTATATAGTTAAATAAGCCACCTTTTCGACAACGAATATGTACAAAATTTTATCTATTAATAACTACTTATTATCAGGACGATGATGCAAGTCTATTTATATATTTAAAACAATCTTATCGTTTCTGAACATGACATGTCATATATCAGCAATGTCACAGAATAATGAATAGTACAATGCTAGGCAAAGCTTTGTAGCCCTTCGTTTAGACATGCTGAATAATATTTTTGTATGTTAATATCGTAAGCAAGGAATATAATAATGAGGTAGGTACAAGTAAGGCGCGCGGCCTGACTGAACTTGCACCCGAGAGGGTGCGCGGAGGTACTTGTAGTTTCATAGCTACAGCGCGGAGTGCGACAGGCCTGGCAATGTGATGAAACTTCAACACAATAATTATACATAAGTCAAATAAATTAAAAGTAAAAATAAATACTATTTAAGACACAAGTTTTGTTAAAAAGATAATAAAACATATTTAAACCAACAAATAAACCTTATCAAAACCAATAAAAACTAAAATTTAGTCTACCAAGCCACTACCAGTAGGTAAAGTTCCCAAAATGCTAGCTGTATTTCACCGTTGAATGCTTAGTCTCTGAGCTAAATACATGCCAGCAATTTGGGAACTTTACCTACCGGTAGTGGTATTATATAAACCTAAATATTCTAAGCCTAACGTCTGAGACGGGCTTTGTAGCATTTTGTAACTGATGCCGGTGCGGTTCTTAGTATATTCGACCAGTTAGACCGGTCGACATGCTTTTGATAATGATAGTGTATAGGATTCCGAATACTCGACGGCAAGACTTCAGCGTCTTCCGTCGAATAAAAGTTAGGTAAAATATTAATATTATTTCTTTTATTTAAATATTAACGTAAACTTTTGTGAGGTCAATGACATGATTATGACTAGTAGATATTTTCAGTAACGCGGCGGAAGTCGTTTTTTTTTTCGTTTTGTAAACGATCTTAAATTTTTGTGAAGTCGGTTAAAAATGAATTTACAATGCCTAAAGCCATTTCAGATTACAATATTTTTTTCTTAAAAATCGAGATGCTATAAAACGTTGGCTGGCGGTGTTCCCTAATTATCACGTCAAAGATATTTTGTCAGCATGTAAATTGCACCAAAATTGTAGCCGCATTGTCAACATAAATCTTATTCTTTATCTCGTTGAGTTAGCGCTCTTTCGCCACTTCTTTACGGCTATTATGTTTATACGAGGCTAATGGTAGAGGTGACCAACCGTCTGCGATTTAGGTCAGGCGCTTACATTTATTTAAATATATATATATCTAATTCAATGTTTGACGATGCTTAATAAATTATGTAGAAGCAGCTGCGGCCCGTCGTGTATCCGCGGTTTTCCAGAATGGAACATAGCATATGAGTGAATTTTGGGTAAAATTGGGGCATTTTGGCTGATTGCCGCCGAAACACCGTAAGGTTTATAGCGACAGATTTTGGAACATCGACTTCTACCACCTGACGAACACCCATGAATTCACATAGAAAACTCCATTGTTGAATGTCAATATTTGCCATGAAAATTCCACGAATTTTAAATACATACTTTGTAGCATAGTATAGACACAGAATAATTAATAGTACTACGTAGTATAGAATAGAATGAAGGAGATAATTATTATTAATTCATACAAAATTAGAGAAATAATTTTACGATGAGCATTTTGCTTAAAGTGAGACACATGCACTCAACTCAATTCACCTACAAAAAAACATTGCCTGATTTTTACGTCTATGTCTTGTATTGCCGCCTCTAGAATTACTAGCTTTTATAGCACAGGATGTTCTTTGTCAGGAAGTTAGGAATCACTTATCATAATAATCTTTCATTCAGGTTTTCGGGGAGCTAGTTTTATCTGGGTTTGACTAGTTACTTTTCGTCAAGCGTATTTTATTTAATTTTATACTAAGAAGTATGCGTGGGACTGATATGACTTTTATAAAAACTAAAAAAAAAAACTATTTAGACATATAATATGTTTAAGCATGCGCCTGCCTTTGGTTCTTAATAAATTATGTTCGTTTAGATTGAAATACTATTATAATTTATTATATAGCTGGGAGTAAGTACCTACATATTAGTCAAGCTGTTATAGGAACAATGAATTGATTGATAACAATATAATTATACATGTACAGTAAGCACCTAGAAAAGTATACAGAAGAGTGCTATTGAAAGGGTTCCCAAAATACAAGCTATGCCTAGTTTGGGATCCACCGCTAAAGGTAGATGTTGCTTTTATGTAAGCTATTATAATTATAATATGTATAATAATTTCTTCTGTGTAATTGGTTCTGCGTGCATATTTACGTAAATTGTTTACCTGTGAAATAAACTACTATTATTTATTTATTTACATAATAGGTATATCACTTTTTATAGAAGTATACTTTATAATTATTTATAAGTATATTTTATGAGTAGGTGATGGTAAGGTAAGAAAGAGGTATTTTCTGATATATATCCATTATATCCGGATATAAAATGCATTGCTGTTCCATAACTTCCATAAGTACCAAAGCCCTTAAAATGTGATTGAATTCAAGTAGAAAAGGTCAAGTGTGCTTTAAGCTCACTTTAACGGTGTCTTGTGAGAGTCCAAATTCCTCAAAGGATGCCAATAATGATTTTGTATTTCATAAACATATTGTTTTCACATTTCATAACTAAACGGGTTTTATTTATAACTTTTATATGAATAAATTCTTTATTCGATTCAATCATCGATTATTCTGTGGGAATTAAATGACCTTTAAAACAAATGAACATGTTTATCATGTATTCATTAAATGGCTGCATACATTTATTATCTATCTTCTAATACTATAAGAATCTTTGTCCTGACATACTGACTGACTGACTGACTGACTAACTGACAGACAATGCACAGCCTAAACCGCTGGTCGTAGAGACTTGAAATTTGGAGGGTATATTTGTCTTAGTACGTAAGGGTGTACTAAGAAAGGATTTTCCAAAATTCACCCCTTAAGGGGATGAAATGGGGGTTCAAAGTTTGTATGGAGAAACAAGATTAGATCGTCTTTTCTATCCGAAACTTTACACAAGTGCTTCAGTACAAAAATGAGTAAATACGTGTTTCAGGTTTTTTTGAAATTCCACCCCTAAGAGGGTGAAATGGGGTAACAAAGTGTGAAAATCAATATTTTTTCGGATTGCGCTAAAACTTGGCATGCAGATAATTATTACAACGTTAGTTACCTTTGAAAAAGGATTTTTTAAATTTCACCCCTGAAAGGGATGAAACGGGGGTTCAAAGTTTCTATAGAGAAACATTATTAGATAGTCTTTTCTATTCGAAACTTCACACAAGTGCTCCAGGATATAAATAAGTAAATATGACTGTGTTTTAGGTTTTTTCGAAATTCCACCCCTAAGAGGGTGAAATGGGGTAACAAATTCTGAAAATCAATATTGTTTTGGATTGCGCTGAAATTTGGCATACAGGTGGTTATTATGACGTTAGTATCAGTTAAGAAGGGACTTTCTAAAATTCACCCCTTAAAGGGATGAAACGGGGGTTCAAAGTTTCTATGGAGAAACAACATTAGATAGTCTTTTCTATTCGAAACTTCACACAAGTGCTTGAGTACATAAATAAGTAAATACGTGTTTCAGGGTTTTTTGAAATTCCACCCCTAAGAGGGTGAAATGGGGTAACAAAGTGTGAAAATCAATATTCTTTCGGGTTGCGCTGAAATTATTTAGCATTTGCAGATGAAACGGGGGTTCAAAATTTGAACCGATTTGGCTTTTACTTCTTTGATCTTTTATGACAGAAAGGATTTTACAAAATAAAAGTTTTTAAGTAAATAAAAGAAGTCTAACGCGGGCGAAGCCGCGGGGAACTTCTAGTTATTTATATATTTTATCAAAATGATCAAAACTATTCAGTGTGAACATGTGACAAATACCTACTATAGAGCATTATTCAAATATGTTTTGTCTGGTGTAGTTTTTACGTTTCTATTGAAATAAAGATGTAGATATAACAATAATATACCTAGGTTGTTAAAAAAATAGTTAGCCACAGAATAATTACAATCTCTATAATTCCTTGAAACTATTTTGAATCGACGGCTAATTTCAATACAAATAAATCTCCGTGGTGAAAATCATTGGTCACATTTATTCAAGAACAATATTATAAATGCGAAAGTCAGTTTGTGTGTTTGTTTGTTTGGGACTTCTTCACGGTGAAATGACTGGGCCGATTTACCTGAAATTTGGCACAGTGATAACCATTATTATAGTTTAGGCTGTAGGATATTTTTTAACGGGCAATTTTTCATTTTTTTTTTAATGGTATAAGGTAACAGGACAATCACGACGCTCGCCTGATGGTAAGCGATGACGTCTACCTATAACAGATACAGCGGCATGCAAAATGTTGAACTGCCAGAATTTATCATGTCACTGCACTGCGCCTGTTACCTTGAGACATAAAGCTGTTGAGTTTCACATGCCCTGTAGTTTCACTGGACACCTTGCCATTTCAACCGAAAAACATTCTTCTTTCACGGCTGAAAATAAATCACTTACCAACAAGTGAGATGGTAGCCAAACCCTAGTCTATATGATATAAAAAATGTATGCATTGTTGAGGATGTAGGTGGTCATGCCAATTAAAACCGAAGTCACATAACTTAATTGATTTCATTCATCATAGCCACAAGTCAACTCACATCATTGCGTTCGAACTTGAAGTAATTTGAATATGATTATTTTTGGTTAATTATACCACAGATTATATAATAGTTACTATGTATCATACTGAGACTGTATACGAGTAGCTTATGGCAATAAATGGCTCTGGTTTTCTATTTTTAACCGACTTCGCAAAAAATAAGATGGTTCTCAATTCGTCTGTGTTTTTTTTTATTTCTTTTTTTTGTGTGTATATTACGTGATTACTCCGTCAATTGTGAACGGATTCAAATGATTCTTTTTTTTAAGACGTAGGTTACGTTTCCGTGGTGGTCCCATTGTAATTTCACAATGGAAGTTGCTATTGCATATACTTTTGAAGACTAAAAAATATGACAATGAATAATGTTTTTACATCTTTCTTCTCGTTGATTTTGGTTTTTTTACAGATATTCTTGTAATATTGTTTATCAATTAATCAAAAATAAAAATAAAAATAAGTATATTGTAACTGTGAGTGAGATAGAAACAAAGGTGGGGGGAATTAATTTGTCTTCACAGGAATGTTCTACCGGGAAAAGTCTCTTTAGGGTGCAACATTTTTGAGCATACCTAATATTTTTTGACATGACATGACGTTTGGCGAAGATGGCGGCCATATGGCGGTGATTGATGTTAATAATCGCAAATAATACTTTTTAATATTCATTTTGGAATACAACTAGTCCGTGTTATAAAAGTATTTGGAATTATTTTAATAAAATTTACAATTAATTATCGTGTGTGTCAGATGCTTTTATTGTACAGGGTCATTTTGGACATTGTCCTTTGATACCTTGATGACATCATTATGACTAGTGGATATTTTCACTATATACTACGAGTATTTTAGGGTTCCAAACCCAAAGCGTACCAAATGAAAACTTTCTGAGACTTTGCTGTCCGTTCGTCTGTCCGTCCGTCTGTGTGTCTATATGTGCGCACTTTACAGATCTGTATCTTCTTAACCGTAATAGGTACATACTTGAAATTTTCACAAAGTATATATCCGTCAGTGTATAAAGGGCCAGACACAAAATTTTATAGATGCATTTAATTTAATAAAAACTTGTTTTGCACTAAAAAGGGTAAAATAAATTATTAAAAAAAAAAAAAACCGACTTCATTACCACAAACAGGCACTCAAAAGCGAAAAATACTTAATATAATTATTATAAGCGCTACCCACTTATCTATTTGAAGTCGGTGCCAGCCAAGTCTAAAAGGTAGTAGATAGATACTACCTACATGTATCTACCTACTTACTACTACTACATACATAGTATCTATCTACTATCCAATAGACTTGGCTGGCACCGACTTCAAATAGTGGGTTCAATAAGTGGGTAGCGTTTATAATAATTATATTAAGTAATTTATTTTTCGCTTTTGAGTGCCTGTTTGTGGTTATGAAGTCGGTTTTTTTTAAAGTAATTTATATTCTAAGTCTTTGTGTAATGGCGAAGTAATATATTGTATCTGGGATAAGAACATTTTTTAAGCATAATATAAATTATTTACTGCTTATTAAATGTAAGCAGCTGTCCTAATTCTGGACAACTTTGTCTGGTCTTTTTTTTCTGACAGCGGCGGCTAGCTTCTGTGCCACTATATCGCTTGGTGGTAAGCGATGATGTGGTTGAAGATAGTGAACACGCTAGGCCTAGAATACTTTGACTCTCAAGGAAGGTAGTTACAGTGCAGTGAGGTGCAAAACTGAGGCAAACCAGAATTTTGCGTTGTGATATGCGCACATACATTATTCGTTATAAAAATCATTTGGTGCACGGCGGGGATTTGAACATGCTACCTCTGGCGTCAATGCCATCCATTCTCCCACTGCTCAACTGAAGCCATTCTCCCACTGCGCTACTGGGACCCTTCTCTCACAGTGCCACTGGGATCATTCTCCCACTCCACCACCAGGATCATTTGTCCACTGCGCTACTGGGACCATTCTTTCACTGCGCTACTGTGACCATTCTCTGACTGCGCTACTGGGACCATTCTTTCACTGCGCTACTAGGACCATTCTACCATTGCGCTACTAAGACTTCTCGCACTGCGCTACTGGTACCATTCTTTCACTGCGCTACTGGAACCATTCTCTGACTGCGCCACTAGAACCATTATTTAACTGCTATACTGGGACCATTCTCGCAATGCGCTACTGGGACCATTCTCTCACAGTGCCACTGGGACCATTCTACCACTGCGCTACTTGGACCATTCTCTTACTGTGCTACTGGGATCATTATCTCAGTGCGCTACTGGGACAATTCTACCACTGCGCTACTGGAACCATTCTCTGACTGCGCCACTAGAACCATTATTTAACTGCTATACTGGGACCATTCTCTCACTGCGCTACTGGGACCATTCTACCACTGCGCTACTGGGACCATTATCTCAGTGCGCTACTGGGACAATTCTATCACTGCGCTACTGGGACCATTTTAACACTGCGCCATTGGGACCATTTTCCCACTGCGCCACTGGCCCGATTTGGCTTAAATCTGCACAGGAATACCCAATGAGGCGGAATAGATCATGGGATACCTAGTTAGACACCGGCGAAGCCGCGAGGCGCATTTAGCTAGTATGTATACATATCTATATTTTGTTTAAAAATATCTACGTATTTCATAGTTTTGAGGCACTGTGAGGTTATAAAATAATATAATAATGTATATAATAAAGTCTATATCTTATACATATTTGTTTCCAGATTTGTTTTACGCAAGTAAATGTGGGTTTAAATTGATATCAAATAATTTTACTAAGGAAGCGGTAAAATTGTATTGCAAGACGTTGGTAGTAATTCTAAGATTTTTATATTAGATATAATGAATACCAGACATTTATTTTAAAAAAATCTATGATGTTACGCAATATTAAACGAATATTTGTGTGGGAATCTCGTGACCTTTTTAAAACACACAATAAAATAGAATGACGAGTTCAAACACAGGTTTTAAATACTAGCATAAATTTGTTCCTACTGTTTTAGCGCCGATAAAATAAAATATTACCGTTGAATACTGGTTTATTATGGCTTAATTTTTTTTATGAGTAAGTATTTTGTTCATTAGATAATCTAGATTTTTTATTTCTTATAGACTAGCGTTTGGCCACTATCTCGCCTGGCGGTAAGCGATGATGCGGTCGAAGATAGTGAACACGCTAGGCATAGAATACCCTGACTGTCAAGGTATGTGTGCTACCGGAACACCGCGACCGTAAGGTTATGGCGGTGAAAGAAGCCCTTACACATTTATTACATACATAGTCATACACAGTATGGAATTCATAAGTTTTAAGGATTTACAATGACTGTAGGTAACGAAATTAATATCATTAACCTACTTGGATAAGTAATAAAGTTTTTTTGGTCATAAGACTCATTATTATTCTTAAAACTCTTTGCTGTTCCGTTTTATTTCTTAGCTCTTATTTTAGTTTGATACTTTCATTGGAGACAGGATTAAAATAATATAGGCAAAATGCGAACATAAAATTATATCTACTATACATAAACTTAAATATACCACGGTCTAATAATTTTTAATCGTAGGCGGTTATTATTAGGTTTTTATCTATTATTTATTACTAATTTTATGTAAATTTTATGACTTATAATTTATTACACATGTGTCATAATACAATGCTTAATTAATCTATTACGTTTTATTATAATAATTATTTTATTTCTATAATTGAAATAATATTTGTTTCGAATACCCAGGATAGAGGTTTAGATACGTGTAAAATTGAACGTGTAATGGCTAATTATAGATCTAGCTTTATTGACCGAGCGAGCGAAGCGAGTTTCGACATTGGCAAAAAAATGCTTTTTTCCGACTGTCAGTCAGTCTGTCCTCGCCTACAAGTCGCATTTTTCAACCGATTTTGACGAAAATTGGCACACAAGTTCATTGATTTATTTAAGAATTTTTGCAAACGCGATTTTTTTATTGGGGGATAAAAGCCAGAAGTTTGCTGTCTGTAGATGATGTCTATGTGTAGAGATATATGGATGGATTTCAATGTTTGTAATTTTTTTGGAAAATATGTACCTACATTTACCAATCTGACTACGCAGTCCTTTTTGTCTTTACAATACAAACCCGTAGATTCAAACTCCTGGGACTATGTTAACGCGAGTAATCGCTAAAACTTATACCTCTATTTTGCCAAAACTCTGAAATGGCTTTGCTAAGCCAGGGAAAATGAGAAAGCGTCGGTTATTGCATGGTTATAAGGGCACGCGAGGTCTACTGTTCTCACAGAACCAATAGATTGTTCTGTTCTGTTTAAAAATGTGTCTACCTAAGGTTATTAGTTTTGTGTCGTAGCATGCTAGAACTGCACGGTTTTAAAATGTACAATTTATTGACAAAAAATTGCTTAAGAATATTTTATAAATAAAAAAAAATAATTGCGACTCTCCCAGATTCGCACGGGTAGAGCATATATGCCTACGTTATTTACATCAGCTAGGTGCGTAGAGTATCAACAAACATTTTTAACAATCATCGTCATATTTCAACTAAGTTACACGTACATCTTACTCAGGAATCAACTCTGTTGGGAGATTAAAACTGCTTGAAAATTTATTTTATATTTATTAATTATTTAGTAGTTTTTAGATTATCGCAAAGCTACATACAGACAAACAGACGTGGCGTGGGACTTTGTTTTGTAATATGTAGTGATTTTTAGTGATACAATGTTTTAGAATTTAGACAGACTTCCACACACGTCATCAAAGGGATAGGAAGAATCGCCCAGCACTGTAAAGGGCGTTTTCACATTGGACGATAACTATAACTACACGACAACTGCACGATATCATCGGACTGGTAGTTTAATACAATCTGTCGACGACACAGGACGACACAGTGTGAAAGCATTTAGTAGTGATTGTATCAAATAACCAGTCCGACGATATCTTGCAGGTATCGTGTAATTACAGTTATCGTCCAATGTGAAAACGCCCAAAAGGTTAATCAAAATGCATATCATATTGTACCTATATGTTACACATTCTGAATTTAAAATGTAAAATGTAGGTCAGAATAGTCATATTATTAGTTTAGGCATTGCGTTAGAAATCTTGAGAAGACAGGCCCATATTTCACTTGCTAGGGACTTATTTATGTATGTCTCAATTCTACTTACGTGAGTACTATCAAGTGACTAGTCTGATTAAGTGATAAATGTAATAAAAATAGTGTCATGTTTATAAAAATAGATATTCACTGGTTGATAAAGTTTGCTGCTAAATAACGCGTTAAGCGCATCGGCTTGCCGCTGTATGTGCAATCCGGTATCCATAATTTGTAGTAACTTTTATATAATCTGTGTCCAGTCCATAGGTCGTCTAATATATTATCATTCCTCCATATGAAGAGGAAAGAGAGAGAAGGAAAAGTGTCGCTCCCGACCAAAAGCCATATAAAAAAAATACGACTGATAGAGATGCTAAATCCTCAACTATACTAATTGGACTTATATAATGCTAAATCCACTTTATAATATTTTATATGTTGTGTCCGCCTGGCCAGCTACCACCTCCACTACTAACTACTTGGAAAATCTGTCGCCAAACAAAATTTGTTCCGGTAGCTGTCCCTGAGAACCAGTTTCCATTCTAGGCATAGCGTCCTAGACTAGCTACCATTGTCGACCATATCATCGCTTACCACCAGCCGAGATAGTGGTCAAACGGATAATAAAAAATATACATAATATATAGCGTATGTTATGTATGCGGTGAATCCATGACTCAAGACTTGCATCGCGACAGGACGCGCCGACCAGACGCCTACATTGAAGTTAAACTATAAATATACACTACTCAAACATACTCCAAAATTAGGTATCACTCTGCCATTGAAATATAGCTCCTATTAATATACCAATGACTACCATAGTTGGACGCTCAGTGGCCGTTTGAATGGTCATGACTAAACTCGGATATAAATAGAACATGGGATGAGTATGGAGATAACTGGTCAAACTTGAACACACTGGACATATATTTAAAGGGAGGCTCTAAAAATAGATCTCTTTATTGGTTATGCTTTTAACTGTTCTGTAGTGCTATATCCACGCATAATCATGTCTTAGTATCATGTGGGATATAGTTATTTGCATACCTATGGATGTGTATTTAGAATTATTTAATAAAAATTCAATATAGTTCGCGATTTAATTAGAGTGGTGATAAGCGATTTAGATCCAACTGGTTTTATATATGTACCTATTAGATTTTGTTGCTAATCCATTATTAGTCCAATATACATCATATTATAATCTGTGCTTAATAACAGAAGCAACTGCCAACTTATAGGTATATCATTTTATGATTATTTACCATTCCAACCAACCCTTGTAATTAGCCCTAGATAGTGTTTAAGCACCAGATTTGTGATTATGTGGTGATTATGTATGTAAGGCTTAAGAAAATAAATTTTATTATTATACAATTAACATCACGGGCTGCAAATCGCCCGGTCCTTTGGAAGGCATTGACGGAGCCGAAGCCAACGTCAAGAGGCCCTTTATATTATTAAATGAAATTAAATATGATTTGTGGATAGAGAGATGAAAAACTATAAAAAGATGGTACATTAATTTATTATGGCTATGAATGTGTGCTGCTTGATGTTTGTTTTCTGGTCTATGGGATGAGGTACGGCACCCGCCAATTATGCCTCATTTCAAAATATTAAGGCGGGTGGTGACTCGCTATACACTGAATGGGCCCCCCATAAAGGCGGACCGTTATGTCGGCGCCGAGGGGCAACATTGGCGTGGATAGCTAAGGGTGTTGAGAGGTGTGCTGCACTTTCACTAAACGCTACTAGCGGCTTTATTATTATTATTCTTGTATTTCGTTAACAGTTAACAGTTAGTTTATTATTTATTATGATTATTTATTATTATATAAAATAATTATTTTAAAAATAATTTAAGTTCGTTTAAAATACTAAAAAACCGACGTACCTCGCGCTAGTCATTTTCAGTACCAAGTTTGAAGTGTTTATCTCCACATCTCTGGAGATACTAAACATATTATTTCGATTACATTTAAATAAAACGACCTAGGAAGTAAACCCTTTCAAACAACAAATTAAATTTACAAATTGGTTCAGGCATCTTCAAGTAATCAGTGATTATACATAAAAAAAGATTCCGACGAATTGAGAACCTCCTTATTTGGGAAGTTGGTTAAAAATAGGTGTTACATCACACTTTGATCCAATATCACAATTAAATTAACGGCTTTCCATAAAAAAATCCAAATAGACTTGCGAAAATATATTAATTACTTACCATCGTCATATTCAGGATCGTGTTGTTCCTTTCAGCTTCAATTATCGGTGTTATTAAGTCACATATACAGTGGTTTTATTTCGTTCCAAGTTTTATACTTATATGGTATTTTATTGGCAGTGATAAAACTCGATATGGATGCAGTTGCTAAAGGTCCATTTTCAAAGCCTTCCGTTATCCTTTATAACTCTTTGTGTGGATACGAAATCGACCACCTTTTTAAATTACTTTTAAATGCTTCACGATATTTTTAAAATATCTTTTTCACTTATAGTTAATTAAGCATTTTGTTATTTACATTTTCTGCCAAAGTGTGTGACTGAGCCATAGTTGTTAGAATGCCTATGTCTCGAATTTTGGTCTAAATTTACATATTACCTATCATTAACATCTTACCTATTTTCAAATACCTTTGAGTAGTTGAAAGAGAGCTATTTTAAATTTTAATGTTTATTTTTTTATTAAATTAACGTTATATTTAAATTTACTTAACATAAGTGAGATAGTCGTCATGTGCTTTTATGTCTGTCAAATTGCTCATGTTCAAAATGATGCTTACAAATTTGAATGTGTATCCGATTTTATGCTACGGTGCTTTTTGATTGTTCTGCATGCAGTATTTTAGAATAGATATATTTATATTATGTTACTTTGAAGTGTCACACACTTTATATTTTTGTAAATTGTTAAACACCATCCAAAATTTCATCGTACCGACGGGACTCGAACCCGCACCCCCCGGATTACACGTCCTATAGATATATGTATATATATTGTTAGAATATTTCCAACTACCCTCACGCTGCGACTGGGCTTGGCTGGCTGGATAGTATAAAAGCGGACAGCGAGCGGGTATCAGGCTTCAGTCTTCGTGTAGCCGTCGTACGGTTCGGACGTAATGATTATGTTGTTAGCTTAGACACATTATGTAATTGTTATTATGTTGAGGTTCTGTGGTATTATATAACTGTGGGTATTGTGATAGTGTTTATTTTTTTAGCCTTTTTCACTTCTGGTCTCTAAGAATATATTTATGTTCTGTCAAATTGTGTATTTATTTACACTAATGGGTGATACACAGTTGTTCTGTGGGGTGATCTATGGAATGATAATTTTTATTTTTTTTATGGTAAAAGGTAACAGGACAAGCACGACGCTCGCCTGATGGTAAGCGATGACGTCTACCTATTACAGATACAGTGACATGCAAAATTCTGGCAGTCCAGTCACTGCACTGCGCCTGTTACCTTGAGACATGATGATGTTGAGTCTCACGTGCCCTGCAATTTCACTAGACCATTTCAACCGAAAAACATTCCTATTTCATAGCTGAAAATTAATTGGCAAAGTGGTGGTACCACCCCAGGCGGACTAGCGGAAGTCCTACCACTACAAAAAAAGTTATATAGATAAAGTTGCTGGCAAATAGTGTTGCTATGGTTGTAATATTATCTAGGAACCAGTTATCTGTCAAGAGCGGGTTAAAAGCTGGCTTTATTTCGTTTTAGGCCACGATATGGATTTAGATTAGATGCGTTCGTGGCCAATTCTGTCGCGGAATGTGACTTGTTACTAACATCAAGTGAGTCAAACGCTTACCTATTTGGTATTAAAAAAATAATGTGATAAAACAATTTGGGGAACTAAAATAAAAATTACTAATACTGTAATACTTTGGGGAAACTCTACAGACTTTCCTAGAGCTTTTAGAGCCCAAAAAAAAAATGTATTCGCGCAATGGTAGGAATCCGCCCTTATGAGACTTGTTGGCCACATTTAAAAAACCTTGAAATTTTACCTCTACCTTGCATATACATACATACATACATACAATCACGCCTTTTGCCGTTGGGGTAGGCAGAGACCACTTCTTTCCACATCCTACGATCCTGACATACCTCCTTCGCTTCTTCCACTTTCATGAGCGTCTTCATACATGCTCGCCGGTTATAGGTACTTTTGACTTGGCCTTTTTTAGGGTTCCGTACCCAATACGTACCAACGGAACCCTATTACTGAGACTCCGCTGTCCGTCTGTCTGTCTGTCTGTCTGTCCGTCTGTCTGTCCGTCTGTCTGTCCGTCTGTCTGTCCGTCTGTCACCAAGCTGTATCTCATGAACCGTGATAGTTAAACAGTTGAAATTTTCACAGATGATGTATTTCTGTTGCCGCTATAATAACAAATACTAAAAACAGAATTAAGTTAAAGATAATAGAGGGTCCCCATACAAGAAACGTGTTTTTTTCGGCATTTCACGCCATCTATGGACGCTTAGTTAGGTAAACGTTTCATAGATGGCGTTATATTGAAATGTCGATCCCTAACAACTTTGTTAGACGTTAGATGGCGTTAAAGAAACGAAATGTTTATTAATTATTATTTTTTGCTGGCGAAAAATGATAGTGGTATTTTTTGATCGATCTTATAAAATACTGTAGTATGGTACGGAACCCTACGAGTGCGAGTCCGACTCGCACTTGGCCAGTTTATTTTTACCTTGCATATACATTTTCGAAATTTGTGTTTTCGTCAGAAACAACTTTGAGCTCTTTCTACAGGCTAAAGACATATACCCTCGCAACACCAGGAATGGTACACCAAGAACAGCACTACTTAGTAATAATTGTTTTGCAATGTGTGTAAAAATATTCAATAAATTGCCTAATGATTTGAAAAAGCTTTCAAACTTTAAAATTAAGAAGCAATTAAAAATATGGCTTCTTAACAAAATGTACTATACAGTAAGAGAAATGCTTAATGAATGACTGCATTACAAGACTATTTATTATTTAAAATTAATAATTATTATTTAAAATGTTTGGTGCTGTAAATGTGTGTTTGTATGACTCCATAATCTTGACATATAATAATCTGACTTATAATCTCTAATAAATATATTTTAATTTTGTATAATTGTTATAATGCTATATATCACTGATTTCACATGCTCATCCACGAGCGAAATAGAAATAACTTTGCTAGATAAATCCATCAAATTGTACGCTATTTTTTGTGAAATAAATATAAGTATCTTATATTTCAATTCTTATATTTTATTTCTAAAATTATGTTTATTTCGGCAAGAATTTGTTATTATTATTATTTTCTTTGTTTTTTGGCTTTTGCGATAATGCCACCACAATTTCGCCAATGTCAAGTTTAGTCGAGTGGAAGAATTTAGTCCGCCTAAAGAGTTTTGACGGCTTTCAGCCGTGAAATATTCTATTAGACGTTTGACTGACACTTGGATGGATGTTGCAATTTTTTACTACTTACGTTCCAGGTAAAAAATCTCAGGCATATTTTCCAAAGACCACATATTACACTATACTACGTCACGATTCGCTTTAGTTTTCATCTTTTTTATTACAAGCTTTATCTCTACTTCACGGCGAATTTGTCCGTCACAAATCTTGCGATTGATTTTAAAGCGACTTCCATGGGTTCGATTGAGCTGAAATTTTGCATACATGTATAAATTGCGTGACAATGCAATATTATGATGACATGGTGCTGATCTGATGATGGAGCTGGAAGGTGGCCAAAGGAACTCCTAAACTACACAGTTTATACCTGTCGTGTTTGAGCTTGTTGGATTTGTCTTGACTTACTCTGGTCCTAGGTTATGTTAAAGCTTGTGTTCAAAAAAGGTTTTTTTAAATATTACTTGTTTATCATACCTAATGTTTAAATGCTATGCTACGCTATAGCATAGAAAAGATAATAATACTACGCTATTGCTAAGTATTTGAATCATAAAAGAAAAACTTTAGCGCAACACGTTTTTGTGTTGTAACTGAAACAGAATCGTTGCAACATGCCTATACGTTCGAGGAAAGTTGTAACGAGGAAATTTTACCATTTCCTGATCGGTAATTCATAGGTACTCGACCGTAATCGTATCGTGACGTTTATAGTATACATTTTGCAGATTTCTTTTAATTTGTTTAATCGATTACGAATAATTAAATAAATAATTTTGTTATATTCTAAAGCTTTAAAAGTGCTAATGGGCTGTTGTATTTATTTAATCTTTTAAATTAATTTCAATGTATTGTATTATAATGAATTTACATCATTATACATTTGCACAATATATAATACTGACACAATAAATAAAAAACAAAACCAAGGTTAATACACTATATGTGTAAATGTTCCCAAAAATTTAAAATTTTCATTAACATATTTCTTTATTCCTATGCACCTAAAATTCCAATGCATCCAATATACCATCTATATAATTTTATCTATCCATAATTAATATATAGATATTTTTTTTAATGCAGTGCAAGGCATTTTTAACTAATTTCCAAAAAAGGAGGTAACTCAGTTCGACAGTATATATATATTTATTTTTTATGTTTGTTAGCGGATAGCTTCGTCGTTTATGAACCGATTTTGATGATTCTATTATATTTGAATGGAGATATCCCGGGAATGGCGCCATAGTAATTTAATAGATATCTGATTGGTATCTCCAGAGATATGGAGATAAACACCTCAAGCTTGGTACTGAAAATTAATAGCGCGGCATTTAAAGTCGGTTATTTTAGTTTTAACGATCTTATCAGTAGCATTATTTTGAGCAATATATCTGATCATACTTGTTAGTATTTCTTTGTTGTTAGTATTTTCTTGTAATTATTTGTATTGTTATACAAATAATTATATTGACGGATTTAGGTTTATTTCGAAAGAACTTGTGTAAAAACTGGATGAGTATCTCCAGAGATAAACCCCTCAACCTTCGAATGCTGCGCTAGTCATGTAAAGTAGTCAGTTTTTTTTTAGCTTTTTAAATGATCTAAATTGACTTGGGAAAATATTTTTGAGTTACAACTTATGTATTTTACGCATGCGAGCCAGTTAAATAAAGAATGCCTGGTAGTAGTCTAGAAAAGCTTTTTCTAAACCAACTAAATGCATGGTACTCAATAGCATTAGTCCAACACATGATATCTAAGCGCTTGATCACTATCTCACCTGGTGGTTAGCGATGATGCAGTAGGAGATGGTGAATATTACGCTAAGACTAGAATACTGTCACTCTCAAGGGCTGTTTGCTGCCGGAACACCGTAGGGTTATGATGGCAGTTTTTCCTTGATGGTGGTAAGCTACTTCATTTGGTTGCAAGTCAGCCGGAACATCGATATAATTATGCTCCTACCACCTGTAGATGAGCACCTCTGCTAGGTTTTGTTTAGGCGATCTATCGTTAAGAAGTTTAGCCATCTATTTTTTACGCCAACGGGGCTCAAATCTGCAATAAAATATCTAATCCCAATAGTTCTTACAACTTTAACGGCATTACAGCTTAACTAGTGGATTAAAAGCCTATAAATATACGTATATGTATGAGGTAAACAAGTAAATTCAAATATCGTAAAATATACGACTTAATGCACAGTTTCTAAACACGCATAAAGTGGTAATAGGTAAATCTATTTGCATCGTAAGATACGAGAATCTCGAAATGATTGTTGATACAGAGTTTATGGGTGATGAGAACATCTGGGAGTGTTTACTTCACAGTACCTACGTCAGATTAGAGTGATGAAGTAGGTGACCTAATCTGTATGAAGATGTCTTGTTTATAGCAAAAATCCGTTTGGTTTAGAAATAACACGCATTTACTGTTAGCGTAAAGGAAAAAAGCCAATAAAGATTTACTTCGTGGTCTTTTTTTTCTGTTAATTTTAACTTAGTACCTCCATGCGCTCCTTGCACGAAGAATATCTCTTTGAGGAGTGTATAAATCATCTTAAATGTAAGTATCTACGTCTAATGTAAGGCCACGAGGATGTATGTGCGAACAAGTTTTAATAAAAAAATTAAGTTAATAATAGTAATAAAAACATTTCTTTTCAGACTAACATCTGAGCATTTATTTAATTAATTAACTTAACTTCAAATTAACGACAATTTTGTCACCGAGTATAATTATTAGATACCCTCGATGGAGTAACAATTAAAACACTTTTTCGGTTTTGGACACATAGTTTTAAGCTAACTACTTGAATGGTAAAAATTTCAATGCGTCTTTAGATGTATTGACATTTTTACCGAGTCGTTTACCATGTACTATCATTAAAATTATTTAAAAAACTAAAAAGACTGACTTCACATACACAACTTGCTACTGAAAATGGCTAGATTTTTAGTAGGTAGCAAGTTTGAGGTATTTATCTCCATATCTCAAGAGAGATAATCATTAGATCTCGTTAATTGTACGTCCTAACTGGAGCAAACGGGAAGTATACCCTCTTATATAAAAAATGAATTTTCTAAATCGGAAAATACGTAAATAAACGACGGAGTTCAGTTCAGAGGAAACATTATCAAAACTCAGACTATCATAAAAAAGGCAGACGGAGCCGTGCCTAACACCCGTGTGAACGCAAGTTCAGTAATACTAAATGCTTGAGTAATAAGTTTCCGCGCTCAGTCCGGCATAGTCAATACGGCATGACTATGTAAGCAACGCTGCGAAGTTATACTGCACGGAAGCGTCCGACCCTGCTGCCGCTTGGTAGAAAACTGAACGTGAAAGCGTATTACTCAAGTATTTAGTATTGCTGAACTTGCGTTCACACGGGTGTTAGGCACGGCTCCGTCTGCCTTTTTTATGGTAGTTTGAGTATCAAAAATACAAACAATTCATAATTCAATTAAGAAATTTTTCCTTAATTGAAGTCGGTTATGTTTAAATAATTTGAAATTGTGTTCTCACAGGTTTTCATTTTGTTTAACTATTCAGTCAAATGCAAATTTAACTGATCTTTACTGTAAAGTGTCTTATTTAAATTATGTATATAGCGGCAATAGACTAATAATGGCTATGGCGTCGGCCTGGCGATCGAGAGGTGGTCAGTTTTATACCCACCCATTGCATTATTGACGTGAACCCACTCCAGAAACAAGCATATTAAGCTTAGCTGGAGGGGTTAACAAGACTACTAGCATAGAATAATGAATAGTACAAGTAATGTGCAACCCACATTGCTAGTAAGCTTTTAAAAAAAATATATACATGTATTTTTTTTATATCATTTAGGCTAGCGCATGAACACTATCTCACCTGTTGGTAAGTGATGATGCGGTCGAAGATGGTAAGCACGCTAGACCTAGAATGTGAACTGGCTCTATATCTGTATATGATATAAAATATCATGACAAGCACAACACTCGCCTGACGGTAAGCGATGACGACTACCTATTACAGATACAGGAGCACGCAAAATTCTGTATAGACAGAATTTCGCACGTTAGAGTTATTGCACTGTGCCTAGGTTTTTTTGCCTTGGCACATTAAGATGTTAAAAGTGTAACATGCCTTATAATTTCCCTTGACACTTTTGCTATTCAAACCGAAAAACATTCCTATTTCACAGTCAACCGGTACCACTGTACCGCCCCAGACGAACTAGCAGAATTCCGACCACTTCAAAATGAATAGCAAAAACGGTTACCTGACATTTCCATCCTGATCATGATTCAGAAACATATGCAAGTCTTACAAATTGTGTCAAGACATTGAAAATAAACGGGTAAAAATAAAAGCAAAACTGTGTCACTTTGGCTGCTAATGGATTCGGAAACGACAGTTGTACTTAAACGAAAAGTTTAAGTTACAGTGTTAAAGTAATATTTGCAAAACGGTTCAGTGCCCACTTTGTTACAAAGAATTTGAATGGTTTTTAGGGTTCCGAACCCAAAGGGTACCAACGGAACCCTATTACTGAGACTCCACTGTCCGTCTGTCTGTCTGTCTGTCTGTCTGTCTGTCTGTCTGTCTGTCTATCTGTCCGTCTGTCACCAGGCTGTATCTCATGAACCGTGATAGTTAGACGGTTGAAATTTTCACAGATGATGTATCTGTTGCCGCTATAACAACAAATACTAAGAACCAGAACAAAGTTAAAAATTAAAGGGATTAAAACAAAAAACGTGTTTTTTACGATACGATACGATACGAAATTAATTCACCTCGACGCCGCTAGATGGCAGCACAGGAAAAATTAGCACGCGCAAGCGTTTCATTTGTTAAATTTGTAGGCCTCGGTCGATTTGTTTACTTAGTTCAGGTTTATTTATACATATGCAAAGTACATTATTGAATTATACATCTTTATATAAGTACTTAAAGAGCTTCAATTAGCTAGAATCAGTAGAAAGTTAGTCGTACGAACACTCGGTCTTCCAGATATTTATTTATATCAATTACCTTTGTGTTAATATTTACTTAGTTGGTGTTAGAAGTTCGTGGCGTTCGGACTTCGGAAATTCGGAACCATCCGTGTGCGGGACAAAAGTCTGACTCGCACTTGGCCAGTTTTATTTATACGTATTTAAACTAACACCTAGTTACCTAACAATCCAAAAGTTCCGTCTTATCTTTTTCAAATAACACACTTATTATAATGATAAAGGAATGAGCTTAAGTTAAAACTCAAATTATTAATTTTCAACTAGCTGACTCGACATTCTGCCGAAAAAAATCGTGATGTTAGACGGTTGAAATTTCACAAATGATGTATTTCTGTTGCCGCTATAATAACAAATACTAAAAACTGAACAAAGGTAAAAATTAAAGGGGGACCCATACAAAAAACGTGTTTTTTACTATAAACGATTATAATATTATCTACGAACGATTGTGTACCTCAAAAATTCTCGATCCCCTGCTTGCACTGTTTATAATCTGTATTTTGTTATATTGCTAGCTTCTGCCCGCGGCTTCGTTCGTGTGGCCTACAGGAAACGAAATACATATTTTTCTTTTGAAAAAAACATTATAAGCACTCTCAATCACAAAACCTACAAATGCTCTTTAATTAATATTTTATTTAAAAGTATATTTTCAACTTTGTTTTTTTCTTTTACTGAGGCTTGGCGACCCTCGCGACCCGCTTATAGAGGCTTTGCGAACCCCCAGGGGTACGCGACCCACACATTGAAAAACGCTGGTTTACCTTATTATTACCTACCCTAACACCTTTGCGTTAACGTTCACTTAGTTGGTGTTAGAAGTTCGTTAGATATTCGTTAGATGGCGTTGTTTGTAGTAAATAAGCATGTTTAGTATTGACACGGTATTATTATATTTCGATGTTAAAACTATGTATTAATTTTTCCGGCAAATTTTGTTCAATCGGAACCCTACGTGTGCGAGTCCGACTCGCACTTGGCCAGTTTATTTCAAGTAGCTACGCGTACCAACGAACAGCATTTCATTTTTTCAAAGAGAAGAATCAAAGAATCAAAGCATTTATTCAGTATGTAGGCAGTATAAATATACGCACATATACACGTCAAAATCATAAATCATAAAATAAATCATAACCAATTATCAAGTAAACATAGCAAAAGCAGAATTTAACGCTTTGAATTAGAAAAAAAAAGTAATGAACCATTCAGCTGTCATCCAATCGTTTACGTCAGAATATTTAAAAAAAATTAAAGTAGGTTAAAACCAACCATACATGTAAGTGTGTGTTTCAGTACTTCAGACAATATTTATATAAAAAAAATAAAAAAGTGAAATAGTGAAACACAACATAGAGAAACGCATACCGATCACAGTACATATCATGATCCAAATGGAACTGATAGTCCGTCTGTCAGCTGCATAATATTGTTTAAATAAAAATAAAAATAAAAATGGCAAGCCTAGAAAGAAAATCTGCGGATCTGAAAAATCTGCATTTTTATTGATATTTATAGATTGATTAAAGGTACAAAATCCTTTGAATTCGGTAGGGTACACAATTGATAATTACAGTCAGCAGTAGTTTTGCTTGAACTGCTTACCTTAATTCTTCTGTCCTTATTGCTAATTTCCTAAATACTTATGCCGGTAAAAGAAAACAATAATTACTCAAGCCTATTGCTTATTCTTATCTAAATATTATATAACTAGGCGTAATATAACCAACCAATGGCTTCATTCTATGCCAAAAGTAGATCATGCCTAGGTATAATACCTATCATAAAGTCTCGTAATGCCTTTGAAACTACAAGAATCATTGCAACACCAGAATATACCTAGAAGATAAATTAACAAAATGATTTGACAGCAATGGTCGTCTTACATCTCTATAAATTATTAGGCCAAAATATTAATTATTAAATTAGCGACGGATAATAAATTTCACTTTTTGCAATTTAGGAGATCGACTTCAATCATCTAACAAAACACATAATGCTCTAAGAAATCTTTAAAGTCCATTAAATTTCATTAATCAATCACCGAAAAAAACACATAATGCTCTAAAAATCTTTATAGTCCATTAATATCAATTTAGTTTAAATGCCCACAAAATGAGTAATCCACACCAATCGTGTAGTTTGTTTATCGCACTAATATTCTACAAAAATAAAACCAACCAGGTTTCTAGTTTATTACCTCTTCAATGTAAGATTAAATAGCTTTCGTAATGGATTTCCAGCATCAATAATGTTCATAAATATTAGTATATTGGTATACATAGTAAAAGCTATAAAGTAAATGATGTTTTAAAGTGTTATTAGAGTTTTTGCACGCTGCCCTCGCGTGATTTTCACGATAGGAATTGAGAGACAAATATTTTTTATTTCATTACCACAGGTAACAAAGACAAATTGCAACCGTAAGTCACACTTACATAATTATACAACATACATCTTGTTTGCTCTGAGAGAAAGAGCAGATATTACATTGATCTCAGTAGCACCAGTTGCACTCCTACTTAATATTATTAAGGCGAAAGTTTGTGTGTGTGTGTGTGTATGTTTTTTACTTCTCCACGCGAAAACCACTCAACCGATTCAGATGAAATTTGGTATGTAGATCCTGGAATAACACATAGGGTTAGATAGATAACTCATACTTTTATCCCGATATTCTCACGGGAACGATGTCTACGCGGAGAAAACCGCGGGCACAGCAAGTAAACTATAAAAAAGCTATCTTTAAATAGAATTGCATCGCAATCCAGCATTGTATATTTTATTCCAGTTGGATCTGACTATAACCTCATTAAATAGGAAGCGAAGATGCATAGTAAAGTGAAACGACCTTGCTTGGAGCCTTGGAAGGTAAGATCAGACGTCTTACCTCCAGTCTACCTCTCTTTCTTTTGGACTCAGAATTTTTTAATTCGTCTGGGTGACCGCTTACACCTTTTGGTGTAGGGAGAGGGGGTCAGGGCTGAGCCCTCTGCCCCTGGATTCCTCTTCGCCCATTACGATGGGCACGTCTTCATTGTGATAATTTCGGGAGGGAGAACCGCCAGCGGCCACTATACGCCGGTGCGATCATGCCTACCAGGTTGATCCCCGTTCGGGGAAGCCCAGCGAACCGATCAGCAAACCTGGCAGCGGCTACCGGTGGGTCCCTCCTTACGTCATCGGCATCATTTTCTTTTTCTTCTTCATCTTCGGTGCCTGTTTCAATGAAAAACTCTCGTATACTGGGCTTCATAGTTCTTAAGCTTCGTCCTCTTCTCTCTGGCGATCTCGCATAGAGTGGGGCAATTCCTCGTATGTGGTCGTGCGTAGACTTGTTGGCTTTCTTAATTATCTTCTTCCCAAGGGATTTTATGAAGGAGTCGAGTTTTTAGATAACGCCGGATTACGTCATTCCTCACGTAGTTTGGTGCCCCAACCATCTTCCTGAGGGTTTGGTTTTCCTGTGCCTGGAGTCGGTTTTTGTTGCGCCTGCTCAGGAAGGGATACCAGGCAGGGGCAGTGTACGTTAGCCTTGTTCTTACGTATGTTTTATAGATCATCAACTTCGTTCTGGTGGGTAGCTTCGATGTCCATATAGCCGAAAGTCTTCCTCTTGCTCTTTTAGCATTTGAAATGACGTAATCGACGTGACTTGTGAAGGTCAGGTTTCTATCTATTTCGACTCCGAGGTATCTCACACTCTTCGTCCATGGTATTTCGGTTTCTATCAGTTTCGCGGGTGCGGGTTTTCTTCCTCTTGCGGTGCATAGCGCTTAGGTTTTAGCCACGTTGACCTCCAATTTTGCAGCCATGCAAGTAGGGCATCCAACGTCTTTTGCATCTGCTTTACAGCGTTACCTGCATTCATGGACGCGCAGTAGTAGGCTGCCTCATCCGCGTATAGTGCTAGCTGCGCCTGCCCAACGACCGGGATGTCGTCGGTATACCAGGCGTAGCATACGGGGGAGATGCAGCTTCCTTGGAGGACTCCGGTTTCTATTTTCACCTTATCCGAGAGTAGGTTTTCCACTGAGACGGTGATTTTTCTCTCATAAAGGTAGCTTCTTAGCACTTCTACTAGTTGCTTTGGTATCTGGGTATTGGCTATTTTATAGAGAAGGCCCTTGTGCCTGACTCTATCGAAGGCCTTCTCCATAACGAGTAAAATAGCTACTACAGCCTCCTTCTTGTTATGGTGTCTCGCCATTTCATTCACCATCTTTGCTATTTGCAGTGTGGTCGAGTGCTGCGCCCGGAAACCAAACTGCTCGTTTCTTGGTTGAATGTGTGGTATTACGTATGGCATCAGAACCCTCTCAAATAGTTTGGAGACAGCGCTGAGCAGGGTGATTGGGTGGTATGATTCCGGTTTCCTAGCGTCTTTCCCCGGCTTAGGTAACATCACAACCTTGCCGGTTTTCCATTCTGTTGGGAAGTGGCCTGTGCGCAGGATGCCATTGAAAATTCGTGTTATCGCGGCTACCGTCTTGGGTGGAAATCTTTTTATGGTTTCGTTGGTGATGTTATCTAGGCCAGGGGCTTTCCTTCGGGGTAACCTCTGGATAGTTGGACTCAGAAGGTAGGTAGTGTCTACTCTATATATATCAATGTCATAACTTTCTGGCTACACTGTACTATTGGCCAGTATTCTAGAACAATCATCAAGCAGATCTATGCTAGCATTGAATTAAGGAATAGGTATGTATGTGGGTTAAATTTACTTTAATAATAATTTTGGAATTTTTTTTGGATTCTTTTTCGTACTGGTATTAGCTGGAAAATATATATTCAGATATTTTAATAACTTACTTTTTGATTGGTATTGGTAAAATATTATATGAAAAAAGAAGATAAGCGGAGGAAATTTAAATTTGCAAAACACATCCACACTACTCAAAAAAAGACGTGAAGAAAGTGACGTCAAACATACTGCTTTCACCACAAATTAATTCTTTGTTATAGAAATAGTGTGTACTGTTAAAAAATTTACGTACTATTTCTTTAACAAAAATGTAATCTCTGGAATGTAACAGCAGGGTATGTTGTGACGTCACCAGGGAGCACAAAAATATGAGGGCGTTTTAAACACCTCATATTTATTCGATGCTGTAGCAGAAGTTTAATATTTCAGTAGTATTTAATTCTTTAGTTATATGGATGTAATTAGTAGAATAGAAATATAAGAAAAACATGCATAGTCCCTATTAGGCGTAATTAAACCAATTACATGACTTAACTTTTTGCTAAGAGTAGATGAGAGAGATGCTTAGTATATTCTAGAATTAGGTACCAGCCTTAATGCTTACAGTCCACCAATATTTGCTGCTTCCAAAATGATTCTATAATAATGACAATACCGATATCTACCTAGTGCATTTTTTTATAGTTGATAAGCGAGTGTTTGACCACTATCTCAACTGATGTTAAGTGAAGATGTGATCAACGATGTAGCACACTTACATAGAACTTCGAATGTAAAGCTGTTATACTGTATATAGAATGCCCCTATTAAGGTGGCGTTAAATAATGGAATATTATTTGTATAGGCTTGGGGCCTGTCTCAGAGCCAATATCAACAGGTAGAAGAGTCACATTGGCAACCAGCCATATACCACACGTGTCAAAAGGTGTGGTGAATATATATATACACTTTCAGATTATTTGTTTTATACACCAAAAACTTTCCGAAACACTTAAAACAGGTTGGAATTTGAAACCGCTTATAAGTCATAGCACCTATAAAATTACAAGCCAAAATTATTCGAGTAATAGGCACGTACATTAATTTGAATAGTTTATCAAAAAAAGTTATTTGATTAGCGTCCATCAACGAGACGGCACTTGATCAGTTACAATTAAATTTTAAATAAAAAATGTAATTGCTGATTATTAAATACGTAACCATAACCTCAACCTCAGTTTCTAAGTAACAGATGTCAGACAAAAGATCCTTGACCCAAACATGATATTACTATTGATTCTTGAAAGCGTGGTAGAAAAATTATGAAGATTTGCTAAAAGATTAGATAAACTCTTCTAAAAATATATTAAACTTTGATTAGAAGTATATTTTAAAATGATAAGTCAAAGAGAGATTAGCAAAGCTCATAAAGATTATAAGATTTAGAATTACTGATATACCGAGCAGCCAAAAGTGATAGCTCAAACGTGCATAAAAGTTAATGTTCTCAAGTCAGCTATTGACTGCTAATAAGCCTCTAACATAAACTAGTAACCAAGTGAAGTTTCATACATTATACGTGTGCGAAATGTTGACTGTTATGTAACACTAGACGAAAAAGGACTACAAAAGATGACACTAGGATCGTGATGCTCGTAATCACTTAAAATTGAGAAATGTGTTCGTGACTTGGTTTTTAGGAAAACGACAAAAACCTCATTGTCGATGTACACATTAACGTCGCCGTAAATTGTAATAATCTGTTATCTAATTAGTATTCGCAAGTGAAGTTCGTGGAATCTTATTGTCGCACTTCGTCGACTCTATTTTTGCGTAGCTCTCATGTTTTTTGTTGTTTTCCTCGACTTTGATTCGATCGATTGACAAATATTCAATTTGTTTTTGTTGTGCTATTTTATTAGGCCTAACAATTATAAAAGTTAATATACAACTGCTTGCAACTACAATATACAATGTATAAAAAGCAAGATAGAAAGGCTACAAATATTTCAATTTAATAGAAATGTTGCTGATTTATTATAGGGGTTCGTATTTTGCAATGTTACAGCAAAGTAAACAAACTTTAAGAAAAAGTTTTTCCGAACATTCACTTACCGCGATAACAGGCAATTGTCAAAATTACTTAATTTTGGTCAAAGAATTTTAAAAATTCTTTCATTGCTGAGATGCTTGCAAATTCAGGTCAGGACATTTGCGTAGCCGTGCCGAATGACGGTAATTTAAATGTCTGTACGCGAATTATATCCTCGAATTTCCAAATAGCTTTCTCAATCACCTGCATTCGTAGATATTTAAAAATATCACCTACTTACAATTCTGAACATGGTTGCTCCTTGAATACCTCGTATTTACTCCACTCACGTGTACTGACGAAGTAATACATTAAAATGTTTTGCATACTTGCATTATTCATAACATGCAGACTTATAGTACTATCCGAAAGAAAAATTAGATTGTTTTATCGCTAGACGTACCAAGAAAATTAAGTAGTAACGAATTTTGAATTGAATAAAAAGTCGTTGAAAAAGCAATAAAACAACACATAAAAGATTAATTGTTCATTTAAATACATGACTTATGTATCGATCTTAATAGCGTGAGAATAAAAAGGGAAAAAAATATATATCAAACCGGAATAAAATGCAAATATTTATTGTAGCTTCAATGAGAAAAATAAACACTTATCGATAATTATTATAAGAGTTGAGATGATTAATACAGTAAAACACATAAACATGAACAAAAATACAATAGAACTTGACACAGCTAAATATAACGCACCACTAACTGTATAATAGGCCTTGAAGCTAGTTGGAAAATCTATTTTTAAATTCAATATCAGCAGTTATAGCAATGGAGATGACCTTATGCCCTCAGTAAATAGATTCACAATAAAATATTATGACTGTCATCTTCCAGCAGATGTTTTTGGGAAAATAGAATGTGGCCGATAGTTATTCAGCTTTCGTCAGGTTTGTATATCCTACTTGAGATACGTGCCAAGATTTCCTGATTCTTGTTTGTTAAAAATACAGCAACTATTAACCTAGAATTGAAATATAATTTATCTGGGTATAAAATATGTACCTGAGCACAAAACTAAATAGGTATATATAATCACAATTATCAGGTTACTGATTCCCAAGTGCTAACATACCAACATTGGACGCCGACTTCAGATATATTTCTAAAAACCTTGACGTAGCTTTCTGACAACGCGGTAAAAGTAAAACCACATGCAACAACATAATTCAACATAGGGTTGATAATAAAAAACAGTTATATAGCATGTAAATAGCTTTTTTCTAACTTTAACGGTAAGTGACGTTGTAGTTTATGATGAAAGCACTTACAATAAAAAATTCCGACTTAAAATTTTAAATCAATTTAATTTATTATAAATTCAATCAGATATGGGTGTTGCTATTAAGATAGTGATACGTTTTAAATGTTATTGGCAAAAAACATACATTGAATAGTCGTTATATTTGTTTTACCTCTGACACTTAAATATATGCACCACCAAAATGCAGACGAAGATAATATGTAAATAAATCATCGATTTATCAATTGTTTGTTATGCAACGGAGTTACCTATTCGTAAACATAATCTAATAATAAACGTTGCTTTAGAGCTGTGCATTGTTGTTTTGACTTCAATTTTACTCTTTATAGGTGAAAAATCATATAAAATATATTTTTTATCGTCTTCTGTCATTCAAATATTTACTATACATCAATTATTAAGGCGGCAATAGCCCAATGGATAGAGTGTCGGACTGGCAATCGAGAGGTCGTGAGTTCGAATCCCACCCCACCCATTGCACTATTGACGTGAACCCACTCCAGACACAAGCATATTTAGCTTAGTTGGAGGGGTTAACAAGAATACTAGTAATGTGCAACCCACATTGCGAGTAATCTTTAAAAAAAAAAAAAAAAAAAAAAAAAAAAAAAAAAAAAAAAAAAAAAATTATGATCGTTACCGATACCTAAGTAACTAGAACCACGTGCTGCTCTTTTATGGACATCTTTGTGTCACAAAGCAAACTTCCTTTTATACATCCATCTACAGTTACCATCAGATAGGATGTTGATAATGGACACACGGCTATTGATGGCACACCATATGTCTTCATATTGTGATCTCGGTTTTGAAAAGCCTTTTTAAAGCTGTAATGACAGTGTGCCGTATATGAGCCTGAAATGTTAGAGCACCGATTTAAGAATGGAATAACACAATTACTTGTTATACTTACACGTAATGAGATCTTAAGAAACAAATTACTCCAGCCCCGATACCGTTCTAGAACATTATATTTTGAATGGTATTCATGACCATAAGTTCTGGTTTTAAATGGATTAATTTACTAAAGATAATTTAAGAACCACGATAATATTACCTTACCACATTATAAAGGCATTTTTATTTATATTGAATTGAATCGTAAAACAGTACAGTTTGAAAGCAAAGTGGTCAGTAAAATTATACATGTGAGAGTAATCAATATAAGTAATATCTCAAGGTGATGAGACCACTTCGATGACGCACAAGACCTTTGCATTACAAAGATCTGACTTACTATAAGCAATGGGCAGTGCTTGAAATAAAAATTATAAGATAAGTTATGTATATTTATACAGATTAGGTAGACGATCTGCATCATCATAGCAATCAACTTAGTTAAACATTGGTTGACTGTATGGCAGATAACGCTTAGTTAAAACAGGTTGATTGACTAACCGTTGTCTAGCACTAGAAACACGTATTGCTGTTTTATTGACATCTTCGTTTCAAATAAAACTTCCTTTTGGACATTCATCTACAGTTACCATCAGATATGATGTACTACTATTACTGCTACTACTACTGACTACTGCGCTATCTGATCGCCACCTAGATCGCGTTCGCAGGACGCTGCGGTTTGTCCCTACCTTAAGGGTGGTGTTTTAAGTTTTAATTTTTAGGCAGAATTGGTGTATTTTTATAATTAAGTTCTGTTTTACGAACAATACAATGCTCACAATATCGATACCTAATATTTGCTGAGATAATTTTATGCCCTTAACCTACATCAGACAAACATTGATAATTTCAACAATTATTTTTTTGTTTTTGGTTAGGTATACCTATACAAAGTAGGTCCCTAAAGGAATGCTGCAATGTCGTAAAAATAAACCTGAAATCAAAGTACCTATTCACTTTGCAATTACTGCACGCTATATTCTAAGCGGTCAAGTGTCCTTGCTTTCATCATATTTATCATCTGTTCATTTTGACACAATTCTCGTTAGTAACAGTCTACTTAGAGCTGTTTTTTTGTATTTTTTAACCACTAACGCAGATAGAAGGTTCTAATAACATTGACGTGTATCTGTGCTTATCTCTTGAATGGTTCCCAAATATGAATGATGAATCAATTGAGATTTAGTTTTTTGAAGGTAACTGTATCGTAAGTGTTCTTATCTTAGATTCAAGAACTTTTTATCTATTTAGCCATTTGAATATCATCAGTTATTTTCTATTTGATGTGAGTATGAGAGCAATTTTGTATAGATCTTATCGATTCTAAATCGTTATTCTGCTACTTCAATGACATTGTAGGTATATGGTAACCTTGAAAGTCGGGGTGTTCCAACATTTTTATTTTAGGTGTTATATAGTTACTGATGCTTGCTGTCGATCGAATAGAAGATTCAGCTTTCTAGCTGAATCTTCATTTAATCATTAATCAACGCTTACAATCATAGCAAACGTTGGTGTTGACTCGAATGCTAAGAACATTAGCATGTATTGTACCTATTTAAATAATCTACATTGAAAGTCTGAAGGGAAACGTCACTATCATCCAGTAGTGCTATGATTGATGATGACGACAACGAGCTGATGAAGATAGTGGTGAAACTAAGAAGTTTACAAGGTAAAAGATATATGAGCACATACAATAAATGTCATGTCATATTGTATCTTATGCATACGTATATTATATAGCTTTTTCTGTCAGCATTTATTCCAACATATAAATCTGCCACTAGGTCGGCATACATTTCCTTAGAGAATTAAGTAAGAACAACTTTTTTATTCACCTCTTTCTTTTTCCTATTTTTTTCTCAACCAAATTTATAGACCAGAATCATTCAGTTTGTAAATAAAAAAAATAACGATGACGTTATTTCAAATTCAACATTTGAAAGATGAATAAGCTTGTCGTGTTATTTATCTACCTGATTTTATTTAGCACAATATAATGTAATAGGCACTTAGTTTGAAATATGCTAAGAACATTTTTGATTTAGTTTTATTTGCACATTTTCCTCAAAATATAATTAAAACATTTGCAACAATTTCATCATCATCCATCAAAGAGTTTTTGCGCCTCTAAACTTTTACGGTGTTTATTTTTATTATTTTTGGCATTCTCATAAATATTATCGTTCTGCGTGTCACTGATACGCTTATAAAATCAGTTTATTGATTAGTTTTGATTATATTATTATCTAACGCATTGCTTACGTAGTTGATATCTCATCACATGGCAAATTTGGATTGGTGCGCAAAATCTAAGTAACTATCTTTTAGAATTTCTTTTACTCGCCAATTTTCATGAAAAAATATGGGAAATATCGGAATAGAACAAAACACATGGTAGAAATTACTGATTTTTTTATTTTGATAGCCGGTAAGATAAATAATAATTATCCAAGCGTATTGTTATTATTGATTATAATAACTCTAAACCGAGATCTCCTTAAATTGGATGTTCTGAAAATATACGCCCATTAGTACATAAAAGGACGGCAGGAGTCATTTTATTTGAAAACAGCTGCAAGTTTTAGCGGTGTTGATAGGATACAATACATGTTTATTATGGATTCAATGCTGACTAGTACGTAAAGTAAAACTACGTTACTGCTTATGCTATGTATTTCATTACTTAATGCAATGATCGTAATGCCTACCAATGGTGCCAGCATCAGCCCATTTACCCGTTACACTTGTTCATATTCCGATATCGTTGCTGATACCAGACCGGCGATCACACTTCTTTGTAACTGTGTTTGTAAACCTTGGTACGTTTGTTAGTTTCCCTATTTTCAAGGGTCCTTTGATGATATGTTAGTTGAAAGTCATAGTCATAAGGTAACATCAGACTTGATATAATTAAGTATTATGTTTGTCTTAATTTTAATACCATTATTCCTTGTTTGGGGTTTTCCTTATATTTGGATATCGAACCATTTATAAAGGCGGAACGGTAAGACATTTTTATGACAGTAATGATTCCGTCATCGAGGGGACGTTAATCAAAGAACAGGAAGAAACAAATGAAGAGAGATATCCGAGGGGAAGTTAAAACATGTAATTATTAGGTTAGCGAGTAAACAAGCAGTTGCATGTAGGCCTTTAATCTGTTTATCGCGTTTGTTTACGCACAGTTCAAACGAACAGCGTACCTATCGCACAAGCAAGCACGAAACCCATGCATGATTGTAGGAAACTGAGGCGGTAAACAACCGCCACGAAATACTATCAAATAGGGTTTGAACCGAGAGTAAACTGCTGATTAACCGCCATTACAGACCGTTCTATTTATAGAATCGCACAGAGATCACGTCTTTGTCTGCTGTAATATAAACGACTATCGGCTCAAGTTTACAACGCTATGCGCCGGATCAAAACACAATTACATAACCTAGAACCTTAAAAATGTCAAACTCACCGCAATCCGTTGGATGTGGCCCCGTCATTTCGTCGACGTTCATGTTTGCACAAAGGGGTTATTCACTGTGAGGTTATGTGTACGTCATTTTGACAGGTGACGCGCGGTGTCACAGGTAGTGAAGGGATTATTCCCAGTGCAGCGTTACCGGAATGGCATAGTTTGGTCGGCGAAGGAGCTCGCGTCGGGTTGTTTGGTGCCGGCCAATGAACGGTGCAGGCCAAGGTCAGCTCGCGATAGAGGGCGGCAGGGACACGAGCGGCGACGATGCTGCCCGTATGGCAACTAACTAACACCGACTGTGGCGACTGCCGACTGCCGAGCTCTCCGATGTGCCGATAAGCGGTATTATGGAATAAATAAAAATGCGATGCGATGTGAATATGAATGAGTGCAGCCATCTGTACGTCACTGCATTGCACATTGTTATGTCCGATCTAAAATTACGCTCTCTAGAATAACGAATACTTTGTAAACACAATCTTGGAGACTTGTCGTATTTTCGTGACAACCCTTGGTCTACTACTGTTTACAGCTAGTTAAGATTTTAATCAACCAAGGTACCTAAGTTTTTCTTATTTCTTAAAGTCTAGCATTTGACCATACGTCCCTAGCGACGATGTGGTCGAAGATGGTGACAACGCTAGGCTTATCTCAGACTTTCAAGCAGCAGGGGATATGAGCTGTCGGAACACCTTAAGGTTATGACTTATGGCGGCAGGTTTTCTCCTTGATGGTGGTAAGCTACTCTTTAGTAGTAAGTCAGGCGGAACGTTGATATGATATGCTTCTACCACCTGAAGAAACGTTGCAGAAATTGAAATATGTTAGGTTCTTAAGTAATTACTTATTACTACTTAATTCTTGCTTCACACCTCTTTTCTTTTAGATCTTCTCTTCATTTAGGTAATGGGTGAACTTAACCGAACAACATTTTATGGTCGTACAAAACAAAAAAACTGACATCACATGAAGAACGGGAAGCATAATCTCTTAAACAGAAAAATATTTTTTAAATCGCCCTCCAGTTTAGTCCCATTCAAATTTTATCGAGATCTGACAATTATCTTTCACAAGATATTTGAACGGGATATTTACCATGTTTTTCATTATTTGTGAGCTTCCGATGGTAAATATGCCATTCAAATATGTTGTGAAAGTGTTAGTGACCATGAAAACTTAAAAACTGACAATTATCTCCGGAGATATGGAGATAAGCAATATAAGCAAAATATATAATATCATGTCATCAATGTATACACATTGAAGACATGATTATAACTAGCATATTTTTGGTATCAAATTAAAGAGATTAAGGCTTGAGCAAAAAATATTAAGTGAATCACTAAATAGCCGTCTTTTTGTTGTACATTTACATTTATATAGCCTATAACACACAGGGACAAATCCTTTCATTCAAAACTTCATTCATTGAAATCGGTCCTGCCGTTTCGCTCCTAGGTGACAATGAACAATACACATCACCCTCTTTTTGGCATTCGGGTAAAAAGAAGAATAGCATGGCACTTAAAAATGTACTTACATGGTATAGGCACAGAATAAAAATAGTAATAATAGGTTTAACTTACAAATAGTTTGGTAAGTAAAGAAAAATAAGGGCCAGTTTCACCGGTTCCAGATAGCGCTAATATGAAGAAATCTGACAGATTTTTGGCAGCTCTTATATGGCGCCATCTATCAGATAACTATTAAACGCATTATCAGGAACCGGTGAAACTGCCCTTAAATAACCTTAACACGATTACTGTATTTTCACTCGTTACATATTATAGTGTGCGGGTAAAATGCCAGTCCGATGAGATATAAGTTTATTTCCACTTGACACTCGGTTAGCATAAAGTTTCAGTACAGTCGTCCAAAACGTCTTACAAAATGATCAAATATCCCTTAACACACACTGAAGTCGTTGGTAAATCACAATCACGTATTCACTGTTCGCACTTCACAATTACTTGTTCACTGATTACACTTTACATCGCGTAGTCGCTATTCGCACTAAGATGTTTACAATGTCGCTTCTAAAGATTGAATTGCTGATCGTGCTGCAGGTGGTGCTGTCGTGGTTGGTGCCATTGGTGTCGCTACTGGCTCTTCTAGTCTAGTAGATTTTTCACCTCCCGATGCTTTAAGCTCCCTCTGCCGGGTTGCATCCATCTCCACCTGGCGCCTGGTGAGTGAGTGGATTACGCGTCTCTTCCCTCAGAGTGATTGGCATTCCGCTTCTGACACCAATTAGTCTCATGGCTATTTTTTTCTTGAAGTTTCTGATACACATAAGGTCGACATAACAATAGTATCACGTTACTCTGTATCTACTCACACGGTACAGAATTTGCTTACATCATGATCATCTGACCTGCCGGTACCATCACCATGGAGCTCACAAACCTTTCTTATTTTTCATCCTTATAAACATCACAATTACCACTGGCAGCGGCGTACCCGTGCGACCCAGATTAGACCCTCTATTTTATTAAAAAGAAATGGGTGGCCACTAATTGCTTTTGCCGTTCTCCGATGAAGCGATATGTCAGGCAAAGCTGAATTTTGGTTCGGGGCAGAATGTGTACGTGCTTAATCACTAAGGCATGGATACAACATCATACAGCATGCATACATATACCAACATACCTGGGCCTGGGATGACGCTCGAAGCCGCAAACATAAGGATCTCTCAGCGAAGAAAGCATTGATTAAGGTTTAGCAAACCTGTAAGATGTCACCTCGCTAACGGTTACAAGTTTCGAGAAATCAACTATCCTCTGTCACAACTCTCCTCGGTCTCCTCGACACGGGACAAACCAGGTAGAGTGATGATTTTTGCAAGATGGCTGGCAAGAGCTAGATGACAGTAGTTGACAATAGTGGACATTTGTTGAAACGGGGAGTTTTATGTTCATCAATGGACTAAGTATACGAAATTGATATTTTTATTATATACTAGCGGTATACTAGCGGGTAAAGTGGTCCTGTCTCATTGCAGCGCCACCTATAGGGTCCAATTTTAAATGTTAACTCTCTAGGTACCAAATTAAACACACATACAAAAATTCATCACAATCGGTAGGAGTTCAGTGAAAAGGCACGTACAGAAGAATTATATTATCGCAGCACCACCTATCGGGATCAACATGTAGCGACCAACTGCAATAACCGCACATAAAATCATCAAAATTGGTCCAGTTCAGTGACAAAGGCACGTACAGCATAGAAGAATTATTATACAAGTCAATATATATTATGTTACTCTTTGATTATACATATTGAGATAACTAGCTGTGCCCCGCGGCTTCGCTCGAGATAAAAACTACTTTCATTCTTTAAAACTTTTCTGTCATAAAAAACCTTGTCCTAACAAAAATTTAAAAACACAACAAAAAAAAATTGCCAAATCGTTTCAAGTTATGGCCTGACCAAGGAAAATAGCTTTTCTGCCTGCGGAATCACCCGCGCGGCATAGAAACAAATGACTTATTTTTCTGTAGAAACATATATTATAAGCTACTTTCTCTCTTGAAACTGACAATATTTTAATCTTCCGTTTTAAAGTACCCGTATTCATATTTTTTTCCGTTTTAAAACCGTATCAAATTGTTCTCCCGTTTACTCTCTTAGGGGTGAAATATAAAAAATCCTTTTGTAGTGGATATCTACACTTCACAAATAACACAACCTTTAAAAGTCATGTCCCTAAGGACCAGCGTTTTAGGCTGTGCGTTGATATATCAGACGATACGAAAAACGCGTGGGGGATGTTTTTGGAAAAACTGTGATTCACGTGGCTCATAATGTTGATTGCTGAGTATGTATACCAATTTTCGAGTCAATTGACTTAGAGAATAAACAGTTTTGAAGAAAATTCAACCCTCCATTTCACCCTCTTAGGGGTAACATTTCAAACAACCTGAAACACGTACTTTATTATTTATCTACAGAAGTAATTGTGTGAAGTTTTAAATAAAACAGACTTTAAATCTTGTTTCTCCATACAAACTTTGGACCCCCGTTTCATCCCCTTAAGGGATGAATTACGGAAAATATTTTCTTAGCATATATTTACACGTCATAATAACTATCTGCACTGCAATCCAAAAAATATTGATTTTCATACTTTGTTACCCCACTTCTACCTCTTTCAAAAAACCGGAAACACGGTATTTACCTATTTATTTACAGGAGTACTTGTGTGAAGTTTTTAATAAGGACTAAATAATCTTGTTTTCCACACAAACTTTGAACGCCCGTTTCATCCCCTTACCGTACGGCCACACAGCGGCGTCCTGCGATCTGTGGGCGCGATCTCAGTAAGACTTTTTAATTGTTTTCTGATCGCGTTTGGTGTGAACCAGTCGGTACAAATACTAATGTGTTACCTGATCGCCGCCTAGATCGCGCACGCAGGACGCTGCGGTGTGTCTGTACCTTTAGGGGCGAATTTTGGGAAATCCTTTCTTAGCGGCTACCTATGTCAGAATAACTATCTGCATGCCAAATTTCAGCGCAATCCGTTAAGTGGTTTGACCTGTGCGTTGATAGATCAGTCAGTCAGTCAGTGAAGTTTGTTGTTGTTTGTCCTTATATAATATACAGAAGATGATACAATGACGTCTACCTATAAAATAGGTATAGGTAGTTTTGCCTGGCATAGGGCAACCATTTTGCAACTTGCAGCACTGCACTGTTAACTGAGACATCTAAATGTATTATAGTCTCAAACATCCTATATATTATTTTTGAGAATTTTGAAAATAAAAAGATTGAAAATACACAAAGTTATTTTTTTGCTACTTACACCGGCAATGAGGTATAAATATTATAAAGAATTATTTTGCATACCGGTGTATGCAAAATATTTCTTTTTGTATTTAAATTTGTACACTCAACGAATACGGTATAACATTAAAATTTTCGGAATAATTAATTAAACACTGCCGACAAGGAGAATTCAAAAGAATCCGAAACATTAAATTCATCAGATCTTCGCAATTTAAAGAGAGCGCTTTCATGATGCCGTTTTACATTTTTCTTACTAATTAGTGAAATAAAGTAGGTTAATATACAGATAATAACTTTTAATTCCACCTATGGGTGCCAAAAAAAAATTGATAAAAATTAATATCGTATTTTTTTTTAATTACCATCTGAAGCGATTCTTTGTAGCTCGTTTAGAGTTTTCGCTCCATATTAATACATAGGTAAGTACTGAAGATTCGTATATACATTCTAATAACATGTAAAAGCTATATATATAAAAGAAAGTCGTGTTAGTTACTAAACTTATAACTCAAGAACGGCAGGGCCAATTTTTATGATTTTTGAATTTTTAGAATTGTCATTGTCAGGAATAGGATAATAAGTATTAAAAACAATTAATAATTAACTTAAAAGAATTATACAAGAAAAAATATTTTGCCAAAATGTTCCTGGGTTTAAAAACTGCCAATAGTTTGATGTTCAATTGTTTATCCCGCCGTATTTTTTGTATAATTATGGCTCCACACGATTAGTGTATTTAGCCAGTGTCAAGTATAAAAATTCTTCCCATGTGTGGATATCATTACAATTTTCGGATTATCGCGTTTTTTTTTTATAATTATGGCTCCACACGATTAGTGTATTTAGCCCGTGTCAAGTAGTAAGTCAAGTAAAAATTCTTGAAGTTTTTGTGAATTCAAGTCACGTAGATTTAAAAAATGTTAAATATTGTCAGTAATGATAATTGTTTTCCATATTTATTGATTGTCAAATATGCGTGCGTTCAGAAATGTATGCTTACAAGAAACTTAAAAAAGTTTATATTTCCAAAAAAAAACATTTTTACCAATTTTTATTCTATATTTGTATTGCCACAGTATATTAATAAACTTAATATCTCCTTTGTATTCATTTATTACGTTCATAAAAGCCTAAAACAAGTTAATCTAAAAGGTAACACGACATTCATTGTCTGTTAGGTGGTAAGAAGTTCGCCGGGTCAGCTAGTTTTAAATAAATGGGTAAAATTCAAATAAAATCAGTACCATCTTTCTTGTACTAGGCACAAGTGTTATAATATAAGGTGCTTTCTGGTAAGACCGCACTATTTTTGAGAAAACCCAGTCTTAGAAAATATTTTTTCGTATTGCCTCTAATTAGTCTTTTACAACGCAATAGCGTTTGAGGTGATGCAAACATACAGAGGTTTCATTTCTTATTTATATTGTTGAGATAAACACTACGGTTGATGATTTATGAATGATCAAACAGAGCATAATTACTGAGGCAAGGAAAAGATCGGACCTTGTTGAGGTAAGACCGGCTACCTCATAATATCACCTCTGTAACAGCTAACGTAAGCTCTTTCATAAGAAAAGAGCCGGACTTACCTATAGTATGGCTCCTTGTCCTAACAAAAATCTGGTTTATGGTCCCATTCGAAAGAAAGCATGAAACTTTGCATGCATGTAGCTTTCATATATGTGATTCAATGACGATATGGAAACAAGTCTGCTCCCCCCCCCCCCCCCCCCTGTTTTGTACAAAAACTGTAGGACTGAGGAGTTTACTTTCTTAGTACCAAATCATGTTCGATAATTAATATTTCCACTGATGTGATTCCACTAATTAATGTAATTGATTAGTGGGTTAGATTAATGAATGACAAACAAAAACTGCTATAAAAGAAAATCATTCATTATCTTTAATCTAAAAAAAATCATTTTGTAAATAATCCATAAATACGCAAGCACAATATTTTGTATGTACGTATGCATATATATGTACATAATTATATACATATACATGCATACACATATAATAATAAAATATTATTAATAATAATGGAAAATTTAAACAAAAAAACTAATAATAATAATTTAAAAAATATATATATAATTTTCTCTTCGTAATACGTTTAAAGTAAAACGTTAATTTTTTTTATTTAATAATAAGCTTAATGAGAAAAAAATAAAAAAACTAATACATAAATAATAAAATATAATAATTAATATAAATACGATTGAAAATAAAACGTTATATTATTAAATTTAATAATAAGCTTAAGCAAAAAAAAACTATGATAAATAAATAATTATATATAAAAATATCATATTAATATCTTAACTCTACTTAATCTACCCCATTCACAAACTAAAATCTAAAGTATCTTATCTGAGACTGCTTATTAACACAAAACTTATTGAGTTGTGGGAAGATGGAGTATACCAATAGCAACAACTTCCCACTGAAACTCCTTCGCGATCTTCTTTATTCCAAAAAAAAAAATCATGTTCGATAAATTACCTTCAAAACGATACTATATTTATAGTGGTAGGATTTATATTTTTTTAAATACAGCCATCAACATATTAAAAAAATTATGAAAACTGTAACAGTTTTTTCTTTCTTGCTCCATTTAAAGGAAAATGACAAGAGCTGTGATAAAATGGGCTAAAGAAGTAAAATACCTTATTTTGTTTAGCCCAATATGATACCAAATTCATTATGCAGAATGGATTTTTTCCCGAAATACAGCTCACCGCGCTTGACTCCACAAAACAATATAGCTCTTTTTACGTTTTGACAAAGACTAGTTCTACGCCAGCCACTTGATCTGCGTGCAATTCGAATTTCCAACCGGGACAAAAATAAGCATTTGTGTTCATCCAGATCATAATCTACCCGAGTGCAAAATTTCATTTAAATCTGTTCAGCCATTTTCCCGTGACTGAGTAACAAACAGACTAACAAATTCACATAAAAACACTCGCATTTATGATATTAGTGCGTTGATGACCTTGACCATCGGCTAAACATGCCCTGAAATTCTACATTAAACGGCGGCAGGAACATTTCGTCAATTCCTTAACGAATGTTGAGGTTTCTTTGGTCGTACTCCATTATGGAGTCGATTCTTAAAGTTGGAATATTCAGGGTTTGGTACCAAACTCCAACCCTATCAATCGCAGGACGTAGCTCCTCGCACCAGTGACGCTGCTGCCCGTCACCGGCCTGTTGTATTTATTAAGCTACGCCATAGTTTGAAATGGTTATAGCGCCATTTGTCGGTCGCCAGACCCTCGTTTGTTGGTCAGCAGGATGTACCACGGGCAGGTGAGGTTGGCTGGGAACACTGAGGTGGTATTTGTGCTCCCTTACATCCCGCACGCGCACATCCGGCTGGACAAAACGTCAAACAAAGATTGCAGAGAAGATTGCATAACAAAATGGCATGTAAGGCGATGCTGCCATCGTTTAAAAATGTCATAAAACTGAGCAACTAACTAATTCGCCGTTCTTACCAGAAAGCACCTTACCTTTTAAACTTACCTTTTTCTTTTGTAAATACGGTAAAAATCTTGACGAAAAAAGTTCATGTTAATAAGGAATTATGCTGACGCTAACGGTATTTATTCGGTTCCATCAATCAATCTAAAGAAGCGTGTCAAATAATCATAAGACAATGTTGAAAACACGCTATTTGCGTTCTCACCAAAATCCCACTAAAATCTTCAGTAAGGTCATCATCACATCTTTACTAAGGTTATGACTTGGACTAGACTAACTTCAACTTGACTTGAAATATTACTTGACCCATGACTTGAAGTCACAAAAACTTAATGAATATATATATATATATGACACTGGCTAATATTTATGGCTGTAGTAGTAAGTGTAAATACACTAATCATGTGGAGCCACAATAAACTAACAAACTAAAAAAATCCTGGGCCATGTCACAGAAAAATATAGTACAAAGCCATGCCATGTCTTATGGTGAACTATCTTCAATCTAGCCAGCACAATGCAGTCAACGATTAATATTTTTTTATCCCAAAATAATTATTCAATTTGACTTTTTAGTATTTCTACCCACCACTAGATGGCGCAAAGTGATTATTATTATTTTTATATTTATCATTTTATTTTTTGGAAACTAATGACTATATTTACGAAAAAACTTTATAGTAATTACGTTGAAATTTGATTTCATCTTAAGATTTAATATTATTATAAATATTATCATTCGCTGACCAAGAAACTTGAAAGCGCAAGTGGTACAAGTACAACTAACTTACAATAGATGGCGTTCCCTTAGAGTATGTAATGCTAATAAATAATATGAAAAATAAAATGCTATGGATTTCTACAGTATGTGATACGGATTACTAATAAACAATTAAGATTATTAATATATAATTAAGTTTATTAAAAAATAATTAGGTTAAAGATTTTGAAGCTGTAAGAGGTTGCATTTCATTGCGTAATGATGACAATAAAATAGCAAGCAATAATTATTTAGGTACCTATAATATAATATAGTATAGGTAATAGTTCTGAGAGTAATGTGACCACAAGTCGAATGCCATATGTAATTTATGCGATTTCCTTCCCTTTTCAAAAACTTGTCTGTTCCTATGAACAGACAAGTTTTTTAACCCTTGATAATAATCAATAATTACGAATGTACTCTAACGTATCGGGATTCGGGACCACTGTCTCACCTGCCTGTATGAAACTATTGGTACCTAGAGAGATGTTGCGGAAATCTAAGACATAATGTACCTACAAAAATTATCAGTTTATATTTAATTTTCTACGAGTATAAAATCACATTAGGAAGAATAAATAATACTGCTAAACGTAGATACTTAGATCATAGATAAACTCTTTATTATCACATCAAAGATACAGACACATATATTACAGCTTCTAAAGCTTCTTCAGCTAAATCAAAAGTGTTACAAAGGCGGTCTTATCACTAATAGCGGTCTCTTCCAGACAGTCTTTGTATTGAGTGGATTGAGATTATCGCTTGCAGCAGGTTCCTAATTAAAATTGAAATAAAACAAAAACAATATTTAATAATAAATAAATTAATAAATGTAATATTTAATATAAAATTAATATTTACGCTAGCTTTTTGGAAACATTACCGGCAGCTAGCGACCTAGGTTCTGTCTTTTATTTAGTCTTTTATGTAGTATAGATATTATTATTGTATATAGTTTATATAATTTTGATATAGTCATTAGGTAATTATTTCTAAGTTGTTTAAATAAAATTATATTATATTTACCTATATTAACATAATTATACTTTGTTACATATAACAATAAACATAAATGACGCTGAGTTGCACCATCTTACTGTAACCGTAACTATAACTATTAACTGGTGTTTTATATGGATTTTGACAGATTTTTGACGTTTGTTATAGTTAAAGTAAGGTGGTACAACTCAGCCTTAAATACATAACATTCAGAAAGCTGTACTAAACTCACATTCCTCATATTTTAAACAAATAGCAGCTGGACACTATAAAATATGAGGTGCTAGTGAAGATTTCTCAGGTTCTGGAAGAGATTTCCAGAGTTGAAAAGTCTGGGTAGTAAAAGCTTTATCATAAAAAGTGGAACCAAGAGCTGAAAAGTTCAGGATAAGGTTTTCTGATAACCTTAGAAAAAGATATTTAGAACTGTGACGGAAGCTAGGTACAGCGTTCTTTTCGATAACGTGGAGTAGAAGAATTGAATAGGATATTAACGAAAAGGAAAAGAATAGGTTGAGTATTCCGGCGAAGGTGAATAAGATGCTACTTACAGCGTTTGTCCACAGACGACGGCACCGGGACGTCAACGAGAACGAGATTTTTTCGGGCCGATTTTAAAATGTCGTGCCGGCAATCGTTTGTCCACCGTCACCGATCCCGGTGGTTCTGTTTCTTCTAGCTGTCATGCGTGGCAGATGCGTTTTCATAGAAATAAAACAAACAACCTCAGACTACTCTAAAAAAGGCAGACTGACTGAAAGACAGTTACGAAAGACACAATACGACTCAATTACTACGAAAACAGCTAACTAATACTACTCCTGCGAAGTAATACTACGGAACCTTCCGATTACACTGCACGATTATTTTTACGAACCGTGTTATTGCATTGCAATAATATAGGCGGACCGGGTTCTCTCTTGCTCCCTAATTAGGGACCTTTACCGTAGGACTTTCATCTTTCTGTGCCTTTACTGCCTTACTCTTATTATACTTGCCTGATTAAGGAGTTAAGGACCCTGAATCAGTATGGTGGTTTCCCTTATACTCGAGCATTTAATATTACTGAACTTGCTGACACTGTGTACGACTCCACTCCGTCTGCCTTTTTACAATAGTTTAAGTAAAAAAACAACCGATTGAACGGCGCCGTGCGCCGGCAGTGTGTGGACTAGATCCAACGTGTTTTGTATTGCCAGCCAAGAAATCGGCCCGTCAAAATATCGGGCCGATTTCTAGCGGTTGCGCCGATCTACTCGAAATATCGGCGGCAGAGATGTTGGCGCCCGATGACGGTCATGCTGTGGACAAGCTGCCATAAAAAATACATTATGTACCCCTACTTTGGCACCGTCATCAAGTTCTCGTTGACGTCCCGGTGCCGTCGTCTGTGGACAAACGCTCTACGCTTTGTACGAAACTGAGATATGTAATCATATTTACCCAAACATAAACAAAAAACAATATATAAACACATAAACAAAATTAATAAATATTGATGTTCAAGTTTTCCACCGACTTCCAAAAAGAAGGAGGTTCTCAATTCGTGTTTTTTTTTTGTTTTGTATGTATGTTACGTGATTACTCTGTCAATTTTAAGCCGATGTTCGAATATCGAATGTTTCTTTTTTTAATCGGTAGGGTACATATCCGAGTTGGTCCTATTGTAATTTCATCGAGATCTGCTTATCTGGACGACTTACTACTAAATACTGGCACAGATGGTATATAATACTACGTCTACTGGCTACTTTGACTAAAGCGACGTTTGAAGTCGGTTCTTTTAGTTTTTTAAACGATCTTAAATTATTCTTAAGGTAAACAAACGGAAACCACTTCCAACCGTGATTTCAAGAAACGCTCTGTGTCCAAAAAATCGATCCGAAAATCCGCGTGCGGCTTCCCTTTCCCCGTGTGAAGTTGCTAGCTAGCATTTTTACTGGTAGGCACGGCACAAGATTTAGCAAAACCGGATTAGACATTTATAAAAAACGTTAACTACGCAACGACGTTTACGGGATGACTGAAGTGTGAAAATACACTAATTAAGAGTAGTTTTATTGGCTTCACTTTTAGGTGAGTTGACGCCTTCTGGATGACTTATTCTGTATACTGAGACATGGACATATGTCTCTCTTAAGGAAAGCCGTGGACTTCTTTTTTCTTAGGCTTTCTGGGCCGGTAGTCTCATGCATAGCGATGAATTTCTAGCGATAATCTTCGATACGAAAAGAGATGCAGATTAACAACTGTCTAGCTGCATCTCATTCTAGCAGACGTTTGCGATGACAAGATGACAAGACGCATCGGTATCAATGTAGAGATTCCACCCCTGCAGTCTGTTTCTACCAGCTATCATTAGGAGGTCACACCACCTGGCCTGAGAGCGTCCTACAGTGGTTTAACTCATATACTCCATAGATAGTCGGTTCTACCTAAGATGTTCTTATCTGATGGTTAAAACACACGGCATTTGTTTTAGCTATGTTGCTGATAGTGCTGGAAAATAATGTTACCTATTACGACGTAGTATTACGTTCTGTACTACGTACTGTATCACGTTACTGTTCTGTGCTATTACCAACTAAGTACGTAGATGCAGGTTGCAGTAATTCATAATTATCCTTCGATCTAGTGTACTACATGGCAAACCAAATGGTCATCAATTCTTTATTCAACGGGTACTGCGATCCACTGCAAAAGCCGTCATAAAAATAATTCCATACAATTAAGTACTACAGAAAATATAATTGCGCTATTGTATATGCCACTGATGCCGCATACCTTACATTATGGTATCTACATAATTAAGACGGAACGCGGGGTGCACTTTTCCATACAAATGTATTCTCCCGTTTTCTCCCTGGAAAATGCTTCTAGAGCAAAATTTGTTTCTACAAAATATCAAGGTCTGCTGTAGCTACTACGCCCCTTTCATTTGCTTTTTTTACCAACCAATTGTAAAATGAAATATTAGCCTTCTAATCTCCTCTTTTTCAGATTTTTGAAGAGTCATATTTTATTATATTTGCAATTGGTTGGCAAAAAAAAGCAAATAACAGGGGCATAGCTACAGCAGACCTTGATATTTTGTAGAAACAAATTTTGCTCTAATAGCATTTTCCAGGGAGGAAACGGGGGAATACAGTTGTATAGAAAAGTGCACCCCGCGTTCGCTCTTAAGATATTCAATTCAAATGCATTCTAGCTCAGGTTATGGAGTAGCGTGAAACACGAGACGGTTGTAATTTTATACACTTATCCTACCTACCTATATATCTAGAGCCTCGTGTCATAAACTACGCAGGTAGGTAATACCTAAAGGGTGATAATGTGAGAATTACATTCCTAAGCATGTACTTACCTACTAGACGTGCTATATTTTTTGGGTTCCGTACTCAAAGGGTACCAAAAGGATCCTATTACGGAGACTTTGCTGACCGTCCGTCCGCACGTTTGTTCGTCCGTCATAGGATAGTACGCGGTGTGCGAGGAATTTGAAAACTAGGTAGATCTATTATTAAAGAAACTATTGCCGTCGCGCAGAGCCCGCACAACCAACAAGTGTGCGATAGGGACAACTGCAACTCAGACCCATTTTACCTAGAAAATGTTGACTAAAATAATGTTTCGTATTCCCCTGTTTTATCTTTGAAAACTGTTCTGATCAAATTATTTTTTGCACAACATTTTTGCAGAAGATGGTGGAGTGCATCCGTGCTCCTATGATATTGTTTTATCTTAAAACTCTTTCAAATTTGTCTGGTAGCTGTCTATCTATATCTGCCCCCTTATTCTCAATCATTTGCAAACCTATTTGGATTTGGAAGCGTCATTTTGATTTAATATTCCGTGAGCTATTTAGTCGCGGAAACCTTTCCAATTAGAATAGAATCACAGACATATGTATTTCATCAAAAATACATATTTTTTAAATTGAAATATAAAAAGTTACCTATTGATTAGAGCATTGCGAATTGCAAAAATCTGAGTCGAAAGAGACCCCTATCCCTTTGTTTCGCATAATTTTTAGGGTTCCGTACCCAAAGGGTAAAACGGGTCCCTATTACTGAGACTCCGCTGTCCGTCCGTCTGTCTGTCTGTCTGTCTGTCTGTCTGTCTGTCTGTCTGTCTGTCTGTCTGTCTGTCTGTCCGTCTGTCACCGGGCTGTCTCATGAACTGTGATAGTTAGATAGTTGAAATTTTCACAGATGATGTATTTCTGTTGCCGCTATAACAACAAATACGAAAAAAGAATGAAGTTGAAAATAATAGAGGGTCCCCATACAAGAAACGTGTTTTTTTCGGCATTTCACGCCATCTCTGAACGCTTAGTTAGGTAAACGTCCCATAGATGGCGTTATAAGAAATAAAATGTTTATTATTATTTTTTGCTGGCGAAAAATGATAGTGGTATTTTTTGCTCGATCTTATAAAATACTGTAGTGTGGTACGGAACCCTACTAGTGCAAGTCCAACTTGCACTTGGCCACTTTATTCATTCCTAATTTACTTAGGCATAACGGGCTACGCATAATTTTAAATTGTATAATAGTACTATTGCATAATTTCTTTTGGCATATTGTATAAAAAAATTTCGGCGTAATTTTGATTCTCATAAAGTTATAAGGCATATTTTATATTGGCCAAATAGCTTTAGACATAATAAATGAAGTTATAATTGAATGTAAACACATTTTATGCTTCAGCATAATAATAAGTAATAATAAGTAATTCATTACTCCAATTAAAAAAAAAAACAAAGTTTACTTAATTTCACATTTATTAATTTTTAAAGAAACGACTATAGTATTATAAAAGTACATACAAAAATAATTTAACACGTCCATAATCAGAATCGTCATGTTTAGTAGAGAGTTGTTTGGCTCAAAAAAAAAAAAAAAGTTCATGTTTTCAAGTTTTTAATCAATATTTATTAATATGTGAATTTCAAGTCCGTAGCCAAACTTATTAAATAAAGTTATTAATACCAACTAAATTTTGGTACTAGACTGTGATAGTAGGTTCAAGTGCAGCGGGGTGTGGCTACGCCGCGATTATTTTTATTTTAGAACTGTAAAGTTATTTGCCAACATTAAATTAACACCACTTACCTTTTTTTTTGAAGTTTCTATGTCACGGTTTTGATTAGATATCAGCTCATGATTATGTTCGTAATTTGATTAGGTAGTTAATAAGGCAATATTTACACTTATTATGCGCATCTTGACGGACTTAACACATCCAACAAATTTTTTTTTAAATTAATTTTATGATTGTATTTTTTTTAGTAAGTCTCCAAGCGGAGCCTCGAAGCTTTGTCTACGTTAAAAAGTATTCTATGTCCTATTCCATTATATTAGGTATATCATAGCAATATTTAAACAAAATCAATCTAATACTACTGCTACTATTAATCGTGAAAAGACTTAAGTTTATTAAATTTTAATTAAAAATTAATTTATTAAAAAAAGTACTATTTAATAATTATGATTTAATAAGATGACAAAAAAATATACCAAACAATTATGCCGAATTATAGTTAGGCGTTATAATATTATTCTTTAAAATATTATACCACATATGCTTATGCGAACAGTAATAACTACTTATAATATTATGCCAAATAAATGTACGCTAAAATATATTTAGCAGAAACAACATTATGCTAAAGTATATTATGACAAAGAATGTTATGCGAAACAATAGGGAACCTAGAGGCAGTTTCCGAAGAGATTGAGAATCAGGGGGTAGGGCAGTAAAATATGTAAATTTTCTGGTTTTTGAAGGGTAATATTTCTTTTTGCAATTGGTTAGTCAAAAAAGCAAATGACAGGGGCCAGCTACAGCAGACCTTGATATTTTGTAGAAAGTTGTCTATAAGCATTTTCCAGGGAAGAATAGATTTGTATGAAAAAATGCACCCAGCGTTCCCTCTTAACCATTGCCTGAAATCAACTTAGTATATGTATTATTATGGCCGCCATAACATAATAATAAACTGGCCAAGTTTAAGTCGGACTCGCACTCGTAGGGTTCCGTACTAAAACTACAGTATTTTATAAGATCTAGCAAAAAATGCCATTATAATTTTTCGCACATTTTATCAAAACAAAGTTGTGAGCCGCGAGCTTATTTCTTATAACGCCATCTAACGTCTAACGCATATACAATATACAAGTGACAGTTAACACAAAGGTGTTAGAGATCGGCATTTCAATATCATTAAAAAAATTCAATAACATAGATGGCGTTATATTGAAATGCTAAAAAAAACGTTTCTTCTATGGGGACTCCCTATAATTTTTAACTTTATTCTGTTTTTAGTATTTGTTGTTATAGCGGCAACAGAAATTCATCATCTGTGAAAATTTCAACTGTAACTATCACGGTTCATGAGATACAGCCTGGAGACAGACGGACAGACAGACAGACAGATCGACAGCGGAGTCTTAGTAATAGTACCCTTTGGGTACGGAACCCTAATAAAAATGAAATAATTAAATAAAAAAAACTATTTATAATTAAATAAATAACAGAAAAACTTTTTTTTTCGGCATTTTGTGGCATTTTTTTTAGTATGATGGGTGCTTGCATAGCATGCGGATTGCTGGAATACCCATCATGTAACCATAACGGTGATGCATGTCCAGTACATATGGTTTTCCTATGAAAAATGGGGGATGGCGGAGGTATTTTTAAATTAGTGCAATTGGGCATTATACTCTCCAAAATATATCCGATAAAAAAGCATAAAACTTCTTATTTCAAAATTACTTACTGGAACGTTGAAGCAAATAAAAAAATGCTTTTTGTTCATCTTCTATGCCTTGAAAACCTAAATGAATGAATGATAAAGGATCTTTTTCCGCCTCCTCTCTTCTCTACATATCTCTAAAAAGATCCGAAGTAAAATAAAAAGTAATCACTGAGATCACGCATCAAGAATTAAAACATGAATAATAAAAATACAGTATAATTTTGTAGATTTTTATTTAAAAATAAATTATTGTAGTACAACTTGCACCAATAACAACAAAATTTTGGTTTGAACAACTTGAAACCCTAATTTTCGCTCAAAGCAACTTATACAATATTGCAATAGGTATTAAAGAATATAAAATTATACACTACGGTGCGGCAGGACCTAGTTTTATGTTACTTCATTACAATAATAATATTAAACCTATTTCTCGATTCAAAATCTCGCAAAATCACTTTCTTTCAACACAAAGAGATTCTTCAAAGCTCAATCAGAGACTTCGACTGGATTCAAAACGTAAGCACTTTTTAAACTAAATACCACTTACCATCTACAAGTAATGTATTGAGTATCTGTATCGAAGAATTTCTCAAGGATGATGAACATTAGAACATTCCTGTTGTTAAACGAGCCAACTGAAAAGACGCTCGTTATATTTACCTGCCAATTAACTCTTATCAACAAATAGCTACTGAAAACATTACTCGAAAAACGAAAGATAAGTAGATATCTGTTAGGAATAAAAAAAAACGAAAAGCAAAATGCACTAACGATTTCTTACAATAATTGAATTTCGCAAGTCTATCGTCAATGCACTAAAGCTGAATTTAAATTTGTAAAAAGTTGCTGATACACAGCACATTTTTGTTGATAAATCCAGTCTTAGACATTAAAAAATAAAAATAAAAACAGCAATTAACAAAATGAAAAAGAAGCTCGGTGTCTTCAGAGGCCTTGCATAGACACCCACCACACCTAGCAAAGTTGTAAAGATAATTTCTTTTGTTTGCAAGGTAAGGTTTTAGTCCAACGGAAAGCTTAAGTAGGTACTTATAGCGTCTTAGTAATATTTCCATGTGTAATATAACACTGAGTCAGGATTTTCTTACTTCAGTAAGAAAAAAGTTGGGTTGTTCACAACCCAACATTCCGTTAGGGTTGTTTATTCTTTAGCAAAGCCTGTAGTCATTTTCTCGATATAATCTTAAGAAATATCAGGATTTTAATAAATCATGTATCAGGCTACACTGGTCCTTAAAATGCGGTGATGTTGTCTATGCAAAACTTGTAACAGAGATATGAAACAATCGTAGGGAGTTCATTTCAGAACTAATACTCAGGTCAAAGGCACGGCTTTATAACGTTCACTTATACTACTGTTTATTGTTTCTAAAGTGAAATCTGATTTTATAGCAGATACACAAGGGGACAAAATTATTTGTAGCAAAAAGTTTAGTAATGCCATAGGAAGGTATTGCAAATTGCAACTTCGCCCGTTGTTTTTATTTACCGACACTATAGTAGATAATATGATTTTATTCGGCAAAATAACGGGTGATATTATAAGAGCCTTTTTGTAAATTGTTAAACACAATCCAAAATTTCAAATCCAAATTTTTTTTTTTTTGCTTGAGTTTCACAATTTACAAAAATATAAAGTGTGAAACACTTAAAAGAAACATAATATTTGATTATAAGAGCCTTTTATATTTGCGATTAGTTGGTAGAATATACTTTGATTTGTCCCCGAGTATATCCGTGGCTTTAGGAAAGTATTAAATAATAATACTCATACTTTAACAAATTGAAAACTAATTAAATTTAAAAGTATATTATCTAAAACATAGCACGCCGTAAAAGTTTAAAACTTAGTATCCTAACGTTTGGCTATAGGCGTTTTTGCATCAAAGTCCAATAGTCTTTTCGAAGTGCTAAGTTCGCTTAAATCTGTCGACTAATTTTACTAAATCTATTTATAGGTGATATTTTATTAGAACGCATTTGCAATGATACTACAAAAATTGGCTACAGGCAATTCCTTTATAAATATGGATCAAGGACTATACTCAGAGGATACATTTGTTTTAATTTAGATAGGGTGAAGAAGGGTAAAGCCACGGCAACTTATCGGAAATAGTTTTTTTCTAAAAATTAGAATAACTTTAGTTAACGTTAACAGATAAAGTTAATATTAAACTATATTGTTCATTTTAGCTCTGCGGTTTCTGAAGAACGAACAATTCTTAAAATTATAATTTCTAATAAAATTAAGTAGAGCCATCTGTTGGCAGCGAGAAGAACGTATAATTTTTTACTGCTACAACATGGCGCATTTTGAATTTCAAAGACATTTTTGCCTATAAAATCATTTACTCCAATAATAGTTATAATATAATTAAAATAGCCATGGCTTTAAGATAAGTGTACATTTTTCTATCCAAACTGCATAGATTTTTTTTGTAAGTTATAAAATTTAATCTAAAGTTTGTCTAAGGATAAAAGTCGCTTAATCTTATTTATTAATAAATACAAATGAAGCAAAATGCGTACTCGGGAATTCTCCTATAATTGACACGAAACAATGTTTCTATTTTATTGCCACCGTTTTAGAGGATACGTTTTATATCTACAGAGTAGTTTTAATATGTACAAGTTGCATCAAATTCTGTATAGCCAGTTTGATCATAAAACCGGTTTTGTTGGCAAAGCGTTGTGTTTCGAAAACATTTTTTTTCAATTTCGTCAATTTGACAATGTTTTACTTAAAATTCGATAGTCCCTTTCCAATCAACGTTGAAAGAAAAGGACAGTTATAGAATTGTCAATTAAGCAAAGTTTGTACAACATAAATAAATCTAATTAAAAGGGATGGTAATATTGTAAGAGCTAGGCAAGCCAAAACGTTTCAGTGTAAAACCACATACATCTCCATTATAGTGTTAACCATAGTCTTCTATAATGCGATTTTGAAAGCTAAGTGCGGTTTGATATTCAAATAGTATTTCATCTAATACATTGGTGTTTTTTTTCAATCATCGAGCTTTCATAGTACAGCGCATTCATACTTTAAAAAATGTTTCTTCATGTCACAGCATCTTGCGGCTAAATCTTTAACAGGCGACGATGAACATTTGCATAATCGTCATTCATTCATTTATTCATAAGTTCATTCACAACATTTAATCCTGTGTAAAACCGGCTGATGTATACCAGCTCTGCAAGCTAGTGTCTGTTACCGTTATTCAAGTTGTTTGTACATGTCCTCTATTTGCGGTTTGAAATAGCTCCTGATTTCGGGTCGTTTTGCTTTCATCGTGGGAGTTAAGAGACCATTCTGTACGGAGAATGGGTCTGGGTGGAGGTAGATGTCCTTTATCTGTGGGAGGAATAATATTGTATATTAGTGATAGTCATTTTAGTGGGCAGATAGGCTACTTTAAGAGCGTGCAATTTTCATACAAACTTATTCCCCTGTTTCCTTCCTGGAAAATGCTACTAGAGCAAAATTTTTTTCTACAAAAAATCAAGGTCTTTTGTAGCCCCTATCATTTGTTTTTTTTGACCAACCAATTGCAAATAGATATAATGACCCTTCAATAATCTTAAGGAGGAGATAAAAAAGGCTTATATTTATTTATAGGTACAGCAGACCTTGATTTTTTGTAAAAACAAATTTTGCTCTAAAACATTTTCCAGTGAAGAAATGGGGGAATACGTTTGTATGGAAAACTGCACCCCACGTACGCTGCAATCGCGGACACATAAAGCGATGAAGAGTTCTACAACATTCTACTTATTGCAAAGTAAGTAACGTAATAAGACCAATTAATCAAGGCTTGAATTATACTAACGAAATCTTTAAGAAATGAACATACAATCAAATGAATAGCATTGATGGTTCAAGATTGAAGATTTTTCCTTTCGTGTGTGGAACTATAGTCCTGATAGTCACAGACCTTATATACTATTTATTAATAAATCTTCTTCGGGAGATTGTCTCCAATATTTTCACACACCGTTCCTTTTATTTACTCATGACCTAAGACCTATAAAACCTTTAAAATAATCTAATGATCAAACGTTAAACTCCTTTAATTTACTAATGTCCCATGAGTCCTCTTTTTAAGTTATTGCTTCATTAGGGTTCCGTACCTCAAAAAGTAAAAAAGGAACCCTTATAAGATCACTTTTTTGTCTGTGTATTTGTCTGTGTGTCTGTCTGTCCGTGTGTCACCACTGATTTTCCCAGGAACGGGTGGACCTAGCAAATTGAAATTTATACCAGATATTGAAGTCTATAGTCCCTATTATGTGTATTAAAATTAAGGTCCAGAGTCAACACTCCTAGAGATATTCGCAAAATTTTGTAAGTACCAAAATTTACATAAATTTTCAAAATTTTTTATATATCGGAATTTTTCCTTAACTTGTGCTGACCTTGCTTTTAATCAAAATTGACAATTCTAGGTCAACCGGAAGTACCCTATAGGTTTTGGATCGAAAACCTATAGGGTACTTCCCGTTGACCTAGAATCATGAAATTTGGCAAGAAGCAAGGTCTTACAGCAAAAAATGTTTATAATAAAAAAATGTCCCTATACATACATAGTTTACGCCAATTAAGATAGGCCTCTGAGTTATGAGCGCTCATACAATTTAGAGGTCTAACTTAATTGATACCAACCAACGTTGATATGGAAGCCTCGGTGGGCGAGTCCAAACAATGAATAACTTAAAACTTTTTATCTTTACTAAGGTTTTCTGAAGTTATCTTACGTTATTTATTCATCTATGCCTACACCATTACAATCTATACTAAAATCGACTCTATAAATACCTGTTCGAAGGTCTTTAATCCAGCATTCTTGCCCCAGCTTAACATATCATCGACGATCATCTTCTTGACACGTTCATCTTCACAAAGGTTGGTGAAGGTCCCCTTGATACCGTGCTCTAAAGCCCAACACTTCACCACATCAACATCTGGCACCACCACTGCTACTATGCATGACTGAAACGCAAAATAATACATGGTTAAAAAACGATCACATATGCCGCGCGACATTTTCTACCGACTTCCAAAAAGAAAGATGTTTTCAATTCATCTGTATGTTTTTTTCTTGTATGTTGGTTAGCCAATTACTCCGCCAATTTTTAACTGATTTGAATGATTATTTCATCCAAAGGTAGGATTCATCTCGAAGGCTGTTCCATTTAAATTTAACAGAAGTATTTTTTATTAGTGTTTTAACTATCTTAAATATTTGTAGGAGCTTTTAAGAATTATTTACATATCTCTGAAATATTCTCATCAGCATGGCTATTCAGAAAAAAAATCGGATTTGGAAACTGCCTCTTCTTGAATTCAGACCTTTGAAATTCATATTAGCAATGATTCGATCGAACTTTTGACATTTCAATTGGATAAAATATGTTATTCTAATCGGAAAGGTTTTAAAAGAGCTCATGAATTAATGAAAATTCAAAATGAGTCTTTTGGATTCGAATGTATTGAATTTAAAATGAAAATAGCTGTACTGATTTAATAAATTGTATGAAGAGCCAAAGATTGGGCTCAGTAGCGCATCTTGGGAGAGGCCTACGTCCAACAGTGGACCGACACAGGCTGATGATGATGATTAAATGACGACCCACACATTCTTATAAAAAGGGGTTTATTTGAATTGGTTCACAATTGAGGGAGAAATCGAGTTACATTCCACACTAAAATTAAAAACATAAGTAGTATTTTTGAAGTCGTTGAGAAATTTATTGAAAATTAGCGAGACTTGATTTAAGTAAGTGTTTGATTATTGAAAATACCATGAGAATCACACATAATATTATTATTTTGTTGTACACTGGTTGTACACAAACGGGTTGTATCATCGATAATAAATTGCTTTATGGCAAGTCTCAACTGACAATTTTGAAATTTTCCAGCCAACCAGCGCGGTTTACTACCAGAATACGTATATAAAGTTACCAAGCAATGGAATCTCGTTTGCTTAAATAATTGGGCCAAGATTAGATATTGGCATATTGCAAAGGGCTGGTATTCCCCAAACACGAGGTACCTGAATGGAGATGTGTTATTAATCAAACAATCAAATTAACTTATTTGGTTTTACGTTGGCTTTCTATAAACAAATTTTTTTTTTTTGTAATTGCTTTACATCGAGTGACACATAGAATGTGTGCCTACACATTACAATTTTGTTGCCAACATGCAAACACTGTTGGTCGATGGATATTATCAGCACTATATAGTGCTAATGCTAAATAATTAATTTAACACACATCCTGAAACTAGACCAAACGGCAGTCGTTAACTACTCTAGTGAAAGAATTTTGAAAAATATTCTTGTAGTTTAAATATGGAACGAGATTCCTGTTAAGGTCTTTCCAAAGCGACACATAATAGGAATCTCCAAGAAAAAGGTAAAAAGAGCCTTGAAGAGCATGTAAGGGTTTACCAGTACGGATCGGTGCCGGTTTGTTTGCGTCGGGAACCTGCCTCTTTATGTCCTCACCGTAATGCATCGTCAATAACGCTGGTATTGCAGGTGTCTATAGACGTAGGGGACTGCTGTCCTCAAACGGGCTGTGAGCGTTTGTTTCCGACTTAAAATAAGAAAAAATACTTGCATAGTTACCTTTAATGATTCGCCATGCACAAAGACTTGTTCGACGTACTGACTCCTAATGTAAATATTTTCAATCTTCTCAGGAACTATGTATTCGCCTTGTGACAGCTTGAAGATGTGTTTTCTTCTGTCGATGATCTTTAAGGTACCATTCTGAAAGATAAAGTTTAAGTTAAATTTAGTTTGGATCAAATCAGCTTTTTCTTGTTGTGCTTTTTTTTGTAATTTCTTGAGATTTGCTGTCTATGAATTCTTGACGAAGTGAGTGGAAGAATTGGAGGAAAATCTTAGCCCTGTGGGACAGTGATGAATATAAATAAAATAATAACTTTATTCTTTGAAGCTCCATCTACTAGGTAGGCTAGCACACGAAGCGTTTTGCTTTTACATCCTTACATCCATCAAACGTCGTACCAGTGTCTGTGTTTCCCAATAGTACAATTCAGGGATACTTAAATCGCAAGTGAAAAGTTATCTTTCAGGCAATCTTGCTTCATCGTATACTGCATCGCAGTTAACATCAACCTGATGTTAACTGATGCATATCATGCATCAGTTAACATCAGGTGACATCACTATGTCAAAAGATAGTGTATCATCAAAAAAAAAATGTTCTTCTACTTACAGGTAGCCACTTGCCAACATCTCCAGTGTGATGCCAGCCGTCCTGGTCGATGACCTCTCTGGTCTTCTCCGGCTCCTTGAAGTATCCCTTGAACACGTTTGCTCCCATCACGCACACTTCGCCTTGGCCTTGCGACGCGTAGTACTCCATTTCGGGCACGTCCACAAGCTGAAGATGATTTTTTAAAATTAACGAATGACTTGAATGTTCCTTAACGCGGGATGTCTTAGCGTAGCAGGTTAGTCGTAGATGTAGGCACTGTTTCCTTAATTTTGACAGCAAATTTTCCCATATAAATATTTATTAAATAATCAATTACAGATTCACTCATCGTCATCATTGTTTGCATAGAAAAAGTCGAAATAGACATTTATGAATATATTATGGAACAAACATTCTGGGAGCAACAACATCTGAAGATGATATGAAATACTGTGCCCCGCGGCTTCAGCCGCGTTAAAAGTATCCTACAGCCTAATCCATAATACTGACTAAGTGGCTATCCCTGTGCAACATTATAGCTAAATTACTGATTTTTGCATTTATAATATTGGTGGTCACAATAATATTATGATAACAACGAAAAAAAACAAGGACTTATCAAAATCTAGTGAATGTCAATACTTAAATGTATTGTGTCAGTCTTTAATAAAGTTGCTCATAAATTAATCTTTTTCTCATTCCTAACTTCTAGTTGGCAAACGAAAGATTTCTGGGAAGATATTTTTGGAGGAGCATTCGTTGCAGAAACAGTTGTTTAAACTGTTGACAGAGATAATAAGGGTTAAGAAAGTAGATACTTGTTAGCTGTAGATCATCATGTGTCACAAACTAATGATTGGGCTAGAAGTGATATAAGAAGCCGTTTGCTGGATCAGTATTTTTATGTCTTGATATTGAACTTTGTCCATCTTCTAAGAGGTTGATTTTCACAATTCCTTTTTAGTTTCCTATACTTTGAAGAGGTTATACCTATAATCTATCATCATATGCCACTACTTCTTAAAATACTTATAAAGTATACAAATAAAGTATAATAAATAAATTTAAAAAAAATAGTATATAAATACTTAAAAATACTTATAAGTACATTCTGTTATAACATTTGAAAGTTAATAAATCATACGTATGGAGAGCATAGTTGTTTTTAGTAAAAATAACAACAAACTAAAATTAGTAATACGAATGTTGCTATCGTTTTCAACATAAGCGAAATCGTTAGAAGGCACAAAGCGAATGTAGAAGACATTAAGTGCCTCTTCGAAAACGAAGGTGACAAGTGTAAAAATAAAGTTTACCAGAGAAAAGCTGCTTTACATACTAAACCGTAGAATACTAAATTCATTATAGTCTACTGTCCTCACTAATAGAGTTAAGGTCAGTTATAAAACTAAACAGCTGTTCTGGTTTATATTAATAAAGAACTTTGCGCATGCGCTAAAAATAAGCAATACCATCAGCTGACATTCTAGTGGATTATTTTTAGTTGAATCTTTTTGTTGTTACTAAGTGCGAAAACAATAAATTGATTGTCTAATGCCAAAAATTACGCCCTGACATCATACAATTATTGATATACAACTTCGAGCATATACCAATGGAGATGTTAACGCAAGGCGTACCCCTCTGCTGGCCATATAGCCATTATTGGCCATATGAGCGTGCGTAACTACGCTGTATTTTTAATACTGTGTGCGTGTTTCAAGCTAGTGTGCGGGATCGTTAAAATGTGTGATTTGTGTGTGTGCAATGCGTGTTTACCTAGTCCCCCGTAAGTATCGGCAGAAAAAAATGTTTGCAGATTACAACGTTAACATCTCCATTGGTAAATGCTCGAAGATATACAATGTAAATTAACTTCAAAAATGTTGCCTTCATAAAGTTTTGTGCAGGGGCTATTTATTACTAGCAAGCAACTTGTCTAATTCTTTGAGCTGGGTAAAATGTATATAAAGTAAGTTAAGTGAGGCTTACTCCTACCAACCCTACCAAGATTAAATGAGTAATCTTGGTAGGGAAATCTTACTTTGTATCAATAAGTAATATTGCGTGATGTTCTACCTGAATATTATTAATCACGTGTCTAGTAATTTCTATTTAGCTCTATATAATATGAAACTTACAAATTCATCAAAATATTTGATACGTTTGTTTTAGCAATCGCATAGATTTGATTATTGATCAAATCTATATCAATTAATTTATTTGTTTCATAATTCATTTGATAGCTGATCTAAATATCCCCTGTCTGAAACACGACGTCAAGAAATATTATTTTGATTGTTCAGGTGATTTGCGATTGATTTTTTTATTTTCTTTTAATGCTTGGCATTATCATTACCATAAAGAAGACCATTTATTCAACATTGACTGTCTTTAACATCTACAATTTCCGCTAATTTGATTTAATTTGTTTGCTGGTATGTTTTGTTGTAATTCCATTCAAGGCCTAGCGTGCTATCATCCTCAACTAGATCGTCACTTACCAACTGGTGAGATAGTGGTCAAACGCTATCCTATACGACATAAAATTTAAAAATTGAGCTTTGACTGTAGAAAGATGGAGGATTTTAATTTAACCTAATATCCAGCTCCAGAACTACGGTGTTCACCATCCTTGACCACATGATCACTTACCACCATGGCGTGATAGTGATCAATAGCTAGCCTATCAGATATTAGACAAATTAGAAAAAGAAACAAACAATATTAAACAATGTATAAAAACCAAAATACCGAAGAGTAACATAATAGGAACAAACATAAATAAAAGAATAAACATATCATTCAAACAACGTATATAACGTATGAGATGTTGTCCCGACCCAACTAGTTTGGGATGTCATTGCAAGAAAAATAACAAGAAGAAGGCTTATTTACCTTCACTTTGCAACAAGCGACGGGAGGCCCGACATGTTCAGGAACATGGTCTCCCTGAACAGTAAGAGTTACTGGCGCCGTACACTCTGTCTGTCCGTATCCTTCCACGATCTGGAAACAAATTTCAACTACATTAGACTTAGAACTACTGTTAGCTAAATCGTTGCATTATGTTCGTTGGTGCATAGTATTGTCATATTGTCTGCGACCGTAATCGTAACATATCTGAACGAGGAGAGTCGAGGCCTATGTCTAGCAGTGAACAATGATTTGAACGAGGATAAGAGCATCATCATCTTTGTCTACAGCATGTTTGATCCCACTGCTGGATACACCTTCAATTACACTATTAGTCACGTTCTTGTGTTTTTTGGTTTTCATGTCCAGCCTGCCATGTCGGTGGGAAATTATCTTATTGTGATAATGACCAACGCGAGTATCACATGACCTCAAAGTTTCAATTAGCAAAATGGCTACACTCAACATAACAATACTGAAAATGGGAGTTACAAAATATGGTAAAAAAAATTTGAAATAAATATAACATATAAAATATATTTTGTATCTGTCATACTCGTATTTATTTTCTTTTATTGTATTCCCGATATTTATTGTAATAATACTATCTTTATTATAACAAGTATTCAGTGAAATAAAAACAAGAACTTGATTGCCTCATTTTTCTCAAACTGTTTTTTTTTTGTTATAGTAATCGATTCGTAAAGATATCAAAGTATACAAATAAGGTGACAAAACGAATATTTTATGACAGGTACTTGAGTAGTAGGTAATGTTATTGCACTAGGAAGTATGTAAAAACTTCAAGATAATAATGTTATAAAAATATTCACGCTGGTAATTGGAGACAATGAGAATTTCTATAAAAGTAAAGTTGATTCACAAATTGAATGAGACATATTCACACTGTGTCATTGACTTGCCCGTGGGTGTGATGATACCAAATTAAGAAATTCTACAGTAAGATTTAATACACCGCAACAATGGATTAGTCATACAATACAAGTAACGCTATCAAAATGCAAGTGATTTTAGCTTCAGATGAACTTTTAAAACAATAAAATAATGTGTGTCGAGTCCAGCTAATTATGACAATTTGTTAATGCTTACTTTATTCAACTTTACATATCTAATAGTCTTGCAAAGTACACTCTGTAGATGAAACATTTCTTAATGATCTAATAAACTTAATGAGATCGTGTTCAAAACTGGACATCAGTCTTTGACCTAAATTAAAACATGAACCGGTATTCCAATCAAGTTTCAGCTGAATGAACACATCTGCATATTTAACTGGCTTATACCATCTCTCATGGAATAACGATATCTCATCACAACAATAGTGTGATAATATTATGCAAATTAAATTCAGATGACAGATTTGGCAACTACATAATCGATGATGAGATAAGCAGTTGGTTAGAGGATAATCGTGTCAGAGGCAATGACATGTTTATGACTTGCTGAACTGCATGCACGATTTAATATTAATGTGACAACTATAACTCGTAAACATTTCTACATATCAATAAAATGATAGTTTAAAGACTACAGATATTAAAAACAATAAGCAAATAATATCAATAAGATATTTGGATACTAATAGTATTTTTAATGTAAGATCCGCATGGATGCAGATAAAAATAGAACTCAAATACCTGCCGTAATAAAAACTAAAGGAGCTATAATTCCGTGACCTCGGACCAAATATTACGATTAAGATATAAAATTATATATGTACTCTCAGCTTTACTAGCGACGGTCTTAAATACTGCCAGGAACATTTGGCGGTTTTCCATTCGCTGGATAATATTATGTTTACATGTCGGCAAGTAGATGTAACTAATTTTGAGGGTTCATTTGATGAGTTTGAAGGCGCACTAATTGGTTTGTTTACATCTTGGAATGTGTTGGACATGAGAGTTCTGATCATCTGTAGTTTACGTCAAAGTGATTCAGTCAGTGAGGTTATATCGTTACAGTTGGATCTAAAATACGGATGTCTCGTACTAGAGTAATTTTGTGTCGTAGAATGTTAGTACTTGATATGTCAGGCAGACGTACAAGTATACGACCGTCACTCGCAGTGGCACTATATACATACATAAAATCACGCCTTTTTCCCGTTGGGGTTGGCAGAGACTACTTCTTTCTACATGCTACGATTTACATGTATATATATCATGCTTGGCAATACCTAGACTACCTAAACCTAGATTTCTGATGCACTTTAATTGCTCAGTTAGATATTACAGTTAAATATTTCAGTTAGATATTTTATTTATAACTACTTTAATTGCTGTCTTTACTAATGTTATTCTTTGAACTTTACCTCAATCTACAACCTTGGTAAAGATTAGCGTACTACATTACTTGATTTGCTACATGCTTATAGGTTTATATAAGTAGTACAATGCAGCAGATACTGCACCTTGTGAAACACCCATTTTTCCCAAATAAGTACACGTACATTAACGGAACATGCATTTATGCCTTAAAACTAACGTGGTATTTGCCTGTTACTATCTCTCACTTACTCTACTATCTCTTTGGTATGCTCATTAGTAAATCACTTACCAGACATCCAAGAGCGCATCGTGCGAATGTAAGCACATTGCCGGCAAGAGGCGCGGAACCAACCACCATGATGCGAAGACGACCACCCATCCCTTCACGAACCTTGCGGAACACAAGCTTGTCCCAAATGGAGTCTCCTCGGACAATGCCCCTGTTAATAATAATAATGATTTAAAATGTATGTAATACGTAGTAGATGCATTTAATAAATCCATTGGGGCTTGATTGATTGCTAGTGAATATTTCTTTACTGTGCACTAGATATAAAGTATGAAATAAGTGTCAAAATCTTAGACATGTACAAGGGTCTATTGGTAACATATTGGTTAACTAAAAATATTGCCTCGTTCTAAACAATCGTGTGATATGCTTTGTATACTAGAAATAGCATCTCTTAACTGCGTTATTACATTAAAATTTGTAATGACAGTCATATTTTATAATTCATTCAAGGACAACGAAGCAGACCTATTTTTAACAAAATTGAGTTTTACATAACCCTTGCACTTATTCTCTATACTGCTTCTCGTCTTTAGGGTTCCGTAGTCCTGACAAGGAACCCTTATAGTTTCGTCATGTCCGTTTGTCTGTCTGTCCGAGGTTTTGCTAAGAGACCGTAAATACTAGAAAGCTGTAATTTTGTGGGGGAATGTAAATAAATGACGCCGATAAAGTACTGAAATAAAATTTTGAAAAATATTTTTTTTAGGGTAGCTCCCCTATATGAGAAGTGGGGATAATATTTTTTTTCATCGTCTACCCCATCGTGTGGGGTATCGTTGAATAGGTCTTTTAAAATAATTTAAGAGTTGCTAATACCATTTTTTGATTGAATGCTCCATTTACGAAATATTAAACTTTAAAGTGCAAATTTTTGTTCCAGTAGGGCGTCCCCCCACTAAAAGCTAAACTGCTGACTTGAAAAATCTGGAAAAAATCGTGATAATAGTTCATTTTATGAACTTAAAAGGAAAATTATAGCGGTTAAGATAACTTTATTAGTTTAGCAGTAATAGTCGTTGAACTTGGGTGTTGGATAATTTTGTACCAAATACAAAATCCTAAGAATAAATCCTTAAGTGACAAATACGGAGTACCCAGTAGCTTGTTTATAACGGGTAAAGACTTGCATTGAATAATAGGCTACTACGAAACCCTACACTGCGCGTGGTCCGACGCGCATTTGGCCGGTTATTATTTATTGTTATTGTACGCCCGAAAAGGGCAAACTGTTGATACTACTACCACGAAACAAATTTACCATCTACTTTTGTACACAGTTTTCAACAATAAATATATTTTGATTTTATTTCAACATAATGCTTAAAGCTCACCTCTTTAGCTCAGACTCCTTAGCCGAAAGCGCCATATTAAACAGCAACTTCTTAATCTTTGAGCTGGAGATTTCTGATTGTGCCTTGTCGTATAATCTGTTTAAAAGACGAGGCACAGCTGGCATCATTGTAGGCTTTAGTGCGCTCAGGTCATCAGCTAGCCGCCTTATATCTCCACTGTAGAAGCCAACCGCACCGCCTACCATGTAAAGCGCGTTCTGGAAAAAGATAAAGATTGCTGAATGTTCTTCTTATTCACGTTTTTTTTCTTGTCCCATTTTTATGGGAAACATCTGTCAGACGCTATGACGAGCTTCAAAAAAATTCTAAATAATATAAAGAATTTATGAATATTACAAAGTAATAAAGTCCAACCTGCATTTGATCTGCTTCAGCACGATTAGTGGGCAAGTTAAATCAAAATAATCGATTTGTTTACGAAGCGGATAACAATACTTGTACATGTGATAGAAGAGCAATTAAAAAGTTGTTCGTTTTATTAATACCGCTGAGCCGAGTAATATCAATAAATACCGTGTACAGGTAAGTATTTATTTAATTTTCAAACCTCTACTAATTTTCAAACCTTCAAACTGTCGAACTCCATATAAAAAAGTATATAAGCAAATGAAACCGCACATAACGCAGTGAAGTCACCGATAAAATTGATGAATATTTGTATGATATAAACCTATTAGCTTGATATTCTAAATGTTTGAAAACTCTCATATTTTGTATACATCAATTAATATACTAATAAAACGACCTATAAACTGTTATAATTAAACCTGATGATGAGTTTATTCCTGTCACATGACTGGAACTTCCAGTGATCAATCCAGATAACGTCAAAGGAAACTGAGCCGCAATAACATGGCTTGCGGCCAGCAATGGCATAGTAAAATAAATGGATGCGAACATTAAACGACTAGAACAATATTAGCCGCCCACCTAGATCTTTGTGATTGACAGCGGTAGACCGCTATCTCACCACGGAATGCGACGTGCTTGAAGATTTAGCAGTCATGCATATTGATTCACAGTATTGATACGTGTTAAGACGACTTATTATAATAAATACGCACACCAGCCGTATTTGACTATTAAAAAGCAACACTTTGATGTCATTAAAATTATACCTTTCTTAGGTAGACATTAAATAGACATACGAGTAGATAATATAAACTCGATTAAAATAAAGAAAATAAAACCAACAATAATTTACTCCCTCTAATCCTTATGTGAGTGCAAAGATATTTTGATACCTTTCTCGTTCCTTTCGCATTCATAAATGTTTTCAGGCAACTTGATTTGATTATCAAGGGTTTATATGGCATACCTATAACCGCCGACACATGGCTTAGCATTTGGCAACCTATAGGAGCCTAACGCTGGCTAAAGAGGCAACATACGAATCAAACTCATCAAGCTATCAATGATACCAACCTCGCAACACCGCTCAAGCATATGCGCCAACGGAAGGAATGAAATCATAACATCATTCTTCATTGGCCTGTGTTCGCCAAGTTGCATGGTGACACTGCACATAGATGCGACGACGTTTTCGTGGGTCAACATCACTCCTTTGGGCATTCCAGTGGTTCCAGACGTGTAGCAAATTGTGCAAACACTTTCTGGTCTTGGTGGCTAAAAACAAATTTTGAATTTATTTTTTTGACCTTCGGTATTAAATTGTGTAATATTAAAGAGTAAGCTATTGAAGAGTATTGCGTATAATAAAAATATCAATAATAAAGTAGCTTTATGTAGTTATTTTTCGTTAATATTAATAAATTACCGGAGTAGCGAGATTGGGGCTTAGATTTTACAGCTTATAAATAACAAATTATTCAAGAGGGAAATCTGAATTATAAGTTTTAACAGACGTTGCTCATTAATATGTTATAATTTTAACTGACGTTAAATAGTCCAGAAGCTCAGACATGTTTTATTATAAACACTAAGGCCGTAAAAGTCAATACTGAAATAATAACGTTCAATATAGAAAAATAAGTGTTTTTATTGATCTTAATGAAATTATACACAATTACCAGGAGCAATTACTATAAGTAGATTATTTAATGACTTAAATGTATTATGGATACAATTTCAATGTTTAAACGAACACCTATATAAATGCAATTGATACTACTTTTTATATCGATTTCGTTGTTTATTATAATAAAAATAAACTTCGCCCGCAATGGATACTTTTAACAGAAAAGTAAAATAGGAGGAAAAAGGAGTGGAGTAACACACTTTCTGTTGATTAAAATAACAATTTTATCCAAAAGATGTTGTCTATGATTGCTGCAAATAAGATTATAGAGATCATTTTTTATGTCCTTCCAAAATGTAAGGCAATCAAAGGCTAGGAACCTATGTATCTGGTATGATTGTCAAATAAAATATGAAAGATGTTATAGCAGTGTGTGATACTTACAACACACGGATGGTCTTTTTGAGCTCCCAAGATTTCAACATCAGTGAACTTCATAATCTCGACTCCTCGACTCTTGGCTCTTTGATGCGTTGACGGTGATACTTCTTTGATTGTGATCAACTTTCTTAGGCATCTCGGTGACTGGTCAAGAAGTAGATTTGCTTTTTTGTCATCCTCACAAATGACTACTGACATTTCAGCTAAAATAATAAACACAAAATAAATGAGAAGTCAAAGTAATTATAATTTATGATCGTACAAAACGAAAAAACCGACTTCACATGTCGCGATAGTCAAATTAGTCAGTATCATGTCATCAAGGTAAACAAATGCATCGATTCCGAGTTTAAGGTGTTTATCTCCGTATCTCCGGAGATTATTATCAGATCTCAATAAAATTTGAATAGGACCTAACGGGAGGCATAATATCTCAAAACAAAAAAATAATTATTCAAATCAGTTAAGATTTGACGGAGTTCTAAGGTAACAAATATAAAAAAAAATGGCTAAGTGCAAGTAGGACTCGCACTCGTAGGGTTCCTTAACTTAGTAGAGTATTTTATAACTACGAGTATCATTTTTCGCCACCACAAAATTATTTTTGTTTTTCATGGTGTTTGTATGAAAAACAAAGTTATATTTGCGGTCGCTATATCTCAAAAACTGCTTCTCGTTCTCGTTCATATCATCACCAGCATCTCGTTCAAACCAATATTCGTCCAGTTTTTATTGAGATCTACAGCATATTTTGTTTTATTTTTCTCTTCCTTACTTCAAAAGTTAGAGGGGGGGATACACGCATTTTACCACTTTAGACGTGCCTATCTTTCAAATGATTGACTTTGAGAAAAAATGGTTTTAGAAACCTTAATGTAATTTTTAAAGACCTACGTATAGGTTTGATGAAAATTTTTTTTTAACTTCAGTTCCATGTACGTCCCTTAATATTTTTTTATTTTTTATTTGAAAATCGTGAAACGTTTCATAGAATACATCTACCTACCAAGTTTCAATTTTGCAGTCTTAACAGTTTTGGATTAAAGTGGCTGTGACATACGGACGGACAGACAGACAGCCATGACGAATCTATAAGGGTTCCGTTTTTTGCCATTTGGCTACGGAACCCTAAAAAATACAGTCGAATTGATCTTTTTTGTGAAGTCTGTTAAAATGTACTAAAATGTAGGTTCTTAAAAATATTTAAACTGACATAGAACATCCAGCTTAGAAATTACCCAACTAATTATATATTTCAACACATACACATTAAATTAATTAATTCAAATGATGGTGATTATAGATGAAAAAGACGCAAAAATAACAAGATATTGTTTGGGTAAAGATTATGCAAAACTATAGGACAAAACGGACATTAGGGAGGAATATTCCTGAGATACATACTTTGATTAACAATGAAGGCACATGCGTTCGCTCCTAACGTATCATACAATGGTACAATGACCATTGAATAGCAGTATGCAGCCTGTTCTGTCATTATCCATTCTGGACAATTCTGAGAATATATACCTGTAAACAACAAATAACAATTTAAAACTAACAAAAAAAATCAAAATATTATAGGCTTGATCCATTATAATTATCTTGATGATTAAGAACTCTAAATAATTTAACTCTTAAGTGATTGCTTAAGTATAAGAAACAAAATTGTTACATTTTGTTTCTGATTATTCGATCGATGCACACAAAGATTCAATTCGAAGCACCAATTCATAATTCAACTTACCCACAAATGTGTTCTGACCAGGTGTGAGGCCTTGACATAATAGGCCCGATCCAAAGTTCTTGGCTCTCAGGAGGGTCTCATTGTAAGTCTGCCACACGTAGGGTTTATTTGGTCCCTCACGCCACCCCAAACAGTTTCCATTATCTGTAAATCAAACAGACTGTCAGTTAACATTGACATCGTCGTCGTTCTCGTTCATCATATCTCCAATCTTCCAGACCTGTTCAAAGTACTATAGGCAATGTCTTAATCGCATAATATACCAAAAGAGCTACTCTGTTTATTTTGCTTCCTTTTATTATATTTGTCCTATACAATTGGCTTGTCTCCGATAATAAGAGAAATAAAACTTAAGTGTCCCGACTACTCTAGTGGCACAAATTACACGTAACTGTATTCCTACGAACCAGTTTCAGAATGATGTTAACAATATTTTGTAATATACTGGCATTATCACGTTTGTCGTTAACGAACGGAAACGTAGAGGAAAATGAGGTATTGCTGGAGTTAAGGCACTCCTCAGTTTGTAATTGTGTGTGAACGATTTGCAACTACAGCTGCTGTTAAAGGTAATGTACTTAAATAAAATAGAGGTAGCGAGACAACGCGAAGTTGCAACAATATTTGCATTGTAAATCATTGAGTGGTGAACAGACGACCATAATAAAAGGTTTGTGGCTATCATTTAAGTTGTAATTCACTGTTCATCAAGCAAACAACCAGTAGATAATATACAATGATTCCGAGTTTTAAAATGGACATACTTTTCATGCTGCGCCCGCGAATTTCTGTTGCTGATTTTGAAGTACGATACAAAAAGTAAGTAATACGTACTTGATTCTTTAACACCTCGTCTGAATGTTTCATATAGTGTACGTGTGTCCTCGTGTAAAAAGCGTAAAAACCTTCCGTTTTTTGCTTCTTTGTAGAATTTTGACACACGAACCATTTCTGGGCCCTGAAACAAAAGTTATTAAAATAAAATTTTTGAATATCAAAACCGTATTCTAAGTCCTAAGAAACCTACGAACCTAGCAGTAGTTAGATTTCGACGAAATTAGTTATGTTATACGTATAGTTCTTGACCAGTGATCAGAAACGATGCTGTTGAATATTCTGTGCACCTGTTTGAACAATTGGACATGTTTAACAAGCACTTAATTGCACAAAGAATCACATGCTACTAATATTTTAAATGTAATAAATTACATGTTTATTTTTCGATCACGCAAAAACGGCTGAACAGACTGGATAAAATTTGACGCTTATAACCTCTCTATAAGCACATGGGAAACTTTGGGAATGACATGGGAAACTACAGTGGATTATTTTGATATTTTGAACACAGGCGAAGCCACGCAGATCAGCTATTTTAGTATAGAAAATAATTACTAGATAAATCGTGCAGCTTCTTCAGTTCAATTCAGTTTAGCCCCACAGTCTAACTAATTTTTGCAATTTTTAAATGATAGATGGAATTGATTCATAGTAAAATCATTATCGGTCATTGTTAATATCAATCTGCTATGTTATCAAGTTATTTAAAAGAATATGACGTAAATCAAGTAAACGTAGACTTTATGAACTAAGGTATGCGGTCATTGTACTGAATCCCTGCGACACAGGTACCTAATCAGCTCTAATCGTATTAACGAACCGTTGGCAACTGATAATTAACTGCGGAAACAACGGACTGATATGTTTATTTCAGGTCTGATTTCGTTTTATGAGAGCTTGTTGTTTTCTAAAATATTCTTAGGGTTTATTCTTAGTTTCGCCTACTAGGAACTTATCTGCTTGATAAACTACAGCTTTCATATGGCCTTATATTTGTCATGTTTCCAATCGTTATCTCGAAAAAAAAACGTCTTATAATTTAAATTAAACCAATTACGAAATATTGGATATATAAATAATAATATTGGAATATATAATAATAAGAGTAATATGGAATAATATTGGATATTACTAAAACTTACAGAAAAAAATCTAAATGAAATTCCTAAATATTTTGCTTTATGTCGACGCAATCCAAGTTCTCGTAACTCAGTGTGAAAAATTATTTATCTGTTACACTTTGGCTGAGATATTACCTTAACCGTAACTATAACTATTAACCGGTGATTTTATATGGAGTTTGATAGATTTTTGACGTTTGTTATAGTTAATTTTATATGGAGTTTGATAGATTTTTGACGTTTGTTATAGTTAAAATAAGATGGTGCAACTTAGCCTTAACGTGCGGAAAATGTTTGTGCAGTTATTTTTTGAATATTTTTTATTACTTTTTATTTTGCATTTGCGTCCATGCGAATTTGATTCACTTTTGACCGAATTTAGTATGGAATATTTTTATCCTGGTGCATCATTTTGTTGAATCAGAGAAATATTTAATGCAGCAGAATTAGGACCAAGTGGCACGGAGGTACTAACATCTTATGCAAATACGTTATCCGTTAACCCAATGACATAGTTGGCCCACTAACGCTGAATCTTGGCTCCAAGCATGATACTCTTACATTACGGTATATTATTATTGCGGTTTGCACAACGGATAAAATAGAACGATGTCCGGGTCAAAGTCTGTGAGATCCAATCCAACCATAAAATTGTATCATTACGATTGATCATTAGAATTACATATGATTATTCTATTCCATCATATTTCACATTATGTTCATCAATATTATTACTCCAATATTATTATTCTGCTGGACAAGGAACACCCTAGCCCTACTATCTTTCCATTCATCTTGTTTGATTGATAGCTATGTTTGATAGCTATGGGTTGCGAGTCATTCTGAAATAAGCAGCTTTTCTCGCCATTTTCTATGACAAACTGTGCGCTATGCTGATATATCACTGAGCGAAGTCCACACAACGTTAGTCGAGTTGCAACATGCTCAAAATAATAATTATAATACTTAGTTTAGATGATATAATAAAATAAGAAGAAAATAATAAAATTAGTATTGAGCTGTAGCCACTATACAACAGATTATATAATAGTTACTGCGTAACAGACACTTCACTCCCCTACAAAAACACAATACCAACGTTTATTTCAGACAATACAAGCCAAAATGTGTCTAAAGCGCTCGCCCTAGCGTTGTTATTACTTTGTTCAGCGCGCGATGTACTGGCGTGTGACTGATACAGTAAAGGGTTGACTCAATGAAATAAAAAAAAGTTTACGAATTATTTTTATTTACCTCACAAAATAACATCAAAATTCCTAACTAAGAGTCGAGAAAGTGAATTTTACGCCTTTTTGTCATTTTAGTGTCGTTAGCATAAAAAAATGAAACATATGCTTGTTTTTTTTCAAACCCGTAAAATGACTATGAAAAACTTTCGTTTCTAATATCGAATACGAATGCGCAGTTATCCCGTCATTAGAATTATAATATACGTTGCGCGCGTGTGAGCAGTGACAACCGACTGGCAGATAGTACCGCCGCAGTGACGAAAGTTTAGGTATAAATCGCAGTAGCTATGGGCGAGTGAGGGAGGCCTGACTATACTAGTTATTCCTAAATTAAGACCATAAAACGAAACATACGGTTGTTTTACTTCAGAAAAAAACATAAGTATTTAAAGCAAAAACATTCTCAGTAGCCAAAACAATATGTTGTTATTAATTTAATTACAATAAAACGATTTTAAATTAAAAAGTTGCTAAACACTTTTATATGGATCTGTCACAAAAACCAAAATGCAACAGAAAGAAAACATAATGTGAGATACATCATCAAGCAATCCGATCTTGAATTTAGTATGCAAGGTCAAGAGGAAACTGGTCACACGACGGTCGGATCGCGCCCAGAGAAAAATGTGCCAGTTGTATGACCGAGTATTTATAACAAAATCTGCGTGACAGTCTACATCAATGTCCGCGCTATTTCTGTTAAAACCACAACAGCTGAAACACACTTGGCTAGACACGAATGTACTGATTTGACTTTCATAGTTTTGCTTCCGATTAAAACTACGCGCTCATTGAAGAGTCTTTACGTTAACTTCATTGTTGTAAACGTGAATCATCTTTATGACTACCATGACGTCTCTCGCGTGTAGTAGACGGCCATTTTATTAATACGGATGAAATTGCAGAATTAACGTTCGACATACGGTTAAAATGATGCGTCAGTGGAATTTTCTATAAATATTTCAGGAAAGCCCTGAGAGGTCGCTGGAAGCAAGTGGATCTTCTTAGCTGCCAAAAACATGTCGCTGAAATAGCTGACATTGTCGTTTGGCTGGTAACTATTTCCGCGTAAACTACTCTCGCTGACAATCTTGTACTATGTGTTTTACAAAAGATTAATGAAAATTTAAACAAAAATATAACAATGTGGTTTTTTATTGCATTATTCACGATGCAAGTGAAATCGCAGAAAACGTAATAATCCTATGGACAGAACATGCACTCTCTGACTGCAACTCTGACAGCAAACATGCGAGATTAAACCTAGTTACAACGATGATAATGTTCAAAATACGAGTGTCGGATGTATCGTGCACGATACGCAAAGCGGTAGGAAAAAAACGCGAGTGAATGACGCCTGTTGAAACTTTTGTTTATGTATAACTCTATAGTTATACATATATGATTGATATATACATACATATATATATATATATACATATATACATAGTAGCTAGCTTCTATAAGTTAGCTACTATGACAGCAGTTGACATGACACAGTGAAAGCGTCCGCCAATCATATCTAGACCTAAATGCCATACATCATATCCACCAATCAGCACTGGCTGTAATCATATCCACCAATTAGCATCGGTATATTATGCATATCGCGATATGCGATATATGGATGAAAAATGTATCGTACCTAGAGAAAGAGAGAGAAAGAGAGAGAGAGAGAGAGAGAGAGATAAAACTCTGAGCTAATGTCAGCGTCACACTGTACATGAGTGTAGTACTACAAGACGTATGTCATTCGTCAAAGATTACAAGCGACGTGGATTCTGGCAATATGTCAAATATATCACTCGCCAATACCTTATCAAGTGGACAAACTTACTAGATATTGATTTGTAAACAGTTGATTCTAATTAATTGTTTATCCATAACATTCATTAGTAATACAATGTATTGTCTCTGAGAATTTAAAGCAAGCTTTTGGCACATACATTTGTGATCACATGCGATAAGTCAATTAGATTATTATCCAGAGCAATAATAAGGAATTAGAAAGAGTTCACCAAAAGCGTCAGTTCCAAAGCTCCAGTAATAGTAGATAAATATTTAATGGATAAAAGAACATTAAGTTACCACCACAGATATTTAGGAATGCTCACACAAAAGATTACGAATTCTAGAAGATTACGTACATAACATACGTCAATATACAATACATAAGTCAAAATTATCATATAAGTCAAATTTATCATAACTAGCGTGTACCCGCGGCTTCGTTCGCGTTAAAAACTTCTTTAATTTCCTTAAAAATTTTCTTTAGTAAAAACCTTTTCATCATAAAAACATTTCAAAGAAATAAGAATAAGCCAAATCAGTCCACCCGTTTTCAAACGTAAGTAATCAAGGGAAATAGGGATTTATTTATATAAAACCCGAAAAATTGTATTGATTTTCAGACGAAAATCAAAACAATTAATTTCGGGATTATAGGATGAAATAAATGGGGTTAGAAAGTCTTTTCTGACCCCATTAATTTCATCCTCTTAGGGGTGGAATTTCGAAAAAGCCAGAAAAAGTATTTATTTACTTGTGTGAAGTTTCAAACAAAAATACTATCTAATATCGTTCCTCCATATACATTTTGAACCCCCGTTTCATCCCCTTAAGGGGTGAATTTTGGAAAATCCTTTAATAGCATAGGACACCTAAATTATAATAATTATAATAATAAATTATAATACCTATGCTACTGCATGTCAAATTTCAGCTTTATCAGAACGATATTGATTTTCTGACTTATTTTCTGACTATAATATCGAAAAAGCCTGATACACGTATGTATTTATTTATTTGTTTACAGAAGTACATGTGTGAAGTTTCGAGTAAAATAAACTATCTAATCTAGTTTCTCCATAGCAACTTCGAACCCCCGGTTCATCCCCTTGAGGGGTGAATTTTGAGAAATAGCAGATACCTACGTCATAATAACTATCTGCATGCCAAATTTCGCAGCGTAAGTGGTTTGAGCTGTGCGTTGATAAAACCGGTCAAAGATAAAAATGATTTTTAATTACAAATTTACAAAAATGTTTTTTTTTTGCTATAAAGGATATCAAGCGAGTTGACGCAAAAGAATAGAATGAAAATAGCAAATCGTCAGTAGTTTGGAATGATAAGATGAAATAGATTTAGATACATAGTCGGGCAAATGTACTTGCTTGTGCTAGCTGTCAGTCATAACTCTCTGGAAGCCAAGAAATGAGATCGATTGGATGATCGAATAAACATAAAACATACATACCTAATCAATGAAGTAATCGAATCTATTCAATAAATAGGTTTATGGTATAGTATCACTAATGTTCTTGAACAATATGTTGAAGTAGATAGATCAGGGGTGGCCAACTTGATAAGATCCACGAACTACTGTTTACTGACGAAACCGTGTGCGATCTACCAAACTTAAGTACTTTTATATTTTTGCCTTGCCACGATCGACTGGACTAATAGCACAGAATAATGAATAGTACAAGTAGTAATAGCCGCGATCGACTAGTCGATCGCGATCGGCCGGTAGGCCACCCCTGAGATAGATAAATAATTTAATGAAACATTACGTTTACACTTTAACATTACGAAAATATTACAAATAAAACAGAAAACGATGCGACGCACGATCTTTAAAAGCAAGTTGATTGCTCTCATAATAACTATGCCTATTTCATATTTTATAAATATATCACGTTTCTCATTATAATTACCTTCTAATATTATTTCATTAATTTTGAATTATGAAAAGTTTATAAATATTGAAATTCAGGAAGTGTTATTATCTCAAAATAAACGTTCACGTTATCGAATTGTTTTTTTTAATTTAAATGTTGAATGTATAATATTTTGTGGTGATTATTCTCATTTCAGCAGTCACATCCATTTGTAAACATGTATATTAGATTTTGTTGCTATTTATCACTTTAATATGTTGGATCACTTATTTGATTCCAGTGATGTTTTCATTGTTGGGAGTTATTTGTAAAGCTATAATTCAACGGCTGTTTACTAAAGATACGTGTGAAACGTTTAACAATAGAGAGAGACTCTCAAAATATTCGATTCATTTACGTGACTCGTCTGGTTTCACTGCCAAAAATCTAGAAAAATGTCACGTGTAATCATTATATTTAACTTATGTCATGTATTGTAACCGATCATTAGTTTATAATTTTAGTCCGTCACTAGGCGTGGCTTACGTTTGAGCTTCGTTATAAATGTCACCAGCACACTTAATTTTGATTTATAGTATATTCATAAAGGTGCTCAAAAGCCATCTGTTTTATTTCCCGTCCCAACAAATTTGCTTGTTGATTTCTGATCATATAATACTTATGTAGAGTTGTTAATATTCTACAATGCCTCACAAGCTAAGTACAACGAGAATAAGTAATTAAGCATAAAATGGCCCATTATGATTTTTGCGCTACTTTCGATGTTTCGTGAGGTAAGAAGAACCGATGCATTTTGTACATGAGCGTTCTCTTCAATATTTAAATTTTATTTTTTTTAATACTGTATTCACAAACAACACTATGAGGTATCTCGGTGCTCGCGAACGCATAGTATCCGTCAAACCATTACATTGTTGACATTACTTGTGTAAAATCCACCGCTATGCGTTCGTCAAAATCTTCATGAACATGAATGACAGTGTCACATGACAGTGAAATTACATGGCGTGTGAGATGTGCATGGCCATCCACAATTTTGCGTGCCACAGTATCTGTCATAGGCAGACGTCATCGCATACCATAATTCAAACATTTCGCTTGTGCTGTTACATTTTGCCATAAAAATATAAAAAGAAACATGTCTGATGCGTGTAATTTTCTACATTAAATTATCCAAAAGCTGTTGCCTAGTATGCTATAGTAATTTATTGGTATCTTGGGTAATTTAAAACCACAAATTGCACAGGCAGAATAGGTACTTAACATTTTTCTTACAGGATCTATTTGACATTATTGACTTGACTTGACTTAATGATGGATATTTTCTACAAGATATTGAGAGATACTGACCACAGTATGGATACCAATTCATTAGAACTGTAACATGCCTAACTTACTACTAATGATACTAAATATAAAGTAATTATTAAGCCAATGATTACATTTATTGACTGGTTCTGATTAATATCAAATAAATAATGGAGGAATATTTAAAAAAATACAGTGCTTCATTTAAATATATTGAATACGAAATTAAATTAAGATTTGAGAACGAATCGAAAAAAAGCTAGTATTATACGAAATTAAATATATTTCGTAATCTGAGTAAAGTAAAATCGAATAAGTATATATAAAAACCTAGAATTTAACCAATCTATTTCTAGTCCAGCATTGATATCTCAACAGTGAGACTTTAAATGATCCGAGAACAAATACTACGAGAGCTCTGCCAAATAACGATGCATGAGTAACCAGAAACAATGTACCGGCCTTTACAGTGGTAGTAATTTTCGCAATAGATAAATACACAAGGTGAAATACCTAAAACAAAGGGCGTTATCTTCCTTCAATAGCTCTATTGTGATATTGACAGTATCAGTAACACTTCATCGAATATTTCCTAGTGTTTAATGATCGTCGGCAAAACACTTAGATCAGTCTACTTCATTAAAGTGTTTGTTCATTTAGACTAGCGCATTTTTTTAAGCGTATCATAAATCAAAGAACGCTAAAGTAACTATGAAAAATAATATATTAATAAGACTCCGACTCAATCATCTACAGAATGTTCTTGATCTTGACCGTCTTTTTGATCATTTTCTATGTCACCAAGACGATTTGTTTTGTCTGTATTTTCTCGTTCTAGATTAAAATATTAATGAAAATAATTGTATCTTACATATAATATCACTCACTTTGAGGACGTCAGATTGCTCGGTGAGCATTATCGGAGGTCGGATTGGTGAGACCCCAATGCAGCAATCACAACACGCCATTGTTAATGAATTTTATTTACACCACAGAATCACTAAAACCACCGTTACTTTTAAAATCTACGGTAAAGTTGCATAATCATCGCCATTTGGAGGCGCCACTGATTTATTCACTGTTCTGAATCCTTGATCGACGGTATTTATCAGGTACTTGATCTTGAAGCAGACAGTTTTGGCGATGTTTTCGAGTACCTCGTCACTTTCGTTGAAAGTTTTGTGTTCTGACAGGAGAGCTACGAGCAAGGCAGCCCGTGGTATAATGAGTTAAAAATATCGCTCAAAGATGCGCTCTGCCAACTCGAGATCGTCGGTACTCGGTAGTTTGGGGATTAGGACATATTGAACTTTGATACCGCATTATAGAGAAATTTCCTTTCAAAGTTTATGGGTTGTTTTATATCTCAACGCATAAATAAATTGTTCATTTCTAAAAAATATATATGGAAATAAAAGAACAAGAAAGGCGGAATCAAAGTATCGTAATCTTCATTAGATTTTACAATATACAATAATATAATATTATGTTTATTAAAAAATAAAGCGTATAAAATAATCTTTGTAATTTTAAAATTCTCTTTGTGTTAAAGGGCAAACAAATATTTTCAAGTTCTAAGACAAAGATTTTTGGATAAAGTATAAAACAACTAAAACCATTAGTGGCTGCTAATATCACTTTCTAATATTCTTCAATATAATAATTATTCAAATGCAAAAAGCGTTTAAATTTTCCCTTAAATCAGTTCACGTGGCACCAGTGCCAGTGTTGATGAAAGCTTTCGTACTATATTACCATAACATAGATACATAAAAATATAAATGCGTTTTTGGTTTGTACGACAAAAGCCCTTGGCTGGGTACACCTGAGAATTTTGGAACAGAAATGGGTAGAGTAGTCACTGAATACCTATTGCCTAGCCTAGACTATAATAATAAGTAATGTTTACCTAGATATGTACCTATTATGAGATTAGCAACGTGTGATTATTAAGGATTTTGACTGTAAATATTTAAAAAAAAATATATATTTTACAGATTGTTACTTTAGTCCGGTCAATCTAGACCAAAAAATATGAGTGAAGGTACATAAAATCCCAACAAGCTGAAAATCAGTAAAATTGTTTAAAACATAATTATACATAATATTTAAAAGTTCCCCATCATTACCGTGTATGGAAAAAAAATATTCAAGGTCAAAGGTCTTAAAAATGAGTTTTTTCGTGATTTTCAGAAAAATGTAAGTTTTATCATAAAAGTACCTGAGACAAAATTATAGATCATACAATTATCTATAAAAAAAATCTACAAGAATTGCGTTTTGAGAACCAATTTTAACAATGTTAACAAAAGGTCTGATAATGATGATTAATAAACTTACAGCTTCCAAAAGACTCTGCTCGTGAAGTGTGACAAGTGGCTTTTCCGGTTTGGGCCTGGTGCTCAGGTAGAATGCTGAAGCAGCTGCTACTCCAGTCAGGGCAAGGGCCCCGGCTGACCCTCCCACCATCCATAGGTACTGGTCAATTTCACTCACTGAAAAATAAATATTCGAAGTTTAAGATAATTACTAACGAATCAACAAACAACACTTTTGCAGTACACGTTCATTGTGTTGAAGTCTATCTCAAGATGTCTCAGAATCAAATGGATAGAGATTTTCAAAGATAAATAAACATAAGAATAAGTAAATAAATCTTTTGTAAAAAAGACCTTTTCTTTTTATAATCATCAACTCCATTCATTCCATTGTCAGTTAAATCTTGTACTATATTTATTTTGTGGTTTAATAGAAATAATCATGACATCGTTATTCAAGAAGATATTCCGTATTGAGGAGGTTTCAAATTTACATATTTAATGGAGTTTCTATACAACAAAATAAAATTTAACAGAATGTGATCCGTGACAGAAATGCTTCTAATGTTTTGATGTTTTTATAAGAAAATATATGCTCAAAAAATCGTCAATTACTACATTATTTTATATTGTCTTCATTTCCACTATCCTTTTTGTTTTAAGGCAATAAATTGGTATTCAAATTTTTTAATAATAAAACACTGCAGACAACTTTGAGTATTCAGCCAGACTCAAAGGCAGACAACCATATTAAAAATTATGTGAATTTAAACAGATCTCCTGCCACAATGATAAAATGTACGAGATATGTATTCATAATTTTTTTATTTGGCCAACAAAACGATCAGTGCGAAACTGAATAATAAATCATGGGATCATCAATTATCATCGCCAAATACGGCAATACGTTAATGACATATGAATTTCGTCTTAATAAAAGGAGGTTGCTGGATAACGATATGTTATGAACGACCTCTGTGTTTGTACTGATGTATATCAATCTAGTATATTCAATCAAGTATATCAATCTTCATTAGCTGATCTGATGATCAGCTAATGAAGATTGAAGAATTACTCCCAGAGCAAGCTTTTATTCCTGTTGTAAAAGTCATATGTACCAGTTTGAAGGGCATTTTTAACCGACTTCAAAAAAAGGAGCAGGTTTCTCAATTCGACCGTATATATATATATTTATGTTTGTTCGCGAATAACTTCGTCGTTTATAAACCGATTTTGATTATTCTTTTTTTGTTCGATAGGAGATATCGCAAGTGTAGTACCATGGTAATTTTATCGATGTCTGATAAGTATCTCCAGAGATATTGAGATAAACATCTCAAAATTGGTACTGAAAATGAATAGCGCGGCATTGAATTCGGTTCTTTTTTTAGTTTTTAAACGATATTATTGCAAGATTTTTTGTGTTTACGGAAGTTTAAAATCACTGTTATTATTTTTTTATTAGTAAATTTTTCTATATAACCCATGCTGTATCTGCAGTAGATTTGTAGCCATTTGTGCAATGACTTATCGTATTGCATTGATTTCTGGTTATATTTTAAATAGGTGCTGATAGAGCCCCAAAAGAATATTTTAGCAAAATTGCTAGGCAAATTGTGCATAGCATAAAATAAAACGTCACAATGAAGACGTAACATTATTCATTAGTGCCCTACTTGCACTAATGCACGCTACCGTCTTCTTGCCTGCGCAAGGAAATGTCAATAAGACAACTTTCATGCAACTCTGCAAGTCAGTTCCTGAACTATAAAGTGCTCGCGCAGGCCAGTTTAGAAAGTGGAAACTCCGGAGCAAGCGCAGACAGACATTAGCGCATAGATTTCTCGGGAATCTCTCGCGCTTTCCATTGACATACTTTTACAATGCGCGACATCCATAAATGGTATATGTTGTAACGCTGTGTTTGTTTTCAAAACTATGTCAGCATTTTGCTAATGAGGCGTTATAAAATTACAGTAAGAAATAAAAAAGCATGATTGTTCATTGTTTTATTGATGTTTCAGCGATTTAACATAATTTTAAAATCTTTAATTATTTTCGTGTCACTGGCTTACCTACATTTATGATGTTAGCATGTATATTATTTTTATAAATTATGGTTACACCGATTATGACATAAAGGGCATCAAGGGCAGACCTCTCAACGAAATTAGGGACAGGGTTAAACTAATCGCAAAAGTCAATGTTGTAATCGACATTTTGATCGTTAGAAGGGCTCCATTCAATTTGAAGGCGACGTTTAAGGTTATGTTGGCCTCGATACCTTGTAGGAGGTACTAGTTGATTTCAAAAGTTAGAACCTTGGTGATCTAATTTCCCCTCATTGTACATTCAATGGGCGTAACAAGCATGACGGCCCTTGAAGGGCCTCTCTATTAGAAACTTTTTATATAAGCTCTTTATTGACAAATTAGAGGAACTTCATAAGCATTAAGTCCTGTGTGTATGTGTCTCATTATTTGGTAGTCAATACGTTTGTTTAAAAACCAAACCTTTTCATTAAAATTTATATATATATATATATATAAAAGGAGCCATAATTTAATGAAATTCCTTGGTTAAGTTAAATACTTATTTATTCAAATGAACACCTACATGCATAGGTAGAGAGACAAGGTGTCACGATCGCTAGATTTATCCCTAGGCGTCCGATGACCATGTTATTAAGCCTTTAACCATCCAACGCGCATAGTGTTATGTATCATGTTGCCCATCTTCGAACCCGAGAACAGTATTATTATGCTTGTGCATCGGGATCAGATAAAAAGCCTGCAGAATATTTATATTTTATCTAAACTTACAGCTACTGCATTGATTCCACCAGATTGTCTTCTCAGGTGTGTCTTCAGTCTTCTTTTTCTCAGTCTTCTTTAATTTTTTCTGAATTTTTTGACATTTTTCCTTAACACTAATTTCAGTCTTGACAGCAGCCGCACCGTTCACTTTGTCCTTCTTAGCGGTAAAACCAAATTTTCCGCTACCCATTTTGTTATATTTTATTTACTTTATTTTCATAAAAACATTTTCATCGAAGTCTAGGGCATGCTTCTCAACGCCCGTTCCTACTTAAAATGTTGAAATTATTGTAAGTGCAGTTCATCGCGTGTCGTAAAGATATTCGATATCGTATTATTTTGTCGTGAAATGAATCGGAATTCATAATACTAAAAGGTTTTATAGAGTTATCTGGAGGTGGCTTTGGCCTTGTAGGGTTCATTAACATCGGTGACGATAGCTAAAACGTAATCTAGCGTGTAATAATATATATCTATAAATATATATAATCCATCGAGCCCTTATCTATTTTGCCGTGTCTACAGAAAAACGATTAAGTCACTTATAGTAATAGATGAAGATACATTGTGTTAAAATATAAAAGAAAAAAACTGTTCAGAATACTAAGTTTTACTCATTTGCGTCAATAAACTAACAACATTGTATGGCAAATAAATAAATAAATAAATTGCAGGTGCAATACTAGAAGGCAATAAAGTATAAATTACAAGAATGATCAACACGGAAAACGTCGTTTAAGCGCAAAGATCTTATCACTGAAAATATACGTGTAGGTAGTCGTGTCAGATTAATTGGTAGTCGGATAAACAAAAGTATAAAACCACTAAGACAAACAAACAACAGTGTAAATTACAATGATGAGCATGTGGCTCTTATTAATAATGGAAATAATAAAGGTGTCGTCACGTGATTAAATGTCATTTCTGAGTATGGTTGTACTCGGTAAGCAGGAGCAGGTCAGGGATATAAATTACAAAAGATGACATGATGGGATCGATCTAAATACATTTTGATTGTCTTGATATACCATTTGAACAGGAATTCATTTTTGTTTACTTCTAATAAACAAAATGAAAATAAACGATAAAGAATAACTGCAATGGTAAAATATAAAAAGTCCTAGTTTCCAGTAGACCCAGCATCATCAATCACGCACTACAATTCTTCAGCGTTGAGAAGCAATATACTTTGACTTTCTTTTTAAATCGAATTCATGTAAAATTTAGAATGATACAAACTGCAGCGGCTGAAGCTTGTATAAACATTAGGATTTTCAGAATGCAAATAAATTTCTTCATCTACATAGTAATTATTCATAATTACTATTGAAAAATTCACCTTCAACCAAAGAATCTTTAAAATATTTACGATAATAATAAACGTGGTCATTACTTTTCCTCCGTGATATAGGTAGTGCCTATCTCTCTTAAATTTTTATGATGATTTAAATTAGCCCTGCGCCATTATTGCCTTGAATTATATAATTGGGCATGATTGCCATAAGATTACTACATCGAGGTTTTAATGGCTTCAGTGCGATGTGTGAAGGGAACGTGTGATTACCGATGATAAATATTTGCTGCTCTGTCTTTAGGGTTGCTTTATAGACTTTTAATTTCTACACAAGGACCATAATTATGGGAGAATTTTAACTGATGATTATGAGTTTGAAAGTGTGGGTGTCAGCAGTTTTTATTCATTGGTTTTGAGGCAAATATACTTTGAGCACGTTAATTGCTCATGAAAATTCAACGCTAAAAATTTAAAGGCCAGTTTCACCAGACCCTCATTAAGTGTCAGATCTAAAAAAATATACTACATTTAAATGTTGCCAAAAATCTGACAGATATTAAAGTTCCTAATAAGGATATCAGGAACCGGTGAAACTGGACCTTAATGTAAAAGATAACATTTAATTAAATATCTGATAGGCTAGCGTTTGACATTAACATTGAACTTAACACAAGTTAAATCTTTGTTATTTATGATCTGAAGTAAGGCACAAACTAAATAATAGGACTCATATAACAAAATACAAGCAAGAAGATTCATATTTGAATTAATTAAAGATTTTTTTTATATCTGATAGGCGCTAGTGTTTGACCACTCTCGCCTGGTGGTAAGCCATGGTGTGGTCGAAGATGTTCAGTCAGGCAGAATATCGATATAAAGCCCCTAAACACCTGTGGATGAACACCCGTGCTAGAATTTGAACCGGTGACCGGCTTAGAAGTCAAGTCATCTATTCCTTAGAGCAACAGCTAGTCACAGGTCACAACAATGATTCAAAGTTCCAATAAATCCAATATATCACATCAAAGAAAAGTAGCTTCCGGCCAATGTCCTCAATTCCTGAACAATAATCCTCACATTCAAAGCAGTGCTAATCCTCTTACCCAATGCGAATCTACGCTTTGACCTAATAACTGAGAAGTATCTATTACTTTATGCAAAACACTTTAGTGCGATTTCGCACTTTGCTGATTAACATCGTCTCATAAATGAGAATCTAAGAGATATTCTATTAGAACGACATGGTACTAAATTGTTAAGTGGGCGATTGTGCCAGTGGGTGGTACAAACCGTACAAACCCAAGTTGTAGGTACAAAACGAGCGTTATTAATGGCTGTGTTGAATTCGTACCACCTCTAGGCAATAATTCATAAACTAGGACCTGCAATACTGCTTTTGTGAATGTTTATTTAGGAAATTCGTCATCGTTTTATGATATTGTGAATTTTGTAATAACGAAGTTGGTTTTGAAAACAATGATTATAAATTAGGTAATGTTTACGTTTCCGATTGCAGTCTAAATATGGAAGTGTCGAATTACACAGACACATCAATAAAGTGAAATATTTACGTTTTCAAAAGGAATGTTGGATATTTTATCATCGAATTATACGTACGGCATAAAATTAATGTTATTTTGTAACAAAGTTAACAAAATAAATCTCGTTTAACGATGGTTTTTATTGTGTAATGGTCAAAGCGTTTGTTCCTTTTACTTCATACAATTTCATTACCAGGTCCGACTACCTCTTCGTTGGCAAACGTGACCACAGCCGCGTTCATTCTATTCAGCCGTTCGTACCTACCTACTACGTACTAGTTATGGCGTGGCATGGTCAAGTACTGTGAACAAAAGCCCTCTAGTGCAGCAGCTAGCCTTTTTGTACTTGCCGCTTCGCTAGACTTCCTGTGCCCATTTTAATGTTAATAATATTTATGCACTTTGCTTTGTTGGTGGCACGAGTAATTATTTCTTTGTCAATAGCGACTTAATACTACAGCATGTTTGTTTAGCTTATCAGGACAAGGTACCTATAACAACTATCAACAGTAGCAGAATTTTAAAAAATAACTTTGTATCACATTAACGAATTTATAAGTTATAATTATTGTATTAACTTTAATTATGTAAAAATAAGTTTCGTTCAGTTATCATAAAAGCTCGGAAAGAAAACATATCTTCTATGAAAACAAAATAATTGTTAATAAGTTGATTGTAATGTTAATAAGTAATTGTTACATCTAATATGCCACCAAATTAACAACAATCGGAATTACGGTAATTGTGGCGGAACTGTAGGGGACCAATAAAGCTGACGAGTGTTTCCGCCATATCGGAACATTCACACCTAACGGTTATTCCAACGTTTTGATCTGGTTCATGAAACAATAAAATTACCAACTGCTTTCATGTCCCATCGTTTGTATCATCGTAATAGGCCGTCATTGTTGAATAGCAAAACCGTCGGATGGAAAATAATTCGGGGATTTTACTGAATAAACCAGCTGTTCAACTTGAAACGCCCGTTATGTTCTTGCTTTAGTATCATCAGTTCAACACCCTCTAGTATACAACGAAACAATCATGTCATCGAGCCTGAAAAGCATTAGCCAATAAATGTTATCGCGTATTTATTGAACCGCAGTGCATTCTGAATTGTAACTGCCTATACAATTGCAGCGGTTGACTATAGCAAACTATAAAGATTGTGGGTAGTGTTAGACCCATAACAAACGGCGAGGTCGATGAACTCAGTCGCTGCGTATTTTGATAAGGTCGTCAATTTTCAATTTACTTTTATTTATTTCGCGGAATCTCAGTTACAGTTAAAAAGCGCTGCGCGAACCGTTTTAATTACTATATGGTCACGTAGTTGTAGTAAAAATGTACCGTTAATGGAAAGTGAGATGACATGCCGGAGTCGGGCTTTATTGTGCGTCTCCGCTTTTTATGTTCATGCTAAAGTAAAGATAACCGGTGCAGTTCATCAAACCTTGCGTTTTGGAACCTGTTTGTTGTTGCTATAGTATTTTTTGCTAGCAAAAATTGAACAGTTCGGAAGTCTCAACGATACATAAACAGTATTCAATCTTTAAGCCAAGAAAAAATATTTTTAATTGCAATGAACTTGCATGTTTGAATTAAAAATAACTATAAAAACATTTTTTTAAAAGCTTCAAATAATTTGCTAATTTAAAGACTTGTAATAAAAAGTACTTATTCATGAGAAATAAATAGTTTAACTTAAATTAAAATATCCTTACATTTGTCATCAGAGTATTTCCAGTTTTTACAGCCCTGTCTATAATGTTACATTGTCAACAAACTGACATAGGTAAGTGTTGCCAAATTTTATCTCAATCAGATACCAGCAAGTGGATGAAAATTTGCTCGCATGTTTTGAAGTAAAACTTACATACGAACGTAGCAAGTAAAAAAATGGTGGTAGGTATCAACCCACAATTACTGTTTGCTCTTACTACGTTACTATTCACGAATCCAAAATATTTATACTAACTTTTATGTAAATGACCTTTATTGATTATTTAGGTAAATTCTTTATACACCGAAAAATATGCAAACTATATTATATTATATATTAAGAAGTCATTGACCTTTTAGCATTTTACTATTAAACAGACTGGTATTTCGTTACAAAGGAATAACGTTATTCGTAAAAGTTGTTTCAATTTTGCAAATTCCTGAGAAAATTAGTCTTGAAGCAGTTTTGATTAGGCACCAATTATTTTTTATTTTCAAATAATTTGGAATTTTTTATCCTTGTGTTAACTATAAAAGGTATAAAACTCTGATAAGCAAGTAAATGCACATACTTTGAAATTTAAGTAGGTATGTATATATATTGCGCTCCATTTTCGTAAACATACACAAATGCACTCACGAGACGTCAAAGCAAAAGCATAATAATGTGTAGTGAGAGTAAGTAAGTGACCACGTGATATTAGTCACGTTAACACCACCATGTGAATTAACACTTTTAATAGTAAGTACATAGCACATACCAAATACATGACCTTGCATTAATGCTATTGTAGAGAATATATCAAAAGATCAATGGCTTTACGAAATAGAAAGAAGATTTATTGATTAAAATCAGAAACGATCCTAAGTTTGTGGTGGAAGGATGGTGGAAGGATGGCATGAATATTATTATCTATAAACGCAAACAAACAGAAAAATCCATCATTAATCATTATCATCAAAAACACATCTACTCCGAGAATTAAAAAAACAAGCAACCATCAGATTTAAAAGACCAATGTGTTGTAAATGAGAAGTTCCCATTGTACAAGAACACGACATAACAACAATATAAATTCTGACTACATCTTCAATAGCTCTTTAAACACTGTACCTACTCGGTAAATAAACATAAACATTGTCTACAAATGGCACAATAACAATGTTTATGGAAGGAATGTCATCGTTCAAGTGACAGGTTATGTGTCTAGAAGGATGCTTTTATAGCTTCAAGGAATAAAACTGCTTCGACATAACTTAATGGTGTAACATGTTTAAGTTAGGACTTAGGACTTTAAATTTATTGCTGCTTGGAGAATGAATGGACATTCTGTTATAGACTGTCAGCTCCTTAACAACTCTTAAACCAACTGCAATAATTTTATTTTGCTAAGTGGTTTACTACCAAATTATGTTAAGTTGTAAACTATTTATGCAATTGAGAGTTTATTAAGACTTGATACTTTATTAATTACAGTAACTTCAAAAAAGCCAAGGATTCTAATCAATGAATATAACGCAAATAAATATGAGTGAAAATGTTGTAATCTTCGCTTTGATAAATCCGTGGTATTATTGTGTTATTTCAGCAGCAAACAAGCTTTGAATCTGAGAAAAATACATAAGTAAATCTGCACAACATTTCAAAAAAACCAACAAATGGCAATTTAAAAAAATATTTAAATCGTCTTATCCAAACGTGAACATTTATATTTTAAGGTCAACTGTCAATTGTTGAGTGCCCTACGAGGAAAGGGCTCTTTTTGTGAGCGTCCCTTCAATTTGTTTAACCTTCGGATCTGTGCAAAGTGACGACTATCATTTATCTTTTCGACTGGCATGAAATTAAATGGAATTATGGTTATATCCTGCAGTTTCTTGGTCTGCCACTCAAGGCTACGTTGCTGTCGTTTTGCCAATAGTAATTTTTATGAAATAAGGTATATGTAAATTTGAAATTAATAACAGTGCTATAATAGTGCCAAATAATATGATAATACATAAGAAAAAATAAGATTGACTTATATAAAATAAGATTAATTACAAAATTGAAGAAAGAGACTAACTTTAATATGGCTATTAGGCAAATTCTTAAACCAAAATGGGCAATCAATAACTACTGATTAACAAAATAAGCAAGCTATAGTAAATTAACGGTGATTTAACAAACCGGCTCGAATGGGAGAATGTTATTAATACGCCAATTAAAATAGTTTAAGCCATATCGACGCACACTTAATGCGGCATGTTTTATATGAAATGAGCCGTTTGTCTCTGTGTTTGGACAACACACCGGTAAGTTATAAAATATTCTTAACCGTTTTAACACAATCTCTTGCTATTATCATATTTTACCAACTTCACAAAAAAGGAGGAGGTTCTCAATTCGACTGTATATATATATATATTTATGTTTGACCCTCAGACCTCAGAATCCAGTACCTCAGAACTCCGTCGTCAACTTAACAGATTTGTTTTTTTTTGTTTGAGAGATTATGTCTCCCGTTGAATGAGACCATTCAAATTTTATCGGGATCTGATAATCATCTCCGGAGATATGGAGCTAAACAATATAAAGAAATTTGTATACCTTGATGACATGATTATGGCTAGTGGCTGTTTTGACTATCGCGGCATGTGAAGTCGGTTTTTTCGTTTTGTACGATCATAAATTATATTATTTCTAATTTAACAGGATAAGCACGAACTAAGCATGGCAGGACACTTCGCCACATATGCATAAAAGCGGCTGATGTAAACTTTACTTTAAACTAAACCGTAGTCATTGTTTGGTAATAAGCATGTAACGTTGAGATAAAGAAATTTAAAGAGTAGACGGTATTAAGAAAACAGCAGTCAATACATGGATGAGAACTGCGAGAGGTATTTTAAAGTCGCGAAACTAAAGAAAGGAACTATGCTCAAAGAACCCTGCATAGAAATAATAACAGGATAAAAATATGAGGAAAATATGAAAAGTTAAGATCTAAGCCAGTCACATTTCGCAATTATCGATCTTTCCTATACCTATTCAAATACTTAAGTTGTCGACGAGCAGTCGAAAGGTCACGTACATTTTCCGTATGTTAATATTTCTTAGTAATGAACTGAAAACCAGCGGATAATTTTTAATCTTTTTCTTTATCAAGAAAGGCAGGTGTTTGACTCAACAAGCCGCCTTTTACGCTCTCTTGATATCTTGGTTACATTTATATATATGGTTGTAATAACAGGGATAAAGAATATAACGCCTAAAACAGACTTTATAAAAAACGAGCTACTAAAGAATATGATTTCTATGAATTAAAATTAATAGGAATTCGTTGGAATACGCATTGAGAACGGCTAAAACTTAATATTTAAAACTGATAAATTATTGGACATTTTGGGCCACCGGCAACTTTTAAAAGAAGATACTAGAATCGTTTATAAAAAAAACACTACGTCAAATGCCCCGCTAGTCACATTTTGAGTACCAAGTTTGAAGTGTGTATCTCTATAATTATACTTATATGAAGATACTCATCAGATCTCGATGAAATTACAATGGTATCATAGAGATGTACCCTACTAAGAATCATTCGAATCGGTTCACAACTGGAGGTGTAATCGCGTAACAAACATACAAAAAAGATATAGACGAAATAAAAACCTCCTTAATTTTGGAAGCCGACTGAAAATAAAGGAAAACTGATAGTGCATATTATCTTAGTACTATTAAGTATTCTGTGATGTTGTATGAGATTTATTCAAATTTGTACATGTCGGCGTCTGGCAGATCAGCTTGAATGAAATAATAAAGCAATAATAAGAATATACAGACGGACCACAAAGTGATCCAATAAGGGTTACTTTTTCCTTTTGAGGTATGGGCTACGGAAACCTCACGAAATATGCTCCTAGGCTCCAAGCTAAGGCTAAGCGTTGCAATGAATACAAAATGCCCTTTAGATACAAGTATAAATATTCGCCTAGTGATATTCTCTCGAACCCGATGAAGAAAGTTCCTCGAAAAGATCTTTTATCAGGAATGCTTCAGAAAATTATAAACGCGCCAAGAGTTCAATAACTTAACGGAATATTATATAAAACATTTTTATTAAAAATATGGCTTTACATATATATCCAGGGATAAACATAATTTTGCAAATTTTCTACAACAGGCAAAAGATTATGAAAGGTAATTTTATTTACGTGTAGGCATTTCGCTATCGTTAGACGAGGACGTTAAAATCATAATCATATCATAATCACTATAGATTATGATTAAAAAATAAAGCTCGGTCAATGAACTGGCTCATAGGAACCGCAACAGAATATGAAGTACCAACCACAAAGTAAAAGATAATATCATGTGTGACCTAAAAAACAAACAATGGTCCTCAATATCCACCATAGCAAAACCCTAGGCAAAGGGCTTAGTCGTGATAGCCTGGGGCACGATCCGCTATTGCTTTCTGTGCAATAAGCCATTAAAATAATGGAACCCTTTAGCTTGGCTATTGAAGTAATAAACGCTTTGAGCAAGAGGCTCAGAGGCAAATGCCAACATGAAGATTGAGTGAACGAATTGGTAAAGATTACTTACCTCTCAGAAGCAGTATAATGAATTGGTGAATACAATTATAATATGGTTGAATAAATAAGAAAGTATGACTTATAAGATTGCACATAAGTACTCTATCAAAATTTTAATTTTTTTTGAATTAATGTGTAAATACTATTCAATAACTTTACTAAGTATACCTGCTTACACTAAAAAGACTTTTGCGAGATCTGTAACCATCGTTACGCTTAATCAACACAAATGCACACGTGCTCTTAAATTTGAAGGCAAATAAGGAAAAATCACTAACATATTTCCATAAGATTTTAGACACAAAAATATCAGAAAGATCTATAGTTAAAATGTGAATAAAATATTCGTTAAAAAATGTGGTAAACCCATATTGTATCCATAATAAAATACAAAGGTTGCATTGACTACTTAATTTTGCTAGATTTTTGTTATTACTGACATCGACCATATAAGAATAATCAACTAATTAAAATCAAGCAAAATAAACAGACTATGCTAAACAATAAAATACTAAAACAATAAAAAGTAACATAATTGTTTGCTTGTCGGAATTCTAGTTAAACCAAACAATGTCGCGTGAGTTGACTATCAACAAAACAATTTAATGCGCCACCGATGAAATTCCAGCTCCATAGCACCTTACATTTTTCAGCATTTTTATAATACGATAAAAGTAATTAATACAACACAAAATACACACGATATCGCCAATATCAAACAGAGAAGCAACGTGCACTGTCACCGGCATTCAACGTGAAATACGCACAGAATAGTTACGTACGATTATCGACACTAAAGTTTATCGATGCGTCCGTCACTAGTTTTATCGAGTATCAAGATATCGAGTAAGCGCGCGCGCAGGTTTTCGCGCGGCCGATTCTTCGGCCGGCCAATGCGACAATGCGCCTCCATGAGCCGACTTAGTGCTTCCCCCAGTCACCATTTAACTAGCCACCTCTCTCTTTTGACGGACCGCAACGGTTCGCAATCCAGCTTTTACAAGATTAGGGACAAACCAAGCCGGTTATGATTCTCTATATTGGAGAACTTATTACATAGTTGATGCTAAATCGAATAATGCCTTCTACTTAAATTTTCAGACATACTCAAAAATAGTACTCGGTTCATAATTGCGTAGGTATTAGAGTCACGTTTGAGCTTGATCTTTAAATTAGTCATTTGGTAAAAGTAGACCAAACTTGCAGTTCACTGTATGCATCATTCATGTAGTTTCCAGCAGCTACCAAAGAAGCAGAAACTAAATTAAAATACAGAAACAAACAAGAATTATTAGCAAACAAGAAGTATTAGCATTTCAAAGTGAAGCTTTAGAGTGCAAGTATGTCAACGACCACGCTGAGAATCCAAATGAATAAAACAATTCAACTTAAAGTTCACGTAGGGTAAGAATATTATAACAATGTTTTATATTTATTCATATAATAAATTCACATACAAAATGTTGATTATGGAAGATATTGAGATCATTGGTCCCACAACGAGAAATAGTTACTACAAAATGTGGCTTCGAGTTTTACCTAATTAACATAAAAATCTGAAAGTTTTAAGAGGAAACGCGGGGTGCACTTTTCCATACAAATGTATTTCCCCGTTTCCTCCCTGGAAAATGTTTCTAGAGAAAAATTTGTTTCTACAAAAATCAAGGTCAAAACAATAGAATAGAAATTAGAAGCTTGCAAAAAATTTTATTTGGAATTTTTGTAAATTGTTAAACACAATCCAATTTTTTTTTTTTAATTTCGTCGCATCGATACTTCGCACCGTGGCTTAATTGGCAAAGCACCGGAACATGTTATTCCGGAGGTTGCGGGTTCAAGTCCCGTCGGTACGATGAAATTTTGGATTGTGTTTAACAATTTACAGAAATATAAAGTGTGAAACACTTCAAAGAAACATAATATTTAATTTGGAATTGTTTCATTGAATTCACGAAAGGGCTTCATTCCAGAATCTTACACGTGATTTAGGCCTTGCATGTCTAACATCTTCGAACACACCAACGCCTACCGTTGGGCTGGCTTAGTTACCGTTTGACCATTTGTTCGCCTGGTAAGGCGAGTAGTGGTCAAACGCTAGCTTATTAGGTATACTCGGTACCTCTGCCTGGTGCTGTGCTTCGACTGTGGCTTGAACCAACAGTACCACAACAGTACTGGGATAATATTAGGTGCCAGGCAGCAGTTTGTGCTACATGGATTGGATATATGTCGATTTTCGAGCGCCTCGTTTTACTGCCGTATTCCAAATCCAGTTTTAAACCATTTTAGTCCGCAACATCACTTAACATCAAGTGAGTAAGTTTGAAATCGGTTAAAAAGGAAGAAAACCTACTTATCTAGATTTTTTAGAAGTAGATACATTTACACACATATTTATTCGTTTTAACGCCTTGCGTGACATTTGTAATTATTTTACTAGACATAAAATCATTTGCATCACTGACATGCGGAATTAAGCCAATTAATTATATGTTTGTTTTTGAATGTAATTATTTCCCCAAGAACTTTACCAATCTAATTTACTTAGATGTGTGAATAATATGGATTTATATCTGAGTATATTTTCTGATTGGAGGTTCTTGGTAAAGTAATCTTGTTGTTTACCCGTATCAAACCATAATAAAAGATTTTACAATTGATTTATATGTTTCATTTAACTTTGATTTTAGTTTGCTCTTATTTTATTATACTGAGAAAAACATTATAGTTAGTATAATATGAATAAACACTACGTTAAAAACATTATTGTGTTTCTTATCTTGTAATAAATTCTGCACTTAAGACAGAGTATACACCTGCAGTATTTATCTTGTCTTCACAAACGGACAGACAGACAAACAGATAGACGGGCAAAGACAGACAGGCAGTAGGACAGACGGACAGAAGGTAAAACGGACATTAGAACAGACGGACAACAAAATGATCCTATAGAGGATCTTTTTGTTGTCCGTCTGTCCGTTAAGAACGAAATCCTATGCGTCTCTTTTTGCCTTTTGATGTACGGAACCCTAAAAATACGATTTCATATCGATAATAGTAATTATATATAGTTGTAAGTAATTATTATGTAACCTAAAATACACCTGCTATTTATGCAGAAGAACTGTAAACCTATAGTTAAATACACTGCTAAATCCACTTACAAAGTATTTTTTAATACAGATACAAAATAAAACGTAGAACAAGTTGAAAAGAAAGATAAATAGTCCCATTCTTCTGCCAATCTAGCAAATAGAAATAGCTTACAAGATTACTTTACATGTGACTAGATAATGGTTTAATAGATGATAACGATCAAACTCACAGAATACATTGCTACTATATTTTAACCGACTTAGAGGAGGGCTCAATTCGCTTGTATTTGTTTAAATGTTTTTAACCTCAGAACTCCGTCTACCTATAATTTATTCACCGATTTAAATTATTCCTTTTTTACTTTCCGTTTGGTCCTATTGTAGGTACAATTAATCAAGGTCTGATGAGAATCTCCTGATATATCGTGATTAATACCTCAAACTCGCTACTGAAATGACTAGCGCAGCATGTAATGTCAGTTTTTTTGTAACAATCGTAATTATTTACTTCGTTATTTATTTTTTTAAGCAAATGAAGGAATATAGCAAAATGAAGATCTTGAAATCGCAAGTGATCAATCTTCTAGGCAAGCACATTTTATATCACATATCACCTTTTTTGTTGGTTATCTGTCACGCTGTATCGTGATGTCAAAAAAAGCTTGCTTTAAAGCACGGAGACTAGACTCTACTCTAGGTACTTTAAAACTAATCATGAAATACAACTCCATATAATGACAATCAATGACATAGTATGATTATGTAACCAGACAGGCTATGAATCTTACAAAATCAAACAAAACATTAAAGCCACAAGGTGTGTAGCATTCTCATATTGGTACTAACCTGCTAGATACACGGGTATTCCTTTGACAAAGCTAACATGACTAAAGACGCAATCCTTACGAAATCCGTTTACATATTGACTTAAAGATTCCATGTCAATGCAGTCATTCACTTGCTCATAGATACTATTATACACACTGTAGTCAGGGCATCGAACGACACAAAGCTCGTTGGCACTGAAGTAATAGTTTTAATTACAAAATTACATTAACCACAGTCATAAAAACAGTGGATGCGGTTAAAGTATCTCAATAATAATCAACGCAGTACGCCATTATATTAAGGAAACTTAAGATTTGCCAACTAGATGTGATTGGTTCTATTGTATACAGATACAATGTATTTAAGGCACAGAGCCAATTTCAGATATACACACAGAGGTTTAATTTAATGAAACTTCGTTCATAGGGTTGGTACATAATCGTACATTGCATACGTTGCAAAACGTTGTATTGTAAGTACCTGAGAATAAGAAGTAGAAAAGCTTCGCTGAACATTGAAAATAGGGAGTGAATATTCGAAAAAGTTCTAGCGTGTAATAAAAATGCCTATAACGGTAATGTACAAATAACAAACAAGCAGAACAAGTAATAAGATCGTTTATAAAATTAATAATTTTTAACAAAAAAAACAACTTCAATGTAACGACCTAAAAAGTAAAAAATACGATTTTCAAAGGTTCCCCGCGATTTCTCTGGGATGCCATTATCAGATCCTGGTTTCCATATCATGCTACCGACCTTTGGATATCTTCTTTCCAACAAAAAAAATCATCAAAATCTGTTCATAAACGACGAAGTTATCCGCGAACACATAAAAAATACTCGTATATACGGTCGAATTGAGAAACTTCTTTTTTTTTTTGAAGTCGGTAAAAATACTAAAACAGCCGACTTCCATGCCGCGCGAGTCAATTTCAGTTGCAAGTTTGAGACGTGTATCGACATAACTCTGGAAATACTTATCAGATCTTGATAAAATTACAATGGTACCACGCTTGGGATGGCTCTTTTCCGACAAAAAAAATCATCAACATCGGTTCATAAACGACAAAGTTTTCCGCGAACACAAATAAAAAAATATATACGGTCTAATTGAGAAACCTCCTCCTTTTTTGAAGTCGGTTAAAAGATACATTAATAATTTTGCTTCTGCAGTTAGTGAATCGCATTTACCGCTGTGCTAATCAAAGAGCTCGAAAGTGCTCAAATTAGCAATGACTCGGGCCAACGCACGGTGAATCTAGGTGGAAGAGACCTGATTCGATAAATCGGGTACCAGATCGTTATCATCAACCTCCTTCAAGAAGCCTTGAAGAAGGTTGATTTCAAGAAGATGATTGTATTGTTAAATGTGTGTATGAGTGATGTCAGTTGTCGATCAGTTCTTTTAAATGGACTTGACAAAAATGAGTAAACCCTAATTTGGACTCAATAGGTAGATCCATAGTCCGGGGTCGAATCAAGTAAATGCATGCTTTGCAAATGCACTATGTAAACAGTTCGGCGGAACGTCGTAAACCTGAACAAGGATAAAGTGAATGGACACATTCAAATAACCGATTCATTTAAATTGTACGTTACAGACTTACCTAGAACTAAATACAGTTATATTATGTTATCTCATTCTTAGTAATAGTGTTCTTCTCTAATACGTTTCATTTTTGTGTTTTATTATATTTCCGAACTTGAGTTCTACTTTCATAATCGGAACTTAAAAGATTCGTCCTGATGCACGCCAAGTAAGTACAATATCATTGCTAATGAAAATGATATAATACGAATCACAATACAATTGTCTTTTGTCTGAAGAGTTTAATGAATCTATTTAAACAAGCTTTTATTTAACTTGCCGTGTTAGTAAGTGTTTGTGTGAGTCAAATCTGAGAAGCTAAATCAGAACCAATTGCTGACGTTAGATTGAACTCAAATTTGGTATACTTGGTATCTTCAGTGACCATAGAATAATATAGTACCATCGAGGTGACTTGATGATGGATCCGGGCTGTAGGGACTGGAACTCCGTAAAAGCAAATGGATAGACGGTCGCATTTGGGCTAGTAGATATGCATTGTTATCATTAGCACTTTTCATTACACATGATAACGTCTTGACAAAAAGCTTGTGTAAAAAAAGTTTTTACTTTTAATTTATTATTATTTCGAATGTAACATTTCAAAACACCTAAACGATCGATGGTCGCAAAGCTTCGTTACATCTCAAGTAAACGTCTAATATTTTAATAGTAAAAATAAACCTATAATGGTGCTTCACTTTAACACACAATCTCATGTAATCTCCATGTCTGTACCCGTCACGGACTCAGACTCCATTATTATGAAGTGCATTATAAATCTGATAATAAAATGAACGCCAATTGGCCGAATAGAAACTAATTACGTAAAAATATCTTTCGATTTTGTATTCCATTTTTTTTAAACGTGTTATTCACGCTAACGCAGAATTGACGAAATTTTAAAAGCTTCATTACTTTTACGGACTTCAAAATATGCAAGCTCTAGTTGAAAAATGTGATTTAGTTACCTTATTAAGAACAACTAATATAATTTATAGGTTTCATAATCACACAAGCGAACACATGCTTGTTCGAACTTTGTAAATGCATAATTCGATCAAACGGCATTCGATTTCTATCAGCAAAATACCATACATTCCTAATTTAGATCAGAGTATTCGAGAAGAAAAGCACGGAAATATTTAAGTTGTTAATCTCACCATCAATACGTTTTAGACATTACAGTATTCGATCAGACATCTTTCAACTTAGACCAGCGATCCCACAGCATAGCTAAAAAACCCGCAGGTGGTGGCAGAAAAATGAAAGATGAAAACACACGCCACAATGCTGTCATTAATCCTTTATGAGTTCCCCGACCTCGGTGTAGACTGATAGACAATGGTGGTAGTCGCGTTTGTGAGCTGAATTAATGCGTATGCACAATTGCATTAAGGCGTAACAAGACAGTTTCAGATGGGTATGATCACATTATATAACAAGAAAATCCTCTAAAACGAGAAATTACTAGAACAAGACGCAGTTAAAAACTGTATCGATCTGTATAAATCCTCTGGTGGATATAAATTTTAAGTTCGAAAGCGAACATTTATTAAATTTAATAAAATTATTAACATACTTACTCGCCTCATCAGGAATTCAAAATACGGCATTAGAAGCATCAACTGATTAATATTACTTTTATATTCTTTAAGAGAAGTAGTTATTAAGCCTCATTTCACTAATGGCAAGTTATCTACTCTACATAGGATAAATGACGTAAATCCTGATATTCTTAGGAAGGGAAACTACCGCAAGGTATTGATAAAAATAAATATGGAAGGGCGTAGTTAAGGTGGGGTAATCGCCCCAGCATTTTCCTCCTCAAATCCGCACTTGGATATGCACATGCAATGGGAAGCGGGAATCGACCAGCCTTGAACTTGCGCATGCGGCTCTATGCGCCGATGAATGCGAAAGCAGTCGCCATTTCTATTCATCACGTCACAATATGCGTAAAATTTATGTAAGATATTTTCCAGCATGTACGGGAATACAATAAAATAATGAAGACGATAAATAATATCATTTATTGACTACACTAGTAAAATGTTAAATGATCTCATTGTCTTAAATCTTACCTACTCGTATTTACGCTTCTGAATCTTATTCTGCCAAAATCAAAGATGCAAAAACGAGATAAAACAGTTTGAGAAGTTTAATGAAGGTATCATCATTATCAGCAATCTTGATAATGAGTACTTCACAAAGGAACAGCATAGATAGGTACAAATAATTTTCAAACATCACATCTTACAAATCAACATTTCTTTACTCCTTTGAAATTAAGTCACCTGAGATTTTACGGTATAAAACCTATTTGCCGGCGTTTTTTACAAAGTTTATTACAGCTATCAAGTCTTCGTGACTTCGACGAGACTGAAATATGTTAATTAAGCTTAGATGATGGCGTATCTAAGTGCGTCTACCTATGAAGTAAACGTGGCTCTACCATTTATTCTAAAGCCCCTGTCACACGTAACTATAGTGCTTTGTCATTTTGAATAAGTGCATATTGGTATAGCTGGAGGCTGAGAATGTATAAATGGCTATTTGACTCTAAATGGCAGTTTGATTCGATTCAGATGTTGTGGTAAATAACTCTTTGTATTTTGCATGCTTAGAAGAGGTTAATTTAAAGCTTGGGAGCAATCGTAACAAAACTGCATTATGAGGTTGATAGCTTAGTAAATAATTGTGTTTAAAACCATGTTAAATTTTAAATTAAACATTAGAATAGCTGTGTGTATAAAAAAGACATATAAAATAAGTGTACCTCATTTCTGGTGTTAATATTACTAATTTAAGCGTTTATAAATGCTTCACTACTTTTATCAACAGAAACCAACAGAGCAAGAAAACGTTATTGCTGAACTAGAAACTATTATGCAAATTGAAAAGACAATTTAATAACGACTCCATGTGTTTACTTTAATAATAACCATCACATTCTTGTTCCATTGAAGAACGGTTTCCTTTCGATCGATAATAACATAGGATGGAGACCATTTTCCGTTTTCTTTTTGTACAACTTTATGAACATGATAATGATAAACGTTCTCGCAATTCCATAAACTGTTTTACTGGTGAGAAAAGTTTAAACGAATGGTAATTTTAGTAGCTGTAGCATAAAACTTGTACTTAATAGAAGGTGCTCATACTAATGTTTGCATGTGTATGAAAGTACACGTCAAAGTCAATTACAGCCTTGCGCCAAAGATGGTGGAGGATAGTAATTTCACTCGACTATGTTTACAAAATAAAATATCAAAAATAAAGTAGTATAGGCGTGTAATAAATGTCTGAACATTAAGTTAAAGCGTGAATGCTCTAAGTTTAACGCAAATATGTGTTTGGCTTAGACGTTAGATATGTCTTTGTTTATGACATACTTAACGTTTGGTTTAAGCGGTACAGAATGTAGATAAAGTCGTGCTTAATGCGTACATTTGTTTGTTTGGTCACGAATTTCGGCAATACTGAAATAATTATTTATGCATGCTAATTTTATCGAACTCTTCGTTGCAGTTCTTATTAAAAGCGGTGATCGTAATTTTCTAATTGTAAAAGTGAGACATGGCATGAAGAGTGACAGATATTTGATCCCATAATATAACATGAGAAAATATACATAATGTCAAGGCCATTTTCTACAACTTTATGCATCTTAAAAAGATTTTTATGAAAACGAAATGCATGCGAGGCAGGTCATGCATTTGATTGGTAGCTGAGAAAAGAATTAAATCGTTTCAGCACTAGCCTGTTGTTCCCCATTTTTCTGCAATGGCCTCGCCCCACGACTTCTGTTCGCCAAGATCTTGAAAAAAAATAAGTGACAGGTTAAAACATTTGCTCCTTTTTTTGCTTATTATATTATTAAACATGCTTTGATTTTCAAAGACTGCTGGAAAGCTGCTGGAACACATTCTTTGTTTTGGCAACACTTTTGCCGGTGCCACTGCCACCCTCAGGCAGCTAGCTAGACAGACACCCTAGATTGATACAAGAATAAAATAAAATGCCTATTATATAAAATAAGTATCTATTCCATATACAGGGTTACAGGAGAATTCGTGCTAGGTCCATAAAGGGCGTGGAGTACCCGTCATTTCTGACTCATTTCTCTATGAAACACCCCACCCTAAACTTAACCCTTTTCGAGATATACGACTTTTTTTTTTTTTTTGAAAATTGCCGATTCTTAGGCTACTACATTAATTTGTGTTTTTTTTACGTGTCTTATTATTTTTGTTGTTGCATTTTTACTTGTGTAATAAGATGCTTTAACGCGTTAGTAATCAAAATAGTTCATAAGTTAGTTGAATAGACCGTAGTAGACAAGTGAAAGTTAAGAAATTAAAAAAAATATTAGCAAGTTTATTTTTCTCTAAGGAATATCTAAAAAAAATATTATGGCACTTGTTCGGCAGATGTTTTTTAAAATATCTACGGTTCATCAGCTATCCAACGAGGTATAACAATCTAGGGTTTGTATTACATTTCGTGGAAAAAAGTAGTTTTATAGGCGACAGTGTAGAAGATAATTTACAATAAAAAGTAAAATAAAACAATAGGTAAAGCATGAAATGTCATCAGGATGCGACAATGTATCCGAAATAGAGGCGCCCATGTTGAACATGAACTGTAAAATAAGGAAAAGTTGTGTGAAAACATTCAACAAATGACATTTCATATATTATTGCCATAATATTTTTTTTAGATATTCCTTAGAGAAAAATAAACTTGCTAATATTTTTTTTAATTTCTTAACTTTCACTTGTGTACTACGGTCTATTCAACTAACTTATGCACTATTTTGATTATTAACGCGTTAAAACATCTTATTACACAAGTAAAAATGCAACAACAATAATAATAAGACACGTAAAAAAAACACAAATCAATGTAGTGGCCTAAAAATCGGCAATTTTCAAAAAAACAAAAAAGTCGTATATGTCTCGTAAAGGGTTAAGTTTAGGGTGGGGTGTTTCATAGAGAAGTAAGTCAGAAATGACGGGTATTCCACGCCCTTCACGGATCTAGCACGACTTCTCCTGTAACCCTGTATATATTTAAGTTTGAATGCCTATGAAATCAATTTATAAGTGTTTGTAGTAAATAAACTCAGAAACATAATATAAAGACTATACAATCTTGCATTTATGTCGGGAGCGTAAGCTCAGCTTCAACAATGTTGCATCAATATATTGACTCAAATATGTTACTATCCAACATAATTACAACCGGTTAAAGATTTAGAGATAATTCCACCGGTTCCTGATAAAGTTTCAGATAGTTATTCTGACATATGATGCCGTATAAAAGTAGTCAAATAGATCTGTCAGATAGATTCCTAATAGGGTTACAAAAAATTAAGTACATTCATCAGCTATACTGTTCTGTACTCTCTATTTTTTGTGGTAAAACGTTAATATTGGCAAGTGCTATAAAACGTAGTGACAATTAGTAATAATATAGATAGATATATAGATACATATGTACTTTATTGATACACCACCTACAAAACAGAAAATACTTAGGAACTAGATAATTAAAACTAATAGGCTCAATGGGCGATCTTATCGCTTAAAGCGATCTCGGTAAGATAATATTGTACCATTATTACGTTAAATTTCATCTGAGACAACTATTAATACTATAACCACAGAAAAGACTACTACCTCACTACCCTAAACATCACTGCGTGGTGCTGTTGGTAGGCTTCAGCAGTGGCTCGAACCGCCGACCGAACATAGACATATTGCCAATCAGTTCGTTGAGTTCCGGCATGATGTTCGGTACCAGCCATCGATGACTGCCGTCTTCCTATTCCAGACAAGTGAAACAAGCTTTCATCTTAGACCGCATCTTCACTTAACATCAGATGAGGGCAGTCAAGTGCTTGTCTGTCAGAAAAAAAGTTAAGTATGTTAGATAAAAAGTGGAAAGTTCCTAATAAAAAATACTCACGACTAACAACCAAAGTAGAGTTCTAGAAATGAATGGTAGTTTCTGGAAGAAAATTTAATAAGGTGGATGAAAACTTGGCAGCGGCCCAAAAACGCTATTAAAATGAAATTTTTTGCTAGGAGAGATTTATATAGTTAGAGGTCCCTATTGAGGTCAGTTGGGACGTAAACAGTTTGAGAGTCCTTTCATGCCAGTCCTTGCATTCATAATTCATTCATAGAGAGATGCTGTTTTTCAGAAATTCTGCACTATTTATTATAAAGATTTCTAATCAGATCTTATACAGAGATATTATACAGATAATAATAATAATATACGGGCAATATAAAATATAGAAATAAAACCAACCCCTTTCGTTGTAGTCACAGCATAACATTAAAGATACTGTTCATATTTTTCATTACATTTTAGGCCGCATTAAAAATAATACATACATACTTACATATACAATCATGCCTTTTTCCCGTTGAGGTAGGCAGAGACTACTTCGTTCCACTTCTACCACAGAATACTTAATAGTTACTCCTACTATTAAAAATAATAATGAACTAAATAACAAATAAGCAGGAAAAAATATTACTCTGTGTAATGAAATGAGCAATTTACCTATTTTTGATACTCATCGATAATGAAGAAACTTTAATTCATTCATTCATTCAAAACATTGCATTGGCTAACCAAGGTTGGTAGTTACTAGAAATGTCATATAAATTACTTTTTTTTTTTTTCTTGCAGGGATGGATAAAGAAATGGTCAATTCAAGTATTCAAAGTCTATTACTAAAGCTTTATTGTAGCTAAACGGAAGAAGTACAGTCCGGCAAGTATAACTTGGCGTGCCTGTGCGCCACTGTGCTTTTACTTTGTACTTTGATAACAGTTTCTCTTAAACCACTTTTAATTACTTTTGGCATTATTGAACTATTTTAATGTAGCAGATTTATCAACAATTATGACGCGGTAATCTCTCAAACGTCAAACTCACAGTTTCAATTAAAAGAATTAGTTCCAAAAACCACCACCGCCAAGTTATACTTGTGGCACTGTACTCTTTTGGTCCCTTTAAAAAATGTAGCTAATACGGACGTTTGAGATATTTGTGCCCTTACGGTCCCATTTCAAAATCGCAACCTATATACAGTCCGGCAAGTATAACTTGGCGTGCCTGTGCGCCACTGTGCTTTTACTTTGTACTTTGATAACAGTTTCTCTTAAACCACTTTTAATTACTTTTGGCATTATTGAACTATTTTAATGTAGCAGATTTATCAACAATAATGTCGCGGTAATCTCTCAAACGTCAAACTCACAGTTTCAATTTAAATAATTAATTCCAAAAACCACCACCGCCAAGTAATACTTGTGGCACTGTACAATGAATAACTGACAAGACGCACTGCTGCGCCTGCGTGGGCTCTCGTTCCCGTTTACTCCTAATGAGACGCAATTTCAAAATATATTTTTATACTACATCTTCTCGAGGAATTTTCACCGAATTTCAAGTTTCAACAGGTTTTCATGTTCAGATTTTCAGGTGGTTTTCAGGTGGCTGTGCTTTTTCTACGGGTTACTGTTTTTACTGACTTCACAAAGAAGGAGATAAGCAATTAAGCACCTACTCAATTTGTGTATTTTTTTTTATTTTTTTATATATTATATAGGCTAGCGTTTGACCACTATTTCACCTATTGGTTGCTTTTTCATTTTGTATGTATGTAACGGTATTCTTCTAGCATCCGGTGGACGATTTGAGTAACTGTTTTTAGTTCCGTACCTCAAAAGGGAAAAAGGAACCATTTTCACTTTGTTGTCCGTCTGTCTGTCTGAATGTCAAGGCCCTTTTTCTTAGGAACGCGTAGAGATATCAAGTTGAAACTTAAATCAAATACTCGGGTTTACGGTCTCTTTTGGCTGTGAGATAATCAAACTTGTAAGTATAAAAAGATAGAACGCCATAAAAAGATATGACCGTTTGTGTTGCATATTTTGCGATTTCACAAGAGAATCAAAACTTATAGGGTTCAACGGGAACGTTGACAATCATAAATCTGAAAACAGTAAATATGTAGTTAAATAATTAAAAAAAGTTAATTTAATAACAAACCTTTTATTTGCGGTTGGTGCAATACATTTTCTATTAATCGAACTGCGAAGTTTAGTTTGTCCTTTAACTTAGTTTGACAAATTCGTACGGAAGCCTCGGTGCGTGGGTCCAACTCGGACCTAACCATTTTTTTAAAATTAGATTTGTATGGTAAAGTATTTAGCTGCCGAGTAATCCAGAGTCACCTTTCCTTTATTTACATCTCACGCTAGCTGTCAATGCCCCTTGGGTGGCATGTGAATACGATGCATTTTATGACGTTTATAATTTAAAAGATATTATATAATTTGAGTAGATGGATGACGGATGTTCTAAATGTAGCAAGTAACCAAGCATAGCCAGCCATGTTAATTTCATGGCAGAATAGAGGCCTAAAATCTGAATAGCACATCTCCGCTCAGTGCTCGCGAAACTCGGGGCACAGATTAATATAGTAGTACGTCCCAGGGTGAGTAGAGAGTAGGTTGCCAGTTCAACGACCGGCCAACCGGTCGCTAAAGCTCCGGCGAACATAGTGAGACAAACTTGGCCCAGATTTCGATGGTATTGCGAATGCATGATAATACTTGCTGATGCCCGCGACTTTGGTGTAAAGTTGAATATACAGGAGGCGTAAATACTATACATAATGCGACATCAAGGCGGTATATTTTCCTGGCGCAATGTGATGCCGCGTTAGGTAATTTTACTATACACCCTGATGCCGTGGCACTTTTGCTTAGAGAAGCCTTTAATGATAGCATTTTCATATTATATAACAAGGATATGTGTCTGTTTTCATCTGTTGTCAGATATAACACAGCTGTGAAATTGTCTAAAATATTGTTGGCACGCAAGTCTTATTCTTCCGCAATGTTTTGTAAGTTAACGCTTGAGTTTTTTAAGATTTGGGTAGCGCTTGATCACTATATCACCACCTGATGATAAGTGATGATGCAGCCGATGATGTAGCGCGCTTATGCAAAGGATACCTATACCTAAGTCTGTTTGAAATGTAACATATTTCATTAAAAACATACCTACTTTTATGTCATATACCTACATATTAACTTATGCTGCGTTATAATATATTTCATATAGGTACAGACAAGGCATATTTACAGTTTAAAACATATATATGTATACAGGCAAAAGTAATGAAACTTAATCTAAAACAATAAAACAGAAAAGCTACTCGTCAATGTGTCATAATTCACTTTTAGATAGTGAAACCTGATATTCAAGAATTTCAAGAAAATTTACAGCTTGCTTAAATCCGAGATGATAGAATATAAAAACTACATTCAAAATATTATTTTCGCAGGCCAAGAACCTTGAAGTTTGTTTTTTCTCATAATGATAATTATTAAAACATTCATAAATAATGCGGGTAGACATGTCACATCCTAGTTCCGCAAGCCCATATTGTACAAGAAATCTAGTTTATTCAACATTGAACTGATTCCAAACTTATAAATAGATGTCAAAAACATTTTGTGTGAAAGAGTTTGCAAGGCGTGCTGATGACTAGTGATGTCACGCAGAAACGGTACCTAAAGATCTTTAAAATGCAATCTTTTTATCGACTCCTTCAAGGTCTAACGATTCATCATGGGATTGTAAACAAAGAGTTATAGCAATAATGCGACTTCTGCAGATAATCTTAATTTATAAGATAATAATTTGTAGGTTAATAGTTAATAGTTTGTAAGTTATGTCGGATTCTCAGTGCGTCATATTATCTCTTACAGAATTTAGTGTGGCTTAATTTTAGTATACCTACCATCGATTTAAGGGGGGAGAAGGGGTAGGGGTTGTGGGGGGGAAGGTGAAAAACCCTCCCCTTGAAGGAAAAGTTGCGGAGTTCAAAAGTTCAAAAGTCCCCCTTCAAAAGTTATTAATATATTATGTATTAAAATTTTGAGGTTAAGTATGAAAAATTATACTCGAAGTTATTATTTACAACCCGGGAATCCTTCCTGGGTTGAATTTAAATAGGAGAGGTCTGCGTAGTGCACTGCTAGTTAGTGTTTATCGTTTCAGAAATGTACTTGTACTTAAAAATTTCAAAGTCGAACACTAAGGCAAAATACTAGGGAACAGTGACCATTGCGTGACGTGCGCCGACGAGCGTAGCGAGGAGGGGAGCCGCGGCAGCGGCCGCGGGTCACTAGAGCCAACGCTATGGCGTTTAATTTATCTATAATTAAAATAATATCTATGTAATTTTTCATACTTAACCTCAAAATTTTAATATTCATATCTTCATAACTTTTGAAGGGGGGGGGCTCCGCAACTTTTTCTTCAAGGAGAGGGGTTTTTAACCTTCCCCTACACCACCCCACCCCTTAAATCGATGGTAGGTATACTAAAGTCCTACCTTTAGTGTTGTTTTAAATGACAAAATAAAAGAACTTGCCCTTGTCTCAAAACTGCAAAATTAGCACAGCGATTTTAAAAAGACATGATGAATCATACATAGTTTTATGACTAATATATTATAATCAAAATTTTGAGTGAAATCTTTGTAATATTTTAATAACAATTTTTTCACGGAACATAATTTTTTCACGCCAAGTGCAACGATACTTTTACAGAAAATCCCCTTGATACTTATTTTCATAATAAATAAAACAAAATAAAAATTACCACACAGGATGTATATTCTCTGGGGTAAATCTACTGAACCGGATTTTTATTCATTTAACAGAAATCTTCTCGAATCATATAATTATAGTCTACATAAGGAAAAACTTAACTTTTACTTATAAGCAGTAGAGACTTATAGAGAAAAGGAAGTCTATGTTAACGCTAACCACAAGACAATTTAAAATAAAGTAAGATAATTAAATAGATCTAAAATGCTCCCAGTAATTACTGATTTTACTACTAATAATTAACACCAATATTATAAACGCAACAGTCAGTTTGTATTTGATTGTATATAACCGCTTCACGGTCCTGCAGCTGGAAGGATTTTACTAAAATTTTGCACAGGTCTTGCAAATATACTTGAATTAGAACAGTACTTGTTAACGCAAGTGAAGCCACGAGGATCTGCGCCTCGTGGCTTCACTTGTACAAAAAAACAAAATTTAAACATATTTTGAATGAAACATGAATCACGATAATAATTCTCGACATCAGATGCATTAGGTCGGATATGTACATACAAAACTCTTACTTTACAGGAGAGCAAAAATTAAATTTACATTTTTTTTTTCGTCATTTTTGTCTTTTGATGCACAAAGCCTTATCTGCTGATGCGTCCAGTATCAGTATGTAAGACCAAACATTGAAATTCATAACAATTTATGTTGAAATACGACTCATAAAACTTTTAATTATTTGATGCATAAGGCTAGAAGTATAATAGAGCGTATCTTCAAAAAAAAAGCATAATACTTTAAAAAAATTTGCTTAACGCTACTAAGGCATAAAGTGTGCTATCAGTAGCTTTATTATTGTTAGAACGAGGATTTTATCTTATTTCTCCATATTTATCTTTTGATGCATAAAGGCTTATCTGCTGATACGTCCAGTATGTGAGACCAAAAATTTTAAATGCATAAAAGTGTATGTTGAAATACGGCTCACACGACTTTTAATTATTTGGTGCATAGAGCTGGAAGTAAACAAGGAAACTTATGGCTCCCAGGCATTTCAAACAGTCTGTAAATCCGACTTTAAACATCTGTGTATCTTGTCAACGGTTTAAGATAGAAATATCAAGGTCAGGTTGTTAGAAAGAGAAACAAAACCTTAATATCGCTAAGTCATTTTGGTCGGAACTATACATCCGACCTAATAATGCCTCTGATGTCGAGAATTGTATTTGCCAATAATTTCGTTAAAATCTAATATTTAAGAAAGACCGAAGTTCAAGACCACACAAGTGATTTTCGTTTTTCATTAGCAGAGAGGGGCTTGGATGGTTTGCTCCAAATCTAAGAACCCCTATCGGATTTCAATAAATAAAATCTGAGACTGACCTGCAAACGGCCACAGCTTATTATTATATTAGTTGCTATAAGGTTTATTGGTTGCTAGGAAAAAGACACTGGATCGATAAAAAATGTAAAGCTGAACGCTGAATATATTTTCAGTTAAAATCGTGATCAGCGTTGAAAACTTTGAACTTTTTACTCATCATCATCATTATCAGACGGTATCAGTCCACTGCTGGATATAGGCCTCCCCCAAGACACGCCACTGAGCCTGGTCTTTGGCTCTTTGTTTCCAGTCACTGCCCACCGCTTTGCGAATGTCGGCCACCTAGTCACAGGGCGTCCTACTCTACGTTTGCCGATTCGCGGTCTCCACTCTAGAACCAGTCTACCCCAACGGTTATCGGTCCTACGGCAGATATGACCAGCCCACTGCCACTTCAGTTTGCTAATCCGCTGAGCTATGTCGATCACTTTAGTTCTCTGGCGAATTACTTCGTTCCGGATTCGATCCCGCAGAGAAACACCGAGCATAGCTCTCTCCATAGCTCGCTGAGCGACTTTAAACAGGTGGACTAGTCGAACCGTGAGTGTCCACGTCTCGGCTCCGTATGTCATGACAGGTAGGACGCACTGATCAAAGACTTTTGTCTTTAGGCACTGTGGTATAGGTGACGAGAAGACTCGACGGAGTTCGCCCAAATGCTGCCCAGCCCAGCTGAATTCTTCTCTGGATTTCCTTCTCGAAGTTGTTTTTGCCTGGTTGGAGCGTTTGCCCTAGGTAAACATACTGCGTGACAACTTCGAGTGGGATTCCATCTACGGCAATCGGTTCCGGAACAACGTGCTCGTTGTACATGACTTTGGTTTTATCCAAATTCATTCGGAGACCGATGCAACGAGAAGAATCAGCTAGGTCATTCAACATCCTTTATAGGTCCTGCAGCGTCTCTGCCATAATGACGATGTCATCTGCGAATCGAGAGAAAGTGAGAGATGTAAGTACTTGCTGTTAATGTTGATGCGACAATCTTTCCAGTCCAGCGTCTTAAATATATCCTGTAAGGCGTTAGTGAACAGTTTCGGGGATATGACGTCCCCCTGTCTCACTCCTCGACGCAGGTGAATATGTTTAGTACGCTGTTTCTGTACTTGTACTGTCATCGTTGCGGCATTATATAGACATCTCATCAATTCGATATATCGCCAGTCGACTTGGCAACGCTGCAAGGACTCAAGATCCTACCAGGTTTCGATTGAGTTGAAGGCCTTTTCATAGTCCACAAATGCTAAGCACAGGGGGCGATTGTACTCTTCGGTTTTCTGTACAATCTGCCGCACCGTGTGGCTGTGGTCTATGGAGCCGTAACCGCTTCGAACCCGGCCTGTTCCGGAGGTTGAAACTTGACGAGTCTTCGCGCAAGACGGTTCTTTTACAGCATACAAATGAGCTGTTTTCTCAATGTCTCAATATCGCAGAAAATATAATGTTAAATTTCCGTAATTTGTTAAATAAGAAATATTTTTTTCAAATAAGGAAATAAGCGCACACACTCTTCAATTGTATTCTTGCATGAGCTTCTTATCTCTCGAAAGAATTAATATTGGTTTGGAAGTTTTGGAACCCCATTTCACAACTTTATCTTCGATCAATAAAATTGTGTTCGTTGTTTCATAGCGCTATCTGCTATTTTATTTTTATGAAATAGGGTAACAGGGCCAGCATGACTCTCGCTTGATGGTAAGCAATGACGTCTATATATATGATAAATGCATGCATAGGGAGCGTGCAAAATTCTGGCTAGACAGCGTTTTGAACGTTACTGCACTGCGCTTGTTTCCTTGAGACATGTTGAGTCTACACGCCTTGTAATTTCAATGGACTCTTTGCCATTCGAACCGAAAAACATTCCTGTTTCACGGCCCCTAGTGGACACAGAAGTCTTACCACTACAAGATACGAGCTACGAGTGTAGCTATAGAATTTTACATTGCTAAATTATTTACTATTCTTGGCATCTCATTTTTTTTATTATTCCATTTCAATTCTCATATTCGTGGTACATCGTCGATTGCATATCACATCATCACTTAACATAATTTAAGATAGTGGTCAAATGCTTACCTATCTAGTATAAAAAATCAACAATGGTCAAAAATTTAGCTATTTCCCAATTTCACCAATCAGCATTTTCTTTATTCAAGAAAATATTTGGGTAGATAGTTACTTTTAGTATTTAACTTTTTTACTTGATGGTGAACGGAGGCCTTTAGAGTAAAATAATAAAATTTAAAATTAAATCAAAAAGCTTATGCTAACGTGGTCATCGCTATTTCTGCTAACTTTCCATCCATAGAAAAAAGAATAACTAGATTCAGTTTTAGTGTAGATAGTTTATTTGTCAAGCATATATGAAATAGCTACACGAGTATATGGCAAACCTTCCAAAACCCTGCGCCAAGGTTCGCCATTAATCTCAAGCTTCGCGGTTACTATGTCGGATAACGGTACCGGCAGATGGAGCCAGTCTCGCCTACACCACCGCCATCAAAGAACAATTCACAGACGTGGAGCTTTTGATGATAATCTCTGAGACATTTAAAAAGATATAATTTAAAAGAACGTTCGCAAACAACATATGACATATTGATCAGCATTTACATATTGAAAGCTATTTTACACTAATTAAATCACTTTACAGAATCCAGTAGAAATAAAGTTGGACTCCAAGCCGCCAGTGTATATTTACAAGCAAAATTTCAGCTAATATTTGTACTTCACCATCAAAATGTATATATATTTTATAACTAATCAAATAAATAGAAGTGCCCCTCAGCTACGCTCGCGTTAAAAACTTATTTCATTTAGGCTTAAAAAATGTCTTTCGTAAAAACTTCTCTATCATATAAACACATCAAAAAGAATTAGCCAAATCGGTCCACCCGTTTTCAAGTTATCGCGTGATCAAGGTAAATAGGGATTCATTTTTATAAAACCCGATTAACCATATTAATTTTCAGACTTTTTTAAAAAATCCTGCAACCCGTATTTATTTATTTAATTACAGAAGTACTTATGTAAAATTTCGAATAAAACAGAGTATGTCATCCTAATTCTCCATACAAAATTTGAACCCCGTTCCATCTCTTTAAGGGGTGAATTTTGGAAAATCATTTTTTAGCGGTTACCTACGTCATAATAACTATCTGCATGTAAAATTTCAGCGTAATCCGAAACAATATTGATTTCAGACTTTGTTACCCCATTATACCCCCTTAGGGGGCATAATGTAATGTATCAAATGTAAAAAAAAAAGTATATAATTATACCTCCTGTAAAAAAAAGAAAAAAAAAAATATATATATATAATAATGATTAAGAAAAATTACAGAGAGAACGTAAAATGTTACTTATACTTTAATAAAATATATATATGTATACGTATTATATGTTATGCACGACTATTCATTTATTTATAATTTCTACAAAACTATATTAAACACAACACCCAACAGCAAAAAAAAAAAAAAAGAAAACAAAACTATCAAGCATGAAAGCACACTGAAGCTGAATGCATTTGTTATTAGAATAAAACCCTCTAAAAATGTCTTCGGCCCATGTCGGAGGAATATAAAGTGCGGAACAAAAAAAAAAAACCCCTTAGGGGTAGAATTTCGAATAAGCTTGAAACACGTGTTTACCTATTTATTTATATATATACCACCAACTGTGGAGCCGTTTTAGAACCAAACGGCTTAATGCGTGATGATGGTAAAAGACCCGACGGTATGACACTAATACCATGGAAGATGAGGCGGCCCTTGGTATGGGACGCTACTTGCGTCGACACTTTGGCACCGTCACATCTTCCCGGTACACAGAAAAAGGCTGGTGTGGCCGCAGAAGCAGCTGAGAACCTCGAAAGGCGCAAATATAGTAGTTTAGACAGCTGCTACCTAAATAGGTACAAATGTGCCTTTTGGGCACAATATACAATACATACACACAATATACACACAATACACACAATATACAATACAATATACAACACATATATAAAATGTGGCACAAATGTGCCTTTTGGGGTTGAGACTCTAGGACCGTGGGGACCAGGTGCACACAGCATTTTTAACCGACTTCAAAAAAAGGAGGAGGTTTCTCAATTCGACCGTATATATATATATATATTTTTTTTTTTTTTTTTATGTTTCTTCGCGGATAACTTTGTCGTTTATGAACCGATTTCGATTATTCTTTTTTTGTTCGAAAGGAGATATCCCAAGTGTGGTACCATGGTAATTTTATCGAGGTATGATAAGTATCTCCAGAGATATTGAGATAAACATCTCAAAATTGGTACTGAAAATGAATAGCGCGGCATTGAAGTCGGTTGTTTTTTAGTTTTTAAACGATATTATTAAAAATCTATCCGCACGTCTGGTTGAAACGACACGGGACCAAAATGCTGGCATGTATTTAGCTCAGAGACTAAGCATCGCCATTCAACGGGGAAATACAGCCAGCATTTTGGGAACATTACCTACTGGTAGTGGTTTGGTAGACTAAATTTTAGTTTTTTTTTATTTTGATTAGGTTTATTTGTTTGTTTATAGTTAGGTAGTTTTAAAAATATTTTAATGTATATACTATTATGTAAATAACTTCTGTAAATAAATATTTACATTTAAGAGGACGCTCCCTGCAGAATGCTATACTTTGCCTAATGACAGTAAATCAACCAATAATATTAATGAAGTCAAACGAAGAAATGAAATGAAGTTAAATAATAGATTTTTCAATGTTTTTTCTTTCGTTTCACAGAACAGGAAACATAATTGAAAATAATTTGCTCGATAGTTTATTTTTTTGAAAGTTATGCCTTTTTTTTCATTTTTCTTGTTTGTCTCTCAAACAGATTTAGTTACATATAAAAATAAATACTATCAAATGTAAAACATGGTTTATAAGAATCTCCCAGTACAATTTTCTTCAAAACCAATTCATATTCTCATAATTAATTAAATTAGTTTTGCGACTTACGTCCTTCACTTCTGTGCAAGAATACGGTCAATAGGTTGATTGCGATATTGTACCATATTCCCGGCGCGTTACGTATAAAATATACTTGCAAGTGAGCAGTACTCGAAACATATTGAATCTAGAGCCAGTCGGCCGCGAGCCTCTCCGAGGTGAGGACGCGCGCGCCGACTTCGCGTGTATCTGCGATCTTTCGAGATTTTTTAATAATAGTAAATAAGGCCTTACAAGGATAAGATTCAAGACAGACCTTCAAGATTCGAAAATGTACCTACTAATTTTTTTTGGAGCCAAACAAGCACCTGTCATTTACCTAAATATGTTTACCCATAGTAACTATGAAGTAAGCAAGGCATCGACCTCTGAGGTCACAGATTAGAACATAATTACATGACCGATCGTGTTGATGTTTCGCGCGATTATAATATGTGGGTATTGTTTTGGTTGTAGGAACCAAACGGCTGGACCGATTTCAATAAATGAGGTATTGAACTACTGAGTTTTATCCTGAGAAATATAATATAATACATATAATGCGAAACCGTAAGGCAGTTTCTTATTTGAATTTAATACAACATAAAGATTGTTTTATAATTACAACTGGATTATAATTGTTCTCTCACAAACACTATAGGTATTTAGACGTTTTTAATTTTATTCGTATTTCGTTATTGTAGTATTATCATAAGTAAGATGAAAAATAACAACGAAAATTAGTTTGAACGAGATACCTACAATCAGCAGGTTTTGGGATATGGCGAGCGCAAAGATAATTTTGTTTTTCATACAAATACTATGAAAAACAAAGTTTATTTTTAGGGTTCCGTAGCCAATGGCAAAAAACGGAACCCTTATAAATTCGCCATGTCTGTCTGTCTGTCCTTCCGTATGTCACAGCCATTTTATTCCAAAACTATTAAGACTACAGAATTGAAACTTGCTAGGTAGATGTATTCTATAAACCGCTTTCCGAATATTGTACAAAAATAAAAAATATAAAAGTTTAAGGGGGGCATCCCATACCTGGAAATGGAACAAAAAAAATTTTTTTTCTTCAAACCTATACTTGTGGATAGGTCTTTAAAAATGACATTGAGGTTCCTAAAATCATTTTTTCTCAAAGTCAATCATTTAAAAGATAGGCCCGTCTAAAGTGGTAAAATGTGTGTCCCCCCCCCCCTCTAACTTTTAAAGTATGGGAGTGAAAAACCTAAAAAAAATATATGCTGTATATCTCAATAAAAACTAACAACGAAAATTGGTTTGAACGAGATACAGTCAGCAGTTTTAGAGATATGGCGACCGCAAAGATAACTTCGTTTTTCATACAAACACTATGTAAAACAAAGTTATTTTTGTAGTTGCGAAAAATCATAGTTATAGAACTATAGAACTACTGTGTTACGGAACCCTACGAGTACGAGTCCAACTTGCACTTCGTCAGTTTATTTAGTTTCGAAAAATCATGGTTATAGAATACATTACTGTGTTACGGAACCATTACTGTGTCGTATGTGATGTACCGGCGATTTGAGAACCTCCTCCATTTTTTTCCTCCTCGTTTTTATGGTTCCGTAGCCGAATGGCAAGACACGGAACTCTTATAGATTGGTCATGTCTGTCTGTCCGTATGTCACTTTTTTCATCTTTAAAAATAACATGAAGGTTTCTAAAACCATTTTTTCTCAAAGTTAATCATTTGAAAGATAGGCACGTCTAAAATGGTAAAATGAATGTCCATGAACTTGAAATTTGGAGGGTATATTTGTCTTAGTATGTAAGTTTGTACTAAGAAAGGATTTTCAAAAATTCACCCCATAAAGGGATGAAATGGGGGTTCAAAAATTGTATGGAAAAACAAGATTAGATAGTCTTTTCAATCCGAAACTTCACACAAGTGCTTCAGTAAAAAAATAAGTAAATACGTGTTTCAGGTATTTTTGAAATTCCACCCCTAAGAGGGTGAAATGGGGTAATAAAGTGTGAAAATCAGTATTGTTTCGGATCGCGCTGAAATTTGGCATGCAGATAGTTATTACGACGTTAGTTCCCTCTGAGAAAGGATTTTCCAAAATTAACCCTCGAAGGGGATGAAACGGGGGTTCAAAGTTTGTATGGAGAAACAAGATTAGATAGTCTTTTCTATCCGAAACTTCACACAAGTGTTTCAGTAAAAAAATAAGTAAATACGTGTTTCAGGTTTTTTGAAATTTCACCCCTAAGAGGGTGAAATGGGGTAATAAAGTGTGAAAATCAATATTGTTTCGGATCGCGCTGAAATTTGGCATGCAGATAGTTATTACGACGTTAGTTCCCTCTGAGAAAGGATTTTTCAAAATTAACCCTCGAAGGGGATGAAACGGGGGTTCAAAGTTTGTATGGAGAAACAAGATTAGATAGTCTTTTCTATCCGAAACTTCACACAAGTGTTTCAGTAAAAAAATAAGTAAATACGTGTTTCAGGTTTTTTTGAAATTTCACCCCTAAGAGGGTGAAAGGGGGTAATAAAGTGTGAAAATCAATATTGTTTTGGATCGCGCTGAAATTTGGCATGCAAGTAGTTATTACGACGTCCCTCTGAGAAAGGATTTTCCAAAATTAACCCTCGGAGGGGATGAAACGGAGCTCAAAGTTTGTATGGGGAAACAAGATTAGATCGTCTTTTCTATCCGAAACTTCACACAAGTGCTTCAGTAAAAAAAAAAGTAAATACGTGTTTCAGGTTTTTTTGAAATTCTACCCCTAAGAGGGTGAAATGGGATGGAATGTGATACACACAAAAAAAAACTGGCCAAGTGCAAGTCGGACTAGCACTCGTAGGGTTCCGTAATACAGTAGAGTATTCTATAACTAAGATTTTTTGCAACTACAAAAATAACTTTGTTTTTCATAGTGTTTGTATGAAAAACAAAGTTATACTTGCGGTCGTTATATCTCAACAACTACTGACTGTATCTGGTTCAAACCAATTTTCGTTGAAAGTTTTTGTTGAGATCTACAGATATATATAATATATTTTTTCTAGATTTTTCACTTCCCTTACTTTAGAAGTTAGGGGGGGGGGACACATTTTACCACTTTAGACGCGCCTATCTTTTAAAACTTAATTTTTAATAACTACTAAATTTAAAACTGGCCAAGTGCAAGTCCGACTCACACTCGTAGGGTTCCGTAACACAGTAGAGTATTCTATAACTTTTATTTTTCGCAACTACAAAAATAACTTTGTTAGGGTTCCGTAGCCAAATGGCATAAAACGGAACCATTATAGATTCGCCATGTCTGTCTGTCTGCCCCCCTTAAGCTTTCATATTTTTTATTTTTGTACAAAAATCGGAAAGCGGTTTATACATCTACCTACCAAGTTTCAATTCTGTAGTCCTAATAGTTTCGGAATAAAATGGCTGTGACATACGGACGGACAGACAGACATGGCGAATCTATAAGGGTTCCGTTTTTTGCTATTTGGTTACGGAACCCTAAAAATGATTTTTGGAACCTCAATGTCATTTTTAAAGACCTATCCATAGACACCCCACACGTATAGGTTTTAAGAAAAAATGTTTTTTGTTCCAGTTTCATGTATCGGATACCCCCCTTAAACTTTTATATTTTTTATTATTGTATAAAAATCGGAAAACGGTTCAAGAATACATTTACCTACCAAGTTACAAGTCTGTAGTCGTAATAGTTTCGGAATAAAATGGCTGTGACATACGGACGGACAGACAGACAGACATGGAGAATCTATAAGGGTTCCGTTTTTAGCCATTCGGCTACGGAACCCTAAAAAGACGATTTGAGAACCTCCTTTTTTTTGGAAGTCGGTTGCAAATAAATTCGTTCACAAAGGAATAATACAGACTTCAAATGCCGCGCTAGTCATTTTCAATACTAGATTTATGGTGTTTATCTTCATATCTCTGCAGAACTAAACATATCTCGATGAAATTTAAATGGGATCATCTGTTATACTCATTCAAATAAAAAAACGATTTTCCAAATCGGTTCAAGCGTCTTCGATTAATCGGTCAACATACATAAAACAAACAAAAAATCCGACGAATTGAGAACCTTCTCCTTTTTTGTGAAGTTGGGTTCTCAAATAAATACAAGTTTACAAAAACAACGCAAGGAGTGTTGTACGAAAAATAAGACTATACTATTTTTAACTGACTTCACAAAACTGGAGGAGGTTCTCAATTAGTCAGAATATAAATATATATATATATATATATATATATATCTTTTCTATGTATGTTCGATTTGGAAAATCCTTTTTAAGCCGTAATACGTAATTTTAAACCTTAAATGTACGTATTTATGTATAGTTTAGCTCTGTAGGTAGTAAGTAACTTCGGCTGCCGCGCCACGGGCCACGCGGTCATTACCGTCCCGCTCGGCTCGGCGTGTCCGCTAGCAAACGAGGTCGCAAGTCGAGTGTGGAGTGCGCATGCGCGAAATTACAGCGCGTTCCCCCGCGCCTGTATCGTTACCGGGGGTGCCGCGGCTTGTGTAGGCGGAGCAAGCGTGGGAAAAAAAATCTCAAGCGGGCTCTTAATTTTATGACTCAAAAGTCCTACTCCTATCCACGTTGGGCTTACATGAACGCGAGCGAATTGCATTACAAATAGAGGGCGGCAGTGTGCCTGTGAGGCAATGTCACATAAATGCGCGTACCTTACAGAAGTTGCGAAATGCTCATAACAGGACCACCATTATGTATTTCAAACTTCTCTGATAGAGGTAACGTTTTTGTATTTAACGACTTTTTAGCATTAGCATTAGCACAATGAAGCTTTTGAAAGAAAATGTTTGCATACATACCTTATTAAAAGTGCTAATTTGACATAAGTCCCTTCACCATTAAAATGATTTGAGCTAAATTTGTCAAAGGCAAAATCCGACCCAATTAAAAAAACCAACCAAGTGGGAGTTGGACTCGCGCACTGAGGGTTCCGTACTAACTTGTCAAACGGTTAAGAGACAAACTTTTCCGTTCGATGCATAGACACGGTTTTTGCACCAACCACAAATAATGGGTTAATAATTTTTTTGTTTGTTTTTGTTGTTTAACTACATGTGAAAACCAAATTGTATTCAAATTTATTGCACCAATCGCAAATAAAACATTTAGAAAAAAAAGTTATTTTTTTTATACTAGATTTTTTCCTTTATATGTCCTGTTAGACATTGTTTTTTGAAAAATTTCATGATTTTAGGTCAACGGGAAGAGTACCCTTTACCTATACTCTATATAATATAAATAGGTTTTGTTTCCTGTGAAATCGCAAAATATGGCAATATATGCGCGACGTAAACGGTCTAAGATATGACGTAACCGGCCCGACGCAAACGGTCTAAGATATGGTCGCGTTAATTCACAAGTTACATTTTTTCCCAGCTGAAAGAAACCATAAATTTAATTGACACCTCTACAGGTTCCTGAGAAACATGGCTCTTGACAGACGAACAGACGGACAACAAAGTGATCCTATAATGGTTCCTTTTTCGACCGAGCTAAAGAAAAGTCTCAGTTTCGAGATTAGCCAAAAATGCTTTTGTCCGTCTGTCTGTCTGTTCTCGCTTACAGGTCGCATTTTTCAACCGATTTTGACGATAATTGGCACATGAGCTCTTTGATTTTCTTAATAATGTTTGTCAATCGCGTTTTTTTATTCAGGGGGAAATAGGGGGGGAAAAGGTTTCTATGGATGCGAAAAACAAATTCCAAAAAGGGGGTGTGTAGTGTAGCGGAGAAAAGAGGGGGAAGTTTGCTGTAGCGTTATTGATCGATCGATTTGAAAAGCATACTAAGGATTTTATTCTACACAAGATATTGCGAAAAAAATGCCAAAATAGTGGAGTGGAATGGGAAAAGGGGTGAAATTTGCTGTAGAGTCAGGGATGGATTTTTATTATTTTGAGAAAAGTTATACCTAACTATACCAATCAGACTACGACGCCCTCTTTGTCTTCACAAGCAAAACCGTAAACACCAGATTCAAACTCCTAGTAACAAAAGGAACGCTAGTAATCGTTAAAACTTACCACTATTTTGACAAAACCTTGAAATGGCTTTGCTAATCCAGGGGAAAGTGTCGGTTATTTTATTGTTATAAGGAATAAAATATGCACGTGAGGTCTAATACTGTTCTCACAAAACCACTAGTCTTACTGAGACACGGAACCCTAAAAATCAAAATTATACAGTCTCAACCTAACTAAAAGACCCTTTTTGTCATCGTCAGTCTGATCTTTGTCGACCGGTATTGCCAGTACTGAACTTGAGATGTATGGTGTCATGCGCAGTTATGTGACGCCTGTGACCGACATTTTGGTAATTGAGCAAAAAATACAAATTGTCCATTGTTCGTTCCTCCATTACAGTGTTTCAACGTTTCCTATTTTTTGTCCGCATTGAATAAAGCGGTAATATTTCAGTCAATTAATTGCGTGATGGTATGTATCTACGGGTTATTTTTCATACTGCTCATTTGCGAGGGTTACATTTAATGTTGACTTTTGAACTTTAAGTATCTATTATTCATGTATCTTTTCTCACAAAATAAATTCGCTGTTTACGAATTTTAGTAAAAATTATCAGTTTTGTAAATCATCAAAATGTTGGCTCTAACATCTTGGCATATCTCTGTTATGACCTACATTATTACAAATAAAAATTATTTTGATTTTGAAAATCTGAGTATTAAACAGGACTTTGAAACCAAAAGTTTTGCACTTCCACTGTACAAAACTCATTGTCCAGCTTCAAAACCAGGTCACTGAATTCTCGGTAATTATTTCAGTGGGTTCCTAAATGAATTTCATACCATAAAAGGCTTTTTGTGACCCCAAATTTGTACCGTCTCAATTACTTTCGTTTCGTGACTCTTTTCACTGGTTTCTTTGCGTTAAGTTCCACAGTTGGCCTATGATTGCCTTCACAGATTGTCGGCCATTGCACTTGTGGTAGTGACAAGAGGTTTCTGTGCCATCACAACTGGACTTTACTGAGTTGTCCCTTTAGTTAAGTATTTTTTTATGAAATTGCTTCCATTGTATTAAGCATTTGATTCTAATTTTAATAAGTATTTAAACACCTTTTTATTGCGTCGTTTTCTGATTTTTAGGTAGGTAGTGAGTTTGCATTCTCAGATGTCGGTCGTTGCACTCTTCGAGCAATTATATATGTAAAGCAGTATTTGAGGTTTCTGTGCCATTACCACGACTGCACCTACAAACATCTATTCGAATTCGCGTGACTGAAAATGAGATAGAGCTTCTGGAAAGCTTAGAATCTACTCGAACAGTACATGAGTAAGTAACTAAATGAGCATAGTCCCGTTTACTGCACACGATGAACAAAAATAATTTAGAATTTAACACTTGTAATCTATTGTCTCAAATAACGATGAATGCGATTAAATTGGTATTGTGCAATAATTATTGATTTCGAGATAAAACAATTTTGAAGCGAAAACTTTACTTAGATCTACAGATATCTGTGCTCAGATCGATCTAGTTTAAATTTACAAAGGGATCTTTAAGCTTTTAGTTGGTGTAATCATTCATCAAAATATAGCGGACAAAATCATGTACATACATTTATAATTTTTATATATCCCAATGGATAAGGTGTCGGACTGGCGATCGAGAGGTCGTGAGTTCGATGGGTGGTCAGGCCACCCATTGCACTATTGACGTGAACCCACTCTAGACACAAGCATATTTAGCTTAGTTGGAGGGGTTAACAAGAATACTAGTAATGTGTAACCCACATTGCGAGTAATCTTTATTAAAATAAAAAAAAATAATAATAATGAAGGAAACACGCTACTTACATAAATTATAACACAACAAAATATAGAACTGGTAAATTAAACTAATCTTCTATCAGTAAGTCTGTAAGAATGTGGAACAATTTTGAAGACTTTGTGAAAGCATTTAAATATCAACAACCTGTTAAAATTTGCAAAAAAAATAATTGTGACGATGACCGTTTGATTCTGTCTACGTGATCGTGACGGAGTAGCGAAATTAATGATGATTAGTTTCGGGGCTTTGAACTCCACAAATTGGCGTTCACTTTCACCAAATTTAAGATCATTTGATTAAAAAAGTATGTATACTAAAATAAGAGCTGGTAAAAGCAAGATTTATAAAGTCGTGGTTGAATTAAACTAATAATGTAAAGTCATTTTAACCATCTACAACTATTGCCATGTATATCTTGTTTCTTCTCTAAAGCTGAATTAAAATTCCTCAATCTGGATTATTTTACTACCGCGTCAACCGAGCCTTGTTTTACAACAGTTCGTACACCGCAATGTTAACCATCTGCCACATCAAGTTTATCTAATTCTATAAGCAGGAAAAAAAACGCGAGATGCAAGCGGCCAATGACCCCTCTACAAGTCCGGTCCTGCCTCAAAGAAGATATGATTCGATAGATAACTGTATACATAGATTCGTTTTTTATGTTACCGACCACATTTGGGTTATGCATTTTAAACGTGACCAAACTTATTTTTTATTGCCAAATGGCTTGTTAACTGTTTTGATGATGACGTTTATTACATTACGGGTGTAACAGGTTTTTAAATTGAATGTAACATTCGACTGTTTTCGTGTATTTCATCTCGTTTTCATGATTTTAGCTATCGCTAATTGGTTGGGAGGCTTTAAGGGATTTTGATCTAGTGACGATAGAAATGTAATTTTGTTCTAGAGTAGGCTCACGAAATCCTATGCGATTTAGTTGTTTTCGCATTCAGCAGGGTTAATTGTTCCATGTGTTTGATTTTTATTTCATTCTAACCCTTGGGCAAAACTTGGACTAATGCACTAAAATTAATACTTCAATATGTAGAAAAATAAAATTACGAGTACTGCAAAATATGAACTGACAAATTTTATTTAAAAAAGTACAAATACATATGTCGATTTGTGTCTAGTTTGTTGGCGTTTAAAGAGTTAATACCTACTGTTACAGAAATTAAACTTAGATTTTGCAATAAAATAAGCATTTAAATAGGAACAAGCTAAGCACATTAGCCACTATCTAACCATAAATATATAAATAATTATTGTTATGACGACAGTCTCTCGGTGAACTCGTGTTTGTGTGTCAGACAAAACAAAACAAAACAGCTGGTTACTAATTAACACAATAATTAACAAGAACGTTTGAGACCTTGTGGTAGGTCTAAACCTAACTAACCTAACCTACTAAACTAGGCATCAGATGACTCAAATACGGTTTTTCGCTAAAATACATTTACAATATTAGTCCTAAAATAAAAGGCAAGTAATAGTATTCAGCCTACATGCAGACGTGCAATTATAAAAAATATATTTCGCATTCCAATAAGCAAAGCACAGATTATAAAATTGTTACTACGTAAACCAAAAGAGTTCTCTCCTTTGGATATTGGGATGCTATAATAGACCGAAGTGGTTGAGCGTGGTGGAGTGGATATTGTTGACAAAACTGTTCAATTGTGCAGCAAAATCACGTAAAATATCCAAGCTGCACATTTTTTAACTCACATTTTATTTAGATTAAACCATACCTACTGTATTATGAACACATCTATCTAACAAACCAAATAGTACCTAGATTAAATTACCTCAAGCAAGTGAGAGTATCAGTTCAACCTTAGATTGAATTCGTCCTTCGGCGACAGCCTACTAGCGTGGAAATATTTTATGTACAGTTTAACGTTGGCATTTCACTGATTCATGGTTCATGCATTCCTGCTAACTTACCTAACCCAGTAAATGTTAGAATAGTAGGCTTTTGCGGCGTCCCGTAGTGCCGCACCTATTATTTATAAATAAGTATTATACATATATTTATAAATAAGTACTTAACTTACCATTGTTTCGTTTTAAAATATTTTCTGTATATTTTATTTCGGTTTACAATAAAGAATCATTCCATTTGGCAATTAAATTAAATTTATAGCGATAGCAATAGCCCAATGGATAGGGTGTCGGACTGGCTATCGAGAGGTCGTGAGTTCGAACCCCACCCCACCCATTGCACTATTGACGAGAACCTATTCCAGACACAAGCATATTTAGCTTAGTTGGAGGGGTTAACAAGAATACTAGTAATGTGCAACCCACATTGCGAGTAATCTTTTTTTTTTTAATATAAAAAATATATAATTCTATTATAAATTCAAAATGTAAAACCACTCCCGATAAATCTATTCAATGAAATTATAATCTAATCTAAAATCTAATATATCAATGAACACATTAATTCATTCAATCAAATTAATCTGTTCACTGAGACCATTCTGATGAGCCCAAACTTGAAATCTCTGCCGTAAGTTGGTGAGATATGCAGAATACTCAACTGTGTCCTCAAGATTCCAGGAGATGTCCAATCCTACCATATTCTTACTATATCGTTGAAGTATAAGAGGATAGCAAATTTCGAATTCTAATCAGACCTATGAAAGTTGATTTCATAGCGTCATTAACTAGTAAAAAGCACATACGTCTTAAACGGCTGCACGGATTTTTATAAATCAAAGCTGAGAATACTCTCGATGAAGACGCCTATCAAAAAAAAAAAAACAGGCCAAATCGAGTTGGACTCGCCCATCGAGGCTTCCGTACCAACGTTGCTTGGTTCCAATGAAGCTAGACCTCTAAATTGTATGAGCGCTCATATAACTCAGAGGTCTATCTTAATTGGCGAGAACTATGTATGTATGGGGACACCCTTTAATTTTCAACTTTTTTTTATTTTTTTGGAAATTTTCCTTTATTTGTGCTGTAAGCTGACCTTGCTTCTTGCCGAATTTCACGATTCTAGGTTTTGGGTCGAAAACCTATAGGGTACGTCCGGTTAACCTAGAATTGTCAATTTTGGTCAAAAACAAGGTTTTACAGCACAAGTAAAGGAAAAATTCCAAAAATAAAAAAGTTGAAAATTAAGGTAAAATTTTGGTACTTACAAGTTTTCGCGAAAATATAAAATTTGCCCATATCTTTTTATTGTGTTGGTTCAGAACCTTGATTTTTATACACCTAATAGGGACTGTAGACTTCAGTATCTGTTATAAATTTCGACTTGCTAGGTCCACCCATTCCTGAGAAAATCGGTGGTTACACACGGACAGACAGACAGACAGACAGACGGACAAGAAAGTGATCTTATAAGGGTTCATTTTTTTACCTTTTGGGGTACGGAACCCTAAAAACTAAATCAATATTGGTTCATCCGTTTTGGCCCTACGACACAGATTATATAATAGTTACTACGATGCCACAGACATACACACAGATACACACGTCAAATTTATAACACCAATTCTTTTAGCGTCGGGAGTTAAAAATAAAAAATGCCAGCACTAAATCAATTGATCATCTGTAACCATTGCAGCAAGCTTAACAAAAAGTAGGTATATAATTGTCTTGCTTGCCATGTAGTAAAAAAATAAATCGATAACAACACCCCTCGTTTCCGCACCTACAAATTAGATAAATTGGTGCCGATAAACCTCGCAAATGGGCACAATGACTCATTGGGAACTAAAGAATATCGAGCACGATATTCTTTAGTTCCCAATGAGTTCCTGTTGAATAAACTTAAGTATGCCTTTATAATGAGTACAATGTTTATGAATAAAATCACGCAGCGGTTTTTAATTTGACGCGTACAGTGTTTCATTCATGCTGTCGCATAATTATATTATTTTTTTAATATATTATTATATTATAGTCCGCTTACCAGCAGGCGCGGAGATAGATAGTGGTCAAATAGCCTATAAAACCGGCAAAGTCGAGATGGACTCGCCCACCGAGGCTTCCGTACCAACGTTGGTACCAATTATTGTAAATTGTTAAACACAATCCAAAATTTCATCGTACCTACGGGACCAATTAAGCTAGACATCTAAATTGTATGAGCGCTCATAGGCCTATCTTAATTGCCTAAAACTATGTATGTATGTATGTCCCTTTAATGTTCAACTTTTTTTATTTTTTGGAATTTTTCCTTTATTTGTGCTATAAGACCTTGCTTCTTGCTTAATTTTGTGATTCTAGGTCAACGGGAAGTATCCTATAGGTTTTCGACCCAAAACCTATAGGGTACTTCCGGTCGACCTAGAATTGTCAATTTTGGTCACAAGCAAGGTCTTACAACACAAGCAAAGGAAAAAATGACCACGGGTATCCACTGAGCACCACTAAGAATATTTATGAAATACAATAAAATATTTATTGCAAATATTATGTTTCTTTGAAGTGTTTCACACTTTCCCCGTGTCAAGTCGGTACGATGAAATTTTGGATTGTGTTTAACTATTTATTACAAGTTAGTTGTTTGTATAATACACGATACAGATTGAATAGTTTGTACATAGCGATCTCAGATGAGAATATTTTCTCGTTTCATACTTTTTAGAGAGTGATTTTTCAGTAGTCGGGTTTTAGTTTTTGAACTTATTTTTTATTTGACCAACCAATTGCAAAAATAAATATATGCCTTTTAATCTCCTCTTTGAGATGTTTGAAGGGTCATATTTCTATTTGCAGTTGGTTTGTCAAAAAAAAGAAAATGATAGGAGCGTAGCTACAGCAGATCTTGATTTTTTGTAGAAACAAATTTTGCTCTAGAAGCATTGTCCAGGGAGGAAACGGGGGAATATATTTGTATGGAAAAGTGCACCCCGCGTTCGCTCTTAAGTTCTGATAGTGACATTATAATTAAGAGGACTTAGAGAACCTAAGCCTATTTAGGCCATTGTTAAATAATATATGATAATAATGGTCATATATTATTTGGTAATGACCACAGAATAAATAATAGTATCTTGTTCATTAGATGAACTTATTAACTAAAAAAAGGTAAGTAAGCTTATTATAAACATTTTAAACTTTTATAAATTTGGTGTGTTTGATAATTAGTGTACCTTGGTAGCATAAACGCCTGCCAATATAGTCATAGCTAAACAAAACCATAAATTATTTTATTTTTTAAATTGTTAAAAAAACTTACTCAACTGTGAGCATACAAATATGTTTATTAGTTTCAATATATTTGACTGATATTTTTCGGTAAATATTCACAGTGCTTTATTTAAAGTACAAAGTTAAAATATTATTGTACTGTCGTGATATATGGCCATTTCACGTGATTTGATCTAGATATTACGTTGAAATCAGATATAATATAGCGCAGCAAACTATTTGGATAACAATATCTGACAGATTTTTACAATAAGTACATATGTATATTATTATAATTGTAATGTAATGATGCCATTGTACGTCATTGTGCCATACGAATTTAAATGTATATTTCCTATTCGATCTGTCGTAGATATAAGTGATTAATAATTTGACCGAGCAAAGCAAAGGTTTCCGTTTCAGCTTGGGTTAAAATGCTTTCGTATGTCCGGTGGATGTCCGGATGTCTGTTATCCTCTATAGGTTACATTTCTCAACCGATTCTTGTGAAATTCTTGTTTGATAATTATTTGGAACTTTCCGTCAATTCAGTTCTTTGATTTTTTTTAATTGCGAAGATATAGGGCTTAAAAACGTAAAAAAAATACTTCAGCTATTTCAAAAAAAGGTTCAAATATGTCACTAAACTTTTTGTTGAGGGTACCAAAAAGTTTATTGACATACTTATTTGAACATTTTTTTGAACAACTTTATTATCCGAACACCTTTTTTATCTAATAAACTTCAAGGGGTCGGGATGGATTTTGTTTTAAGGTGCGCGATGAATATTTATGCTAATACATACTCGCGATATCTACAGCTCATAGAGCCACTAGTTGTAAAGTATTTAACGTTATGCTGTAGACTGCAGATAATAATTAACAAATCTTTGCTCCAAAGCTCTGTAGATCAATAAAATATATTCGACTATCTAATCATAAATATTATATATATATATATATATATATATATATATACTAGCAGCCCGCCCCGGCTTCGCACGGGTAGAACATATATGCCTACAAAATTTGCATCAGTTTGTTGCATCGAATATAAAATATGAACATATTTAACAACCATCGTCATATTTCATCCAATTTACACAAAACCTTAACGAATTATGCACCTAAACCTTCCTCATAAACACTCTGGCTATTGGTGAAAACCGCATGATAATCCGTTCAGTAGCTACTGAGATTATTGCGAACAGACAGACAGACGCAGTGATGAACTTTGTTTTATAATACTTACGTATTGATATTGGACGGCCCTTTGGCGTAAAGGATAGTTACCCTGATTCTGACCCGACGGTCGTTGGTTCTAATCCTAGCTATATACCTACCAATGAAAGTTTTATGTGCATTCATGAATCATGAGTTTTCGTACAGTGGTAGTGGAATCATTAAATCTACCAAAAAGTAGCTTACCACCAAGGAGTACATCTGCCACCGTAAACTTACGGCGTTCCCCGACGCAAAATGTAGGGGTTATACGTTTAACGTGTGTATCTGTGTGTCTGTCTGTAGCATCTTAGCACCTAACCGGATGAACCGATTTTGTTATTATTATTGATAGTTTTTTTTTGTTTGATAGATGTCTTCATCGAGAGTTTTTTTAGCTCTTATTCATGAAAATTCGTTCAATCGTTATAAAATTATGAGCTTTTTTCTAGTTAATTGCGCTATGAAATCAACTTTCATAGGTCTGATCAATTCGAAAATCTTCTTTTTCAACGATATAGTAAGAACATGGAAGCCTCCTGGACTCTACGGAATACTCAAATCCTCACCAACTTACAGCTCAGATTTTAAATGTCGTGTTTAGTTATTGGAAAAAGCTATTATACATAGATCAGTCGGGGTGGTTTCAAATATTATATTATATTATTATATATATAGATGAATATTATTTTATACAATAGATCATTATTATTATACTATATTGACTTCAAATTGATTGTGATCGGTGGGGATCTACAGCATAGCTAAGCTTATAATAAAATTTTCGTAGTAACTATGACCTAATCTGTGGTTTCACTGCAAATATTTTACACTACTTTAAAAACTACTGAACCGATTTAAAAAATTTTTTCACTTATACATAGAATGAACTTTCGGAATGAAAATAGGCTATATATTATTCCGTTTAAATCAAAGGTACATTCGTGGAGACCTAATTTGCAACCTAAGTCGGCAAATAAACGGTCGAAAAAACACGTTTCTTACGAACGCTGCTTAATTGAAAATAGATAGAAGAATATTTTTTATGCCAGAGTTGTACAACTTAATAAGACCTACAAAAAAGTCCGCGACAGCATATGTCTATCTCTTAAGGTTGACTCACAGTAACCATTTTAATCTTAAAATTTTTGTTAAAAAATATTACATAACTTCCAAGGCTATTTTCAAGTATATAGTATTAATTCTTATCCAAATAATTACGTTAATTCGCTTGGCCACATATTATAGATTAAAATTGTCCTTTACAGTATATAATTCTAATGAAAACTCTAGAAGATATCACGAATTTCACAAACACGCATCGCAAAATTAATAAAATATTTGCAGTGAAACCACAGATTCGGTCGTAGTTACTAAGAAAATATTATTATAAGCCTAGCTATGCCATAGCCCACCAATCACAATCAATTTGAAGTCAATATAGTATAATAATATGATTTATTGTATAAAATAATATTCATCTATATATATAACTAGCAGCCCGCCCCGGCTTCGCACGGGTAGAACATGCCTACAAAATTTGCATCAGTTTGTTGCATCAAATATAAAATATTAACATATTTAACAATCATCGTCATATATTATGTTTCTATGAAGTGTCACACACTATATATTTTTGTAAATTGGTAAACACAATCCAAAATTTCATCGTACCGAAATTGACCGTATTGCTTCTTCGCTGAACGACAATGTCTCGCGATTTAGTTGGATCGCCAACAATAATTGCAGCAACATCATTAACGGTGGGTGCATTGAATCTTCGCACACCACTTCGTTCACCTGTTGGGGTACAATCAGCTCTTATGACAAATTTGTGCGTATGCGATGGCATTCGTTCTAATGCTGTTTTGAACATATTAACCACAGCATTATTATCGTGAAAAAATGCTTGCAACTGTTCAATAATTCGTCTCTTTAACTGTTGTGTTCCCTGTATATTGCACCGCACATTCAGCTGATCCACCATCGACGAAATGAAATTGATGCGGTTCATCTGGTGTTGGCACCATTGAACCATGCAAATGATATATTTGTCCTTGTATCTGTAATTGCAAACAATCATTTGTTGAAGAATACGGTGTAACTTCTGATCGTGTGATGGTGTAGTGTGTGGTGTATATGTAGTTGTTTTGTGTTGCAATTCATTGTGTTGGTGTGAGTGATTGGTTATGTGTGTTGTATCTTTTACCTTGCAAGTCGGCATGAAGCCGCCTTCTCGAATGATATTAGCTCCAAAGGAAGTCATGCGAAAGCAGTTATTGTATTCAAGGATGTGTTGAAGAAAATGGCTGGAATCGGGATCACTTCCATCGAACAATGGTTTCAGTGGCTGTGGTGGTGTAAGTAATGGATCCAGTTTGACTTTTCCACTTGCGCAGCACAATCCAGCCGTTTCTCTTTTGAATTTTAACGCATTGCAATATCGGCATATAGTCGTCATTGGTCCAATATCTAAATTTTACCGGTTTGTCTCATGAAATTAACTGAGCAGAGAACAATGAGTAGCTGTCAAACAATGTATCACGCACCGGCGCCATCTACTTAAAATATTGGTTTGTAGTACATGCTTTGTATCAGAGATGGCGCTGTGTGTGAAAAAAGATTTTCCCGCTTTTCTGTTGAAATTTTTCCTGAATTTTCTTTGCTATAAACCTTACGGAGCCCGAGACCTTTCCGACGAATGCAAAACCGTGGAAATCGGTTCGTGCGTTCTGGAGTTAGAGCGTCAGGAAGGAAAACCCGACTTATTTTTATATATATAATAATATAATATTTTAAACCACCCCGACTGATCTATGTATAATCTTTTCATTAAAAGCATTCCAATGACTCTAAACACGACATTTAAAATCTGAGCTGTAAGTTGGTGAGGATTTGAGTATTCTGTAGAGTCTAGGAGATGTCCCAGCATCAGGTCAATGCTTCCATGTTCTTACAATATCGTTGAAGAAGAAGATTTTCGAATTGATCAGCTATGAAAGTTGATTTCATAGCGCAATTAACTAGAAAAAAGCTTATAGTTTTATAACGATTGAACGAATTTTAATGAATCAAAGCTAAGAAAACTCTCGATGAAGACATCTATCAAACAAAAAAAAACTATCAATAATAAAAACAAAATCGGTTCATCCGGTTAAGTGCTAAGATGCTACAGACAGACACACAGATATACACGTTAAACGTATATTACCCCTACATTTTGCGTCGGGGAACGTGTAAGGTTACGGTGGCAGATGTTCTCCTTGGTGGTAAGCTACTTTTTGGTAGATTTTATGATCCCTCTACCACTGTACAAAAACTCATGATTCATGAATGCACATAAAACTTTCATTGGTAGGTATATAGCTAGGATTAGAACCAACGACCGTCGGGTCAGAATCAGGGTAACTATTATTTACGCCAAAGGGCCGTCCAATATCTCTACGTAAGTATTATAAAACAAAGTCCATCACTGCGTCTGTCTGTCTGTTCGCAATAATCTCAATAGCTACTGAACGGATTATAATGCGGTTTTCACCAATAGCCAGAGTGTTCATGAGGAAGATTTAGGTGCATAATTCGTTAAGGTTTTGTGTAAATTGGATGAAATATGACGATGATTGTTAAATATGTTCATATTTTATATTCGATGCAACAAACTGGTGCAAATTTTGTAGGCATATATGTTCTACCCGTGCGAAGCCGGGGCAGGCTGCTAGTAAATAAATAAAACGACATAAATAAACAACCTTTGCAAACTCACGTTGCCCTTGATACCATTAGTAGTATCGATTGCGATAGGATAGGATATGCCGTAGAAGCCTCCAACCTTCAATAAATAATGAAGATAGCCGTTAAGGACAGAAGGTTGTTTGTCGAGGGAGATCGATGCTGGTCATTTTATTATTTCAAGGTTTACACAGTGTGTCGACGATACTCTTACTTAAGAATGTTGTTGTGTTGAGAATGTTTGAACAATGCGGCAGTTTAAACGATCCGGAATACCTACATCTAATATATATATATATGTCCTAAAATACTTGCCACTATTGTTTAAGTTCATCATTAATTATAATATTATAATATCAATAATATTATTAATAACAGCCAGTATTCGTCCACTTTTGGCAATAGAATAGGCCTCTCCTATGGCACGCCACTGAGCTCGATCTTCAGCTCTTCGTTGCCAAATGCTGGCAGCCAGCTTGCACCTTACACTTCATTTACATTCTGAGCCGTGGTCTCACCACTTTAGAACATCTAACTCAACGCTTATCGGTTCTACGACAAATTAGACCAGCCCACTGCCACTTCAGCTTGCTAATCCTTAGCGTCTTTTAAGATGTGTCGATATATTTGGTTCTCTGTCGGATAACTTCAATTCGAATTCGATCTACCAGAGATACTTCGACCAAAGCCCTTTACATAGCTCGCTGAGCGATCTTGAATTAGTGGATCAGTCAGTCTCACCGTCAGTGTCCACGTCTCGGCTCCGTATGTCATTATAGGCACAGAATAAATAATAGTAGAGGTGGGACGCTCTCATGTTGTTTGTTTAAGTAATGATTAAATATTCGCACATTTTGCACAGCACAATAAAAATGTTTTTAAACAGATCCATGTATTAATTAAAGAGTTCATCCGATATACAGCGCCTATTGTTTTAAGAAGAGGTTATTGTTCATTTGTTTATAATGCACTAGCTGTTACCCGCGGCTTCGCCCGCGTTATTTGAGTCTTTATGACCTTTGAGGTCAAGATCGATGATCTCTTAGGCCAAGTCACCATAGATGACCCTAAAGTCGAACTCGATATCCTCTATTGTTAAAGTCATTAATCATTTTGGTTAGGTATACGAAGTTGTGCTGTTTAAATGTTTGAATCAATACAAAAGTGCCTGAAACATTTCTTACAAAGAAAATAAGGTAAATAGCTGCGCGAGCGCAGCGAGAGCTATCATTGCGCGAGCGAACATTTTTTATGACTTTTTATGACCCTGAAAAATTGACGACCTAATAATCAACTCACTATAGATGACTCTTAGGTCGAACTCGATATCGTCTATTGTTAAAGTCATTAATAATTACTTGGTAAACCTAACCAAGGTTTACCAAGTTTTGCTGTTTAAGTATTTGAGTCAGTCTAATGTATGAGGCTGTTGAAACACGCTATTATACGCTATATTATAGCGTTATTACTGCTAAAAAAAATTTACGACTTTTTATGACCCTGACAGTTTTTATAATCTACTAAGTCAACACTGATGACACTCAAGTGAAACGTGATATCCACTTATTTTAAGGTTAGTAATCATTATGATTATTGAAGGTTGTACTGTTTTTATTTATGACTCGTTTTGATGCATGTGGTTATTAATATACGAAAGTTGGTGAAAAATTACCTACAAAGTTGATAAAATAATTGCTTGCGCGAGCGTAGCGAGCGCGAAAATTTTTTACGACTTTTTATGACCCTGGCAGTTTTTATGACCTACTAAGTCAACACCGATGACATAAGGGTTCAATTTGATATCCACTTAATTTAAGGTTAATAATCATTATGATTATTGAAGGTTGTTCTGTTTTAATGTATGATTCGTTTTGATGCATGTGGCTATTAAAATTCAAAAGTTGACGAAATATTTCCTACAAAGTAGATAAAATAAATGCTTGCGTGAGTGTTGCGAGCGTTACCACTGCGCGAGCGAAGCGAGCGCGAAATTTTTTTACGACTTTTTATGACCCTGACAGTTTTTATGACCTACTAAGTCAACACTGATGACACTCAGGTTAAAGTAGATAATCACTTATTTTAAGGTTAATAATCATTATGACTATTGAAGATTGTACAGTTTTAATTTATGACTCGTTTTGATGCATATGGTTATTAATATACAAAAGTTGCTGAAATATTACCTTCAAAGTTGATAAAATAAATGCTTGCGTGAGCGCAGCGAGCGCGGAAATTTTTTACGACTTTTTATGATCCTGACAGTTTTTATGACCCACTAAGTCAACACCGATGACATAAGGGTTCAATTTGATATCCACTTAATTTAAGGTTAATAATCATTATGATTATTGAAGGTTGTTCTGTTTTAATGTATGATTCGTTTTGATGCATGTGGCTATTAAAATTCAAAAGTTGGCGAAATATTTCCTACAAAGTAGATAAAATAAATGCTTGCGTGAGTGTTGCGAGCGTGATCACTGCGCGTGCGAAGCGAGCGCGAAATTTTTTTACGACTTTTTATGACCCTGACAGTTTTTATGACCTACTAAGTCAACACTGATGACACTCAGGTTAAAGTCGATAATCACTTATTTTAAGGTTAATAATCATTATGACTATTGAAGATTGTACAGTTTTAACTTACGACTCGTTTTGATGCATATGCTTATTAATATACAAAAGTTGCTGAAATATTACCTTTTAAAGTTGATAAAATAAATGCTTGCGTGAGCGCAGCGAGCGCGGAAATTTTTTACGACTTTTTTGATCCTGACAGTTTTTATGACCTACTAAGTCAACACCGATGATGTTAGGGTTAAATTTTATATCCACTTAATTTAAGGTTAATAATCATAATGATAATTGAAGGTTGTTCTGTTTCAATGTATGATTCGTTTTGATGCATGTGGTTATTAATATACAAAAGTTGCTGAAATATTACCTTCAAAGTTGATATAATAAATGCTTGCGCGAGCGCAGCGAGCGCTATCACTGCGCGAGCGAAGCGAGCCTGGAAATTTTTTACAACTTTTTATGACCCTGACAGTTTTTATGACCTACTAAGTCAACACTTATGACACTCAGGTTAAAGTCGATAATCACTTATTTTAAGGTTAATAGTCATTATGACTATTGAAGATTGTACAGTTTTAATTTATGACTCGTTTTGATGCATGTGGTTATTAATATACAAAAGTTGCTGAAATATTACCTTCAAAGTTGATAAAATAAATGCTTGCGCGAGCGTAGCGAGCGCTATCACTGCGCGAGCGAAGCAAACGCTAAAAATTTTTACGCCTTTTTATGACCCAGACAGTTTTTATGACCTACTAAGTCAACACCGATGACATTAGGGTTAAATTTGATATTCACTTAATTTAAGGTTAATAATCATTATGATTATTGAAGGTTGTTCTGTTTCAATTTATGACTTGTTTTGATGCGTGTGGCTATTAAAATTCAAAAGTTGACGAAATATTTCCTACAAAGTAGATAAAACAAATGCTTGCGCGAGCGCAAAGAGTGCTATAACTACGCGAGCAAAGCGAGCGCGAAAAAAATTTACGTGTTTTAATGACCCTGACAGGTTTTATGACCTACTAAGTCAACACAAATTACCCTAAGCCTGTTAAAACACGAAAGATTTTGAAATACTTCCCACAAAGCAGATAAACACGTTGGGCAAGCAAAGCCAGCGCGTAATTTTTTATGACTTCTAATGATCCTGACAGTTTTATGGCCTAATCAAGACACTAATTTAGTCATAATAGACGAACCTAAGGTCAAACTTTTATGATTATGTTAACTCTATGTAAAGTTAACAAAAAATATATGCATCCTCACTTAACGGCCGAAAAAAAAAGTATTCTTTGTCCCCTTTTATGCCCTAATAAATGTCTTTGTACAAAATGTCATGTGAATCGGTCAAGCCTTTTGGCCGAAAAGAGGCCAACATATACAAATTCAACAATAAAAAACTGACAACCGGACTCGATTGTAAAAAAAGTAACCAATGTGCTCGGATAACGGATACTCTACTCTTGGTCTGTGTCTTATTGACTGTCTCTGTACAATTTTAGCTCAATCGGTCAACTCGTTGAACCGAGAAGAGGTCACACGTTTAAAAAATTCAATAAAAAAAATCAGTTACCCAAACTCAGCTGTTAAAAAAAATATCCTTTGTCGTTCTATGCCCTATTAACTGTATTTGTACAAAATTTGAGCTGAATCGGTCAAAACGATTGCCGCTAAGAGGCAACACATTATTTCATAATAAAATTATGGACACCCGAAATTGCCAGCCAAAAAATGTATCCTATGTCTTATTGACCGTCTGCGGTCAAAATTTTAGCTGAAATGGTTGACCCCGTTTGATTGAGAGGAGGCCACACATTTACAAAATTCATTAAAAAAAATCTGGACACCTGGATTCGACTAACAGAAAAAAAGTATCCTATGTGCTTCTATGCCATATGAGCTGTATATTTAGAAAATTTCAGCCGTATCGGTCAAGCCGTTTAGCTGATAAGTGGCCACACATACCCAAGATTCAATAAAAAAAATCTGCACACCTAGACTCGATAGCCAAAAAAAGTATCCTATATCCTATTCTGCCTTATGAACTGTCTCTATACAACATGCCAGGCAAATTGGTCAAGCCGTTTATTCGAGAAGAGGTCTTATATTTACAAAATTCAATTAAAAATATTTGGACCCCCTGACTCGATAGCCAGAAAATAAGTATTCTATATCCTATTCTGCCCTATGAACTATCTTTACACAACATGTCAGGCAAATCGGTCAAGCCGTTTATTCGAGAAGTGGCCTTATATTTACAAAATTCAATTAAAAATTTCTGGACCCCCTGACTCGACAGCCAGAAAAAAAGTATCCTATATTCTATTCTGCCCTATGACATGTATTCACACAAAATTTCAGGCAAATCGGTCAAGCAGTTTATTCGAGAAGAAGTCTTATATTTACAAAATTCAATTAAAAATATCTGGACCCCCTGACTCGACAGCCAGAAAAAAAGTATCCTATGTTCTATTCTGCCCTATGACATGTATTCACACAAAATTTCAGGCAAATCGGTCAAGCAGTTTATTCGAGAAGAAGTCTTATATTTACAAAATTCAATTAAAAATATCTGGACCCCCTGACTTGATAATAAAAAAAGAAGTATCCTATATCCTATTCTGCCCTATGTACTATCTTTGTACAAAATTTCAGCCTAATCGGTCAAGCCGTTTGACCGTGAAGAAGTCCCAAACAAACAAACAAACAAACAAACAAACAAACAAACAAATAAACAAACTGACTTTCGCATTTATAATATTGGTGTTGATTATGCATCATGTATATTATACAAATTATCTTTTGTGCTAGCTGTAAACAGTTAGCTTTGTTGTGATGTTGATAAGAGTCAAAACAAATAGGAGCATTAAGATCATTAATGTGTTATAATACAATAAAATTGGGACAGTAGGTCAATGATTAAGATCACATATGTTCTAAGGAACTAAAAAACTAAAAGAACACTTTTAACTATCATCATATGTCAGTGTCAGTCCACTGCTGGACATAGGCCTCTCCCAAGACACGCCATTACGCCCGATCGCCGGCTTTTCTTTTCCAGTCCCTGCCCTCCGCTTTGCAATGTCGTCGAACATGACCAGGTTTTGAAATGGATTTACAAATTATGAATTTAAGTCCATTTATGGTTTTTATTGCTAAACAATAATTAAAAATGCCAGTAACTCAAGAATGATTTTGATGTAAACTGAAAAATATATAGTACCACCCATTGATTAAGCATAGTTGTGGTTGCACCCTTAATTCTAGACAAAGTATATTTACATAAATAAACAATACATACATAGATGCCCATATAATATCACATTGCAAAACTTTATCAATTGTTCTAGTTTCCTAGTTTGATTATTAGTTTCAATTGCGACATAATGACATTATAACATATGTAATTCGTTCGTAACATTATTTTAGATATATAGAGTTGACAAAATGTAAATTGGGGAAGCGACCTTTGCTTACACAATTTCGAAGGAAGCAAATAAAATAGATTGGTAATCTTTGATACATTTTTGAAAGTAAGAATTCAGTCGTAATGCATTTTATTTTATTTTGGTATTTTTTTAGACTTTTTTTTATAATATATAGGAAAGCGTTTGACCACTATCCCACCTGTTGGTAAGTGAAGATGGCAGCACGCTAGGCCTAGAATGCTAAGTATCCAGTGGAATTGAAGGGCACGTGGAACTTGAACATCTAGATTTTTAAAGTAACGGGCTCAGTGCAGTGGACACGCAACATTCTGCCAAATCAAAGTTCGTGCGCCATAGCACAGAATAAATAATAGATCTGCGACATAGTTTCTATTATCTTGAAGATGACATCGCTTTTCATCAGAGAGCGAGTGAAAATTGTTTACTTGGCGTATAGTTTCAATTGGGACGAACTGGGCACATTCAACCGCAACTGGACACAACTGGCTCTTTTTTTTTGAATGTTAGAATTTTAGAAACAAAACTACTTACTAAATTAACGGTGACGAGTATAAAGGTACTGTTAGTGCCAGTTTCACCGGTTCCGGATAGCGCTAATATGAATCTTCATCGGTCAACAATCTGTCAGATATCTATCTGACAGATTGTTGACAGCTTTTATATGGCGTCATGTGTCAGATAACTATCTAACACATTATCAGGAACCTGTGAAACTAGCGGGCTTAGAATTTTATATTTGTAAATCTAGAGTTTATTTTTTGTTTTTATGTAATTTTCTTGTCAAATATGCCATAATAGGCATTATGCTAACCAAATATACCGAAGCACTTCGAGTGGGAACCCGAAGTGCTTCGGTTAAGGACGCTAGGGTTAAATGATGATAAATAAAATCATAATAGAAGTCATAACTCGATTCATGTAGGCCACCCAAGCAAATCGACGGACGAGTCAGCTAGATATAAATAATACACAAAAACATTATAAATAAACTACAAACTTCGTATATAAAGCTTTCCTAGGTGCTACGTCATCTAATAGGTTCAAAAATAGGTAACAACAGACTAATGATAGTAAATTTAAAAAGAGTAAAAGACGCAATAAAAGATGAGAAGAATTATACAATATGAACACGAATGTAACGATATTTGGGTTTTGAAGAGCCAAAGCTCACATTTTATTTTCTCGAGTCTTTATACATCTCAGATTACTGAATAAAAGGTCTGTAATCTGAGTTATCAAGCTTAACATTAGCAAGGAACCGCACAACCTAACAATTATAGATATAATAAATAATATCATACTTATTTATTAGGTATGTTTGTACAGATCTAATCTTTTAAAATTAAATAACTTTACAAATAAAGATTTCAGGAAACTCAAAAAAGAAAAATGGAAAGCAACACGAGTATGAAGAAGGAAATAATTATTATATTAAATTCTGAAGGCTTCATATTATAAACGCTTTCTTTGCTATGTTTACCGCCACTACGGTTCAAGTTTTACAGAACACAACAAAGTTTCTACTTACGTTTCGACATGTTCCGGGGTGACACTCAGTGCACTGGTATGGACCTTGAATAAAAACAATGAAAACGTTTATCTACTAGTAAATAACACATGAACACAAAATAAATCGTGCGACCGCGTTCCACAAAGAATTTAGCATGAATGATAACAGACGATATACAGACGTGTAGTTTTACTTCTAGTTATTGTTATATCATTAGGCTGACATGTCAATAAGCGGAATATATTAGTTTTTATTTGTATAGTCAAGAACTTTTACCCAGATCTATGATTATAGTGTAACGGCTGTCCTTTTATTTATTCTTTGGTAATGGTAAATAATTTATTTTTAATAATATTTGATTTTGCTGGGAGTAAATGATTACAAGCAGAGGTTTTTGTTATTTCCACAGAATAATTAAAAGTACATAGGTCCCTAAAGCAAAATCAATTGAGTCACGCAAGCTTATTGTGCTTGCAGTTGCCTGATTAACCAACACTAACTAACCAATTTGTCAGTAAGTTATTAAATAGGTATAAACCTATACCTATTCCAAATCCAAGTTGACAACTACGAGGACTGCTAAAAACATCAAGAAATTGTCTCAAGAGTTGACCATGTTTTTAATTTGCCGGCATAAATAAAATAATCTTATGCAAAACTGAACTACTTTCTATGATATAGATTAAACATATTTCCATCTTTGGTAGATGGTTAACACACAATAGCGACAATTTAAAACACTTCCAAAAAAAGGAGCAAGCTATATTTTTCTGTGTATTTAAATATAATTGAGTAAGCGTTAGAACCGGTTGATAAAATTATTACTAATGCCTACAATAATTATGTAGTGTGTTGTAATGATACAGACTCGCACAAAACTGTGTCATCTTTCAAGTTAAGTCCTTTCCCATAAAGTTATACTTATAAATTTCGGTTTGGGCCGATTATGTTGAAGGTATCCTAATGGTAAGCAAATAGTGGATACTTATTTTTAGTTGATTTTTTACTCACTTTGTCTTCAACACGTCTAACACTTAACTTTGCACACCATTGGGTACTTTTGGTACCTAACTAATTTTGTACCTAACCAATCAAAAACAATGATTTCGCGCCTTAAGTTCTGCTGACGTATCTACATTAGTTAAGCCATCTTAATAAAGCCACGTAGCTTTACATATTGCAATGTCTGTTTGAAAAAAATTAGCACGATTTTCAATATTTTTCATGTTTTTCGAAGACGCCCGTGACCCATGACATTGACAATTCCAAATTTCTTAAAATATTTGATATTTTTGACAACGTCCTATTTCACGAAAAGTATTCCTCCATGAAGGTTTAAACAATGTAGATATTTGATACAAGTATATTATTATATAGATAAATAATTTAAATTTACCTTTAAAGTTATCGCTTGCGTAACCAATTTTGATTCAAAATAGAGGCAAGGGCTTTCATGTTACCGATTCACATTGCAGCTAACTATCGATCAGGCGTTTCTATGCTACGCTATGAATGTACAGTCCAGTACAGTCGACAACAAAACACGTGTCTAGATCAAATATTTACGAAATCAGTTCTTCAACAGATAAACTGTTCGACAAGGCCGTTGTCTGTTCTCGAGTTATCTGATAAATAACAGAACGTGATAAAGTAGATTCAGGCACAGTATCGATTTAGAACAAAATACGCGTAAAATTTACTTACGTAAAGAAAACACGTAAAATTGACTTACATAAAGAAAACGTATGTAGAGAATACTTACAGAATGAGCTTTTATTATAATAGAAGATCCAGAACTATCGCTATATTATCACAACACTAAATTATCATCACCGATTTTTTAAATTTTCCTATTGCTTAATCTAAATTGACTACTTAAAATCTAACTAAATGTTGTACAGAAAATTGATACCGCAGGTTTCCAGTCTTGGCTAACATGAACTAACTATTAAAATTATAATAAATGTTGGTAAGATACTGCACTATTTTTTTATGGTCACCGCATTTCCCCGAACGGAATGCGCGCTGGGAAAGCTAGCGAGCGAGAATTTTACGCATGATCTGGTTTGCGCATGCGTCAAGTTCTCGCAGGTTATCGAACCTCTCTATTGCTTTAGGGTTTGTAGAAAGGGACGGAGAAAGACAAGGATGCCATGCGCGGTATTATTGATGAACTTTTTGGCGGGCAAATCTGTGATCTGTGATTGGGTAAAGTTGATCAGGTGACATGTTTGTTTTTGCGCAACTGTACCAGAACCAGACCAGCTGTTATGGTCGTGGACTTATGGTTTGTGGGTGTACTTTAACGCCCATTCTTCCGGTATTTTTAGAAAGCCTGGCAAAGGACATAGGGTTGCATTTATGAATTTTATAGATGTGAGCGCGATATCAATGTTTTTTGTTCCGTACCTACGTTTTATCCCTCCGCATTGGCACAGTAAATTATGTATTTACTGTGGCATTGGTTGGAGACCTTTTGAGCAGGTTTACTTTAAAATAAAATGTATTAAGCTATTGAGCGTTCATACTCAGTTAAATAAGTAAATTATAGTGCTTGCTTGTGTCAATGTGCCAGATGTGCAAGCATTTAGGCTACTTTAAGGTCAAGGAAATACAAAGAACATCCCCTAATATAACTTCTAGAATTAATTCAATTAAGTTCAAATCTAGCTTAAATAAGTTATAGCATGAATTATGATCGATTACACAACTAACGACTTCAAATGCCGAGCTAGTCATTTTCAGTTCTAAGATTAAGGTAAGTGGATTTATCTCAATATGTCTGGAGATACTCATCAAATTTGTAAAAAATAGTATGGGACCAAACGGGAAGTATACTCTATGAAACAAAAAAAAACACCTTAATCTTGAAACTTGTCCCATGATTAAGGTTTAAAATTAGGTGAATTTTGAGGTCCCAGTGGGGTGAGAATGTTCGAGAATACCCGCCGTGCACCAATGGATTTTTCTAATTTTTACCAATGTAAATTTATGTGCACTTTTCACAGAGTGTTCCTCCGGTGAACCCCGCATGGTGGTAAGACACTATCTAGTGTCCGCTTGGCCAGCTACCTGTAATCTGTCGCCAAACATTTAATGTGTTTCGGCAGCTGTCCTTGAGAGCCAGTTACAATTCTAGGCCTAGCATGCTACCATCCTCGACCACATCATCACTTACCAACAGGTAAGATAGTGGTCAAACGCAATGATATATATAAAAAAGGTAATAAAGTGTAAATAAATAAAAAAGGTAATAAGGTAAATAAAAAAGGTTTATCTCCATATCTCTAGATATGCTCATCAGATTTCTAAAAAAATACTATGGGAAAAACGGGAAGTATAACTCTTTGAAACAAAAAAAACACCTTAATCTTGAAACTGAAAATGTAGTAAATTAGGTAAATTTTGAGGGCCCAGTGGTGTAGTGGGAGAATGTTCGGCTTTGATGCCAGAGGTTACCGAGTTAAATACCCGCCGCATAAAAGATCTTCTTTAAAACAAGCTTTTATCTGGGACAATGAACTAAAAAGTTAAACATAAATTCTAGTAGGTATTTTGCGGGTAGGTACTTGCCTTTATTCTTAAAAGCTTGAGGCAGTACCCGTTTTGCAATAATTTGGTTTTAGGGGTGGAAAAGGGGGGGAGGAGGGGAAGAACCCCCCTCCTGACGCGGCTCCCCTCCTCGCTACGCTTGTCGACGCACGTCACGCGGTCGTCACTAGTGTATTACCTTAGTGTTGGACTAAAGGCTAGACCGCACTAAGCGACACTTCACAGCAGCGGCGCGACGCGACACGTAGCGACACTATTAGGTATACCGCACTTGAACTGCAGTGCCGCGACAGTTTGCAGCAAATTTTGTCTGTTAGTCGTTCGGCAATTTCTGAGGAAGATGTAAATGTCGCTTAGTGCGGTCTAGCCTTGCGGAAGCGGAACTACACGACGCGACACGGTGCGTAGCACGTGCTGCATAGTGCGTTATACCTCATACAATTTCTTACAAAGAATATTTTGTCGCTATGTGTCGCGTCGCGCTGCTGCCGTGAAGTTTCGCTTAGTGCGGTCTAGTCTTAAGGCTACCTAGTATTTACGTTTCATTTCACGCATTTGCAATGTAGTAACATAAATATAAACGCATTATATAAATGAAGACATGATTTATTCTTCAATTTTATTGTACTTCTTTCAATAACTACTCCAATAGGTCTTTATGAAATATTCTAATGTTTCTTCTCCAATAATACTCGATAAGCCAGTCCGTAAAATTTCCTTTGTATTGATCCTTGTTAAATAGATTTTTTTAAATTTATTAACTTTATAGCGGGTATAACGAAACGTTAAATTTGCGTTGTTGTGATTAGCTATACACATATAAGTAATCTGTGGTTAAAATGCAAAAATGTAAGGCGAATTTTCCGATTTTGAAATATTTATATTTCGGAATGTATAAGTTTCCGCAAGATAAAACTTTACACGAAGCCTTTGTGCAATAAGACCTTTCTTGTGAAAAATCCTGGCCCCCAACTCGATTTCAGGTAATGTACAACTTAGCCTTTATTTTCAACCGACTTCCCAAAAAGAAGGAGGTTCTCAATTCGTCTGTATGTTTTTTTTAACGTTTTAGTTCATTGTCTCAGATAAGCTTGTTTTAAAAAATATTTATTACTTTTATTTTATTTTCAACTTTTTGGTGTATAGTCTATAGGTAACTGCCTGAGTATTTTAGAGTAGGCGTAATGTTTTAAAATATTCTACGAGTATTATGATGTGATTATGGTTAAAGTGCTCTTCAAGGCAAATCAATCGAGTCCAAACTCCGTGAGGTTATGTTGCTTTATTACAGAAATGCCATGACCACCTTCCAGCTTTATCATCAGATCCTGTGTAAAGTGCTCTTCAAGACGAATCAATTGAGCCCAAACTCGGTAGGGTTATGTTGTTTTATCAAAAAGATGCCGTGGTCACCTTCCAGCTTCGTCATCAGAACCTGTAAATTGATTGAGCGTCAAGTGCTCCTCAAGTCGAATCAATTGAGCCCAATCTCGAAGGGTTTATCTTGTTTAGTTTAGAAGTACATATGGCCATCTTTCGTCTCCAGCATCAGACCAACTCCATGGTACCATATTATTGTATTGTCACCGAAGACACATAAGTTTATATTTGAATCCGATCGGACATCGGGAAATGGGTCTAATTTAGCTTCCAAGATTCCAGCCGATCATACATAGTGGCATACAGACATACATACTGTGAGAAATACTGAAGATATCGGTAGAACACCATGATGTCATCAGCTACGTCATGACGTCAGTGCTACGCCGTAGTCATCCCAGTGCTACACGAGGGGAAGATGCGGGGAAGGGAGACATTCTAATTATACACTGATGAAGAGTAGACGTGTGTCGCCTAAGATATAAATAATTGTTATGATACGTGATTTGTAACCACAAGAAAGGTGTCTCATTTCTGGACTCTCTAACAGTTCAGAAGTGGGATTGGGTGATTAGTCGCCATCCCAAAAAAGGATAACCCGTCCCACAAGAAAATGGAAAGACATTCCAGGGAACGGCATCGTGGCGCGCGCCGATCTCGTACCACATCCCGAGAGCGGTATCGCGACGACGCGCGGCTATCCAAACTAAGAAGAATTGACTCGGTATCAAGACTTGATAAATTGGAACGGATGCTCCAAAGATTAATCAGAGAATCAGAGGAGAAACGACCTGATTACCGTCGCAGTTCATCTCCTCGACAACGTACTTCGTGTCCACCGGCGCGGATGCCACCAAACGTGTGCTGTGGTGTACGTGATGGCAGGACGCCGTCGCCACTACCCAGAGACAGCCGGGTGCATAAAGATTCATCATCCCCACAACGGTCATTGTGTCCACCCGAGCGGGCGCTGCCAATAGCACAGCGCGCGTCCGACGCTGCGAGCGCTGTGCTAACACGAGTGACGGAGAACGCACCGGGTACACCGGCGCGACCGCCACCAGCTTCGCTGTGCGTATCGGATGCTGCGGGCGCTGTGTCGGCACGAGCGTCACTAGGCGCAGCGAAGGTCATGGATGGTGCTACGCCTGGACCGAGCGCGGTCGGACCCACGGTTTGGTATGTAAACAATTTATTATTAGCACCCGAAAGTAATATTGAGAAAGACGTCTGTACGATTTTGGATAAAGCGTTTAGAATCTTTGGCTAAGATATTTTGTTAGAATGAACGTTTTTTTTTAATTTGTTAAACGACAACTAAACTGTCTGGTAATGCTTGATTATGGTTCGATTCACTAAAGTTATAGACTTCAGTTGGCTTGAATGGAAAACTGAGCTTGTTAATAATTTCTCCGAAGGTCACGGCATAGCTTCAAAATTGTATGTCATGATACTAAAAGTTTGTTACAATATTTAACCGATGCCGCGGGCGATACTAGTATTACTAATTAGAATAAAGTCCGCGACGTACCAAACGTAAACAAAGCTCGAATCGCCAAGACGCCTAAACAGCGGGATGACGTAACTTGTTATAAGTGTGGCATGAAGGGTCATTTTGCTTGTCAATGTTTGAATGAATGACTGAATGAAGAATGAATGACTCTGTAAAGAGATTAAACAATGCTCTAATTATAATCGGTGAGGCCACGATGGGGAGCATTACTATCCTGCAAAGAAAGAGTCTAATGAATGGCAAATCTTCCAAAGAGTTATTTAGAATTTTAGATATTAATGTGAAAGACAGAAAGTATCATAAAAATTAACCATGTTTTATTAAAGGCTTATATTGACTTCGGCCATAGAAAAGATTATAATACTACGCTTCGGCAGCGCTTGCAATATAATAACTAGGAGCGCGGCAACGAGCACTGGACTTGAGTATAGTCAGGGATTCTCTCGTCAAATTCGTGCTTATGGTGGGGCTTGTAACTCCAGTGGGTGAATTGTCAGCACACACTGCTTTAAACGAAGCTTCGACAACCGTGCCAATCCTGGTAGTTGAAGACGAATTACAAGATATGGATATGAGCTCACACGGTTCACCGAGCTTCCTAATATCTTTGTGATGAAATGTTGTGACGAATTAATTATTAGAAATACTGATAACACGTTAAGTTGTCTCCCTAATTGTATTTCATCTTTTGATAAAATATTAAAGTTATTGGTTGTCTATGATAAGACTCTACACCAGGGTCATAATACGTAAAGTTTGAGTAACTATACCAGTTTAGTTTAAAAAAAAGACCAGTCAGATTGAGATTTTGAGCTATTGATCATTGTTATAAAATTGAATCATTGGCTAATACCAAGCATAAGTGTGATCTCGTAAACTGGATCAGTTAGACCCAGTTTATGACCAGTTCGGTTAAGACCAGTTAGGTTTGAGATCATCAACTATGGGATCATTGTAATAAAAGTTGAATCATATCAACCATTAGTGTGATCTCGTAAGCTGGATCAGTTAGACTCAGTTTATGACCAGTTCGGTTAAGACCAGTTAGGTTTGAGATGATCACTATAAGATCTATAGGTTATTGTGGTGAAATTTGATCATACCAACCATTAGTGTGATCTCGTAAACTGGATCAGTTAGACTCAGTTTATGACCAATTCGGTTAAGACCAGTTAGGTTCAAACCTACCACAACAACTTATAGTGATGATCTCAAGATCATCACTATAAGTTGTTGTGGTAAAATTTTATCATCATGTTATACCAAGCATCGGTGTAATCTTGTAAGCCGGATCAGTTATCAGTTTATAAGCACTACTTTTGTGACAAATGATAATACGTGGTCGTATTATTTCTCAGGATGGCCGAGTGTGAGAAATACCGAGGATATCGGTAGAACCTTGTGGTGGCTACACCATGATGTCATCAGCTACGTCATGACGTCAGTGCTACGCCGTAGTCATCCCAGTGCTACACGAGGGGAAGATGCGGGGAAAGGAGGCATTCTAATTATACACTGATTAAGAGTAGACGTGTGTCGCCTAAGATATAAATAATTGTTATTATACGTGATTTGTAACCACAAGAAAGGTGTCTCATTTCTGGACTCTCTAACAATACCTACGTTGCAAGTTAAATAAAAGCTTGTAAAAAAATCCAAATCGGTTAATAAATGACGAAGTTCTGAGGTAACAATTGAATTGATAGCCTCCTCCTCTTTTGGAAGTCGCTTGATAATGTAGAACCATTGTCTTATTTTTTTTTTTTATATCTTATAGGCTAGCGTTTGACCACTATCTCACCTCTTGGTAAGTGATGATGCGGTCGAAGATGGTAAGCACGCTAGGCCTAGACTGGGAACTGGCTCTCAAGGATAGCTGCCGGAATACATTAGATGTTTTGGCGACAGATTTTCTAACTTGAGGGTGGTAGCTGGCCAGGCGGACACTAGATAGTGTCCTACCACCATGCGGGGTTGTTGGTTTCTTAACGATGTTTTCCTTCACCGGAGGGCCACTGTGAGAAGCGCACATAAATTTTTCGATGGAAAAATCCATTGGTGCACGGTAAGGTTTGAACTTGGTACCACGGCATCAAAGCCGATTGGGAGAACCAATTACGCCACCGGGCCCTCAAAAAGTCCCTTGTCTCCGGAAAAAGAAGTACCTACTTGAAGTACCTATCAGTAGAAAGAGGTTCAAAACCTGATCCGTTAGATAATAGATGGTTCTACAAAATTACAACATAACCTACTAACAAAGATGTAAAACGTAAAATTTTAACTTTCGCGTTTTACACACATTAACAATACGGGACTTATGGCGCTAAAAACAAAATTTTATTTACCTCGACGTTTCGATCAAGTTGCATTGACCGTGGTCACGAAAAGACTGGAAGTTGTCGGTTAGATAGTCGGCTGATCCGTTAGATAATAGATGGTTCTACAAAATTACAACATAAACTACTAACAAAGATGTAAAGCGTAAAATTTTAACTTTCGCGTTTTACACACATTAACAATACGGGACTTATCGCGCTAAAAACAAAACTTTATTTACCTCGACGTTTCGATCAAGTTGCATTGACCGTGGTCACGAGAAGACTGGAAGTTGTCGGTATCAGCATTGTTATAATAGAGTTGTTTGGAACTACCCTCATTTGATCTTGATCGGAGTTGCCATTGCGACACACTATATTGACGACATCGGTAGATTTTCGTTGATTTAAACTTCGACTGAAACTATTGCTAATCACTGGGTTCCAAGTTGCGACCAACTTAAAACCATCTACCAGTTGAAATTAGGAAGATTTTCTATTTCTACCGCTTACAATACGGGAGTATTAGTAACGTTTGGTAGAGATAATATTAGGGTCGTTAAATTCAATCCAGTGATTAGGTCCCGCAAATGCGCGATGGCGGACTTATTAACCTGGCGGGTTTTTCCAGCTGCATTATTCAATATTTACGTATGGCAAGAACGCCAGCTGCCTTTCAACTTTAATGGTACTTTTATTACATCGGCGTCTTGGTTGGGCTCTTCCTCTTACCTTGTCGCCGTTTTTACAAGTACTTCCTGAACATGAGCGATTTCCTCCTCCAGATGTTCAGGGTCACAGAGGTCATAAGTTCTGTCCATTCAAGACCTAGCTACAGACCTAAAGTGTCGAGGGCGATGGTGTGATGAGGCATTTAGATATCTGTCAGTCTGCATCGCATTTCTAATAAAATTATGTTTTAAGCGCATTTCAGACTACGCTATACTATTCCGCTATATATAGTCTGGCCATAACTGCTGTACACTCCCTGAGGTATGCGCGCGGCGAGACGGGGGGGACGCGGGTATGCGCGCAGCGAGACGGGGGGGACGCGCTCCGTCAGTCTGCCTCTGTTTCCCCGGCTCCCACCTCGCCGCGCATACCTCAGGGAGTGTACAGCAGTTATAGCCAGACTTTAGTACAACATGACAAGCAAACAGGCTCATATACAGGGTTATTGGTAATTCTACGTATTCCCGGCAGGAGCAGATAGGGGTCTGAAATGCAACTAATTTAGCCCCATCAATATATGGCCGAAAATTAATAGTTTACGAGATATTTAGAAATTGGCTAATAAAAGTTGGCTGATATGTTGAATGTAATAACAATGACTTATGGTGTTTTTTATTTGTTTTATAATTTTTACGATTAGTGCTAAACAATGTTATTTTTGTAAATTGTTAAACACAATCCAAAATGTCATCGTACTGACGGGACTTGAACCCGCAACCTCTTGGATAACCATGTCTAGGTGCTCTGCCAATTAAGCCACGGTTCGATCTATCGATACGACGAAATAAGTGGATTGCATTTTTTTAACCCAATTATGCATTGGTGGCGCCATCTATGACTACTTATTTCGAAAGTAATTCATTAGGAAGAAATCATTGCAGATTTCAAATCCGATGAGAGATGTTGCACTGCGTAAATCAAATAAGGTTTCGGTTAGGAGGTTGCGGGTTCAAGTCCCGTCGGTACGATGAAATTTTGGATTGTGTTTAACAATTTACAAAAATATAAAGTGTAACACTTCAAAGAAACATAATATTGAATGTAATTTTTCTTAAAACAACACTGACATTAAGCGTGCATGCGTGCGTTAGTAATAACTAATATAACTTCCTAGTTTATAAAGCTTTCCAAAAAGGTATAACAGTTATGCCCGGTTTCTGAATACATTTATTGAGAGTTTATCTATTCAATAATGGTACAATTTCATAGATAAACTCTCAATAAACCGACATCAGAAACCGACCTTTAGTATTTTTTACTAAAATAGTATCATCAAAGTCAAAACTATCACGCACTAATCGTAAAAATTATAAAACAAATAAAACCAGCCAAGTCGAGTTGGACTCACTCACCGAGGCTTCCGTAGTTCCGTACCAACTTCTCAGACTAGGTTAAAGGACAAAGTACAACTTTGTAGTCGGTTCGGTCAACTATGTATAAAATACATCACACAATAGCACAATTTTATTTATTTACCTTATTTAAAGTAAGTTCCAATTAAACTAGACCCCTAAATTGTATGAGCGCTCATATGACGCGACGCGACGCGGCGCGCACTTATTAAGAGAGCGATACAAAAAATAACTTTATTTACTACACAAAAAGATACACATTTCATTGAGTTAGTTTGAAGACTTCTGGCTGCACCGCGCGGCGCAGCGGGAAGCTGCGTGATAAACAATTGAACACAATTGAAATAAGATACACATTGCATTGAAATAATTTGATGGCGCCGCGCGTTTTGCTGCGCCGCGCGGCGTCGGGTTGCGCCGCGCGAAACTAAAAGCCTCATCACGTCCCGTCGCGTTGCGGTGTAAACTGACATTTAAGCAGCGATTTTTTTTAAATTAATAAACTCCAAAAGTGGTATTTTTTCCAAAACTTACTAATTTTCAAATATCTCGTAAGCTGTTAATTTTCGGCCATACATTGTGGGGGCTAAATATGTCGCATTTTACCCCCCTATCTGCTCCTGCCGGGAATACGTCGAATTACAAATAACCCTGTACAGTATATTTAAGTGAGAACGTGTTCTTAATAAATATATGGTGAGCTATATTGTTGTGCTATAAAGTATTTGCTATAAGCTGTTATATTATAGCGTAGTCTGAAATGAGCTAAGTCCCGTGTTACATTATAATTAAAAGATATAATAATACTTTGAGTATAATGAATAAAACAAATAGTTATTTCAAAAATTGTTTAATCATAAATAAATAACATTTTTTGTTTGGAACAAAATCAACCTCCATATTATTCACACACCATACAGCTCGTCATTTTATGAATTACAGTTATTCTCTATTTACTTTCTAATAATACTTACAGCAACCTTAAAAATATTTACTTGTACATAATTTTTATTACCACAATTAATTTGAGATTTTTTCATAATGTTAATGTCTAGTGCTTTATTAGAGAGAATTATTCCAATGATTAAAATATTTCAGTATAATTTAGCAGAAGAAAATGTCATTAATTGGTCAATTTAGTTTTATTAGAAAGAGGATCAATGTTGATCAAAATTTTAAACGATTAGTTTTCGATGTTATCACATAGAAATTACACTTGTTTTCGAAAGTAGAAGTAAGAACCAATGAAATGGGTGCATTATGCCGTGATATAAAGGCAAATTGAGCATTTTCATTGTTTGATATTTAAAGAAACTTACTACAGTCATCTTTGAAATTAATAGTACTTATATGGAAACTTTCCTTGGATTTTGGTTGCATAAAAATGCTTGTAAAAAACGAAGCGTAGGTAGCTCAAAATGTAAAAATTTTAATTTAGAAGTTTGCACATAGTATTAAATCTAAATAATAACATCTATATTAAAACGTACCTACAATATAATACGTCAGTTGTAATTTAGCATTTATCCTATAAAATATATATTTTCTCAATAGATTTTTAGCCCTTTTACAAATTACTCCAAACTACAAATTACTTAAGAAGAAAAACAAACATTACTTGTGAATAATATGTTATATATTTAATGCATTTTTATAATGCTGTATTCATTAGGATACGATATCTAAACATGAAAAAATGTAATTGACGTTTTATTTTATCAGGACAGCACAAAATATAAGACCGAAAATGATAAAATCATATGGAATGGATAGATCGGGGTGCCGTAACTGTCTTTAAAATAAGTAAAGACTATTAAGCGAGGACGCGGTTCCTATAATAAGAGACTGAAACTATGATAATAATAAAATTCAACCCGATTTTTTATAGTAAGTACTTACCAAAAATTACATTAAAATTATATAATGTTAGTACTCTTTATTTACAATTTTATTTTATACGTTTGTGTAAACTAACTCTACACACTTCAATGTATATAAAGACTAATAAATCCAAACGAACATATGAAATAGGTAATACGCATATAATTTTTGGTATTTTGATCATACAACAATGAAATATTTCGTGACAGTTAGGCCCTGCGCTGTAGTCAGAGTATTAGAACCAGTTTCGATTCAACAATATTTATTTACTACATAATTAATTCTGCATTAAAAGGAGGGTTGGTACATTAACGTTACGACAACTCAAGTTTCATGCTTTATTATCTTTCAATTATCGTATTACGTCTAATGTACTACAATTATAGCTCTAAAAGAACGTATCTTAAATGATACCAAAACTAGCAACACATGAAAACTTCATGTAAATACCTACATAGGAATAGACAAATGAGGTAAAATTAAAAACAAAATATATACCTAGAAGTAAAACTCCACTAGTTATCTAAGCATGTAAAGCTACTTAATGAAGTGTACAAAAATAGTGCTGTGACAATGATCGGTGAATCTATCGATATTTTACGCCATGCGTTATTTTCTGAAATTCGACTACATCGTCTATTTTCTAAACGAATATCACACTCTCAGTTATAGCGTACGCAAAGAGAATTTTTATATACTTTACATTTATAAATGTCACACATTTCAGACCAATAGGAACGTGATATGAATGTGTATCAGTATGGACATGATTTTTAACAACGGTGAAATAATTGATTAGTTCAAAGTTCCAGAATAAATGTACATTACAATACACTCACGAGTAAAGTGTTGATCCAATGAAGATAACATTATGTTTTCGTGACAATCACGTAACAATAATAGTTAATGACATTACATTGAGATTTGTCACAATTAAAGCAATAAGCTCAAAGTTATTGCAGTTTCATTATAATCAACAATTAATCGATGTCGATATATTTTATCGATATCAGCGCAACACTATCAACTCAACGTCAATTAGATGCGCTCAAACATCTTAAACGATTTGGCTTCTCTATTGACTTCAGAAAACTATCAGATTAGTTTATGTCATTGATAGGACTAAATTTGTTTTCCCGTAAAGCAAGGACGTTATTGCTTAGAAGACCAACTACGGGGTTCTCGAGGTTTTCGTATTTTGAGTTGGTTTCTGAGGATAGACTGACAGCGCCGCTGCTATCACCTTCGTATGTGTTTTCAGTGTCGTCTACGTTTTGTGAACTTATGCTCGACTTGTCGTTTCTCTCGGGGAGGTCTTTGTCGTAATTGTCGTTGTTGGACAACTCGATCCAGTGAGCTCGGTTGCTTTTCACGCGGTCAAGCATCGGTTGGAGGGCACTTGAGAGTACTGCGAATGCCTGAAAGGTTAGATCATATTAATTATTCTATAATAAAAAAATATTTATTTTTAATTTAATAACTAAAAATTAATCCCTCGTCATATCTAGTTAGGCTCGAGTATTTTTGCCTATAGTTATTTCAAACACTCGCTGCCGGCGAAGCAGTATAATGTGAAAACACAAAGCTGTCTGTTGCACTCTCGGTCAGCTGTCGGTTTTTAGGGTTCCGTACCTCAAAAGGTAAAAAAAGGAACCCTTATAAGATCACTTTCTTGTCTGTCTGTCTGTCTGTCTGTCTGTCTGTCTGTCTGTCCGTGTGTCACCATCAATTTTCTCAGGAACGGGTGGACCTAGCAAGTTAAAATTTATACCAGATACTGAAGTCTATAGTCCCTATTAGGTGTATAAAAATCAAGGTCTTGAGTCAACACGATAAAAAGATATTGGCAAATTTAGATTTTCGCGAAAACTTGTAAGTACCAAAATTTACCTTAATTTTTAACTTTTTCATTTTTAGGGTTCCGTACCCAAAGGGTAAAACGGGACCCTATTACTAAGACTCCGCTGTCCGTCTGTCTGTCTGTCTGTCTGTCTTTCTGTCTGTCTGTCTGTCCGTCTGTCACCAGGCTATAGCTCAGTAACTGTGATAGTTAGACAGTTGAAATTTTCACAGATGGTGTATTTCTGTTGCCGCTAGAACAACAAATACTAATAACAAAATAAAGTTAAAAATTAAAGGGGGTCCCCATACAAAGAACGTGTTTTTAAACGCCATCTATCTAATTAGTTTCGGCAAAATGACATAGATGGCGCTAGTAAACGAGCCCCGTCTTTCTAGATCGCGACCAAACCAAATATTCTTGGTAATATCAATTAATCAAATATATGAGGTTGAAACTCTGTTATGTTTCGTATTGTACGGAACCCTCCCTAAGTGTGCGATAAGAGACGCAATGCTGACTCGCACTTGGCCAGTTTTATTCGGAATTTTCCCTTTGCTTGTGTTGTGAGACCTTGCTTGTGACCAAAATTGACAATCCTAGGTCAACCGGAAGTACCCTATAGGTTTTGGGTCGAAAACCTATAGGGTACTTCCCGTTGACCTAGAATCATAAAATTTGGCAAAAAGCAAGGTCTTATAGCACAAAGAACGGGAAAAATCCAAAAATAAAAAAGTTAAAATGTATAGGGGGTCCCCATACATAAATAGTTTCTGCCAGTTAAGATAGGCCTCTGAGTTATATGAGTACTCATACAATTTAGAGGTCTAGCTTAATTGGTACCTACCAACGTTGGTAGGGAAGCCTCGGTGGCCGAGTCCAACTCGACTTTGCCGGTTTTATTTTTAAACGATACAGGTAAGTGTTTGACCACTATCTTACCTGATGTTAAGTGCCGATGTGATCGACGATGTAGTACGCTTACCTAGTAGTTACCTGTTTACTTGCGATTTGAAGACGCCCGGGTTGTAGTTACTAGGAAACACAAACACCGGCAACGAATCCGATTCCTTGGCAGTACGTATGATAAATGATCGTGACGTTTCATGTTCATATTATGAAAATAATGTGAAAGATAAACGATTATCGATAGGTATTGCACGCGGTCATCTACTAGCGAACCGATGATTTATAGTAATGCGGGCAGCGAGCGTGCGAGGCGCGAGCGAGTCGATAAAAAAACTGAAGTGAGACGAAACACTAAGCTTCTAATTTTGTCAACTAGATGGCAACAACTGCATATATAGATAGCAGATGTAAAATAACAAATTACCTCATAGATAGGCAAGCAGATGGTATCGATGAACTTGACTTGCATAGCGGGAAGCTCATCTTCCTTATCTCTGTTCATGATGTCCTGGAAAAGAAAAATATTATTGTATTGTAACACTTAGTTCTAAAATGCAAGACAACTTGAAAGATGTGACTTTAAACTCGCTACCCACTATAGGTATAAACTACTACATACAACTACTACTAAGTATAAATTGTAGGTATCAGATAATGGGAGTCAAAATCAATAAGTAATAAGTACAAGTACAATTAAGTATTTTTCAAACTCTAACTACCAATCGTCGCTTTATTGACCAAAGTTATTATGGTTAGATTATATGAGTTATCTGCATAGCTCCAAGTAGACCAGATGGTACCAAGTAGATAATATTGGACAAGCGACACAAAACTTTTCCCAGCCCACATCGCCCTACCTGAAGAATCTACAGATATTAGAGCTTCCGCCTGTCGTTTGAATAGCCAACGAGTAAGTTGAAGCGGCCGTAGCACGTATCGTTATTATTCTATTCTATCAAGCAAAGTAAAATCTTACAATGGGAGTCAAATTCAAGTTCTGCCTCTCGAGATCGCCCTGCCTGAAGAATTCTCCAGCTACTAGGGCTGCCACGCGTCGCTCGACCGGCCAGGGCTTGGTGATCGCAGCGAGGTCACACGCTGTCATCAACATAGCTCGTAGTAGACCGCGCCTTTCCTGGCATTCGCCCCACAGAGGTGTGACAACCCTATCGGTGCTGACTAGGTCGATGAAACCATTGCGTTTGCTGTAAAAATAGTGGTTCTACATTAATTATGAAAAGATCAAATAAATATTTCGAATAAGTTATAGCTCTTTTATTTCAAGACTTATAATAACTCGTATCTATTTAAATTTTCTATCTTATCCATTCATATCTTATATTTAAAAGCTGCAAACTATCAAATAATGTAACAAACATGTAAAATTTGACAATATATTTAAAAGTTTATAGAGCGCTTTACATTACTCTTACTTCTATTAGTTTATACAATATCAAGAACATAATCAGTAACCTCTAAGCTTAGATAATATAAGTGTGTTATCTCATTAGCGTTGTGTCTCGGTGTGAACTTTATCGTCCTATTATTCCCGCCAAGGTTTGCCACAAGCCTTTCATCTTTACCTAAAACGAACGTAGGTATAAACCACGTATAAACGTTCCTTTGTGCCACTCGGCTAAGAATCATGAAAATTTCAGTAAGATTTTCTTATATCTTAAAGTCTAGCGTTTGGCCACTATCTCGCCTGGTTGTAAGCGATAATGCGGTCGATGATGGTGAACACGCTAGGCCTAGAATACTCTGACTCTCAAGGGCTGTGTGCTGCCGAAACACCATAAGGTTATGGCGGATAAGATTTGCTCCTTTAAAGTAGTAGGTAAGCTATTTTTTGATGTCAAGGCATTAGACATCGATATAATATGCTCCTGTGGTAAATAAAGTTAACCTTCTATACAATACAGGCAAGCGTTTGGCCACTATATTTTGTTTTAATGATATTTGTTTTTACCTGAAGTAAACAGCCAAATCAGTAGACAGGATTGCATCCTCGAGGACTTTGACTACTTTCTCATAATCGTCAGAGGACAGGTTCACCAGTATCTGGTTTCCAGGGGAGTTGAGAATCATGAGACACTGGTCGAAGTGGTGATGTTCCATCGTTGATGTCGAGTACAGCTGAGCAAGCGGTGATGACGCTCTAGAATTGTAAAGGGACAGGTTTTAGAATATGGTTAGTTAATAGGTTAGGTTAATAATAGTAATTGAGAGTTCTCTCTAATGAGAGTAGGCGACACACCGGCAAAACTTTGGATTGAATTGAAGATGTCGACAGGCGGCAGTGATCACTTACTATCCGCCGCTGGATTGTTCGCCACATTATATTACAAAAATTAAAATGTAAAAATAATCTTGGTCCTCAATTTTTTTTGTCATATCTAGTGTTTGACTGTTCGGTCCTCAAATTCTTTACGAAAACAAAGAAAGGCAACAAACGATTTATTTTATTGCAGAGTAAGTTGAAATCCTGCTAATCTGGAAGTGGAATACGGCAGTGAGCCCGAGACGCTGGACAACCCATTTTTTTCCCAATCTAAATAGCGCAACCGTCTCAACAAATTCCGACTGGCTTCCATTGAAAATATTTTTTACAGTATCTAAGTAAGCGCTTGGCCACTATCTCTATCACTATACCTTATACATAGCAGACACCAGTTTTGTAGTCTTTTTTTAATTTATGAATTCAATATTTTAGGTAGATTGTAACGGTTCGTAAGTTTTTATGATGACATATAAATATATGATATAGTATGTATATACCGGCCTCTTTGATGTATACTGTAAGTGCAGCATGCAGCATAAATAAATAAATCATGCTTAAAGTCTGCGAATTGATTGGCGTCATGTAACATAACATAAAAGTACATACTTGATCTGAAACGAGTTATTGGTCCCCCGGTGGTCGAGATCGTGGCAGAGGCAGCCGATGATCAACGCGAGGCATTCCAGCTCCCCGAATATCTTCCACCATTGAGTCTCCTGAAAACACAGTCACTTGGTAAATACATAGATGGAAAATCATGCTATACGTTTAGATTCGCGGCGAATCACTGACCACAACATCTTTTACAACCCTTTATATATAGGCTTCTGATAAATGGCGGTATAACCATTTCAAAATTTTGGCGTAGCTAAATACTACAGGTCGGTGACGGGCAGCAGCGTCACCGATGCGAGAAGCTACGTCCTGCGATCGCCAACCAGCCTGCCCAGCTTGGCGATTAGGGCATATTCCTCCCAAGATGGAAAGTCATACACAAAGCCAAGGCCCCAAGGCAGTGACTGGAAAAGAAGATCCGAAGATCGGGCTCAGTGGCGCATCTTGGGAGAGGCCTACGTCCAGCACTGGATTGTCTGATGATGATGATATAGGCTTCTAGGAATTTATGAGTTTTGTTGTTTAATGAAAAATATCATGGCTTTATTTTTCCATTTCTTACGCGGTTACTCCGCCAATTGTGATCAAATTACAAGTAAATGATTATATTTTTCTTACATTTATACATTTTCATTTGGGTACATTTTCACGGCGATCCCATTATAGAATTCATTGAGACAAACATCTAATGAGTATCTCTCGAGATATTAAGATAAACACCCCAAACTTGCCCCTGAAACTAACTCGAGCACTAGTACTATTTATTATTCTGTGCTCGAGCGGCATTTAAAGTTTGTTTTTTAGTTTTAGAGCCAGTTTCACCGGTTCCTGATAATGCGTTAATTAGATAGTTATCTGACACATGCCGCCATATAAAAGCTGTCAAAAAATTTGTCAGATTTCTTCATATTATCAGGCGCTATCTGGAACCGGTAAAACTGGCCCTTAAACTATCTTATTCAGTCTAGCCGATAATTAAGAGTCATGACATTACAAATCAAGGGTGAACTAATGTCGTGATCATAAAAATAAACACAACTTGTCTTTGAACTCGACTCAAGCATCACCGAAATTAGATTTCATAGTTTCTTCGAAGTTGTAAAAGAGGGCATTTAGCTGCATCTTCTTTTCTTTCGTTCAATTGACTATAGAGAAATTGAGGTTGTTTAGTAGGCCTTTTCACTGAGATTCCTGAGAGCCTTCCAAAAGACGAAAGAAAATTACTCACAGTCAAAATAGCGAACATCATCTGTGCCACATTGAAAGCATGCCTCCAATTGTGGTAAGTTACATTGCGGTAGTTCTTCTTGACGCTCAGCAACCACCGACATAGCACCCCGTAATCTATGTGAAATCTTTCCACAAAGTCGAGGTCCAAGAACATTCGCAGGCACGCAGTGAGTGTCTCGTCATCGGACATTTCGATGTCGTCGAAAGCGAGCTCGTGCAAAGCGAAGTGTACTGAAGATGGTATCCGAAGGGTCTGGAACAGGGAAGACTTTATAAAAGTCTAGAGGCACTTTTGTTGCGAATTAAATCTATAGGTCTTCTAATATATACAGGGTGAATTGTTCAAGTGGGCGTGGATGGCATTACTTTCCATAATTCATTCCTTATAAGGGACACTATCGAATGGTGTAATAATACAGGGTGTGTTTTTTCCCCCCAAATCAACGGGTTCGATTCCTGGCTAGGAATATTGATTTTTCAAAAATCTAATGATGCATTTTTAGTTTTCATCAAAATCGGGCCCGAGACTCGTTTAAGTACTTTTCGCTATACCTCATAGTTTCTGATTTGACCATCCTATTGAAAAATTTACCCTGTATATATAATGTATTTGTTATTAACTTTTTTGTTTGACTAACATATATTTTTATACTAACCTATATTCATAATTTGACGTGCTATATAGCAAACAAAATATGTTGGTAAAGTTGTCGTTAGGTTATACTTTTTTTTTACTTTTCATTTTATTTCATTTCGATTCCATCCCAATAACTGTTTTGTAGCTTAAACTATGAGGTTTTTTTTTGTTTTTCGTTTAAATTAAAAATTGTTATCAATAACTTAATTAATGTATGTACGTAGGTAGGTCTTATTTTGATCAGTCTTAACAAGCTTATTTAAAATCAATTTAAATGGCATCATTAATATTGAAGTAAGTAGAAATTTTCTTTGTTTTCAGCAAAAAGCTGTGTACTATACAACGATATAGGTAATAAAATATTTCTAAATCAAACTTAAAACAGCACATGTATTTTAGATTAATTCACAGAAAAGGTGGACTGCATAATATAAACATGCATGAAAATTATCAGACGCTTTCACTTTTAAAACCGAACAAAACAAAACTAGATTTGAAATCGTCTTTCCAAAAAATATTCTTGTCTATTTTGTTGATCGGATTGGACAAAAATAAATAATATACAAAAAAACTACAAAAATCACTTAACTTTCTAAACACGCAAAACCAAAAACATTACTGGTTGATCAAAATCAACCAGTAATGTTTTTGGTTTTGAAAATAATGATATAAATGTAAATGTCAAATATATATTTCCGTAGGTACAAATTATCATAGATCAATGTATACCAGATGATACTGACGTCGATGATAGAAATATCACAACTGTACGTCATGTAGGTATATATATATATATATAGTTTAATATCAGTAAAAATGTTTGATGAAGTAGTGTGATGAAGTAGCAAGTATATAACAGTTGCTATAAGAATCACTAGATGACTTACCCGTAACCGCTGAGCGTCGTCTATCGAGGCCGAAGCGTGGTAACTTAATACCTGAAATACATAAATTATGTAGAAGAAAACAGGAGAGACTTTAGTGGCTCATACATAAGAGACTTTTAGGTAGGTATGTACGTTATAAATTATATTTAAAGGTGTAATGAGCTGATTAAAGATATAGATCTGCACTGATACTATGCACGTTGAATAGTTAAGGGTAATCGGTTCCGGAATAACATGTTCATTGAACATGATTTTAGTTTTATCCTTATTCATTCAGCAACCGATGCATGCAGAATAATCAGCATAGTAGATAGGTACTCAGCATTTAATAATAATGTCCCGTCATTTCCATTCAAGCTTCTTGAACAAATCCTTTAGAGCGTTAGTGAAAAATTTGGGGGAAATAATGTCACTTCGTCTCAATCCTCAATGTAAGGTAATATGTTCAGTCATTTTGTACTTGGACGGAGTCGCGGGTTAGTAAAGACCCCTCTTAGTACTTGGACGTATTGCCAATCTACTTGACACCGTTGCAAAAACTTCAGAATACACCAGTATAAAAGTGCTTGATTCGAACAGGAAGAATTATTTACGGGTTAAACTGCTACTACCGCTATCAGCCTTGTAAGTAGGCTTATAACTGAGTTATTTGTTAATGTTTAGAACGAAAACATATCGGTCCGCTGACGAACGGAAGACAATTTGAGACAGTTGAGCTAAGTAGATTGGTATTTCAGGTAAACACCTCACCTCGCCTATCATTTCTGTTTTTCGCTTCCAGACAAGCATGTAGCAAGTTTTTTTATCTGATAGGCTCGCGTTTGACCACTATCTTGCCTATTGGTAAGGTAAGCGATGATGTGGTCGAAGATTGTGAACCGCTAGCCCTAGAATGGTTTGACCTTCAAGGGCTGTGGGCTGCCTGAATAATTTAAGGTTATATATAGGTCTCCTTACTGGTGGTAAGCTATTTTCAACCGACTACCAAAAAGAAGGAGGTTCTCAATTCGTCGTGATTACTGCTTCAATTGTGACGTTTCGAATGATTATTTTATTTGTAATCGATATGGTACGTTTCCGAGGTGGTCCCATTATAATTTCATCGAGATCTGATAAGTATCTCCATCTCTGGATATCACGGTAAACGTCTCAAACTTGCTACTGAAACTGACTCGCGGGGCATGGAAATCGGTTGTTTTAGTTTTAAAACATTTGGTAACAAGTCCGGCAGAACGTTAATATAATAATATACTGCTACCACCTATGGTAATGAATCATTCTAAGGTAGGCTGCTAGTGATCAATAATATTTCTAACCATGAGTCATTCCGCAATGTTTTTAATAATTTAACCCCAAACAGTTACATTAATAAATTTAATAACAGTTACAACATTTCGCAATTAGGTGCTGTTATTAAATATTGTCTTTGAGTGGAGACCGCGAATCGGCAAACGTAGCGTAGGATGTCCTGTGACCAGGTGGAGCGACGACATACGCAAAGCGGTGGGCAGTGATTGGAAAATAAGAGCCGAAGATCGGGCTCAGTGGCGCACCTTGAGAGAGGCCTACGTCCAGCAGTGGACGGACACCGGCTGATAATGATGATTAAATATTGGAGATTGCACAATAATCACGGTAATATTATAATATAATATAATTATAATATAATAATTTATTATATTACCGTGCAATAATTGATCAACAATTTGAAAGAGTTTAATTTTTAATACATCGTGTAGGCACTACGTTTGGGCAGGTTGACTTGAACATTAGAAAACATTGTGACGTGTATGAGACGTCAATGCCCTTGCGTCAATATAATTGATCGTTTGGGTGAAAGTGGTTCAAATTGTTCATTATTGTGTTATTGTAGGTTAGGGCCTGTCTAAGGCCACACTTTCACTTATCATTATGTAGATAATTTATGATCGTACAAAACGAAAATACCGACTTCACATGCCGCGATAGTGAAAATATCCACTAGCCATAATCATGTCATCGAGGTATCAAAATAGTTTATATTGTTTATCCTCATATCTCCGGGGATGATTATCAGATCTCGATTTAATGGGAGCAAACGGGAAGCATAATCTCTTAAACAAAAAAAAAATTCAAATCGGTTAAGATTTGACGGAGTTCAGATGTAACAAACATAAAAAAAACTGTAGAATTGAGGACCTCCTCCTTTTTTTGAAATTGGTAAAAAAGCAGTCAAATATTTGTCGGGATCAAAAGGAATAAGTTCAAAGTTAATAACACTTACATCTAAAGTGACGCTCTGTTTCGCCATTGCCGTTATAGCCTTCTCATACATATGCGTGTTGTGGATGCCCATGCCGCAGAATATCGCGAAAGCTTCCACAAAGTTTTCGTCATTCTTCGTGAATAGCAGTCCATCGAATTTGTTTATTAACTGAAAAATACAAAGAAAACAATATTTTACTTTAGGAAAATAACCATACTAACAAGGGTTGATTGATATTATGTTTCGTCGAGTAGTGTGGTAAAGGTTCTAAATTTAGTTATCAAAATCATAGAGGATAATATAATAAAAAAAATTAAGATCGTTTAAAAAACTAAAAGAACCGACTTCAAACGTCGCACTAGTCAAAGTAGCCTGTAGACGTAAGTAGTAACTATTATATAATATGTCCCAGTAGTTAGTAGTATGTCGTCGAGATAAGTAAATGCATCGTACTACAAATGTTGATATATTCAAAACGGCTCGGCCGATTTCGTTAAAATTTTAATGGGACCACCTGGGAAGTGTACCCTTTGAAACAAAAAATATATTTCTAAAAATCGGTTCAGGCATCATCGAGTAATCGGTGAACATACATACATAAGAAAAAGATTCCGACGAATTGAGAACCTCCTCCTTTTTTGTGAAGTCGGTCAAAGAGCTAAAAATTCCATATAACGCTGTGATTGGCTAGCATCACACCTATAGTCCAGTCAACGAGGATATTTGTTGTATGGAGACTTCCGAAAAATTCTCCCGTCAATGAAAGTTGGCATGTGATGACATTAGGTAATACAGATTACAGATGTACAATAATCCAACATTTTTTTTAACGAGAAGTTAGGTATTTTTACCTAAACATGGAAATCGCTTATAACTCTCTGTGAATATTTCCTCAGACTGAAATATGAAATATATAGAATATGTATATAAAAGAATCCAACACTTTTTCGATATCAGAGTACCCCAAATTTAACTTTTAACATTTTGCGCTATATTTCTACTGAAAAATTGCTTTGCCAATGATTATTTTTGTATATGTTTTTATATCGTTAAATACATACTTTGGTTCAATAATCCAACATTTTTTTGACTTCAGTGTACCCCAAATATAACTTTTAACATTTTGCGCTATAGTTTCTACTGAAAAATTGCTCTGCTCATTTTTATTCTTTGATACGTTTTTATATCGTTAAATACATACCTTGGTTTAATAATCCAACATTTTTTCGACTTCAGAGTACCCCAAATTTAAATTTTAACATATACACATACATGCGCTATAACTTCTACTAAAAAATTGCTGTGCTCATTTTTATTTTTTGATATGTTTTTGTATCGTTAAACACATATCTTTATTCAATAATCCAACATATGTTCCTTTTTAAATATATATTTTTTTATTTTTGCTTAATTACGTAATGTGAAAAATTTCTCCTTCCATTTTCATTCCTTTATTAGTCATACGATTTTATATTAAAACAGATTTATCAATAATACAACAAATTTTCGAACGGTTATTATATTTTTACAAAACTTTGCTTATTTACGCTAGAGCGCAAGGGTTGACCTTGATTTGACCGTAGGCGAGGTTGGTGGCCGCCATTATATATTATTAAAAAAAAATTTTTTTTCCTTATATGCACAAAAGTATGTAGTTAGAGTCACTGAATTATTAATTATTTTAAAATTATTAATTAGTGTACAGTCAGCACATCGAGTTACCACAACTGCAAAATTTTCTCATTCTAGTGAACTTAACATTTTATGGTTTCTAATCATTTGGGTATCGCAGATTTTTGTATGGCATGGCACCCTTCATATCCTTTCGTCAGCCACCACTTTGATTTTTTTTCAGAATCACGGTGTACAACGAAGGTACCCCGTGCATATATGTTTAGATAGAGGACACTCATACATACAAACAAAAAATGTCTCATGACATAATAACCTAAGGCGTCAGGTTTCGGAGTAATTTACAGTAAAAGCTCCTTATCGCGCTTCCTTCATTCGCGTTTTCACTATTCGCGGATTAAAAAATTGTGACCCAATTCCTATATTCGCGGCAAAAAAATTCTTTATTCGCGGATCTAATCGGTACAAAGTACATACATGCATATTAATAAAAATAATTTCAATATGTATCCAACCAAATATCCTTTGTAAACGCGCCGATAAATGGACTAATAAAAAAGTAAACTAATAAACCTTATGTGTAAAATGAACACGGCTATCCTCTGAGCACCACTAAGAATATATATGAAATACAATAAAATATTTATTACAAGTTAGTTGTTTGTATAATACACGATACATATTGATTAGTTTGAACTTAGCGATCTCAGATTTGAATATTTTCTTGTTTCATACTTTTTAGAGAGTGATTTTTCAGTAGTCGGGTTTTAGTTTTTGAACTTACTTTTTATTTAAAGCATTTTGGGGTTTTTGGATAGATGTATACTGTAACGAGGTATTTCGACTCGTTACATATTTTTCGTTTGGAAGCACATTTCAGCTTCTAAGACTGACAAAATTACCTTTTGGTTTTAAATAATTTAGAACATTTTCGTATTTAGCCATTTTTAGTCGATTTTAAATAATCGAGTTATTACTTGGTCTGTGGATCATTCAATATCCTATAGACAATCTTTCAAAAAAAAAAATGACTTTGACATCTGTCAATTCTCGATCGGAGACGTCACTTTTTCTTGTCCCTGGGGCCTACAAAGAGCTAAACTTTTTGTATTTTTTCTTAATCAGATTTTACAAGATTAATCCATCTTGTTAATTAAATTTGCGATGATACTCGGCGTGCTTATGGCGTAGTGCCATATGATAACGTCGTGATTTTGCGGTGAGTCAATTTTTGATAACCTAAAATGTTTCGCGTCATCCTTCATGGCGACAAATATATTTACAATCGGATTTTTGGTTACAGCCTTTGGCGCTGTTTGTTTGGACGACTGTCGTCTACTGTTTGGACGACTATGGGTGTCGCCAACTGTTGGTTCGACGCTGGAAGACGTCGTTAGTTTGAGGTGTTCGTGCGACGCACACCGTTTCGATGTCGTCGTAGTTTTGAGCTGTTGGTGCGACGATGAATGACGTCTGTTTAGAGTGGTGTGCTCAGACGCCCCCTGACGCTGCAGCTAAGCCAATTTCATTATAACTCTTTTTATTACCCTTCAAACTTTAATTTCATATTTGCAAGATGCAAGAAAGACAATAACCAAATTTCAGTAGTAAAATGTAAAATAAATTAACCTAAAAAGTAACGAAAACCGAATGGTATTTATAGTCAAATGTTTAGACATAGTATTCCGGCTTTAACTAAATAATGTGTATCTCATTCTGGAGGTAAGGGACGTTTTGAAGTATTAAAATTTGTCATACAATCCCAAACCGTGTTATCATTTGCCTGTCCCCCGGTCCGAGATTAAAAGTCTCAATGACACCGCTGATTTATCCTGGTAAGTTTTAGATCTTGGTAGAACAAGGGCGCTCGATATTCATAAATACTGTCTACCTAACATTAATTTTTAGCTTTTTATACTCTATAACCTTCATGTTACAACAAGTAACGTTTATATTTTTTATAAACCAAAATTTTTTATTACAATTGGCGCCCGAACAGGGACCGGAGTTACCTCCACATATATAATCTTTCTTGCATCTTATTTTTGTTTTTCTTGTCACAATTTAGTGCAATTTTTGGTTATTTTTTTAGCATTTTTACAGTTTTGTGTACTTTGAAAACACAATTGTAACTTTGTTTACAACTTTTTTTGTATTTTAACAAAACTAATTAACATACAATGTTCTTTATATGTCTTATATACTGGATAGACTAATCTAAGTGTGTACTTACTATATAATAACATTTGAGATATGCGTTGTTTACATTTTGTAAGGAACTGACCTTGACCACATTGAAAGTGCTAAGTTTTTGTTTGAATTGATATAACTTTGTCTTATGTAAAGTTATAACGTTTGTTTACTGTTGAGAAGCATTAAGCTACATTCATATTAGAAAATACTAGCTTATTAACATAATTATTAACCAGTTTATTGATTTTACTTTTCATAAATAGATATAACCTTAGCCGTTGTTAATAATCTTGAAAATTAAGATAAATTGTGAATCTTTTTTGCATCTTACATACTTCACAATTTGAATGTTTCTTTGTACATTCAAATTTCTTTAAATACTTCTGAACATTATTAAATATTAACATAAACTTTAAAACATAATAACTTAAACCGGTTTTTAACAAAAAAATCTTATAAACTTTGATGAGTTTTAACTATTCTTTGAATTTTAGTTGGTTGTTTGTCTTTGTTTCTTTAATATTTTTGATTATTCATCATGACTGACAAACAGGTTCAATTTCCACCCTTGTTGGAAGAGAATTTACCTGGTACTTCTAGGGATGTTATTTCTAATCCGGCGTTGGATAATTTAGTTATGCAGAATGCAACAGAGGCCGTTGACCCTTTCTTACCTAACTTTGGTCATAGTAGCTTGCATAATTTTACACCTTTACCTTCGTTTAACTCGATGAATGTTCAACTCAATGAACAATTGAAAAAGCATTTGCCTTCAACAAATAAACTTCCTGATTTGAAGCGTAGTAAGATATCTTTTGATGGGAAAACTTGTGTTAGAGACTTTATCACTTCGATTGAGGAATATTTTTTATATAAAAACTTTGATGAAAACTTTTTAGTCGGTTCTTTTTCTGATCTGCTCACTGGAACAGCAACGAAATGGTTCCGTAGTATTCGAATTAGGGTTTCTTCGTGGACAACACTTAAAACTGAATTGTTGAACAGATTCGACAAACCTGAATTTGATTATCATTTGGAGTATGAAATGAGAACTCGCAAACAACGGAGTAATGAGTCACTTCCTGATTTCATTACTGAGATTTTAGATATGTCTAGCAGATTAGCTAATCCAATTTTTGAGAATGTTTTGATAACTATAATTAAACACAACATGTTACCTATTTACACACCGTTTTTATTTGGAAAATCAATAGACACTATTGAACAGTTTATCCGAATTAGTAAGGAATTAGAGATTTTAGTTAACCGAAAACCTGTAAAGGAAATTAAACAAAACTTTCATGCGGTTGAAACCAAACTTTCTTGTTTGAAGTGTAAGTCGACTGACCACACTTATAAAGAGTGTACAGAGATTCTTGGACCTGTGTGCTTTAAATGTCATAAACGAGGCGTTTTGACAAAGAACTGTGATACTTGTCATTCTGACAATATTAAAAATAATAATAATTCAAAAAACTTGTAAGGCATCGGGCCCAAGTTTTTAAAAAAACTTCAGGTGCTCCGATATCCAATTATAAACCTGATGATGATACGTGTAAGAGAGAATTTTCAGAATGGCTTGACTATTTAAAAACATTTTTTTCTGTTCATAAAGCAGCTCCTATACTTTTTACTAAACAAAATGATACTAGACCATTTTTAAAATTTACCATTTATAATGAAACTTTTTCTGGATTGCTAGATAGTGGTTCAAATAGCTGTGTTTTAGGTAATAACCAACACTTGCATTTTTCTAAACTAGGATTTCAAATTAAACCTATTGATGCCTCCGCTTGTACTGCTGACGGTTCATCAAGAAAAGTTATCGGTTCTATGCGATTACCGGTTACCGTTGACAATGTTTGTAAACTTGTAGAATTTTTAATAATACCCTCTTTTGATCCACCTATTATATTGGGATTTGATTTTTGGTTGAAATTTAACTTAGCTAAAGACTTGTGGAAAAATATTGAATATGTTCACAATAATAAAATTCAAGTGAACGCTGTTACTTCTACAGTTCATTTAACTCCTTCTGAGAAACAACAATTAGATGAAACCATTGCTTTGTTTGAAGATATTTCTTATGAGAAAAAAGGTTTAGGCCTTACCACCCTTGTGGAACATAAAATTAACGTTACTGGCGAACCTTTTAAAAGTAGATATTGGCCGTTGAGTCCTGCTAAACAAAAAGAACTTTATGATGAAGTGGAAGTTTTATTAAAGGAAGGAATTATAGAACCTTCAAAATCTCCTTGGTGTTCCCCTGTATTAGCCGTCGATAAAAAAGATGGTGGAACCAGATTATGTTTAGATTCGAGACGATTAAATTCAATAACTGTTAAAGATTCTTATCCTTTGCCGTACCCTTCTAGGATATTAGACAGCCTTCGTGGGGCTAAATTCATATCTACCATAGATCTTTCTAAAGCATTTCTGCAAATTAAACTTGAAGAGTCCTCTCGTGAAAAGACTGCTTTTGTTGTTCCTGGAAAAAACTTGTACCATTTTGTTCGGATGCCTTTTGGAATCACCAACGCACCGGCAGAGTTACAACGCTTGGTTGATAAACTCTTTGGACCTGAATTTGACAATGTCCTGTTTAAATATTTAGATGATTTGATTTTAGTAAATGATAATTTTCAAAATCATATAGAGTACCTTAAAAAAGTCCATGAAATACTTAAAAACTCAGGCTTAACAGTAAATCTTAAAAAATGTGAATTTTGCAAAGAAAGACTCCGTTATCTTGGTTATATTGTAGACAGTCAAGGCCTACATACTGATCCGTCTAAATTAGAAATTATAGAAAACTTTCCACGACCAGAGTCCGTAAAACAACTTAGAAGCTTTTTAGGATTATGTTCATATTATCGACGTTTCATTTGTAAATTCGCTGATATTGCCTCCCCTTTAACTAAATTAACTTCCGGAAGTAAAAAGATAAAACATACTTTTGTTTGGAATGAAGAAGCTGAAGAAGCCTTCATTAATTTAAAAAATGCTTTAATAACTACACCTGTTTTACAGTGTCCTGATTTTGAAAAACCTTTCTTTTTACATTGCGATGCTAGTTCTGTAGGAATTGGTAGTGTTCTGAGTCAAGAAGACGAAAATAATGAACAACATCCAATTGCTTATTATTCAAGATCTTTAAATAAATGTGAAAGAAATTATAGTACCACTGAACGTGAACTTTTGGCAGTTTTAGATTCAATTGAACATTTTAGACCTTATGTCGAAGGAATGAAATTCACAGTTGTGACAGATCATGCTAGTCTTAAGTGGCTTTTAAAACTTAATAACCCTAGTGGACGCTTAGCTCGATGGGCTGCACGTATTTCTCAATTTACTTTTGATATTGTTCATAAAAAAGGATCTTTACATCAAGTTCCTGACGCTTTATCTAGAATCAATATAACTTCAATATTAGTTTCCGCTATAAATATTGTCTCACCAGATGAAGATATAGAAGACCCTTGGTATAGAAAAGTCTTTATAAATTGTCAAAAATACCCTTCTAGAATGAAAAACCTTCGAGTAGAAGATAATACTTTGTATCGTTACTGTAAAAATAAATTTGACCCTAATAGTCGTTTGAATTGGAAAATTGTTATACCTAAAGAACATGTTTTAGATACTATTCGTTCTAATCATGATGATATTAATTCTGGACACTTTGGAATACATAAAACTCTTAATAAAATAAAACAACATTATTATTGGAAAGGAATGTTCGGAGACGTTCAAAGATATATTTCTTCTTGCGACATTTGTAAAGCTTATAAACATTCAACTTCTGCTCCTGCTGGTAAGATGGTTAACCCTAAGAAAGTTGATCAACCTATGGTAATGTTATCCGTTGATATTATTGGGATTTTACCTAAATCTTATTCTGGACATAGATTCATTCTTTCAATTGTAGATGTTTTTACTAAATATTGTTGGATATTTCCAATGATAAATGCTACTTCTAAAGTAATTTGTAAAATCTTTGAAAAAGAAATATTTCTTAAATTTGGTGTACCTAAAATTTTAGTGGCCGACAACGGACCCCAATTTATATCTAAATATTTTGTAGATTTCTTAAAAAATTTCAACATCACTAAAATATTTTATAATGCACTATACACTCCACAGAATAATCCAGTAGAAAGATATAATAAGACAATAGAAACATGTATTTCTTGTTTTGTTAAAAATGATCATCGAACTTGGTCAAGGTTTTTGCCTCATGTCCAATTAGCTTTAAATAGTAGTGTAAATCTTGCTACAGAGTACACTCCTAACTTTTTGATGTTCGGTAGAGAACTTATTTTTGATGCATCTTTGCACCGTTTTAGTAACTCTTTTGACAACTTAGATCAACTTGAGCTTGGTACTAGAGATACTTATGCTCACTCTTTAAATTCACTTAGTGAAGTTTTTGTTAAAGTTCAAGCTTATCTTTTGAAAGCTTATAAGCGTAATGCTCTTTATTATAATAGGGGAAGAAAAGTCATTTCTTTTGATGTCGGTGATGTAGTTTGGCGTAGAAGTTTTGTACAGTCAAATGCACCTGCATATTTTTCGGCTAAATTAGCACCTAAGTTTATTAAATGTGAAATTGTAGAGAGAATTTCTCCTAATGTTTATGTACTAAAGGAATTTAATAAAACAAGTACTGGACGTTATCATGTTAAAGATATAATTAAATATTAAAATTTTCATTTTTGGATTTAAAATTTTATTTAGATTTGTTTTGATACTCTGCTTGGGAGGAACCATGTTTGTGGAAGAATGAGATTTGATGCATGAAAGAGATGGTTCATAGTGAAAGATGATTGCCTGCAAGGAAAACCAACACTTTATTGAAATACAACTTTAAATATACTAAACCTAACTTAGGTCTATTTTTGGTAATTTTATTTTATTTTTGATACTTTTATCCTAATTTTGAACTTTTACCCAACTTTAAAAACTACATCTAACGATTATATTTTCTTTTAGAAATTTTCTTGGCATCAAAAGATCTTATGTATATTTTTGTATATTTTATTATTTTGGTTACTTCGAAAAGCTTTTCACTTTTCAAGTACTCAACTTTCTTTTAGATACTTTGAGAAGTTTTCCACTTTTCTAGTATAAATATTGTTTTAGATTGCTATGAAAAGCTTTCCACTTTTCAAATAGCCTGCACATAGTGTAAATACATTTTTAATATAAATGTGTTTCAGTCTTTGTGAAGCATGTTATATATTATTTAGATTATTTAGTTTGTGTTTGTTGTAGACCTAAGACTTGGATTTGACACTTAGAGCTCTATATAATTTTTACCCGGATTTGCCTCTCGGATTTGACTCTTTTTGAGCTTTTGTCTCAGTTAACCTTTTTGGGTAATTTTTTACTCTTCATTTTTTCCTCGCTTTGACATTTTTAGTTCAAGCGTTGAAAACTTTTTAGATATTGTAAACGGAAAGTCGGTGGTGTTGAGCCGGTCACAATACAACTTTGTTGTTTTCCCAACAAACTTTTGTTAATTTGTTAGTGTTCGGAATGTCGGTGGTGTTGAGCCGGTCACTACTTATTATTTTTGGTTCTCTATTTTTATGAGAATAATTTGAACTTTTGTTGTTCAACTTTTTCATTGAAAACTTGTTCACTGAATCTTTTGCAGTGAATAATTATCTATAGTCGGCAGCTAATGCTTAACCGTACTACAATATGGATAACCTTTGTTATTACCTTTTAATTTAGTTAGAATCGTTCTGAGATTATAAAAGATAGAGGCGATGGTGCTTATCTACACTTTTGTTAAATATTTCAGAAATATTTATTTGGTTTGCAATACAGATAGGTAGATGGAGGCTATGGTGCTTATCCACTCTTGAGTATAATTAATTTGTGATGGATTTTAGGATTGAATCATATTGATGGATTAGTTTTGGTAAACCTTTACATTGTTTTTCACTTAGTTAGAAAGTTTTTATAACTTGTTTTTCTAGAGCAACTTAGTCAGTGGCTAGAAGCTTAACTGATTTAACGTTATGCTTTATTAGTGTCTTCTTTTAGTTTGAATAAATTTCATATTTTGGTGGCGGAATATTTTCTGTTTATTAATTTTTTTGAATAAGTTTTTATTAGGATTTTTTTGGGAGTTCTTCTCAAAAATAAAAGAAGTTTCATTCTTTTATTTTTTTTGGGAAGGTATGTACTGTAACGAGGTATTTCGACTCGTTACATATTTTTCGTTTGGAAGCACATTTCAGCTTCTAAGACTGACAAAATTACCTTTTGGTTTTAAATAATTTAGAACATTTTCGTATTTAGCCATTTTTAGTCGATTTTAAATAATCGAGTTATTACTTGGTCTGTGGATCATTCAATATCCTATAGACAATCTTTCAAAAAAAAAAATGACTTTGACATCTGTCAATTCTCGATCGGAGACGTCACTTTTTCTTGTCCCTGGGGCCTACAAAGAGCTAAACTTTTTGTATTTTTTCTTAATCAGATTTTACAAGATTAATCCATCTTGTTAATTAAATTTGCGATGATACTCGGCGTGCTTATGGCGTAGTGCCATATGATAACGTCGTGATTTTGCGGTGAGTCAATTTTTGATAACCTAAAATGTTTCGCGTCATCCTTCATGGCGACAAATATATTTACAATCGGATTTTTGGTTACAGCCTTTGGCGCTGTTTGTTTGGACGACTGTCGTCTACTGTTTGGACGACTATGGGTGTCGCCAACTGTTGGTTCGACGCTGGAAGACGTCGTTAGTTTGAGGTGTTCGTGCGACGCACACCGTTTCGATGTCGTCGTAGTTTTGAGCTGTTGGTGCGACGATGAATGACGTCTGTTTAGAGTGGTGTGCTCAGACGCCCCCTGACGCTGCAGCTAAGCCAATTTCATTATAACTCTTTTTATTACCCTTCAAACTTTAATTTCATATTTGCAAGATGCAAGAAAGACAATAACTAAATTTCAGTAGTAAAATGTAAAATAAATTAACCTAAAAAGTAACGAAAACCGAATGGTATTTATAGTCAAATGTTTAGACATAGTATTCCGGCTTTAACTAAATAATGTGTATCTCATTCTGGAGGTAAGGGACGTTTTGAAGTATTAAAATTTGTCATACAATCCCAAACCGTGTTATCATTTGCCTGTCCCCCGGTCCGAGATTAAAAGTCTCAATGACACCGCTGATTTATCCTGGTAAGTTTTAGATCTTGGTAGAACAAGGGCGCTCGATATTCATAAATACTGTCTACCTAACATTAATTTTTAGCTTTTTATACTCTATAACCTTCATGTTACAACAAGTAACGTTTATATTTTTTATAAACCAAAATTTTTTATTACAATACATGTATACATGTTAACATACTTACATACATACATAGTGAGAAACAAACACATAACCCTCCCAACTGCTTCTTTGCGACGCCGTGGGGTAAAAATTAGTTTTCTTGACTTCGGCGGGATATATCTCGCCAACGCTACGCCCTACAAAAATATGATGTAATAAACCTTATCTTCATTTTAAAATCTCTATTCAACGATACCACACACGATGGGGTGGGTGAGATGTTTTTTTGTTCTGGACTTCGTCCCCTCTAGGGAGACCCACATTCAATTTGTTGTGACGTCATATAGCCTATAACCAGCGGACAAATAAGACGCGTCCAACAACACCTCATTTGTTAAATTATGAGAAGTTATGAGGGAACAGATGAACATACATACAAACATACATACATAAATACATATCCACATACCGGTCAAAAACATAACCCTCCTTATTGATTTGCCGTAGTCGGGTAAATAGTGAGTAACGGGTATCACAGTTTTTCAAAAATCATCCCTCACGCGTTTTTCTTACTGACTGAATGATTGCCTGATATATCAACGCACTGCCTAAACCACTGGTCCTAGAGACAAAATATTTGGAGGGTGTATTTTTTGTGAAGAGCAAGTATGCACCAAGATTTTTTTTTCGAAATTCCACCCCTAAGTGGATATCATGGAGGGTTGAAAGTCCAAAAAAACTTTTTATTCTCTCGGTCAATTCTCTCAAAAATTGATACACATTCTCTTTAATGAAAATAGTGATTTACGGGTATCACAGTTTGTCAAAAATCATCCCCCACGCATTTTTCTGACCGACTGAATGACTGATGACCTCTTAGAGACATGATATTTGGAAGGTGTGTTCTTTGTGAAGTGCAAGTATCCACTAAAAAATATGTTTATTTATATTGCACCCCTAAGTGGGTGAAATTGGGGGTTACATTTTCTGTAATTTTTTAATTTAATTTTCTGTAAAACTTTATATTCTCTGGGACGATGGGCTTAAAAATATGTACACAAACTCTTCAAGTAAAATTTTGAGACAAGGGTTTTACAGTTTTCCAAAATAAAATAAAAAAAAAAACAAATTATTCCTCACGCCTTTGTCTAATTATATGACTGATATATCAACGTGCAGCCTAATTCGCTAGTCTTAGAGATCCACACCAATATTATAAAATGCGAAAGTAAGTTTGTTTATTGGCTTGACCGATTTGGCTGAAATTGGCTAAAGACAGTTCATAGGGCAAAATAGCATATAGGATACTTTTTTCTGGCTGTGAAGTCTGGGTAACCAGATTTTTTGAATTGAATTTTGTAAATATTAGACCTCTTCTCCAGTCAACCGATTGACCAATTTAGCTGAAATTTTGTATAAAAAAAATATTCAATAGGGCACAGAAAGACATGAGATTTTTTTTGCCGTCGAGTTTGGGTGTCGAGATTTTTTTATTGCATTTTATAAGTGTGTGGAACTTATCGGCCAAACGGCTTCACCAGTTTAACTGAAATTTAGTATAAAGATAGCCAATAAGGCACAAAAGAACATGATAACTTTTTTTTTACAATCGAGTGTGGATATCTAGATTTTTTATTGAACTCTGAAAATGAGTGACGTCTTATCAGCTAAACAGCTAAACCGATTCAGCTGCAACTTTGCGCAAAGATAGTCAATTTTACATACGAGGACATAGTACACGTTTTGGAGCCTGGATGTCCAGATTTTTTAAATGAATTTTGTCAATGTGTGACGTCTTATCAGATCAACGACTTGCCGATTCAGCTGAAATTTTATACAAAGATAGTCCGTAGAGCATAGTAGGACATAGGGCACTTTAATTTTGGCAAACACTTAAACCGCACAACTTGGTATACCCCAACCATAATGATTAATGACTTTTACAATAGAGGATATCGAGTTCGATATTGGAGTCCTCTCTAATGACTTATCTAAAGGTTATGAAGTTATAAAACTGTTAGGGTCACAAAAAGTCATAAAAATATTTCGTGCTCGCTTCGCTCGCGCACCAATAGCGCTCGCTGCGGTCGCGCAACCGTTCGCCTTATCTACTTGCGTAGGAAATATTACATACATTTTTGTGTTTTAATAGCTTCATCCATCAGAATGAGTCAAACATTTAAAGATACCTAACCATTCTGATAAATAAGTTTAACAACAGAGGATATTAAATTTGACATTAGAGTCATCGATAGTGACTTGATTGTTAGATAATAAAACTGTAAGGGGCATAAAAAGTCTTAAAAATGTCTACTTCTCAACATGGTATACCTCACCATAATGATTAATGACTTTAATAATAGAAAATATCGAGTTGGCCTTGGAGTCCTCTCTAATGACTTAACTAAAGGTTATGAAGTTATAAAACTGGTAGGGTCATAAAAAGTCATGAAAACTTTCGCGCTCGCTTCGCTCGCGCTATAATAGCCCACGCTCCGCTCGCGCAACCAATCGTTTTATCTACTTTAAAAGAAATATTTAATTATTTTTTGTGTTTTAAAAGCCTCATGCATCAAAATGAGTTTGTCATCAAAATGTTTAAATAGTACATTTTGGTCTACCTTACCATACTGATAACTAATAACTTTAACAACAGAGGATGTTAAGTTCAACCTTTGGGTCTAATGAACGAGGGAGAGCTTTACGGTAGAAAATATAAAATATGTACTGTCATTATTTTCACAACGAATTTCATTTTATTAAATAAAATATTATATAATATAGTACTTTAATAAAAAGGCTCTTCTTCTGAAAAAAAAAAAATATTACAATGACAAAATAACTAGAAAGATCGTCAAGTAGGTAGATGCAATTTAAATACTGTAGGCGGGCAGCCCTATCGCGCATGTACGTACCGCGCGGTGCCGCCAGGTGCCGGGTGCCGCGGCTTTTGATCTCAACGACACGCCGAGTCACAATACTGTATTATAATATTACCGTGGTATTTGTTACACAAAATCCCTCTTGACGTTTTGAGATGAATAAAGACGTAAACAATTACGCAGAAAAAAAAAGCACGGTCTTAAGCGAATAAACTTGTAATATAGTTTTTCTTTATTAATCTAGAGTCTGGGAGTTTTTTACGACAGTGAGATGTTTTATTTGGAAACTTTTTTTTTTTTTTCAAATATAACGATATTACATTTGTTAAAATTGGTTGTTTGTACGAGTGGTGAAACAAATTTTTCTGTTATTTGGCTCTCCTGTAAAATTACGATTTTCATAAAACCGCTTTATTCGGTGGGGGCGTCGATGTATTGTGTGTTGTATACTTACTTGTAATACATATTTTATTTTATTTCGTACATATTCTTAGTGGTGCGCAGTGGATACCTGTGGTCGCATGCTACTTTGCAGAACGTATTGTTTCGTTACGGTAGGTGACATACGACCACGGCTATCCTCTGAGCACCACTAAGAATATGTATGAAATACAATAACCTATGCTATACGAGTATTACAATATACCAATATACTATTACAAGTGAACAGGGTTAGAGCGTTTGGGTGCACTCCGAGCGTAGGTCGTGAACGGAGCCTTGTTGTATAAAAATAATAAATTCCACTTATTAGTGTGCGCTGATCCTTAGTAATAGCAAATCTTTTGAATTAAGTATAATTTCACACGGCTGTGAGATTTTACCAGGATGTATTTTATGTTTATATTAGTGATTTAGTCAACATAACTAAATTTTATTGGTAGACGCAATTACTGAAAAAAAAGTATAAGCTAATTGTTACACCTTTGAACGAAACTTTTTTTTCGATATATAAGTGTTTTATTAAACATTATATTACTTATTAATTTTTTTCCTCGCATTTTACAGTATAAAATGTTTATTTTAAATCCATTTCTAAACGCCGTTTCACAGCCAACAGCACATCTAGTTACAAAAAACTATTTTATACCTTATAATATTGACAGTTAAATTTAAAATCGAAGGAGAAAAAATGACAGTTTGTGGTAACTTGATGTGCTAATAACTCTAAATACGTTTTGCATTTAGTTAAAAAAAACATCTGTAATAATAATGGCGGCCACCAAACTCGCCTACGGTCAAATCAAGGTGAACCCTTGCGCTCTAGCGTAAATAAGCAAATTTTCGTAAAAATATAATAAACGTTCGAAAATTTGTTGGATTATTGATAAATCTGTTTTAATATAAAATCGTATGACTAATGAAGGAATGAAAATGGACGGAGAAATTTTTCACATTACGTAATTAAGCAAAAATAAAAAATATATGTTTAAAAAGGAAAATATGTTGGATTATTGAATAAAGATATGTGTTTAACGATACAAAAACATATCAAAAAATAAAAATGAGCAGAGCAATTTTTCAGTAGAAGTTATAGCGCAAAATGTTAAAATTTAAATTTGGGGTACTCTGAAGTCGAAAAAATGTTGGATTATTAAACCAAGGTATGTATTTAACGATATAAAAACGTATCAAAAAATAAAAATGAGCAGAGCAATTTTTCAGTAGTTATAGCGCAAAATGTTAAAAGTTATATTTGGGGTACTCTGAAGTCGAAAAAATGTTGGATTATTGAACCAAAGTATGTATTTAACGATATAAAAACATATACAAAAATAATCATTGGCAGAGCAATTTTTCAGTAGAAGTTATAGCGCAAAATGTTAAAAGTTAAATTTGGGGTACTCTGATATCGAAAACACTTGGATTCTTTTATATACATATTCTAACTAGTACATACGAACGCATATATTTCATATTTCAATCTGAGGAAATATTCACAGAGAGATAACTCTCTAAAGCGATTTTCATGTTTAGGTAAAAATACCTAACTTCTCGTTAAAAAAAATGTTGGATTATTGTACATCTGTAATCTGTATTACCTAATGTTATCACATGCCAACTTTCATTGACGGGAGAATTTCTCGGGTTACAAAAGCCTCGTTGACTGGACTACTAACTATATATCGTAATCTGGTTGCCGTTTGGTATAAAATCACTCAAGTCTACTAAGTTAATTGCTTAATTATCGAGATAAACATGGCCGCCTGGCTAGTTACCACTCTTAAGCAGGAAGATCTGTCATCAAACTCTAGTGTTCCGACAGTCTACGTCAGATCGACTAGTGTGTCCCGCTTTTTTTTAGAACCAGTTCCCATTCTAGGCCTAGCTGGTAACCTATCCTCGACCACATCGTCAGTTACCAACAGGAGAGATAGTGATCAAATACTAGTCTATGTATACTACAAAATATGAATAGGGAAGGTACCTTCCCTAAATAACCAAAATAAAAGTTAGGTTTTTTACTTTTTCTTATGATTTTTAAAAACCATCACAAAAGGTACCAATAGGTAACACTGACTCACAACATAATATTCAAACTTGTTCCTATAGCTTGTACCCTACGAATCATATCTATCTATATATATAAAAGAAAGTCGTGTTAGTTACTACACTTATAACTCAAGAACGGCTAGACCAATTTTTATAATTTTTGTATTTTTGGAATTATCTTTGTCAGAAATAGGATAATAAGTATAAAAAACAATGAATAATTGACCAGAAAAAAATATATAAGAAAACATATTTTGCCAAAATGTTCCTGGGTTTAAAAACTGCCAATTATTTGATGTTCAATTGTTTATCCCGCCGTATTTTTTTTTGTATATTTATGGCTCCACACGATTAGTGTATTTAGCCAGTGCCAAGTATAAAAATTCTTCCCATGGGTGGATAGCATTACAATATTCAGATTATTGCATTTTTTTGTATAATTATGGTTCCACACGATTAGTGTATTTAGCCCGTGTCAAGTAGTAAATCAAGTTAAAATTCTTCAAGTTTTTGTGAATTCAAGTCATGTAGATTTAAAAAATGTTAATAAATTTTAAATACTGTCAGTAATGATAATTGTATGACATATTTATTGATTGTCAAATATGCGTGTGTTCAGAAATGTATGCTTACAAGCAACTGAGTGTATATTTCCAAAAGCCATTTTTAACAATTTTTATTCTATATCTGTATTGCCATAATATATTAATAAATTTAATACCTCTTTTGTATTTATTTATTACGTTCATAAAAGCCTAAAACAAGTTCATTTAAAAGGTAACACGAAATTCATTGTCTGTTAGGTGGTACGAAGTTTGCCGGGTCAGCTAGTTAATTATAAGATTCGAAGATCGGACTCACTGATCAGTGGCGTATCTTGGGAGAGGCCTACGTCCAACAGTGGACTGACACTGGCTGATTATGATCATGATGATAATCTTATTATGTTATTATGTACCTAATATTTGTAAAAGACTTGAGATAGGTTCAAAAAGCCTGTCGTTCAGGCCATTGGTGCTCTTCGTGGATTATTTAAATATTCGCACATATTTCAACATTAGGTATTTCTAACTGGCATGTCAATAAATCAATAAAACCAGTCGAATCCGGTTTAGAAAACCAATCTACTTTCTTTAATATGTATATTATGACATTAAAATTATTGAGCAATCTAATACCAACATTTTATTACAGTAATATAATCATTTAACACCTTTTTCTACCTAGTAGGTCTCCACTCTAAATGTAGTGATTTAGAACGAGAGTCATCATCATATATATCATATCGTAATAGCTAAATTAACATTTAAAACGCATAACCCTAATCAATAGGGATTTTATGTAAACGACTATGAATGTAAAAGTTGAATTATTTTTTATTACAATTCGATAGGATTTTTAGTGTTTGAAATATCAGAAACTGTTGATACAGTTTGTGATAGGTATTCTGAAAGTTCTGAAACAATAGTTCGATACTTGTTATTTTATTGTTCAAAACCTAACATTTTAAAATTTAAATTTCGTTTTTTTACCAAAATCTATCGCTTCGCTTTAGTTTTGGCAAGCGGAAGGAATAAATCGAACATAAAACATTGAACTGGTTCTATTCAATCGAAATTACTTGGTTAAAACATAGATGATTTAAAATGCAGAAGACAGCTCGCAGGCTGTCGCAATGCGCAATTATTTTAAAAAGTTCTTTAATTATGCTGGACGTCCTTATTCTGTCTGCAGAAACAGTTTCTTATTTAAAAAAAAGCAAGATTTAAATGTTTTCAACATGCAAGACTTGGGAGTAGGTAGTGTATTCACTAATTGAGAGTTAATTTTATTCAGTGTTGACTGTTGATGCATTCCCTAGGTAATTTAAAGAAACAGTATAAGTATGCTTCGTTACACAGAAAAAGGTTTTTTATAGTATTTACTATAATACTGCAGATAAACAAGCGTTTGACCAGTACCTCACCTGAAAAATAAATATAAAGTAAATAGCAGTTCGATAGAATAAGCTGCTCTAGCTCAACTTGCGACACCAAAAATCATCATCATCTCGAAAATTTGATATGTATTTAGACAATGTTGACAAACGCTTTTGATTTTGTAAAGTGTACTCTCAACTACAAAAAGCTCATAATAATATCAATATTACTTTAGATATTTCGTGCATTTCGCAAACAAACACTGTACATTCCTAACACAATAACGCCCACAATGCTCTCTGCAGCTATTGTTTTATAGAGCAGTACCACTAAAACAACACACAAAACCTGGCACCAGCGAATTGCATATAATTATGCTAAAATCTAGTAGTTCCGAAGCAAGTTCGTAATTGTTAATTAGAGCAGCATTCAGACCGGAATGCGTAAGTCGGGGCCATTAAAAATTCGCACCACTGCCTAATGTAGTGTACTCAGCTCCTGTTGCTTTGTGATTCTGTCGCATAAACCCGCACTGCGCCGTTCGACAACGTTTACATAAAAGACAGTATCAGACCTCGTTTATCTTGAATCATTTCAGACACGCACCATTCGAATGATCTATCTCAAGAGTCCCCCTACCGACATGGTCTTAGCTTTAGGACAAAGCATATTTTTCAGTATTACCATTTTGGAGAGAGCGAAATGCTGTTATACTGCTGCGTTACGGCGGCATCAACCTGTCTATTACGACGACATTGAAATAAGAGTGCCTTAGACCGTGTGGTAGGCTCCCAGTATGCCAGTATAAATGTGTGCAAAATTAATGGTGTCTCTTGTAACACAAGACAGGAATGGCTTCGCTTACTACACTTACTTACTAAAATGGCCCGTCAAATGGCCTCGTATATTCGTATATATATATATATATATATATATATATATATATACATATATATACACTTTATGATACAGACTTAGTTAATTTAATTTTGGGATATAACATTCTTCACTTTGTTTTATGAAAAATTTCTCGGACTCTAGGATTCTAAATAGTCACAAGAATTTAATGAAAGCTAAAATATGTTTTCTTCATACAAAATACCTGCGCAATAATTCAATTTATAATTTACTTCCTATGTATAAATTATAAGGCAATTTATTCGTAGTTTACTCCCAAAAAGTAAATCAAGTATCGACTGGGGCGTTTCCGTCAAACCAACCACCAATATTTGTCATCTGCATTCCAGTGTAACAAGCCTGCGTTGCTTTTTGAATTTTTTATCAATCCACATCTGGGAATAGCCGAGTACCGCGTTTGTCGCATAACTTAATTAAATTTACGAAGTTATTCTATGAGACCCCTGCTTCGTTGTCGTATTGCTTTACTTCATTACCCGAGCTAATTGGCTCGCGGTATCGTTTTAGAGACTTCTTGCGCGATACTGTTAATTGGAAATGTATTTCGCTATAAAACAAAGGATCGTTTCAATACAAAGGAACGTTTTAAGACGCTTTGATGTTGGAGAAATTGTGTGTACAAAATATATAGGTAGATGAAACAGTTACAATTACATCTTAAATTTGCATACAGTTTGAGCTACACACGCTATTGATTGATGATAGACATTTGTTATGGAGTAATTTAAAATAACAGCAACGTATTATTACTAATATCTAAACATCTGTTTTTTGATTCTCATTGGGGAGCAATTAAGACAATCTTCAATCCACTTATTTGCCGATTAAATGTATAAATATGTTTTTAAAATGTATTATTCATAAGTGTTATATAAGTGTTGATTAAAATATGTCGACTATATTTATATTCGTTAAACTATTCATCAGCAATAGAGATAAAGCGAAGTGTAGGTCAAGATAGTATACAATATTTTAATAACCGGTTACATAAAATCTTCTACGAAATATACTACGCCTTAACTTTACGGAGAAGAGGTCATTAACGGCCATTCATAAAAATATATTCGTAGTATACCTATCCATCTTTTTTCTATTATAGAAGATAAGCAGGCGTTTGACCACTCAACTATTTGCAGCAAACGATAGATCCTCCCATAGACAGATAGCGTAGGGTGCTAGGATTTCGTATCCTTCCTGTTCCGGTTACTAGGTGACCGAAATTGGTGCTAAAATATTTAGGTATTTAACAGGATCAGAGATGGTCATCAAAACGCTAGTTCAGACTTATAGAAAGAAGCCATATTTCGAGGACATTAGTAGATATTAGACGGTGAGTGAGACCAACTGACTTAATCTAAGTTTACTATCCACTATCCTCTCTATTAAAAGATTGCCAAGTGATAAGAATAAGATACATTTCTCTCGTTTACAGATGAACTGTCATGATTAAACAAGTCAGTATGAGAATACTACAAAAAGATTTTATAGCATAGGTTGATAGTAGTATGAGCGATGCGAGGGAACGCAAAGTGGTTGCCAGCCACTTTCTGTATGAGAGTAGCCAAGTCTCGCGCTCAGTGGCTTACAATTGAAGAAGCCAGATGTCCAGTAGTGTACTAATCTACTAGTTGAGACTGATGAGGATGATGAGATTTTAAGTAAATTCTCACCTGAATGACTCCAATAATCCTTCCTTCGGAGTTTTTGATAGCCATGCATAGTATCGTGTTGTGTTTGAATCCGGTTCCCTCGTCCACCGATGCGTCGAATCTTGAGTCCAAATACGCATCGGCTATGTTCACCGTCTGAAATATAAACATACAATGTTAGTAATCGAATTCCCTGTCGGTTTCTGTGTTTCCCGGTAACGACAACCCGGGGGTCTTCAAATCGCGAGTGAACAGGTATCTTTTAGCCGCATCGTCGATCGCATCGTCACTTAACATCAGGTGAGATAGTGGTCGAACGCTTACCTATCTAGTAAAAAAACAACCGGCCAAGTCGAGTTGGACTCGCCCAAATAGGCTTCCGTACCAAAACTTCTCAAATTAGGTTAAAGGACAAACTTTACATTGCAGTTCGATCCATAGAAAATGTACTGCATCAACCGAAAATAATAAGTTTGTAATAGTAAATTCACTTTTTTTGTTATTAGACTACATTTTTACGGTTTTCAGATTTATACCTATATAACTGGTTCAAGACCTTGCTTCTTGCTAAATTTAATTATTCTAGGTCAACGGGAAGTACCCTATAGGTTTTGATTCCCTTGTGAAATCGCAAAATATGCGAAAATATGCAACATGAGTAAACGGTCATATCATTTGATCGCGTTGACTTACAGTTTTGATTTTATCACAGCCAAAAGATACCGTAGACCCAAGTATTAAATATAAGTTTCAATTTGATTACCTCTACGCATTCCGGAGATCAAGAGTCCTGAGAGATGGACAGATGGACAGACGGACAGACTGACAGACAACAAAGTGATCCTATTTATAGGATAGGAAAAAAAGGTTATTTTTTTCCTTGTAAGTGTATGAAAATCTTGAATATGTAGTTTAATAATAAATGGAATATAACAATTACTACATTATAAATATAAATTTAAACATTATTAATTAATTAATTAATTAATATTTTGTATTGTACTTTTATTATTATTGTATTTTATTAATGTAGTTTGATATTTATAAGTGCATTTGTAATAAAGATGGGAAATAAATTGGCTTAATTATTATTATTGAAAATAAAATATATATATTTATCTGCTCATTGATTCGAGAGATTTTTTTTTACTCTAATCTGTGTAATTAAGAGAGTGTTTATGCTTACTCGTATTCATGCTGATACTATAAAAAGTATTAAGTTTAAAAAACTTAGCAATCAATCTTTTACTTTAGTCATTATGTTTTTGTCTCGAAACAAAATTTGTTTGTTAACAAGATAAGTTTATCAAAAACTTGGCGATTTAATCCATCAACTTCAATAAAAACTTTGGCGACCCCCAACTTTCAGCACAAAAAGAAATTGAACCTGACACATCAGATAATTTAGGAGTATTTAGTTATAGTTCTGTACACCGTCACAGAATAAATGATAGATACCATATAACTATATCTAACCACATATTATGATGTTTCTTGAAGTGTTACACATTTTATATTTTTGGTAACACCAATGCATAATTGGGTTAAAATGCATAACTGGGCATGTTTCCCAAGGGGTGCGAGTTCCGAGTCCCGTCGTTACGATGAAATTTTGGATTGTGTGTAATAATGTACAAAAATATCTAACCAGTTTAGTTTTTTTACATAGACCTAATATATAAAAATGTATGTAGGGGATCCTTAAATTTTTTTGTTGAATGGTTTGAAATTTAGCAACTATAAATCATGCTAGAACTTACACAACTCCTAGTGGAGTCGCTTTTGTTTTTGTCTGGGGTTGGAGTCAGTCTTCGACAGATATTGTTCTTAACTCTCAATGATATCTAAGCACTTTATCTCGAACACTATACTAGTATGCTAGTAAATCCTATCAATACGAATAAACTGGCCAAGTGCAAGTCGGACTCGCACTAGTAGGGTTCCGTACCACACTACAGTATTTTATAAAATCTAGCAAAAAATACCACTATCATTGTTCGCCAGAAAAAAATAATAATTAATAAAAAAAATATTTCTTACAACGCCATCTAACGTCTCACAAAGGAGTTAGGGATCGACATTTCAATATAACGCCCTCTATGGGACGCTTACCTAACTAAGCGTTCATAGATGACGTGAAATGCCGAAGAAAACACGTTTCCTGTATGGGGACCCTCCATTATTTTTAACTTTTTTCTGTTTTTAGTATTTGTTGTTATAGCGGCAACAGAAATACATCATCTGTGAAAATTTCAACTATCTAACTATAACGGTTCATGAGATACAGCCTGGTGACAGACGGACAGACAGACAGACAGACAGACAGACGCACAGCGGAGTCTTAGTAATAGGGTCCCGTTTTACCCTTTGGGTACGGAACCATAAAAATCATCGCCATCCTTATCTTGACCGTTTACAGGCTCAGTAGCTTCGGCAGTATGAACAGGGATATGCAGCCATGACAGGGATATCATGATGACTAGCATACTAGTAGTAAAGGTACATGTTATAAAATATCTAAAGTGAGACTATAAGACTAATATAAGGAATAATCTTTTTTATTTAACAAATAAGTTGTTATTAAACTCCTTTGTATAAGGTAAGTATATAATTGTCACGCCCTAGCACCCGTTCACAAACATTCAAAAACAATATACAATACTATAAGACCTTCCTTACATGTACTCAGTGATCGCGAATGCATCATAATCATCATCGGCCTATCTCTGTCCACTGCACTGGGCCTCACCTATGGCACACCACTGAGCTCGATCTTCAGCTCTTTGTTTTCTTTCTTTCTCGCGAACGCATAGGGTCATTTAAACCAAAACTATATTGACAATTCTTGAGTGAACTTCACCACTATGCGTTTGTCATAATCTTCATGGAAACGAGCAAATGCTAATGCTTACTTGCTAAGTAAGTAACGTAAGTGCGAAAATGTATTGAAAAAAAATATAACAGCAGCGAAGCGTGATCAATCAACAGTCGAGAAGCACTTAAAGTTCAAAATTGCTGCATATCTTTAGTAATTAAGTTTTAGTTAGTCGCGCTATTTATCTTCTGTTCAATTTGACAGTTCTAGAAACTATTTTCTTTCGAGTGACAAGGGCTAACGGCCCCGTTGGGGGAAAAAATATACCACTGTTCGTTTGCTAATTGTATTGTAATGAAAAAGAAATACAATTTTTCTATGTGAATTGTAGTTGTAATTGTAAATGCTTCTAATATGTACTTATATAATCCTTTGTATGATAACTTCGTTTAAAGATTTACATAGTAGTTTAGAGTAAGAATGAGACCCTAACATTTTTACATCTATACTAATAATATTACAAAGAGAGAACATTTGTATTTTTGTATGTTTGTAATGATTTGGCTCAAAAACTACTGAACCGATTTAAAAAATTCTTTCACTAATACATAGACTGGACTTTCGGAATGAAAATAGGCTATATATTATCCCGTTTAAATCAAAGGTAAATTCGTGGAGACCTAATTTGCAACCTAAGTCGGCAAAAAAAACGGTCGAAAAAACACGTTTCTTACGAACGCTGCTTAATTGAAAATAGATAGAAGAATATTTTCTTTGCAAGAGTTGTACAACTTAATAAGACCTACAAAAAAGTCCGCGACAACATATGTCTATCTCTTAAGGTTGACTCACAGTAACCATTTTAATTTTTGTAAAAAAAATATTAATCCTTATCCAAATAATTACGTTAATTAGCTTGGCCACATATTATAGATTAAAATTGTCCTTTACAGTATATAATTCAAATGAAAACTTTAGAAGATATCACGGATTTCACATAGACGCATCGCAAAATTAATAAAATATTTGTAGTGAAACCACAGAATAGGTCATAGTTACTACGAAAATATTATTATAAGCTTAGCTTTTCTGTAGATCCCAACCGATCACAATCGATTTGAAGTCAATATAGTATAATAATATGATCTATTGTATAAAATAATATTAATATATATATATATATATATATATATATATATATATATATATATATAATAATATTATATTTTAAACCACCCCGACTGATCTATGTATAATCTTTTCATTAAAAGCATTCCAATGACTCTAAACACGACATTTAATCTTCTGTAAGCTGAATCTGAGCTGTAAGTTGGTGAGGATTTGAGTATTCTGTAGAGTCCAGGAGATGTCCCAGCATCAGGTCAATGCTTCCATGTTCTTACAATATCGTTGAAGAAGAAGATTTTCGAATGGATCAGACCTATGAAAGTTGATTTCATAGCGCAATTAACTAGAAAAAAACTCATAGTTTTATAACGATTGAACGAATTTTCATGAATCAAAGCTAAGAAAACTCTCGATGAAGACATCTATCAAACAAAAAAAAAACTATCAATAATAAAAACAAAATTGGTTCATCCGGTTAGGTGCTAAGATGCTACAGACAGACACACAGACACATACACACGTTAAACGTATATTACCCCTACATTTTGCGTCGGGGAACGCCGTAAGGTTACGGCGGCAGATGTTCTCCTTGGTGGTAAGCTACTTTTTGGTAGATTTAATGATCCCACTGCCACTGTACGAAAACTCATGATTCATTAATGCACATAAAACTTTCATTGGTAGGTATATAGCTAGGATTAGAACCAACGACCGTCGGGTCAGAATCAGGGTAATTATCCTTTACGCCAAAAGGACCGTCCAATATCACTACGTAAGTAAGTATAAAACAAAGTTCATCACTGCGTCTGTCTGTCTGTTCGCAATAATCTCAATAGCTACTGAACGGATTATCATGCGGTTTTCAACAATAGCCAGAGTATTTATGAGGAAGGTTTAGGGGCATAATTCGTTAAGGTTTTGTGTAAATTGGATGAAATATGACGATGATTGTTAAATATGTTCATATTTTATATTCGATGCAACAAACTGATGCAAATTTTGTAGGCATATATGTTCTACCCGTGCGAAGCCGGGGCGGGCTGCTAGTAGGTAATAATTATGTAGAAGAAGAAAAGTGTTCATTGGTCTGAATTCATTACGAGAAGGATACCTATTAATATAAAAGAACATAGACAAGAGTATTTTAGTAGGAAAAAAAACACTATTTAAGACCTTCTTAAGATATCCAAAAAATCAAATGATTATTTTTTTAATAGGTACCGTATCAACCAATTGCAATTAGTACAGCTACTAGCTGCATATAGCTACAGCAGACCTAGATTTTTTGTAGCAGCAAATTTTACTCTAGAAGCATTTTACAGGGAGTAAACAGGGGAATACATTTGTATGGAAAACTGCACCCCGCGTTTGCTCTTAACCGTAATAATACTTAAAATTTTCACAAAGTATATATCCGTCAGTGTATAACGGCCCAGACACGAAATGTTATAGATGCATGTAGTTTAATTAAAACTTGTTTTGCACTACAAAGAGTATTTCTTTTTTTTTTTCAAAAAAATTACCGACTTCATAACCACAAACAGGCACTCAAAAGCGAAAAATAAATTACTTAATAGAATTATTATAAGTGCTACCCACTAATCTAATTGAAATTGGTTTTATTTTTTTTGAAAAATTATTTACTAACGTTTCAAAATAATGAATTTGAAGTAAATAAAGATTATGAACAAAAGTCTGAGCAACGTAAGTATATATTAAAAAAAAAAACAATTTTATCCAGTGTTTTAAAAAAGGACTATTAAAAGAAAACGTGTACCGAACAAACAGTTTACACCAATAACACTTTCGTTGAAATGGCCTTTCTTTCTACGAAAGGAACGAAAGGGCCCGAAATGGACCGGAAGGGCAGTTTTAGATGTCTGATGACCTAAAAGCTTTCAGGAATTTTCCTAAAAGCCTTGGACTGTCTTTGTATTTGTGACCTCGAATATAATGGATTCAGAAGTTTAGTTGCTATTGTAAGTATTCACAATCTGGTAGAATCTGTCGATTAACCCGTAGAAATGACAAAAAATAAAATCGAGATGTTATGATGCTAAGATCGTGTTCTTAGAGGTTAAACAAGTTTCAGTCATTCGTAGTCTTCTAGTATATATCTCATTTTGTGTACTCCAATTAAGCACTGTTTGAACAACTTAAGAGCAGATGACCCAAAATGAAAATTTGTTTTCCCACCTATAAAACTGTACAGTTTGGTATAAGTGTTTTTTGTGTGGGTCCCCAAATATTTAATAATCTGCCAAAAAACATAATTCTCAGTTCTAATGTTAATATTTTGAAACACACATTAAAGCAATATTTAATAAGAAAAGCTTATTATACTGTTCATGAATATCTTAATGATAAAATGTAATGAATAATGTGACACCAAGAAATTAATTAAACGATATTCTATGCATTTACTTATTAAATATTATTAAGTGTTATAATCTGACATTACGAATTATTTATATACTTGATGACTTTTAACCCTACTTATATATCGGTTAACTAATTACTAGTTTTAATATTTTTTGTTTTTTCCTTTTTAGGGTTCCGTAGTCCTGACAAGGAACCCTTATAGTTTCGTCATGTCCGTCTGTCTGTCCGAGGTTTTGCTAAGAGACCGTTAATACTAGAAAGCTGTAATTTTGTAGGGGTATGTATATAAATTACGCCGACAAAGTGGTGAAATAAAATTTTGGAAAATATTTTTTTTAGGGTAGTTCCCCTACATGAGAAGTGGGGATGAATTTTTTTTTTCGTCGTCTACCCCATTGTGTGGGGTATCGTTGAATTAAATGAACTTAGGTGTTGGATAATGTTGTACCAAATACAAAATCCTTCGAATAAATCCATTTAAGTGACATAGACGAAGTACTTAGTTGCTTGTTTATAACGGGTAAGGACTTGCATTGAATAACGGGCTACTACGGAACTCTACACTGCGCGTGGCCCGACACGCACTTGGCCGATTTTATATGGTATTTTTGGTATTTAAAATGTAGTTTTTAGATAGATAGATAGTTAGTTTGCTTTTACGAACGAAATGTTATTGAATGCCTCTAGGCTGAATACGGAGAACAATTATTTAATTACATGAAATCTTTTTATAGTCAGTACCTGTATTCTCAATAAATGATTTGATTGATTGATTGTAGTGCTTCCGACATATTTCGTTAAAATTACAGCTAACCTTTTAAAGGATATGGACACCACTGCATGAAGGGTAGATGTTCAAATTTGTATCAAATGAGAAGCTCCGAGAGAGATATTTGGTATTCAAAATTGTGTAAGAATTCAAATTTGTAATAAAAATTACTCAAAAAGCGTCAAAATGTCACCAACATGTTATATGTTCGTTAAGAAGACGGGTGGTGATAGCTGCATCTGTCATTTACCATTCAATCTTACAACGTAACTAAACTTAAGAATTTTCGGAGCTAGTTATTGTTGTACCTATGCAATTTTTGAAGCGGCTGAGAAGTAAGGTACGAGTTCACTTTGCGATACTTTGTAGAACGTCAAAGACGTTGGAAAATGCTGTGAAGTGCCGGCACCTCCGGAAAGATACTCCCCCTATTCTCTCGGGTGTCATTAAGGCAACAAAGAGAATAGGTACCTATAAGATACTCTGTACATTTCACCAAGTACTTTTGTGTCTCCCAAAAACGGGTAAAACCATCTATAACATAATTCTCGAGGAGATTTAGTATTGGAAATACTGGCCAGTTTAGTGAATGAAGTTACAAACGTTATTGAGCGGAGTACCTCAAGACAAACCTTTGCGGCTCGACTGCATGATTTTAAGTTACTTATACACTATAATGTTATAAATATATAAGTATACTGACCTCACCAGTGGTAGCAACATATCCAGTGATGCCGATGTTAATAGGAAATCTACTTTCGTAAGGCGATGCTCTCTGGAGACTGAGATCCGTGTCGTCGCCCGCTTCTAAGTCGAACACTCTTGAAAAACTTCCCTTGGAGGCTTCGTGTACTAGAAGGACCTGGAAGAAAAAATAATGAGTTTGGACAACTTATCAACACACTGTTGGTATCTGCGTATCTATTTGGTTTTGACGGTGAAATGATTCTACAAGATTCAACAGTAGGTATGTAGCGTTCAGCCTCGGTAATAATAATCTGATAGGCTAGCGTTTGACCACTATCTTGCCTGGTGTGATTGAAGATGGTGAAAACGATAAAACGAAAGTCCTAAAATGATCTGACTCTCAAGGGTTCTACTGCCGGAACACCGTAAGGTTATGGCGGCAGATTTTCTCCTTGACGGTGGTGAGCTTCTTTTTGGTAGCAAATCCGGCAGAACATTGTTGTCCGCCGGATCTTCTTTAATAAGATGTTTCCTACTAACAGTAACAGTATATTACGTTGGTAAATACCCCTGCTCATATAGTCTTTATATACTAAAAGCGATGGCTGTACTATACGGGGTAAAGAACAAAATGCGGTTATACAACTGTCTTATTATCAGGTCAGTTCATACCTAGAAACAAAATACTGACTTTGAACTTAGATTCTGAACATCAAATCGAAAGGCGGCGTTATAATATCCAAACAATTTAAAAGCAAAACTCTGACAACAGTTTTGTGCTAATCGCTTTAACGAAAAGGACTAATGGACATTACAAACCAATGTATTCCGAATAAAAGACAATAACATCCTAACTTTTTCTGAGGATAATGTGTTATATAAGAAACCACGAGATAATACTTTTACGATCATGTTCAAAATTCGAATAAGAAACCATTTTATTTCAGTTCACACGATTTTCTTCGAGAATATAATGAGCCAATCGTAGAGTGGGTAATAAAACAAGCAATAACTGGGGAATAAAGCGTAAGTAATAACTGCAAGTAATGGCAGACTTTAAAAATGATGTGATCATAATTGTGGAGGAGAGTTATATGAGGATTTGATGGGTTAAAATTCTCTCATTACTCTCCGCTTGAAAATTCCATTTATAAATAAGCTTTTTTAACAGACAGCACATGTCGACTCAATATCCACATTTTTATATTCCCTGCGTATAATTTTTTACTGTGTTTTTCGAGTTTTGCTATTTTGTTTTTCGATTACGCATTGTTATCCAATATCTATTTTTATCAAAGCCTCTTGGCAATGACTAGAATTATGGCGCGTAACATTTCAGAATTCCTAAATATTATTTATGCATGCAAACTATGCACATACATACAAGTAATATTTTATAGCCTTTTTCTTAAAACAATCTTTAATTACATAATCTATGATAAGAGTAAGTCAAGACAAATCCATTGAGCCTAAACGCAGCGGCTTTATCATCCAAATTCCTAGACTAGAATAGACTGCCCTACCTTTTCCCATTACGGCGTTTCAGTCCATACAGCCATCATATTATTGCATTTTCACCAAAGATACGCAAGAATTCTAAATTGAGTCCAATCGAACGGCAGGAAATGGTTCTAATTTAGCATCAAAGATTTGACCCACACAAACATACATGCACGGCAAGCTTGTAACATTTGCTAACATCTTCTAAAAAGGAATTCTTTCTAAAAATTACAAAAAATAAATCGTACCTATGCCATTTGGTTCGTGCCACGTGCGTCCTTATACAATTATTGTAGGTGTGTAATAATATTGTTTACTACATGACATTACGCGTGTAGGTGGAGTTTTAAAGAAGCGGGAATAAGTGCTCTGCTTCTCTTTTATTTTAGTTTGATGGCTACGAATGACGCACTTTTCCACATCCTTATGACTTTAGATGGAAATAGAGCAATGGAAAATACACATTGGGCAAGTTTGTATTTTAACTTAGAGATGCTATTTTGTTTATCCTTGAAATTGCTGGTTTGTTAGCTAGTCTGCAACAATATTTATTTATCGTACATTGGATGGAATCATGGGCCTAACAGTTTCCAAATTCACCCATCCAAATTATTAATACATACAAAAAATAATATAAATTAAAATAATTTCCGTTTACCTAACTAAAATTAACATATTAAGTCATATTGATTCGTAAGTTTAGGGGCACTAGACTAGCACGCTTTCACTTGTATTATCACTTAACATAAGATGAGATAACAAAAATCTTGGTGCCCATAAAATAAAAAACAATTTAAAAATAAGCCTACAAGCTACTTCAGATCACAACAAACAAAACAAAGATCTACCGCAGATTACGAAACATTTTTAATTTGCTCCTGTCAACAAAGGAGCTTTAAGTAACCAAAGTGAAATTAAACTTCAATATTGTCTTACAAACATTGGTGTAATTGGTAGGGGACAGTGTTGAACTTTCGAATTCTGTGGGCACTACGTCCCCCTAGGATTTGTAGTAGTGCATTCACAAACAACACAAAGCACAACAAGCGCTTGACTAATTATGGTATTGCATGCAAAATAGAAGATTCAGCCGTATTCATAAAGGTTTTTAGACGAATGCGGTGGATTTGAGACAAGTAATTTCAATGATGTATTTATTTGCATGACACTATGCGTTCGGGATCACTGTGAGACCTCAGTGTTCTTGTGATGCGGGTGTAAATAATCTAGGTATATGATAAACCTACACATGTTATTTAAATTCAATGAAAGAAAAATCGTACTGCAGATTGCGGTGAGTCAGGATGATCGTTAGAAAAAGACAGTGTCGTATTTCATCATCCTAAACATTAGTTATATGCGGACGTATTCGTAATGCACACTTAAACCATTATTTTGACATGTAGAAATCGAAAAAAGTAAAATCGCATTACGTTCAGTTCCAATCACTTTTTATTACACCACATGAATATATTATTAAAATACCTTTATATTTATGATTTGCAGAACAGGTTTTAATCCACAAAAAAAAAAATTTTTCCACAACACCTATGAAAACCATGATGCAAATATGGTGAAATTGTATTTTTGACGAGGTTTGATCATCATATTTTTCAACCGACTTCTAAAAAAGAGGAGTTTTTCAATTTGTCTGTATGTCTTTTTTATATTTGTTCACCGATTAGTCCGCCAATTGTAAACCGATTTGAATGATCCTTCTTTACAGGTAGGGTTCATCTTCAATGTGCTCCCACCTAATTTTATCAACGTTTCAAACTTGCTACTGAAACTGACTCGCGCGGCATGGAAGTAGTTTTTTAAGTTTTTAAACTTATCTTAATATTGTATCAAGTTATGTACGCTCAATCGTGTACATTCTCATGAACTAAATCGGAATTTTGCCCCAAATTACCTTCCGTAGATGCGTCACTGGTAAACGCCAAAACAGCGTTCGGCTTCAATGTTTACTCAATTAACTGATTTTGGAAGTCTATCTGAATGCTAATTTTATTGTGGACTTTATCGTTGGAAAGCAATTGTACTGACATTAGGTGTACTGGGCTACACCTGGGTAGGTCGTACAATTTTGTGAAGCGATCGCGCCGAATAGGCGGTCAAACGAAATTGGTTTCGAGTTTAACGGGTGTAGATTTGTGGTCTAAATGAAATGGAATGGCTAAATGTTACGCATATCATAAGTAATATTCGGTATTCTGTAGTTATATATAAGTATTTTTTTTTGTATCTTCCACAGAGGAGCTTTGTAAGAACGTAAGCTACAAAGAATATATAACAAAATTGCATATTTAAAGGTCTATGAAGGTTGATATTAAATTATTATTTGATTCATTTTATATTAACTGTCTGCAATTCGTTTTATGTGATGTGACTAAGCAATAATTTGAGTTCGTACACCTTTGAAGTTTTAAAAGTTATGCTAGACATTCTAAGAACTGGGTTCATTCAATGGGGTTAAACGACTTTCTACTAACATTTCAGTATGATTGTTAAAGCAAATTTATTTTTTTAGTGCCGAATAATTGAATAAAGTCGGCATTTGTAATGATGGATGCAAGATGATTTAGTACTGTTACATTAATCGCCGGTGCTCGATAGCCTTTACGAAATAAGTGATCCGCTATTTTGCAGATTGAATCTGTATAAATGTTATCACTCTTACATCATTTATCACAATGAATTAAACAATCAATCTCAATAACCAAAAAATCAAGATATAAAATCCTTTGAAATCCCATTTACGGCGAACAAGGGACTATTCCATTTAAGTAGCCACTGTTATATCAACGATACCATAATTGAGTTTTCCTTGGAAACGGTCCAATAAACCAATGCCATGGGGATTCGACGACATTATGAATTGTGGACTGTACTCACGTCATAGCCCGCCCAACACGGCGATCAAATAATCACCTACGCACAACAACAAGGAAGTGTCATCACATACACATAAATATATAGTTATATTATATATACCACATAGGTCCTTTTATATTATTTACAAGTAAAGTCTCGAGTTGGATAATAGCTGGTTAATGTATTTGAGCAACTGCAGGCCTAGACATTTCTTTTCTCCATGTAATTTCCATTCATTTTGAAGTTAAGTTTGGCGTGATTGCTAGCAGAAATGTATTTTATCTAGGACTACTGTACTGACCGTTTAAATTTCTGGATAACACTAACTAACATTTAAAGTAGCATGTACTTGTGACAGGCTCCTCATTGCTAGTTAAAATTAATGAACGAGTAGCTATTTTTACTTGAACATCGTGAAAGAGGCCCTAAGTATAAAAAATATATTACATACGGATATGGATATGGGTACAAGGATCATATCAGAATTAGAATAATTTATTGCAAAAACTAATACATTTTAACATGCTAGGTCTTCTTGCATCAAAGTCAAATTAGTTCACCCTAAACGGGCATTCAATATTTATAAACACATTGATAAATATCAATATTTTTACATCATTCAACTACATTACAAAATTCATATACATTGTTTGTTTAAATTATAAAAAATAAAATAAAAATCATCACATACATGAAATATCATAAACAGTTATAACGTCTTAAGGGGGTTACATCGGGCAAATCAAACTAACAATGTGACTTAAGAAGATACACATTTTAAATATGGCCATAAACTCCTAGCACCTAGCAACCTAGGACTAAATAAAAACCGGCCAAGTGCGTGTCGTTATTCAATGCAAGTCTTTACCTACTATAAACAAGCAACTAGTTCATCTTAGTTACCTAAAAGGATTTATTCTAAGGATTTTGTATTTGGTAAAAAAAAAATATTAAACACCCAAGTTCAACGTATATTACTACTAAACAAATAAAGTTATCTGAACCGCTATAATTTTCCTTTAAAGTTCATGAAATACACTATCATCATGAATTTTGCCAGATTTTTCAAGCCAGCAGTTAAGCTTATAGAGGGGGGGGGGGGAGGAAGCCCTACTGGAACAAAAATTTGCACTTTAAAGTTTAATATTACGTAAATGGAGCATTAAATCGAAAAATAGTATTAGCAACCCTTAAGTCATTTTAAAAGACATATCCACCAATACTCCACACAATGGGGTACATAGACGACGAAAAAGAAAATCATCCCCACTTCACATGTATTTTAGGTACCACTTTACCACCTTATCGGCGTAATTTATATACACACTCTTACAAAACATCAGCTTTGTAGTACGTAGCAAAACGTAGCAAAATATCGTAAAATCGTAGCAAAACCTCGGACAGACAGACAGACAGATAGATGGACATGACAAAACTATAAGGATTCCTTGTCAGTACTACGGAACCCTAAAAAGGGTATGAAAATTAGGAAACTTAAAATAATAAGATGTGTCTTTCTGCAGCAACTATGTGTGCAAAGTGTGTGACAGTCAATTTAACTATACAGTTTATAAACAAGATTACGAGGCAAGCCTTTTAAGTTATGTCCTTTGAAGAAAAAAAAACACAACTAGAACCTTATAGTAATTTTTATTGTTTTTCAAAGTATTCACCACGTACTTTTCCATTCGCTCAAACTAGTTATTATAACATTTATTCCACTCTAAAGTGGGGGTGTTGAAAATGGCTGACTTGAAAGCGTCGACTGCTTCTTCACCGGACTGGAACCTTTGACCACGAATACTTTTCTTAATTTTAGGAAATGTAAAAAAAATCGTTAGGGCTTCGGTCAGGACTGTATGGAGGATGGTCAAGAATTTCTTCTTTTTCCTGTTTCAAATACTATATCGTTAGACGAGCGCTGTGTGAGCTTGCGTTGTCGTGGTGCAGGATAATGCGTCGCTTTGAGTTAAGATTTTCGAAGTTCGGCGATGACTTGTGGTAAACAAACTGTGGTATACCACTCTGCGTTAACCGTTATACGATCTTCAAGTGAAACAGTCGAAACATGACCGGTTTTTTCAAGTAACGTGGCCGCCATCCTCTTTAAAGTGCTTCGAGAACGAACAACTTTAGTCGGCTGTGGCTCGTCTTAAAAGACCCAGATTGTAGATTGTTGTTTGGAATTAGGATCCTAGGCATAGATCCAAGATTCGTCACCACTGATGATGTCGTAGACGTGATTTGACTCGCCTTGGTTGAATCATTGCAGAGTTTTCTTACACCATCTGACGCGGGCCGCTTTGTGATCGTCGGAAAGCAGATGCGGTATCCAACGGCAAACTACCTTTCTCACACCAAGCGCTTCATGCAAAATCTTCTGAATGGTTGTTCCTGAGATGCCTAATAGACTATCCTATCTCTCAATACGTCACATGATGAGCTTCGAGAATTAGTTGTCTCACAGCAATGATGTCATCTTCAGTGCAGGCGGATTTTGGGCGTCCTTCGCGAGATTTGTCACTAACACTAGTATGTGCAGGCTGGAATTCTAAATACCGCGTTCCACAGTCCGCAGACATGGGGCTTCATCACTGAACACATATGTATGAACTCTTCAAAACACTGAAGCCGTGTCACGCCTCTTCTAAAGTTGTAGAAAATTATTGCACGAACATTTTCCTTAGAAATATTCATTTTCGTACGTGACCTGACCGATTCCAATCGACGCTGTGACTAAACAATAACATCCAGATACTTTCAGATGTTTTGAGGTTTAAGATTTAAACACATTCAAATATAGAATTATAGAACAGTTCCAAATTCAAAATTGCCGGGAAATATGGAAACGACAGAACTTAAAAGGCATTCCTTGTATCTAAAAAATTTCGCCTTTTAGATTTGTTACATAAAACACTAAAGAAAAACAGAAGCATTGCGAGCCTAAACAAAATTGGGATATGTACTAACGGGGCTTCCTATCTCATTAGTTCCACTGCGTACCATCTGTTCACCGATTGTTTTTTAATATTTCTGCCCCAATGTAATAAAGGACCATTTCTGCACGAGTGGCTATTTATAACATGAATATATTTCTTCCACAGCATAGACCTTTCGATATTGAAATAAAAAAGAACTAAATTGGCCAACTATTTTCCATTAATATTGGTCTTAAATGTGGCCGCTTCTCGACGTTAAACCTTTCCAAAGTATTTCCCAAGGGTGAGAATGTGGGACCAAGGTTAACCTTCCCCATTCTCAATGGTCGGTCTCATGCTGTTGTTTTATATAACAGGATGTGGCATTTTGGAAATTAACAGGATTATAATAACAACACAGTAAGTAGGTACCTATTATGAATTATGATAATAATGATGATACAAACATTTTGATTATTTGTTCCCAAAACATGGCTTGTCATTTAGCCGACATATTTAACAGGGATAGCACATAGATAGGAATAGGATACAGTTTATAATTTAACGCGGGTGAAGTCGTAATGCGCAGCTAGTCGATCTTCAATTATAATTTAATGAATCATTGGAGATCAAATGGAGTGAAAAGTTGAGACTAATATTTGTATAGGTACAACACAAAACAACACTTGGATACTCAGTAATAGGCATTAGACAAAATATCTCACTTTAATATGGTTTCTTTTGTCTCCAAATAATCTTTGGCACCTGAGTGATGAGCGCAATCCATCATATCTTCTTATACAGTTTGGTTGGGCTAGGGGTTCGTTATCTCACGATATTTGACGAATGGTACACGTGAATTATGGGGGACATATCAGATCATATTCCCGATAATATGAAATTGACACGAATATCTCATACGACCGAGGTTTTTATATGTCAGAGATTTTGTTTCAGATTGAGTTACAAATGGCAGTAAGTGAATATTAACTTTAACATTTTTGTACGCAAATACGTTTTTTTTAGTTTTGAATAGTATTAACATTTTACTATTAAAAATGTAGATAACAGTTTTTCTGTTATGTTTTAGTTATCTAATATGTATATATTTATTTAAAGATACTGGAAAAATATGTATTAGAAAATAGTAGGATAGATTAAAAGAGTCTGCGATGTTTTTCCTTAATTTAAAAGTCATATTACAAGTCATCCTTAGGTGGTATTCAGATATATACTTCTAGTGATATTGATTCACAGTTTAAATATACAGTACTCTTTGTTATTGATATTTGGTGTAGCTAGTGCGTAAGAAATATATGTCATCTCACCTCAATGTAGTATTATTATCTGTTATGTGCCTCAACTTCGACGAGAAATAAATACAAAAAATAAATTTTAATTAATTTAAGCGATATCTTCACGAAAGAGTGTATTGTCAGCGAGATTGACAGCACGCCGTGCGATAAAATTAAAATAAACTTTTTAAAGCAATCTTCACAGGACAGGATATCATCGCAGCGTTGAACAAAGCGGATCGTCGCTACACTTGTGGTAATGATGAGTTCAAGATATAGAAACTTCCATAATGTTTTTTTTTATCATTGATAAGCCAGCGTCTAACACTATCTCACCTGGTGATAAGTGTAAATGCGGTCCACGATGTAGCACGCTTGCCTCGAAGATATACTCGCGATTTGAAGACCCCTAAGTGATACCCATCGGGAAACACAAGCGCGGGCAAGGAATTGCATATTTTGGCGGTTCGTATTATGAAAGATGAAGCAAATGTTTTAGATTTTAGTGCACATGTTCAGTATGCTTTAGTGAAAACAAAACGCAAGCTCTCCCACATCTCTAAGAAAAAAGTATGCGATATTTGAAAAGCGAAAGCTTTTACGCAAAGGAAATATTATTCATAAATGCGCCAGACATATTTCAGCTCTGAATACACTGTGCACATTTTTTTACGATATAGTCGTTTCCTAACGTCACCTAATACGGAGCATTCGGACGTTGTTGGCTTGGTTCCAGTAGAAATATATTATACTGAACAGAGGTTGCATGTAGAATAAATTCTGAAGACAATCGATATATATAAAAAAGGGAGATAAGGTACCACGCTCCTCAACGTGGACCGTATGAATTTGATTCGCGAACCTAATTTCACCTTAGTCACAATCAAACTGGCGTTTGTGTAGCACGTACATAATTACGTGCAATGATCGCAGATCCATTTGAATAATTAGCAACAATGTCTTACTCTGTTCTTCATGCACATCAAGCTCGATATTAGAATAAACTCTGAAGACAATCGATGTATACAAAATTGAGATAAGGTACAACGTGGACCGTATGAATTAGGTTAGCGAACCTAATTTCACCTTAGTCACAATCAAATTGGCGTTTGTGAAGAACGTACAGAATTACGAGCAGTTATCGCAGATCCATTTTAATAATTAACAACAATGCCTTTTTTTACCTGGCATATGAGCGAATACCGCATCTCCCTTTTAATATCGATGCTGAAGACTAAAACTTGAACGACGTCAAATCATGTTTTTGTTGTTTTCTTCACGTTAAGTTTTTTAGTCTTTGATTAAGGGCCAGTTTCTCCGGTTCCTGATAGTTTTAGATAGTCATTTGATAAATGACACCATACACAAGTTGTCAAAAATCTGTCACATAAGTTCTATGTCAATAGGGCTATCAGGAACCGGTGAAACTAGCCCTGAATATTACAGCATGTTTTTACGGTAAGTCACAAGTGTGAGTGGGATAGAATCAAAACTGGGGTAAATTAATATGTCTTCACAGCAATGTTCTACCTAGCAAGCTTCAGCTAGGGTTTTTTATGAACCTTTTTGGTTTCAGTATGCTAAATATCAGAAACAAATGTTATGTGGGTATGGTACGAGTGCCAAAAGCTTTTTTGTAGATAACCGATGTTGCCTTGTTTTTTTTAGTACATGATTTAACAATGAATGTTGATATTTCTTTGCTAGAATGTTATGGACTTATTTATGAAAGTTAGTATTATGGACTTGTTTTTATAAGCTTTTATTTAACTTGCAATGTATGTATGTATGTATGTTCTAACTATGTATGTTCGGGTGGAATCTTGGAAGCTAAATTAGACCCACTTCCCGATGTCCGATTGAACTCAAATTTGGTGTACTTATGTATCTTCGGTGACAATACAATGATATGGTACCATGGAGCTGGTCTGATGATGGAGACGGAAGGTGGCCACGGCATCTCTACGATAAAACAACATAACCCCACCGAGTTTGGGCTCGATTGATTTGTCTTGAAGAGAACTTTACGCCTAGATGATATCCAGGGTCTGATGATGAAGCTGGAAGGTGGCCACGGCATCTCTGTGATAAATCAACGTAACTCTACCGAGTTTGGGCTCGATTGATTCGTCTTGAAGAGAACTTTACACTTAAATGATAGCCAGGATCTGATGATGAAGCTGTAAGGTGGCCATGGCATTTCTGTTATAAAGCAACATAGCCCCACCGATTCGTTTGATTTTCCTTGAAGAGAACTTTACCCATAATCACATCAAATATCCGTGGAATATTTTAAAACATCATGCCTTCTCTTAAATACTTAGGTAGTAGGTAGGTAGTCGGTATCTATACCTACCTACTAAAAAGTTAAAAATAAATTATAAGTAAAAAATATTTTTTAAAAGATGCTTTTATCTAGGACAATGAATTAAAATGTTAAAAATAAATTCTAGTAAGTATTTGGCGTGTAGGTACTTACCTATATTTTTAAAAGCTTGAGGCACTGAAGTATAGTAATTACCTAGCCTGAAAAACGGGTAGTGCTTCAAGCTTTTAAGAATATAGGTAAGTACCTACACGCCAAATACCTACTAGAATTTATTTTTAACACTTTAGTTCATTGTCCCAGATAAAAGCTTGTTTTTAAAAATATTTTTTACTTATAATTTCTTTATTCATTACCCGACTACGGCGAAGGAGGGTTATGTTTTGACCGGTATGTGGGTATGTAAGTATCTATGTATGTATGTTTGTATGTATGTTCATCTGTTCCCTCATAACTTCTCAACTACTTATTATAATTTGACAAATGAGGTGTAGTTAGACGCGTCTTATTTGTCTGGTTATAGGCTATGTGACGTTATAACAAATTGAATGTGGCACTCTCTAGGGAGCACGAAGTCAAGAACTAAAAAAAATTTTTCACCCCACCCTATCGTGTGTGGTATTGTTGAATAGGGATTTAAAAATAAAGGTAGGGTTTTATTCATTATACTTTTGTCAAGCGTAGTGTTTGCGAGATATATCCTGTCGAAGTCAAGAAAACGAATTTTTACCCCACGCGGCGTCGCAAAGAAGCAATAGGGAGGGTAATGTGTTTTTTGATCGCCATGTATCGATGTAGGTAGGTTGACACGTATGCATGTATACATTTATGCAAAAACCCAAAATACTTTAAATAAAACATAAGTTCAAAAACTTAAAACCCGACTACTGAAAAAGCACGCTCTAAAAAGAATGAAACAAGAAAATATTCTCATCTGAGATCGCTATGTATAACTATTCAATATGTTTCGTTTATTATATAAACAATTTATTATATTTCATACAAATTCTAGTGGTGCTCAGAAGATAGCCGTGGTCATATGCCACCGTAAAAAATCAATACATTCTGCAAAGTAGCATACGACCACGGGTATCCACTGAACACCACTATGAATATGTATGAAATACAATAAAATATTTATTACAAGTTAGTTGTTTATACATATAATACACGATACATATTGAATAGTTATACATAGCGATCTCAGATGAGAATATTTTCCTGTTTCATTCATTTTAGAGCGTGATTTTTCAGTAGTCGGATTTTAGTTTTTGTGCTTGTTTTTTATTTTCTTCTATTTATAGTCAAGCGTTTGACCACTTTTATGGTGTAGATTTTTTGGTTTGGTTGTTAGGTGTATATTCTTAAAGGTTATTTCATCAGTTTTGGCAAGTAAAGGGGTACGTTTTATTGATAATCAATATATTAAGTATATAATGAGTCAATTATTTCAAGTTCTGACACTTTGACGAATCTGGTTTTCAAATCGGCAATGTAATAAAACAGTATTTCTACTCATGCATAAATAATAATAATAATTAAGATAGTTTAAAAACTAAAACAACCGACTTCAATGCCCCGCGAGTCAATTTCAGTAGCAAGTTTGAGACGTTTATCGTCATATCTCTGGAGATAATTATCAGATCTCAATGAAATTATAATGGGACCACCTCGGAAACGTACCCTACTTATAACAAAAATAATTATTCGAATCGGTTCAGAATTGACGGAGTAATCGCGTAAGATACACACAAAAAAAAACATACAGACGAATTGAGAACCTCCTTCTTTTTGGGAAGTCGATTCGATCGAAAACATAAATGTTGAGAATCATCAGTCAAATCACGTTGACACATTTAGCATTTAAACAAATAGTAGTCTCGCAATATTTTCGCTTGTGCGCACCATATCTAGTAAAACTAGCAAAAACCTAAAGCAACGCATTTCTTATAGGGTTCAGCCTTCAGTAGCGCATAGCTATAATAACATATTAGTATCTACATAGACTGAGCGTGTAGTTATAGCATATATTTATTAGCATATATTTGTTAATAGGTACAGAATATAATAATAGGTATTTTTAACTTTAATATTAACTTGTTGTTTCAGGAAGAGTTCTATTCTAGTAATTCTAGACTGCTGGAATGAGAGGCTGCTGTTTAACAATGCTAGACAAAAGACAAAATATTTCTCTATGTCAACATCGTGTATGTCACGTTGAAATCCTGTTTTCAAAATATTCCTAAATTAGCATTATATAAAAAACAACTGTAATTAACTTTTGTGCGTTGATAGAGATAATGATATCATTCGAATCGGAAAAATTATATCTACATTGTTTTTCGTCATTATTTACACGGGTAAACCCACTACGTCACTCCGCTGGTGTTACGAATAACTGCTTTAATCCAGTGTGCGTCAAACCTTAGCGTCTCGATTAGCATTCTCGTGTTCTCGCGATCCTGGTCAAAGATAAGTACGTGTGGCGCCGCCTACAGCCCTCAATCATCATTAGATGCCTCGATTAAACAAGTTGGCGTCGCAGAGTCGATAGTCTAACAGTTAATAATCTAGCTAATAGGCGTCAGACAGCGGTTCTCAACTCTTCTAGCTGTGTTTAGTTTCTTACTAGCCTCCAGTGTCAATCGATTTAAAAATTTGCTGGATGATTATTTGTACGTCAACTTATTTGCGATACATGGCTAGGTCAAGGAAATTAAAGTAAATATGCACTAAATACATTGTTGTCATTAGATTCTTTACTTTCTATGTAGTCTTTGAATACACAAACAAAAACGAACATTGTGCAGTGTTTTTAACTCAATTTAAAGTCATAACATGTATATAATATTTTTATAATATTTCTTCTAAAAAGTGAACACCATTCAGAAATCTTAAAAATACATTTTTGCAACAAAACGAAAATCTTACCGAAGTTTGTGACTTAACAAAGTTCAAGATAATTACGTTTTCCGAATCTCGACCCCTATTAAGGGTTCTTTAGGACAAAGTTTGAGAAGCCCTGTTAAACAAAGTGGCGCTGACTCATAGACTTGAATGTATTACTAATTGAGAAAACCGTTGGAAAATCTTAGTTACGAACAGTGATTGGGGAGTAACAGCCGTGCCCAATAGCCTATAGGTATTGAGAATACAATATCTAAGGGATAGACCCTCATATCAGCTTAGGAGAAGGTTGCGATAGTTGCACTATATGGATTGGATCGATAGCCACCATCAAGGATAAATTCTGACACCATAACCTTTCGATGTTCCGGCAGCATACAGACATTTAGAGTCAGAGTATTCGAGGCCTAGCGTGTTCACCATCTTCGACCATATCGTCGCTTACCACCAGGCGAGATAGTGGTCAATAAGATGTAAAAAAAAATGGTGGTCCTGAGCCTCGTGTCATTGCCGACTTTCCAAACAAGCACGATTCCATCTTAAACCGCATCCTAGAGGCCGGGTGCTAAAATGTAATGGAAACTTTCGCCTGTATTTTTTTTGTACATGTTACGCGATTACTCCGTTAATTGTGAACGGATTCGAATGATTATTTTTTTAATGGGTAGGGTACGTTTCCGAGGTAATCCCATTGTAATTTTAACGAAATTGGCCGAGCCGTATTTGATATATCAACATTTGTATTTCGATGTATTTACTAATCTCGACGATTTAATACTTACGAGTACTACTGGCACAGATTAGATAATAGTTACTACGTTTACTGGCTACTTTGACTAGCGCGACGTTTGAAGTCGGTTGTACTAGGTGTTTAAACGATCTTAAATTATTTTATTTTCAATATAAAACTCTACGATGATCGGACATTGTGAATAAAAAAAAACAATTTAACTCAATGCAAATTATGAAAAGCTCCTATCAGAAACATTAGTATAATGTCATAGGATTTTCCAATTAGATAATCTAATGGCATATGTAATTAACCAGTTAAGTTTTAATACGGTGTTGACGCACGTACACTACCTACTTATAATTAATGAATAAATATAACAAAGTGCTCGATCTACATGGCATATCAAAGCGATTAAGCCATTTTTAACCCCCGACGCAAAAAGAAGTGGTGTTATAAGTTTGACGTGTGTACGTGTGTGTCTGTCACCGCACGGAGAAACACGCACCCCCGCACGTGTTTCCAAGTAATCAATTCAAAAAATCTGCATGCGCACGCAGATCTGCACTCGCGCACCCGCACGCGTGGCTTCGTCGCCACGCACCCCGGAGCGTGGCACGGGGCAGTGTGTGTATCGCCTAACGCGCGTGTATTGACTTGACACGTGACTGAAGAATGAAATAATAGACCACTCTTTATTTATACATATGTACATGCATAAAATCACGCCTTTTTCCCGTTAGGGTAGGCAGATACTACTTCTTTCCATCCATATGCTACAATCCTGACACACGTTTTTCGCTTCTTCCACTTTCATGAGCACCTTCATACACAACGCCTTAATACGCCGGTTATTATACTTTTGACTTGGCTATTTTTTAACGTCTTCGATCTGTCGTGTCGTGGTACGTTCGCTTAGGTCGCCCTCTACCGGTACTGTATTTATAAACAGAAGTAAAAGAAAAACAATAACTGTCCCCGTGATACTCCTAATGTTAAGCACGTGCGAGAGAGAAACACTTTTCATGTTATGCATGGAGTGCAACGTCACACCGCGCGCTTATTCATAGACACTACACAAGCGCAACGTGTGGTGTATAGTGTTTTATTTATTAGATGTTTTTAACCGACTTCACAAAAAAGGAGGAGGTTCTCAATTAGTCAGAACTTTTTTTTATGTATCTTCACCGATTACTCGAAGATGCCTGAACCGATTTGGAAAATTATTTTTTTGTTTCAAAGAGTACCTTTTTTATGTATGTTCACCGATTACTCGAAGATGCCTGAACCGATTTGGAAAATTATTTTTTATTTAATTATTTTTGTTTTAAAGAGTACCCCTTCCAAGTGTTTCTATTTAAATTTTAACGAAATCGGCCGAGCCGTTTTTAATATATCAACATTTATATTACGAGGCATTTACTTATCTCGACGACTTACTACTTGGCTGGCACTTTACTTACTGGCACAGATTATGTAATAGTTACTACGTCTACTGGCTACTTTGACTAGCGCGATGTTTGAAGTCGGTTCTTTTAGTTTTTTGAACGATCTTAATTAATTATATCGAGATATGACAATATGTCCGGAGATATGGAGATAAACAATATACTTAAGTAAATTTATATACTTAGATGACATGATTATAACTAGCCAGTACTTTGACTATCGCGGCATGTGCAGTCTGTTTTTTCGTTTTGTACGATCATAAATTATTAGAGATCTTAATTATTAATAAACAACAACTTAATTGTGTTACGGCACTACTTCAAAATTAACATTTTATATAAAGGTTAAACTGACTGAACGATCATTATGCAAAAATAATGCAACAGTAGACGTAACCGTTTTCAAAATCGTGATAATTACGTCATTAGAAAACTACTATGGTAATTTATTTCCTAGTAGCCACGACCTAAGACAATATAAAAAAAAATATCGATAAAACTGACACGGGAATGTTGCATTTATGTTAATGTTCAGTAGGAAAATGCATTTAATTAACGAGATTCGAGTTAATATTCTTGTTTATTTTCTGTTTTATCAAAATATGCAACAAAAATAATTTTAATAATAAACTGGCCAAGTGCAAGTCGGACTCGCACTCGTAGTGTTCCGATTCCGTACCACAGTATATACACACCATACAGTATATACATACCACAGTATATTCCGTGCCATAGTATAGTATCTTCAAAAATACTATAAAAATCTTTGTCCTGAAATACTGACTGACTTACTGACTGACGGACTAAGAGACAACGCACAGCCTAAACCACTGGTCGTAGAGACTTGAAATTTGGAGGATATATTTGTCTTAGTACGTAAGGGTGAACTATGAACGGATTTTCCAAAATTCACCCTTTAAGGGGATGAAACGGGGTTTCAAAGTTTGTATCGAAAAATATAAGTATATATCTATAATAGTTTTTCAGGGTTCCGTAGCCGAATGGCAAAAAACGGAACCCTTATAGATTCGTCATGTCTGTCTGTCCGTCTGTCTGTCTGTCTGTCTGTCCGTCCGTATGTCACAGCCATTTTATTCCGAAACTGTTAGGACTACAGAATTGAAACTTGGTAGGTAGATGTATTCTGTGAACCGCTTTCCGATTTTTATACAAAAATAAAAAATATAAAAGTTTAAGGGGGGGCATCCCATACATAGAACTGAAACAAAAAAAAAATTTTTCTTCAAACCTATACGTGTGGGGTGGGTGTCTATGGATAGGTCTTAAAAATGACATTGAGGTTCCTAGAATCATTTTTTCTCAAAGTCAATCATTTGAAAGATCGCGTCTAAAGTGGTAAAATGTGTGTGTGTGTCCCCCCCCCCCCCCCTCTAAATTTTAAAGTATGGGAGTGAAAAATCTAAAAAAAATATATGCTGTAGATCTCAATAAAAACTAAAAACGAAAATTGGTTTGAACGAGATACAGTCAGCAGTTTTAGAGATATGGCGACTGCAAAGATAACTTTGTTTTTCATACAAACACTATGGAAAACAAAGTTAATTTTGTAGTTGCGAAAAATCATACTTATGGAATACTTAACTGTGTTACGGAACCCTACGAGTGCGAGTCCGACTTGCACTTGGCCAGTTTATTTATTCAAAACATCACGCGAGTACTTCGGTAAATAAATAAGAAATACATGTCTCAGGCTTTCTCGAAATTCAACCCCTAAGAGAGTGAAATGGAGTAACAAAGTCTGAGAACAATATTGAATTGTTGGCTAAGGTGAGACAATACTTCGGGACAATTGCTCAATCTTTACCAAGCACAAGTCGGATCGTGTATGGAGTACTGTTCTCACATTTGGGATGGTTCTGCCAAATACTAGTTGGAGAAACTGGAAACCATTGAGAGAAGAGCCAAGAAGCTCGTTGGTGACGACCTTCTAGTAAGCAAGAGACTCAACAGTCTCGGGCATCGCCGTAAAATAGCCTGTTTGTCCGTTTTTATTCATACATTTTAAACATCACAGACAGACAGACAGACATTACAGCAAAGATTTGCTGTAATGTATTTGGTGCTATGGAACTGCATAATTTGATTCCACCATCCCCATTTTATAATCGGACATCCAGAGGCACTAAAAGGCGCCACCGATTTATGGTGGATCTAGATCTACCCGAACGAAGCGATTTGCATCTTTGCAATATGGGGATCTTCAAATCGCGAGTGAATATGTATCTTCTGGGTAAGCGCACTCCATCATCGATCGCAACATTACTTAACATCAGATGAGATAGCGGTCAACGGCTACCAAGTTCGGTGTAAAAAAAAGTGTTTCTACCATAGAAAGGTTTTTACGAAAGAACATTTTTAGGTAAATAAATAAAAGAAGTTTTTAACGCGGGCGAAGCTGCGGGGTATTTCTGAAAGTATTTTTTACCATTTCCACTCAAAAAAAAACAATTTATTCATCGATAGCAGTGAATAAAACGCTCTTTTACTCACTCGGTGAATAAAAACATTTTGAATTTGGAACAAGCACGGAATACGAATTATTGTCAAAAAATAAATAAATCTTGCTGAAAGTGTCTACTGGCTGGATAAATGAAGTTATACCATAGAAGCTATATAATTAAATAAAAATAAAAATCCTGCCAATTTTAGTTCAATTCTTTTTTGTTTTCACTATGCTCTACACGATTAGTGTATTCAGCCAGATTCAAGTATTAAAATGTTTCAAGATTTTGTAAATTCATGTCATAATGTTGAGTCAAAGTCACTGGTTCTCTGTCAGATCACCTCGTTACGAAATCGATCCTTCAGAGAAACTCCGAGCATAGGTCTTTCCATAGCACGATGAGCGACCTTAAATTTGTGGACCAGTCAAACCGTGAGTGGTTGGTTAATAATACACATTTCTTAAACATTAATAATAAAATATGATAAATATACTAATTTTCTCGCAGTCAATGGTAAAAAGAAGATTACACGACTCGTGAATTTTTTTTTTATCTCGGTCCTTGTATCCCTCGCTCCGCTCAGGATTCTAATCTAGAATCCTTCGCTGCTCTCGGGATCCAACTTAGCCCCTCGAATTAAATTGCCTTTTTATTCACTTGTTGTATAATCTACTATTTTACCATCGCCACTCAAAAAAGAGCACTTTATTCATCGATAGGAGTGAATAAAACGCTTTTTTACTCACTCGGTGAATAAAAACATTTTGAATTTTGAACAAGCACAAAATACGGATTATGTACAAAAAAAAAAAAAAACTTGCTGAAAGTGCCTACTAGCTGGCTAAATGGAGGTATACCATAGAAGCTATATAATTAAATAAAATTAAAAATACCGCCAATTTTGGTCAGTTTTTTTTTAGTTTTTATTTAGCTCCACACGATTAGTGTATTCAGCCAAAATAAAGTAGGAAAATTATTCAAGATTTTGTAAATTCAAGTCATAATTTATTTTTTTTTATTGTAGATAAGCAAGCGTTTGATTGAATTTAATTTTATTTTATTCAAAGTCACATTTCTGATCAAGTTTACGCTGCGAGATCGCGACGAGCAGCGTAAACTCGTGAGGAAGTGCATCGGACATACAGAAACCTAGGTCGAGACATTCGACATCAAATCTTAGTGAGTATAATAGTCGGTATTTTATAATCATGATTCAAACTCACTATAACGATAAATCTAACATATCCCAATATTTTAAAATGTTATGTTATTTTTAGTATTTGTTTTTAAATCGCCCAAAGTAATACATACTTTATGAAAATGTCATGTATCTACCTATTATGGTTCAGCAGATACAGCCTTGTAAAGTGCGGACAGATGGACAAACGGACGGACGGACCGACGATCGAACGGACGGACAGCGAAGGCTCAGTAATATGGTTCTTTTGGTACCCTTTTGGTTCGGAACCCTAAAAAGTTAATAAAGCTAGTATTATTATTTCATTAGATAATCAAAATTATTAATTTCCTCATATGCTTCATACTCACTTATAATCTGAGAACAATATTTATGAACATAAAACGTTATCAATATCATTCATATGCAAATTCGAATTATCATCTGATTCAATTAAAAAAAATATCAAGGTAACATAATTATAATATGTTGTTTTTATCTTCTATTATATTTAAATATACTAAATAATTAATCACTATTTTATGTATCGTATAAAATAATTTAAATAAAATATAAATAAATTGTAAATATGGTTACATCGGAAGAACATTTTGTTATTGTATTTGTACCCTAGTATCAATGATGTTAATACGTGTTTTTAGGGTTCCGAACCGAAAGGGTATAGTGTACCGGAAACCTATTACTAAGACTCCGCTGTCTGTCTGTCCAGACAGTTAACATTTTCACAGATGATGTATTTCTGTTGCCGCAATAACAACACATACTAAAAACAGAACAAAGTTAAAAATTAAAGGGGGTCCCCATACAAAAAACGTGTTTTTTTACTATAGCGCCATCTATGAACGATTGTTTACCTTATTAATAATATTAATTACCTACCCTAACACCTTTGTGTTAACGTTCACTTAGTTGGTGTTAGAAGTTTGTTAGATATTCGTTAGATGGCGTTGCAGTTAATAAGCATGTTTAGTATTAACACGGTAATATACTATTACTACTTGTACTATTCATTATTCTGTGCTATTACCGTGGTATTATACTGCGGTTTCGGGAACCCCCGTGGCGAGACGAAAGTCTGACTCGCACTTGGCCAGTTTTATTTTTTAATAATGAAACGTGTTTTATTTTTTAATAATGAAATATTATAATTAGTCTGGTAGTAGGTATTGATATTATTTTAGTATATAAAATCACCTCTGTACTACTATAAGCACGACTCAAACTTTTCCCCACCGCTGCTGGATAACTGGTAGAAAATGCTTTTAGCATTAAGTCCTCCTTTTGTACATTTTTGTGCAATAAAGTATATACAAGCAAACAAACAATCGTGGCAATATTTATAAATTTTTACAAAAATGTCATTATTGTAATATTTATGGTCGTACTCCTTCCTTAACGATAGATAAACGAATCAACGCTTAAAATTACCTACTTCGCCTCAACTACTCGATCACAGAACACAGTTGTGTGTGTTCTGTGTACTCGATGATAAAAATTGTAAATCTTGAAACCAAGAAGGATGAATATTAAATTAGTCATCTTTAAGGGAGGTCTGTATATAAGACTAAGGCCAATGAATCCCCTCTTTAGATTTCACTTGGATAAAATCTTGTTAAATCGAAATGACAAGACATTTCCATTAAATCTAAATGCTCACGGATTTCTGCTTCTGCAATCTTCGGCTGAAATAATACACGAATCACTTAATTACTGAATGAAACCAATCAATAATATTCCATCAAATCCGAATTTATGGTTTATATTTACGAATCTATACACTCGCAGAATTCTAAATAATTAATGTTCAATGGTATGTTTCATTCCCTTTATTGATTAAAATTCTTGGAGTTCAGAATTAATTTCTCATTAATCTCATTTGTGAGTTATGATCAAATGTTTGATTAGGACATTCAACAGATATTAACTACCAAAAAATGTTATTGAAATATTTTCTCTGTTCATATTTATTTAAACGCTATAGTTACTTTTAAGAAAAATAATATGTACACTTATCAATCATGTATAAAAGTAAACATGTGAAGTGCAAGTCATACTCGCACTCGTAGGGTTCCATACCACAATAGAATATTTTATGAGGTCGAGCAAAAAATGTTGAAACAATCACGTTCCTTGCATGCACTTAAATTTTAATAACATTTCAATGTTATTGATTTGTTGTCAAGGCAACCGATATGATGGTAATATGATAACTATGTCCGACGGGATTCGATATTCTTAGTTGCTCAGAACACGAAATGAAATTTTGGTTTGTGTGTAACAATATAGAGTTTTTCGTACCACCAGGCGTTTTTTGTGTTACTTATTCATTTTAATATTTATACATCTAGAATAATTAGGGCCAGTTCACCGGTTCCTAAAAAAGTTTCAGATAGTTATCTGACAAATGTCATATAAAAGTTGTAAAAATCTGTCAGATTTAAGTTCCTGTAAAAATTGTTAGGTTAAAAGTTGTCCTGTTACACAGAACCACAGAAAAATATTTAGAAACTAAACCAGGGGCAAAAGTGCCAGCTACCAATGCTCATTCGACTACACGTGTAATCAAGAATGAACGTAGAACAAAGGACGTGTGTAACTAAATGTTTTGAAATTATTAAAGCAAAAAAAATAATCAATATGTTTCAGTATAATAACAATAGAAGGGTTAATAATAATAAAATTAATAATAGAAGGGTGCAGGGGCACAGGTACTTACTTATACATTTTATTATAATAAAAAAAAAACGAAAACGTGCAACGTTGTGTTCAAAATATGTATTTTTTTACATATTACAAACACAAGTCTTATATACTTTACAGTAAACTGTTAGTGTACAATATTAAGTCAATCTGTACCACTGACACTTGATTAACTTACTAAATGTTCATTTTGAACCGAAAAGTGAAAATAATCCTGATTTGATCAATCCCGGAGCGGGTCGGATCCGGCCGGATCGATGGGAATCCAGTCGGATCCGGCCGGACTGAAAATGACGCCAGATTGCAAACCCTAATAGTGGCTTAACTCCTGTTTTAAGCCCATATTACGTAGTATTATTATCTTTTCTATGCCCATATTATTGAATAGAACGATACATAAAAACATATACTTAAAAAAAGAATGAAACCATTTGATGACGTTTTGATTATTAAATGTATCGTGAGGATTACACATAATATTGTTAAAAACGGTTGTGCGTGTGTTACGTGTGCTCGTTGCGCGAGCTTGCGGTAGACGTGGCTCCCAGAAGAAGGACATCAAACATGTCCGAAACTGGTCGGAGCAATTCCGATTAAAAAAAAAACCCGTGAGTGTACAACCGTTTTTAATAATAATATTACTTGATGACCAATCTAATAATGGTTTTATCATACGCAATGAGTCTATCTACAATTTCAACATATGCTTGTGTGTCATTCCATAATACTGACTGACTATTTAGCAGACGAGATATTCCAGAAGTTCGAAACGTTCTCAAAGACACCACGATGGTAAACTTTCCAAAGAGAACCGAGGAAATTGCCCTGATATTTCAAAAGAGTAATTAAATTCTATATTTTGCGAAAAGATAATTGATACATGATAACTTTGAAGACGAGCTTCAAAGCTACCAGCTACAAGAGAAAATTTGTACACTGTAATTAAATTTGGACAGCTTTAGAATATTTCAGGCCAAATTTAGTTAGACAAAATTAAATAATAATCTAAAATAAAAGTGGTATTTTCCTTCGATGGTTTTTCTTTGAACAAAACAGTATTGTAAGGTATAAAACGGTAGATGGATTACTATTAATAAATACCGTAATACCGCGAGTAATTTTTAGTTAGCGATCGGCAATTTTACCTATTAATTATTCTGGGGGCTTACTCTACATAACAATAGAGTAGTGCTTGTAAAAAAAACTTCGTAGTTTACACCTTAACAATCAATTTTCATATAAGGTATTATAATGTAATGTGAGACTAAACAAAAATGTTCCCGCATACTCAAACTTGAACTTCTGTACTTTCAAAGTTAAAGATGTCGATACAGCGGGCAAACTATCTGTATATTTCTTGTAATAGGTGTATTCAATCGCACCAGCAATTATCGAGCCTTCAAGGCATGTCAATGCTATTGACAGGTGACAATCTAACACGCCCCGTGAATGTTTTTGCGTGCCGAGCTTGACGCCTTTAAGATTAAGAACCAGTTGTACTGATGGGACAGGGCCGGAATCGCTCGAGGCGGTATTGGTAAAATCAATTACATGTATTAACTTGTATTGAGAGTTTGAGATATACTTATCTGGATTTCAAGTTCAGTTCAGTTGAATCTGGTTTGTACTGGTCTTGAAATTACTTATTAAATCAGATAGCTAGTTGAACGTGACAGAGATATACGTGAGGTATTTCAATTGAGGATCGTTTAAGGTCCGTGGTTAACTTAAATATAAGTTTTAAGCATTATTTTCTATGAGATATATTTTCTATAGACACAACTATAGACTATATAAAACTAATGCCAAATGCGATTTGGTATCGTATGTTTGTTTGCTGTTGTCTGAAGAGAGTTCCGATCTAAAGAGACATTGATAAAATGTATATGGGATCTCTATTATTATCTTTCAGATAACAATAACCTAGGTATCTAAAAGTAAATAATGATGTACCACATACATACTGAAAATACGCTGCATTTAAAATAATCAAAAAACCTTTTGAAGTCTTAAAGACAATTGTAATTCAAACACGCAAGGTGCCATTTTCTGTTAATTTAGTTTTAGTAAGAGTATATCAGCTGAAAACTTACTAGTGAGACTCAACTTAGTTTCAGACGCTATTTACATAGAGAAATGTTTCTGAAAGCTTTTAAGTAAGAAAGTTTAACACGTGTCATAGGTACTTAATGAACCACGTAGGTCCAAGACTTGCATGCATTGCATGCTGGTAGGACCATTAGTGTTCGTCTTGCCAGCTTAGTTACTCAAGTTAGAAAATCTGTCGCCAAACATCTAATGTGTTCCGGAGCTGTCCTTGAGAGCCAGTTCCCATTCTAGGCCTAGTGTGCTATCATCCTCGACCGCATCATGTTATCAACAGGTGAGGTTGTGGTCAATCGCTAACCTTTATGAAATAAAAAGAGGGGGGTCATTGTCATCTACGCAAAGGTTATTATGGGCCACGGAGGCTCATGTGTAATTACAGACAGTGAGTTCAATGAGTTGCGATAGTTGAGAATTGCATTAAAGTTAATTGTCCTCGGCTGACTACCGTCTCCCATTTTCAAACAAGCGCGATCCTATTTTAGACTGCATCGTCACTTAATATCAGATGACATGATAGCGGTCAAGTGTTTGTCTGTCGGAATAAAAAAGTATGCTGAACTTTTTTTTAAAGATCGATGACTGAGAAGCTTTGCAAACTGTACTCACCTGTACCCGTTGACACCTAATCAAGCTCTGCGTATGCGTCAATATCCGCAGAACCATGTGCTCTATCGTGCTCTGTTCCTCGAACACCATCCGCGCCAGGTCTAATAACACCTGTAAAGGGTAAATTATTTACATTTCAGCTTATAAACAATGACGAAAAAGATAATATTTTTGTAAAGCTTTTTGTCTTTCTGAAAAATTGAAACAGCAAAATCATCTCTAGGTGAATTTTTAAACAAACTCGCTAGGAATCACGTCGTAACCACGTGTAACAGCTACATGAAGTCAACCAACGGACAATCAGATATTTGCAAAGCGGTTTGATGTGAGGCCACATGATGTTGTAGTAAATCCAAAAGACGGGTTAGACTATGTGTATTGGACTTCTTTGCCCTCCCATAACAAATCAGGGCGGTGGTCACGCGGGCTAACCGTCGCCCGTTTATGAGACCTGGAGATAGCGCGCGCTCTGTTTCCACGCGCATCTCAGTGGTGAGAGTGGGTTATCTTCAACTCCACCTGACTTGAGGCTGGAGCCCCGCGGTCGACATAGTCGGCGGCACGGACGAGTGCGCAAGTGTTCCCGTAGACTTGGCATAAGGGTTGCAGCTAGGAACACCATGGGGTATTAGTCAGTTTAAAATAAATAAATAATTTTAAAAAAAACCGTCTTCATAACCACAAACAGGCACTCAAAAGCGAAAAATAAATTACTTAATATAATTATTATAAGCGATACCCACTTATATATTTGAAGTCGGTGCCAGCCAAGTCTATTGCATATTAGATAGATACTATGTATGTAGTAGTAGTAAGTAGGTACATGTAGGTAAGTAAGTAGGTAGATACATGTAGGTATTATCTATCTACTACCTATTAGACTTGGCTGGCACCGACTTCAAATAGATAAGTGGGAAGCGCTTATAATAATTATATTAAGTAATTTATTTTTCGCTTTTGAGTGCCTGTTTGTGGTTATGAAGTCGGTTTTTTTTAAATAATTTTTTTTTACCCTTTTTAGTGCAAAACAAGTTTTAATTAAATTACATGCATCTATAAAATTTTGTGTCTGGGCCGTTATACACTGACGGATTTATACTGTGTGAAAATTTCAAGTATGTACCTATCACGGTTAAGAAGATACAGATCTGTAAAGTGCGCACATATAGACACACGGACGGACAAACGGACAGCAAGTCTCAGAAAGTGTTCATTTGGTACCCTTTGGGTTTGGAGCCCTAAAAAATTGACTTCAAATGCCGCGCTAGTGAAAATATCCACTAGTCATAATGATGTCATCAAGGTATCTAAGGACAATTTCTAAAATGGCCCTGTGCAATAAAAGCATCTGACACACACGATAATTAATTGTCTATTTTATTACAATAATTCCAAGTACTTTTATAACACGGATTAGTTTTATTCCAAAATGAATATTAAAAAGTATTATTTGCTATTATTAACACCAATCGCCGCCATATGGCCGCCATCTTCGCCAAACGTCATTTCATGTCAAAAAATGTTCACATCAAAAAACGTTGCACCCTAACAAGACTTTGCCCGGTAGAACATTCCTGTGAAGACAAATTAATTCTCCCCACCTTTGTTTCTATCTCGCTCACAGTTACCGTAAGAATATCTGTCAAAAACCAAAATCAACGTAAAGAAAGATGTAAAAACATTATTCAAGGTCATATTTTTTAGTCTTCATAAGTACATGCAATAGCAACCTCCATTGTGTATAATCTTCTTGGAACTCTTCTTCTACCAGTACATTCTCCTATGTTTGAGGTATTTATCGCAGCTGGAGATACTAATCAGATCTCGATGAAATTAAAATGGGACCACCTCGGAAACGTACCTACCTATAAAAAAAAGAATTATTTGAATCCGTTTATAATTGACGGAGTAATCGCGTAACATACACACAAAAAAAACATACAGACGAATTGAGAACCTCCTCCTTTTTTGTGAAGTCGGTTGAAAATAATATGTATTGGACTAAAGATTTTCAGTGCCTCGACTCCTAGCATCCTTTACTTTCTGATCAGTACGATTCTCTTCAGATCGGTAAGATAGTGGTACCAAATTTTTTTTACCTTTCTATATTCACAGGCTCTTCAAGTAGTCTTCTATTGCGCGTCATAGCAACAATGGCAACATATTATTTATTTTTCGGTTTTTCTCATCAATTCGCAGCCAGTAGCAACTTCTCGCAGATTGTCGGTCTATATAGCGCAAGACCAGAGGTTTATTAAAAATAAAGTAAAATAATAATAACCTGGTTCCTCTTGACTTCCAACTGCGATCTCTCATACAGCTGGGCGTTTCTGAGGCCAATACCGCAGAACTGGAGGTAGGCTGAGAACACTTTCTCGTCGTTAGACGTAAAGGGACCGTCGCTCTGTTTGTTTATCACCTGGAAAAATATGGAATTGAGATACAGTTCTGTGCCATAAAGGTGAACAATAAGTGACGCATTGGGTAAGGCAAGTCCTCTAGGTACTATTTATTATACGGTAGGTCATAGTTTTCAATCAATGTATTCTTCTATGGAACAGAAAATTTAAGTTTCTAGCTTAAAATATTTAACAACTTACATCATCACTTTCCAGCGGGTGACATAGAGGTCAAGCAAGCTTTTACACACTATACTTTATACTTGGTATACATCAATTAGTTCTGTCGCAATGAAATAAATACGCAATTCATTGATGTGTGTATACATACTTTTATTAAAAGTTAGTCCTGCAAAATTGAAATTTTTCTGACCTAAAACCGATCAGTGAAACTTTGCCGAAATCCAGGCACAATTGGTACGTCTCTGAATTTGAGAACAGTGAAAAGCGGACGTTATTAAAAAAGTTATTCTGAAATTACGTACGGCTTTACCGTTGTTAGGAATGTTAAGCCAGGGAAATGCAAAGTGCTCAGTTGGATTTTGTATCATCATCATCATCAGCCTATACTCGTCCACAGCTGGACATAGGCCTCTCCAATTTCACGCCACTGAGCACGATCCTCGGCTACCTCGGTCTCCACTCAAGAACTCGTACCCCGTCGTTGGTTCTTTGGCTTATATGGCCGGCCCATTGCCACTTCAGCTTGCTATTTCGGTGAGCAATATCGGTGACTTTGGTTCTCTATCGGATCACCTCGTTACGAATTCGATCCTTTTTTTAAAGGATTTTGTAGGTAGTTACTAAAATATTATTAAGCTCAGTATCCATCTACCAACAACCCCCCCATAATAGAAGCTACATGCAGAACAACCACACGCACAACACTCCGTTCCGCCGCCTTGAACTACTTATGGTTTATGTTTTGGATGAGTGTGGATCTGTCAGCGCACCACAATAATATTTTAAGATTAATCAGAAGTCAAATATTGCTCAAATATTGCTCACAAGTATGAAACATGTTTGAAACGGCGATATTTAGGAAATAGATAAAAATAGATATATATGTACAGATACCGGCAATAAATATTGCATATCGAGCTTTAGAAAGAGACAATCGGCTAATTTCGGCTTCGTAGAGCGTTATCTCTGTCACACGAAATACTAACGGTCCGGTATCTATTAGGAGCTATTAAAACAATTATGATTTGCTTCTTTTGATCATTATTTTTATTTGTACACCATTTTTTTCTATAAGTGCTGTCGACTGTCGGCTGTTATACCATTCTTCGAACAACATCGTAATCAAAATCGTCCATATCTAAACAAAATTGCTTTTTCGGTCTCCCTTTTTTCGGAGTGCTGAACTTAATTGCAGTAGACTGTGTTTCAGTACTGACTTCGTTTAATATATTGTTCAAAGTTCTTCTTGAAATTCCTGTGGCATTTGCAACTCGCTCTTGAACCTTCTTAAAATAATTACCTCCATTGTAATCCTAATTTTTTTTTAAATGTCACGGCTTTTGTTGCAAAATATTTATAGACATTCTAGATGATTTCGCGTGACTGACCTCGTAAAGGTTTCCCTCTTTTTCCTTAAGATGTCATAGTACAACTTTAAAATTATTTAAATTTGGGGGTGATAACAACTCTATATATATATATATATATATATATATATATATATATATATATATATATATATATATTGAACGGGGCGCGACCGCACTCTATCGCACTTGAACAACGACTGAAAAAACGTCACATAGGTAGTATGCACAGAGATAACGCTCTACGAAACCGAAATTAGCCGATTGTATCTTTCTAAAGGTCGATGTACATTATTTATCGCCGGTATCTGAACACATACACACTAATGTGCAGGGCGTTTTCGTTGATCAGTATACGATTATTTATGACATTCACTGTCTTTATAAGGTAGGTACGCAAAAATGTATTTACCGATTCTGTATAAAAATACATATATCCAAAATATCTATCTAAATATCAACAAATATATCTAAACTCAGTCAAAAAATTTAGCAATAACTCCTAGTTTTGTAATTTTTTTGAATAACAATTTATTTACAAATAAAATATGATAGAGAATGAGCAAACGCCTTGTCGCCCATTAGATAATTAAATAAACCAAGGCCAAGTGCAGGTCGGACTCGCACTCTTAGGGTTTCGTACCACACTACAGTATTTTATAAGATCGAGCAAAAAATGCCACTATCATTTTTCGGCAGCAAAAAATAATAATTAATAAACATTTTATCAAAACTGAGTTGTGAGCCGCGTGCTTCATTCTTATAACGCCATCTAACGTCTAACGCTATCTAAGTGAAAGTTAACACAAAGGTGTTAGGGATCGGCATTTCAATATAACGCCATCTATGGACGTTTACCTAAGCGTTCATAGATGGCGTTATATTGAAATGCCGAAAAAAAACACGTTTCTTGTATGGGGATTTGTTGTTATAGCGGCAACAGAAATACATCATCTGTGAAAATGTCAACTGTCAAACTATCACGGTTCATGAGATACAGCCTGGTGACAGACGGACATACAGACAGACAGACAGACGGACAGCGGAGTCTTAGTAATAGGGTCCCGTTTTACCCTTCGGGTACGGAACCCTTAGAACCACTGACGCTTTTTAAAATTTAGATTACACCCAATATATCCACCCAATCCAGTAAATCTTTTATTCATTTCTGATGAATATCTTCGACTGGAACTTCCTAAAGCAAACACCTTAAGATAACTCTAAGACATTAAAACGAAGCAATCCCATTTCAGAATATTTATATACGGGAATAGCGGGAGGTAAAAAAAAACTTTTTTTAATTTAATTATTTTTTTGTTGTAAGCCCTCGTTGCGTTCACAGATGTTCCAGCTTCCGTATATTTTAAGGGATCGTTTGCCGTAAACAATATTTAATTTAGTTTCCGACGCGGGCCTTCGGTAAACATGAAATATTTGTATTGTTTTACGAGTGCGGGACCGGATATTATTGTTTTTTTATTATTTTCGCGTGACCTTATTGGTAATCTTGGCGGGGCGGTAGGTTTGTTTTTAAATTTATTTTTAATAATTTTGCTTTTAAAGCAGATTTTAAGAGATGTGTCTAGTTAATGAATAGTAAACAAAGTTAGATTTTAAGGCCTACTATCCAAATATCGTATTCAAAAAGCCTGAAAATAACTAAAATAATATTGTACCTATTGGGATAATAGTAGTTAAATGTATTAATTTAACTAATTATGCACTATGTATAGCAGCGGAAGAAAGAAGTTCTTGAAGTAAGCCTAGTGCTAATATGGCCAGAAATTTTATAAACATGGCAACAGGCCCAGCTAACAACCTTCACACAACACAAACACCCTTGCTCCAACCAACATTTAAGGACCTATGAACACGAATATTATGCAATACAATACAAATTACACATAATAACCATCAATTTAATGTCTTTTAAAAAGGGTATTCATCAATTTCTTAAAAATGTATGTCCAATCCAGCGTCCATGGTGTTGCATATGTTCATAGGCGACGGTGATCACTTAACATCAGATGGGCTATCAGCTTGTTTGCTAACTATTACGTAAAAAAAACTCTCTCAACTTGTCAAAATCAGTAAAAATTGTACAATACCTGAGCGACTCCAATGACTTCTCCGTTGATGTCTTTGATAGGCATGCAAAGAAGAGACCTTGTTTTGTAGCCTGTCTGTTGGTCGATGTCGTGGTTAAACCGCTTGTCCTGAAACAAATTAACATCAATGTAAGACATTTTAACCCACTTCACAAAAAAGAGGAGGTTTCTCAATTCGACCGTATATATTTTTATTTTATTTTGTTAGCGGATAACTTCGTCATTAATTATGAACCGATTTTGAATTTTTTTTTGTTGGAAAGGAGATATCTTAAGTGTTGTACCATGGTAATTTAATTGAGGTCTGATAAGTATCTCCAGAGATATGGAGATTAACACCTCAAACTTGGTACTAAAAAATTAAAAGCGCGGCATTTGAAGTCGGTTCTTTTAGTTTTTTAAACGATCTTATTACTATAGAGTCACTAGAATTCGAATACGTCTATTATTTAAAGATGCGCGTTTAGTTTTTCAATAAGAGGCGGGACACGGTGCACTCCGCACTCAAGATCCAGAAGATGGAATTTAATCGTCATTTTCAATCACTTCAACGACATCGCGTTAGCCACAAAGCCTATAACACTATATCTTCCTAAGTAGTGAAATAATACAGAGAAAATTTGTAATAAACATTTCTATTCTGTATCAGAATTAACCTAAAATTGTCGCAAGAATTTAACATAGTTTTTTTTAAATAGTTAGATAGATATCTAATTTTCACAGTAATACCGAAATCTACGTTTGCGAAGCCGCGGACAGAAAGCTAGTAAGTAAATAGTAAGCCGCAACTTCACTGCCTACAAGATGCGACCAAATACATAAATATTAGGGTCAGGAACAAACCTTACAAGTACGAGTATCTAAAATATTCATGAGATTAACATAATCAAAACTGAACGTCAACACGATCCAATCTACAAATCCAACTTCCCTCCAAATAAAACCTGTACGGTTTAACGGACGCCCCGACGTCATGCTTATTAAAACTCATTCAACATGATAATCCTCCAAATTAATTCTATTCCTCGAGTCCGAAGCTTCACAAACCAGAGTTGGTGCTCATTAGTCCCTGTCCCTAATAGCGCCATTATCAACAAGCCCAAAGAGTCACCCACTCAGGATGGGACATAATCGACATCAGGCCTATGATGTTCTATAAATAGAAGCGTTGTGGCTAAGGTAGTATTTTACAAACTGAAAAGACACTAATCGCCATTTTAAACATCTAATTTTTGAGTATTTCTGAATAAATACTTTTTACCAATGTCATTAATCCGTTTAGGAATATTTTTTTAGTATGATTGCTCTACTCAATAACAAAATTAATATATATATAATATATAGCTAGTTTTCATAATCGTTTATGCTGCTCAAACTGCAGGCAGAGCTTAGAGTAGTACATATTATCCACTTCTCAGTCAGTGGCTGCTAAAGTAAATAAATACCTAACCCAAACTATAAATCTCGAATAATGGTAACTAGACAATGATATCACTTCAAAAAATTTACACACAACGTAAGTAAGGAATTTATAAATAAAAAAACCTCGAAAATTGATGATTATATTTTAAGGAGAGTGACTATCACTTGAGTAACAACGTTACACTGCAGAGAGTAACTAGTAAAATTACTTCTCATGTGTCCAATGTCCATAAGACCTAGAAACATTTATCTATCTCGGTATGTATAGAATATCATTGAATTTGACTGAGAGTAATCAGACGGTGCCAGTGACCGCAGACCACGATTGTCCCCTGTTCCCTCGATTCGTGTTACTGCTACATGAAAGGCAATTGACAAAGGTTTGCTTGGCCCTTGAATGTCTTCCAATACTGGTTAAATCTCCTTGTAAAATCTTATTAGTAAGGATAGATTCGATTACATGCCCGCATTATTTAATTACGAGCTTAGAGAAAGGAGCTTTCGTTTTTCTAATAGAAGATATGTACTGAGCTGAAATTTAGCACCAAAAAAACGTTGACATAAGACATTTTTAATTGCCTAAGATATTTAACTGTACAAATATTCTAGTAAACTGTTTTTCTAAATGATTTTCCACACTCCAGTAAATAATAAAATGTTTGTAAATAGTTAAAGACAAACCAAAATTTCATCGTGCCGACAGGACTTGAACCCGCAACCCCCTGGATAACATGTCCAGGTGCTCTACCAATTAAGCCACGGTTCTATCTATCGATACGACGAAATTAGTTAAATTTTGGTATGTATTTGAACAATTTAAAAAATATAAAGTGTGTAACATTTCAAAGAATCATTTTTTTTTTAAATAATGATTACTCGCAATGTGGGTGGCACATTACTAGTATTCTTGTTAACCCCTCCAACTAAGCTTAATATGCTTGTGTCTGGAGTGGGTTCACGTCAATAGTGCAATGGGTGTGGTGGGGACCGAACTCACGACCTCTCGATCGCCAGTCCGACACCCTATCCATTGGGCTATTGCCGCCTTAATTTAATAATACAATTTGTTTAAGAAACCACCGACTAAGTAAACTGGCAGGATACAGATGCTGGGCAAGCTTGTAACAATCTAGTAACAACTCCTGCATGGTTGTAAGTAAGACACTATCTAGTATCTGCCTAGCCAGATTCCACCTTTAAGTTTAATAATCTGTCGCCTAATAACTAATGTGTTACGACAATAATTGTCCTTGAGAGCCAGCCAGGCCTAGCGTGCTATCTTCCTCGTTCGCACCGTCATCATGAATAAACTCTAGCAAAGACTGGTCTGTGACAGGCTAGCTGTCACTTTAAGAATAAAATAAAGACACTTCAAGAAAATCCATGATCCATTTGGCAGACAAACTTCTTCTGATATGATACAACCAGTAAATATACAAACTATTACTACACGTATTAGTTCTAAAGCTGTCTATATACAACACAGCCGTAAATGTGGTTAACAAACGTTGAATCAAAACAAAACTGATGGACACTGTAACGTAAACATTGAACAAAACGTGATTCACTACCCAAAACTCCACATCCATACGACATTGGAACAGTTCCATGTAATTGTTTAGCATGTTGCAGAAACAAACCGAGTAAATTTTGCAAGAAATGCAATTTTGAGAAATCCAGTGGTTCGTGGAATTTACGATTCAATACTCTGCGACTTGTGTTGCATTATATTGTGTATACAAGTCGGCGGTGGGCCGCATATGGCCGTATGGCTGAATGCCAAGGGTTAACTCGAAACCCACTTGTCATGTTCACGTTCGACGGAGGCTGACCATTATTAGATTTGAACCTATAAATGGTTTGTCTTCTTCGCCAAAAATCGGTGGTACCAAAATATCCAACAAAAATGTTTGCGTTCAACATTTTATGTATATTTTAATCATTCAAAAAAACATTAGACTCGAAGAGTGATGAATATAAAATGTAGCAATACGTAATGATGATGGATGGATAGCGGAAGAATTATATGAAAGAGAAAATAGAGACAGATGAATAAATGAATGATTGGAGAACATGAAAGAAGAACGATAGCATGTTGCGCAGGTTCCAAATAAATCGATCTTCATCATAATTTTTATCCAAATAATATCAGCTCCGGACACGTACTTGGAATTGGTTCGTAATAATCAAGGTTAAACATCTTTTAGTAAGTTACTAGAACATACAAAGTACAATTTTATACCAAAGTACAATTTTATACCTAACATGTAGCAAAGGCAGGTTGCAAGTTGCAACGTCTGCCAAAACTGATCAAGCTCGAGTATTAATGGAGATTTCAAATTGTAATTTGTCGAGTTAAACGGCTCAAGCAATATCACTCAGATATTGCAGCAAACTCTGCAGAAATATTGCTTAAACAATAAAAAGAATGGCTGAGTAAGTAAAACTGAAATCTATTTAAACATTTTTAGCAATTGTTAGGCTGACGAAGACCCGAGTAATACTTGGGCCTTCGTCCGCCGTTCGTTTAATACAGAGTTCTTTAACCATAGGCCAACGATTTTTATGTTTATTTTTTACATTATGATTTATTATTAAATTAGAATTGTTAGATATCGTGTGAAGAACATATATTTGATTGTATACTAAGACATTTAAAAACTCTACTTCAAGATATTTTAAACTAGATAATAAAACAGGTTACTTGGTCTCGATATTTACATTTGAAAATATAACAAGGTACATATGTTTAGCTCTGATCTGATTTTATGCTTTTATGAATATTAGAAACTATGCTCTATAAAAATATCGACGTTATGCAAAACTGAGATCTCATTTTCTTATGGAGTATTTGGCAAAAAGTCAAAACTGTTACTGTAATATTATGTTTTTTGAAGTGTAACACGCTTTATATTTTAGTAAAATTGTTAAACACAATCCAAAATATAAACAAATATCTCTAGTCGGATTTGAAAACTGTAATGATTTCTTCCGAATGATTAACTTTCAAAATAAGTAGTCATAGATGGCCCAACCAATGCATAATTGGGTAAAAAAAAAATGCAATCCACTAATTTCGTCGTAACGATATATCGAACTGTTGCTTAATTGGTAAAGCACCTGGACATGTTATCCAGGAGGTTGCGGGTTCTAGTACCATCGGTAGGATTAAATTTTGGATTGTGTTTAACAATTTTACTGTAATGTTCATATCCTCGATGGTGATATCATTGAATTTATCACTAAGCGAATTCCGCATTGCAGATCTGTGAGTTTCGTTGTAATCGTTTAAAATAATCAATTAAAACGCCTGACTCGTTGAAAAACTACAAGCTTGAACGTGATATTTTATGAAACTACCCCTAGGTAATTTATAAGTCTATAAGTAAGTAAATAAACAATTTAAGTCAAAACAGAGATAAAATGCAAAACATATGAACCGTTCTACCTCGAGCCAAATTTGCTTATCAACATATCTAGATGTCTCGGGCATAGGTGCAAGCATGCAAAATACTGAAAATCCTGATGTTTTTCGGACTACAGTGCATTTTAAATGTAACTATTAAAAGCAGGCAAGCGTTAATTAACCTGACATATCTAAAGAGATTAAATCAAACTTGACAAACACTAAGAGAAAGCCAGCTAATAAGCAATGTTAGCACAGAGAGTGTATATAGCGCTCGAAGGCAAAAAACAATAGAACAAACAACCAGAATAAATAAAAAATGTAGCTTGCAAACAATAGAAGAGCTCGATTCTGTCAGTTCCATCAAAATATTGATGATGCCATTTGTGTGAATGTTAATAAAATGTTGGCATTCGTGAGCTTACTTGAATATTTTTTATTTGATATGGTCGTTTTTAGGGTTCCGTACCCAAAGGGTAAAACGGGACCCTATTACTAAGACTCCGTTGTCCGTCTGTCTGTCTGTCTGTCTGTCTGTCTGTCTGTCTGTCTGTCCGTCTGTCACCAGGTTGTATCTCATGAACCGTGATAGTTAGACAGTTGAAATTTTCACAGATGATGTATTTCTGTTGCCGCTATAACAACAAAAACTAAAAACAGAATAAAGTTAAAAATAATAGAGGGTCCTCATACAAGAAACGTGTTTTTTCGGCATTTCACGCCATCCATAAACGCTTAGTTAGGTAAACGTCCCATAGATGGCGTTATATTGAAATGTCGATCCCTAACTCCTTTGTTAGACGTTAGATGGCGTTATAAGAAATAAAATGTTTATTAATTATTATTTTTTACTGGCGAAAAATGATAGTGGTATTATTTGCTCGATCTTATAAAATACTGTAGTGTGGTACGGAACCTTACTAGTGCGAGTCCGACTTGCACTTGGCCAGTTTATTTTCAAGATCATATTATGTCAAATTAAATTAATATGGAGTGAAATACAATACCTCAAAACACTACTTGACAAATTTTCACTTGTGTTCATGTGAAGCTGGTACTTTTAAAACTATATTATCTAGTAGTATCTATAGAATCGTACAAATAAAAAAATACCTTTCAAGCCAATAAACTAGTTTTAAAACAAGACGAATATTCCATAGAAAAATATGGTTGTAAAGTCAAAAGTTCCAGAACCGCAACACAGAATTCGATTCGTACAAGTTTCCAATAGAGTTATATCATTTCTTGCGAACAGGAATCTCCGGAGTGAAATTTTCTAGAGTTCGTTTGAAATCACAACTGTGAAGCGATATGACCTAGTTGGGTTGGAACTTTTTAAAGATTTTAGCTTTGGTAAAACCATTGGCTATATTTGTGAAGGTGTAAAATTCTACTCAACGATGGTTTTATTTTCGGGTTTTTGGTATCATTAATAGTTATGTTTTTAATAACCTTAAGATCAATTTGCTAAATACTTGAGCAAGGTGGTGCTGGGGACAGCTGAAGCAAGAAGTTGTTTCTTTTTATCGGTAATCACGTGAAGAGTTAAGTTATTATTTAGCCATGGATACCGACGGCAAAATTATGAAAACCGACTTCACATGCTGCGTGTGTCAGTATTTAGTAGCCAGTTAAAGATTATTATCGAATATCTCTGGAGATAGACAGCAAATCTCAATGGATTGTATAATCAGACCACCGTGGCACGGTAATATAATATGTGGAGATGTACCCCGACCATGAAAAAAGGAATCATTCGAATCTGTTCGTAGATGGTTGAGTTTTCTGTGTTTTTCGATAACTACCACCTGAGGACTTCAAGTCGCTAGTGAATAGGTGTCTTCTGGGCAAGCGTAATACTTAGACCACATGGTAACTTACGTAATATCAGGTGAGATAGTGTTCAATCACTCGCCTATTGAGCATTAAAAAAAAGAATTGCGCCTAACAAGCAAACAAAGAAACGTGCGGACGAATAAAGTACCTCCTCCTTTTTGAAAGACGCTTGAAAATAAAATAGTTTAGAGAACAAATAATGGAACTCCCACTAGCTGGTGTATACCATCTAGCAAGATGTATCAACGATATTCTCTAGCGGTTGGAAATGAACAGCCGAAGATCGAGCTCATGGAAAAGACCTAATGACCAGTGGACCGATACGAGCTAATAATGAATATGATAATGATGATGATAGACACAATGTGTCAGCAAAGACTTCCAAGAAAAGAGCACTGTCTAATTTACCTATATTTTGTTCACATTACGACAAAGTTTCATCACAGGCATGAAACTGTACAGTGTTGGAACCGCATCTGCATGATAAGTGACATCAAACTATGTAGACAAAGATTCACAATCCAAAACAAAGCTTGGATGCCTGGACTCATAGGTCTCACAACTTACTAGTTTCTGACAGCGAAGTTGCGCACATACCTAGCGAATAAAGTTCAATATACATAAGAATTTATCTGCTCATCTGCATTCTGCAATTATCTTTAGTGAGAATTGTGTGAATTAATATAAAATTTCCTTAGGCATTTTTTGCGAGATGAGAGATGATGAGATCGAATCGTCAAGGATAACCTTGACATGCTTAAGTACCGATTCGGTATCATTGGAAGTCGTGCTTGCTTTATTTTTCGACGTGACAACGTCAAACTAATCGATGAACGCCGGCTCGAACGCCGGCTGCATGCACGAAAAATGTCCCGTTACGCTCATTGTCTCGTTACACTCATTGTACGCATGTGCCGATTTCATCAATGTTTTGTTGTATGAATGTGAATAAGGCTATGCATATGAATATGAACATGAACATAAACATGAACATGAACATGAATATGAACATGAACATGAACATGAACATGAACATGAACATGAACATGAACATGAACATGAACATGAACATCAATGTTCTGTTATGACGTTGTCATGTTAAACTTTTTTTTTCTATATCTAACAGGCTAACGTTTGACTACTATACCGCTTGGTAGTAAGCGATGATATGGTCAAAGATGGTGAACACGCTAGGTGTATAATGGTTTGACTTTCAGGGTCAGCTCAGACCGCGACGCGACGCGACGCAACAAGACGCGGCGCGCACTTTTTTAGATACGAAATAGAACTTTATTTACAACACAATAAAATACACATTTCACACGATGCACCGCGCGGCGCAGCGCGGCCTCGCGAGTAGCCACGTCATAGAAATTAGAACTTTATTTACTACAGAATAAGATTCATATTGCATTGAGATAATGAGATGAGAAAAGAATGGCGCGTTTTGCTGCGCCGCGCGGCTTCTCGCTGCGCAGCGCGAAACCACAAGCATCGTCACGTCGCGTCTCGGTGTGAACTGACCCTTAAAGGCTGTGAGAGCCTGTGAGCTGTCGGAACACCGTAAGGTATGGCGGCAAATATTCTTCTTGATGTTGGTAAGCCACTATTTGGTAGCAAAGCAGGCGGAACATCGATATAATAATCCTACCTCCTGCGGTATGGTACCATCCACAGTGAGCATCTAACCTAACCCCTAGCTAGCAAAGTAGTACGTAATGCATCGAAGCAATTCTTGTTGTCCATTAACTAAAAGACCATCCCATAACCTCCTTCCACAATAATATAATACAAGCGCCTACCTCAATAACATAAACTGTTCGTAATCAACATAGATTATTATAGAGCTGCATAATTCTTCATGACTTTGAAACAACCTGATATTTTATTAAGAATACGTTTAATTTTAGAGTACAACCAGTTCTGATATTATGCAAATGTGATAATGATAAACGAATGGGGCATAAAATCAATGTTCAACACTCGAACAGAATAACATTGAGTTTATTAGAGCCGTTTATAAAGCAATCGCAATGAAATAAGGCGTGAAATAGAAAAGGGCTGAGCGGTTAGCGAGCCGGTGTTAATTTTCCAGTCAAGTAGGTACATAACACGTATGTCATTGTCAACGGAGCGAGACAACGTCGCCCTTAGAGTATAATGACGCTAGTAAACTCACAAATCGGTCTCGGCAGATATCGGGCGAGAGACTTAAGCCTGAATGAAGGCCCGGTGGCGTAATCGGGAGAACGGTCGGCTTTGATGCCTGAAGTACCGAGTTCAAACCCCGCCGTGCACCAATGGATTTTTCTATCGAAAAATGTATGTGCGCTTTTTACAGTGGCCCTCCGGTGAAGAAAAAACATCGTTAAGAAACCAACAACCCCCGCATGGTGGTAGGACACTATCTAGTGTCCGCCTGGCCAGCTAATCTTCGACCGCATCATCATTTACCAACAGGTGAGATAGTGGTCAAACGCTAGCCTATATGATATAAAAAAAAATAATGCACACACAATCCATGCTAAATCGAGCTCCCGTAGACTCGTGCGAAAAGCCCTTTCAAAACATTCTCGCAAGCAAACGTAGGTGCTTGCTAAGGCGCGACGGTGTCTAGGTTAAGTACTTGCTAGGGAGACATACTAACTCTAAGATGCAAACCAGATAGACGAGACGTAAAGCACGGACGGCGCATAGATTTGGCATGTTATAAGTGAACTTTAAAACCATACGTAACAAAGTCTCGCAATGCAAAACATATAGAGAGAACGGAGCTGCCGTGCGTCTTTGCCCTATGTCTTACGTCTATTTTTTGGTTGTTGTCTGGTTTGCACCTATGCGAGCCAATAAAGACGGAACGCTTACAGATAGATGTAACATTTACCACAGATGGCAGGAGCATTATATCTATTTTCCGCCTGAGTTTCTCCCAAAAAGTAGCTCAGCACCTTTAAAATAAAAATGCCGCTATAACCATACGATATTCCGATAAAACAGCCCAACTTCTCAGGCAATTCTACATGAGACAGAATATCTGCAGTGGTCATTATTATGGGTGTGTTAGTATACAGGCGCCTTTACAGTACTTGTAAGAGTTTGAATATCTAGTGAACACGCGCAATGGATCCTTTACTTCAGTGTCATGCAAACTTTTACCTTTTTTATCCTTCTTTTTTCTATATCTTTTACGATTGAAGCCGCAAACCCTAATAAAGTTTCTGTTTTTGTTTTGGTCTACGCGCTACGGTCAGAGATAAGACATTTTCGTTAGCACACTCCTTGAGAGATGAGAAAACCATTTCTATCCTTTACATAATTGTTTTTAGCCCGTATAACCTGTTTTGGAAACGGATCATAATGTATTAATCAAATCTAAGGTCTATGAATCAAAACAAAAAAACATGCAAGTTCTTCGTGTGGATTAACCTACGTGTTTTTTCCTCGCTAAGCCTTTTTGTGAAAAAGGTGCATTATGTGTATGCACTGCGCTCAGAAAGGCTAGGAAAATGAAGTGATACTAATGGTTAAATTATCCTTAAGCGCCTCTCAGCTTCCTCACCCAGCTCTGGTGAATACGCACCCTAAAATCTGTAGATTGTCAGAATTTTACGCATCAATGCACTGCGCTTTTGAGCCATTTAGATATTGAGTCTCATATCTCATAACTTTAGTGGCTATCAAAGGGGAAAACATTTCTATTTCACGGGTGAATAATTGACAAAGCGGCGGTACCGCCCAAAGCGTTAGCCTAATTTGACGTGGTCTTTACGAAATGAAAACATTTTATCTAACACCCTAATTAGGTAAACAAATCTGAAATTTAAAATTTTACAATTGTATACAAATTAGTCCAAACTTATAGACCTCTTCCATACAACCTTCGATAGTGAGAGATATCAGCAACAAAATTATGTCAATATCAAATATCCATTTGGGGACTTTTCCCATATTCGTCACTAGCACTAAATCATTCAACATTTGTAAGGGCCACTTCTCTTGTGACAGTGCTTTTATCTCATAAAAGGATCGTACCAAAGTTTCGATATTTCACTTTCATTCAAGTTCATGGCCAATCCATTATCCGATGGTATCATTCATCCTGGCGGTTGTCCAAGTTCCTGACCTTGGCTGATGCGTACTCACGTACATAATGTTTATGAAACAATTTGTATGGTAATGTGTGGAGAAAGCTGGACTGATAGTAGAGTGACTATAGTGGAACTAGTTTGGTTAGAATCTAACCTTGTTTAGTCGTAGAGTCATATTAAATTTTCATGATTTCATTCTTGATTCCTGAGACAAAACACTTTCTGTCAGGTTTCTAACTATTTTAGTATCTTTCCTTACGTTGTTAGTGGCAGCAAGTTACTTTTTCGCTAACTTTGTCCAATAGGAATCACAACATCATCTTAATTTGAATCGGTCTTGTTTGTATGGTATGTTGATATCTCACAAAATATCTTCGAACGAGCAAAAAAAATGCAACCGAATAACACATAAATAGAGAGTAGATATCAGTAAGATATGTCATCGAAATGTTTGCCGCAGTAGTCCATTTTCTACGGCACGACGTAAGATGATTTATTTGACAGCAAAATACCTTCAAATATTCATGTAATACAGCTCAGTACATCACCATATAGACTTGTATATTCATAACGTAGTATGAATGTCTGAAAATAAAATTTGAATGATTTCAACATCCGCTGCGAAAGATAAAAATCAAATATGTAGACTCGCTTTACTGAATAACAAAGTGGGGCACACGAGTAAAAGCAAAAACATCGTGTATGTAGTAAATTGTGGCCGACAACTTATTTTGAGGATACTTATCGTATGACATGACATAAATAAAATATTGATGTCAATGAATATTATGCTTATCAACTTACGTTTTGGTGTGATTGTTTAAATCTTAATGTGAGTGTACTCTTCTGACACAAACTATTACAACAACAATATTTATTTAATGAAAGTACTTCAAATGTTGGCGAAGACTGCCAGGCTTAGTTGGGATTAGACGGTTCATATTATTATGAGGACGCAGTCAGATAGGCAAAGATTACCAAATTGGGTACCTGATGACCGAAGTAGTCAGAAAGGTGTCCACGATAGCGGGACTAGTTTTATGTTTTTTTTCGTATCTGACCCCTTAGACAAAATCCAGTTACTGTTTTCATTCACGCTAGCGCAATTTCAAAATGTATGGGAATGACAATTGTGTTGTGGAAAAATAAGTATAATTGCGATACAATTTGAACTTGCATAAGCGTGAATGGAATCAGTAATTGGATTTTGTCTAGGGGAGCGGATATGTTAGCGTTTAACCACTATCTCGCGAATGGCGTGTTTATCATCTTCGACCACATCGCTTATAACCAGGCGCGATAGTAGTCAAATGCTCGCCTATCGGATATTTTAACAAAAGGAAGATGGACTAGAATTTGCCCAGCAGTGGGACAAAGTATACTTTTAGGTTTTAAAATATAAGATCTTATTAGTTTTTCTTCAATTCCGAAGAAAAACTGTGAGAAAACTTCAAATAAAATCCAGAACAAATAAAAATGAGTGCTCCACATATCTCTCAAATCTATTCATGGGCATAGTTTTATTGACGCCACTTGCTTTTATGAGCACTACAGAAACGAAACATTAGCATATGTAATCCAGTACAAGAAATTCGTTACATTCTTTATACATCTACGAGTACCTTTTGTAGTGGTAGGGCTTCTGCTAGTCTGCATGGGGCGGTACCACCACTTTGCCAATTAATATTTAGCCGTAAAATAGGAATGTTTTTCGGTTGAAATTACAAGGCATGTGGCACTCAACATCTGTATGTCTCAAGGTAACATGCGCAGTGCAGTGACATGCAACATTCTGGCAGTTCAGAAAGTTGCATGCCGCTGTATCTGTTATAGGTAGACGTCATCGCTTACCATCAGGCGAGCGTCTTGCTTGTCCTGGTTACCTTATACCATAAAAAAAACCTATATTACACAACTAGCAGAGCCCTGTGGTTTCAATCGGAATACAGGGAATTAATTCAAATATTCGCCCACTTAATGCAAACCTTTCGAAATATCGTTTCTTAGTGAATGTCGCTTCATTCCCACATTCACCATTTGCACAGCGAATAAATGGAATTCCCTGCCAGAGTTTGTGTTTCCTAATAACACAATCCGGGGGTTTTCAAATCACGAGTGAACAGGTATCTTATAGGCGTGCTAAATCGTCGCTCACATCAGACAGGCCCTCTAGACAAAATCCAATTTCGGTTTTCATTCACGCTAACGCAGCTTCAAAATGTATGGGCATGACAACTTTGTTGAGGAAAATAAATGTCATTCCCATACATTTTGGACTTGCATTAGCGTGAATGGAAACAGAAATTGGATTTTGACTAGGAGGCAGGTGAGAGAGTAGTCAAATGCATGCCTATCATGTAAATGAGTAATTTTAGATCATACAAAACAATAAAAACTGACTTCAAATGACGCGCTAGTCATTTTCAGAACCAAATATGAGATGTTTATCTCCATATAATTTTTTTATATCTTATAGGCTAGCGTTTGACCACTATCTCACCTGTTGGTAAGTGATGATGCGGTCGAAGATGGTTAGCACGCTAGGCCTGGAATGGGAACTGGCTGATCTGGAGATATTCATCCGATCTCGATGATATTTCAAAAGGACCATTTGAGAAGTATAAATAATACTATAAAACAAAAGTAGAATTTTCCAAATCGGTCCAGGCGTCTTTGAGTAATCGGGGAACACATAAAAACAAGTTTCCAAAGAATCGAGTTTTTTTTTCCTTATTTAAGTCGTTTAAACATTAAAATTATATACAGAGAAACGCTCTAACGCTCTATAAGAATTCCTCATTTACCCCTTGCTAAAAAGCAAAAAAAATAGGAATAGTCCCAGTATGAACATGAGTAATTAGCACTTTTTATTGTTTTAGTAGCAATATATCAAGGCACGCTACATTTACTCGTTTTAATACAAAAAGAAGCAATAAAACCAGAGTTGGCAACATGTTTGAAACTTATAAATATCTAATGTCGATATACCACTGTGTTCTGATTTTTATCGGTCTGGCAAATTTATATAAATATATGGATACCGTAGGCATAATATCTATAGTTGGATATTTGTGAAGAATTCCTTATTACGATACACAAGGCTAAGCTACGTACATTGTTTTAACTAGGATTTGTAAAAAAAGGTCTACATTCTATTTACGAAGTAATTCGATACATCTCAGACCCGCTACGCCTTGTATGAAAATATGTACTTGTATGAAGTTTAAGTACCGATGCGCACATAAATCTTCTCTATCATTATCTATAGGTATTATATGTATATAATACCTATAGATAATACAGGGTGATTCAGTACCGATGGAACAAACGAAGCAGGGTGATAGAGGACCTCATTGAACCCATGCATCTATTGAACCCCCATGTATGTTCTACCATTTTGGATAGTTTATGAGATATGACATTTTTTTTGTTGATTTTACCTTTCGCCGGTTTGGTTCATAAACATTTTTTCTGCTCTAGGGCAATATTTTTTTTTTTGTAATCGTAGGTAAATAATAAACCTAACAAATAGTAGGTATTATTATTATTTTACTTGAATAGTAAATACATTAATAACGTACTGAAACTGTCTTCATACTGGTACGGTACTACTTTTAACATCATGCCGGAATTTGGCGAAAAAATTAGCAACATTTCTTTTTACCGGTGAGTGGATCGAGCCAAAACTGAAACCTACCACTTATGATCACCTATTTCGCACCACCCGGGGATCACGTGATTGATAGTTTAAGGTTTAAGCTAAGCTGACGGACGCAGAAAGGCAACAATGACCTTCCCGTAGGTAACAAAAATCATCGAAATCTACATATTTTCAAATCTAATACATGTAAAAGAGACGTAAAAAGTAATAGTAGCGATATTCAGTCTCATTTTATATCAAATCTATTTTTTTGCCTGCTGCATAAAGCGATGCAACTTATACCTACTTATTGGATCTCAACATCTATGAAAGAATGGGATTGATTGGATAATTTGAAAAAATAATGTGAACTAATTTTGACTTCATCGCACCTTATTAATATGAACCGCAAAGTTTAGGTAAATATAAATAAAATTTGCAGAGACTGTAGCTAGATAAATACTGAAGTTTTTAAAATAGGTATGGAAAAAAAAATGATGTGTTTTTTTTGTATTGGCCTCGCAAACTTTATGCAGTAGCATTAGTAAATGAGATTTTTGTAACTTTTTCTATTATTATGAAAGTATTTACTTTCGAGTAAAATAATAATAATACTATTTTTTAGGTTTATTATTTACCTACGATTACAAAAAAAATATATATTTTCCTAGCGTAAAGGGTTGAGCAGAAAACATTTTTTTATGAACCAAACCGGCGAAAGGCAAAATCACCAAAAAAAAATGTCATATCTCATAAACTACGCAAAATGGTAGAACATATACGGGGGTTCAATGGATGCGCAGTGAGGACCTCTACCACCCTGCTTCGTTTGATCCATCGGTACTGAATCACCCTGTATATCTATTATTATTGTACCGGAAGCATCTTTGTAGCTCAGGTATATAGCCATGTGCGTAGCACTGATAAAAGAGCTACGGCGTTTCGTAGTAGACAGCTACGCGCATAGCGTGTGTAGCTTGTGAAGAATTGGACAAAAACATGTACTGCCAACTGTAGGGTACTATTACGACTTTTATCAAGATATTTTCTGGGCAAGTGTGTTAAATCGCCAATCACATCTTCACTTAACATCAGGTAAGGTATTGATCAAACGCTTGCTTATCTACAAAAAAAAGATAATCAAAAAACCACAGGTGGTAGCAGCATATTATGTTACACAGCTTACCACCGTCCAAGAGTAAATCTGCCGCCATAACCTAACGATGTTCCGGCAGCACACAGACCTCGACAGTCAGAGTATTCAGGGCCTAGTGTGTTCACTATTTTCGACCACACCATCGCTTACCACCAGGCAAAATAGTTGTCAAAACCTAGCCAATCAGATTAAAAAAAAAATTGCATTGTGGATAATATTCGATACCGGAACTACTATAATGATTAAATGAATTCAATTAAACTGTCTATGATCTGTCTTGTATGAATTTTAAAGAAAATTTACATTATTTAGTATTTGGTACAAAAAGCTAAAACCACAATGAAAATTCTAGCATTCCATTCATAGTTTATCCCTACATTTCCTATATCAAATTCCTTGTCTTAGAATTTGTATTTGGGCCAGATAACCGAAGATTTATTGCAAGGAACATTCTGAGAACGGTGTTGAATTGGTAAACTGCTTTGTCTTATACAGGGTTGCAGTAAAGAAGAGATCGGTTGGGGCACCGTCCTGTGTTAACAAAACCTCAAACATGTTAAAATTGCAATAACAGAGACTAATAAATCCTATATCTCGAGAAAAATTAAACTCATGTCCAATATATTATCTACTTGTCCTTTGAACACAACCGAGAGAAGGGGAAGCGTTAACACCATAACACAGATTTTTATTTTTTTACCTAGTTTGGTTTTAACGTGTCTTTGAAATGTTACCTCGATGTATTAATAACATTTTATGTATTATAATTGCCTACATAAGAATAACAAACTTACTACTTCGGCCGCTATAACAACAAATTCTAAAAACGGAATAAAGTTAAATAAATTATAAGAAAAAAATATTTTTAAAAACAAGCTTTTATCTGGGACAATGAACTAAAATGTAAAAAATAAATTCTAGTAAGTATTTGGCGTGTACGTAGTTACCTACATTCTTAAAAGCTTGAAGCACTACCCGTTTTTCAGGCTAGGTAATTACTATACTTCAGTGCCTCAAGCTTTTAAAAATATAGGTAAGTACCTACACGCCAAATACTTACTAGAATTTATTTTTTACATTTTAGTTAATTGTCCCAGATAAAAGCTTGTTTTTAAAAATATTTTTTTCTTATAATTTATTTTAAACTTTTTAGTAGGTAGGTATAGATACCGACTTCCTACCTACTACCTAAGTATTTAAGAGAAGGCATGGTGTTTTAAAATATTCCACGGATATTTGATGTGATTATGGGTAAAGTGCTCTTTAAGGAAAATCAATCGACTCGGTGGGACTATGTTGCTTACAGCTTCATCATCAGATCCTGGCTATCATTTAAGTGTAAAGTGCTCCTCAAGACGAATAATTTGAGCCCAAATTCACAGGGGTTACGTTATTTTATCACAGAGATGCCGTGGCCACCTTCCAGCTTCATCGCTAAATATCATCTAGGTGTAAAGTTCTCTTCAAAACGAATCAATCCAGCCCAAACTCGGTAGAGTTACGTTAATTTATCACAGAGATGCCGTGGCCACCTTCCAGCTTCACCATCAGACCCTGGATATCATCTAGGTGAAAACTTATCCTCAAGACGAATCAATCGAGCCCAAACTCGGTAGAGTTACGTTGATTTATCACAGAGATGCCGTGGCCACCTTCCAGCTTCATCATCAGACCCTGGATATCATCTAGGTGAAAACTTATCTTCAAGACAAATCAATCGAGCCCAAACTCGGTAGGGTTATGTTGATTTATCACAGAGATGCCGTGGCCACCTTCCAGCTTCATCATCAGACCCTAGATATCATCTAGGTATAATGTTCTCTTCAAGACGAATCAATCGAGCCCAAACTCGGTAGAGTTACGTTGATTTATCACAGAGATGCCGTGGCCACCTTCCGTCTCCATCATCAGACCAGCTCCATAGTACGATATTATTGTATTGTCACCAAAGATACATAAGTTCACCAAATTTGAGTCCAATCGGACATCGGGAAGTGGTTCTAATTTAGCTTCCAAGATTCCACACGAACAAACATAGTGACATACATACATACATACATACATACATTGCAAGTTAAATAAAAGCTTGTAAAAAAGGGGGCCCCTATAAGAAACGTGTATTTTCAGGCGTTTTATGCTCGATCTTACAAACCGTAATAGATACAAAATTTGAAATTTGCTCATAACGTGTAATATTTGCTAATAATAAAACAACAAATAATTAAAACTAAATTAAATTAAAAATTAAAGGGGTTCCCATACAAAAAACTTATTTTCCGGCTATTCAATCGGAACTCTACGTGTGCAAGTCCGACTTGAACTTGGCCAGCTTATTTTAATTGTGACTTTACTAGTGCAATTATCAATAAAATTTGAATCAAACAACATGTCCTTCAACATCATCCGAATAAAAATGATATCATTTTTAAATATCGTTTTTAAATACTGGTTTCACAATTCAATCTATAATGTCTGGATGAGAAAGCTTTAGGCGGTAAGACCGCCGACAGTATTACCTAATTAGGTTGATGTTATTTTTAGATATTATGTTATTTTAGTATTACAATAAAGAGTTATTCTATTCTATCCGTAATTATAAAATAACTTTTATGATAATTAATAATTACGATAGTTTAAAAGCTAAAACAACCGACTTCAATGCCCCGCGACTCAATTTCAGTAGCAAGTTTGATTCTATATATCTTTGATACTTATCAGATCTCGATGAAATTACAATGGGACCATCTCGGAAACGTACCCTACCGATTACAAAAAGAATCTTTCGAATCGGTTCACAATTGACGGAGAAATCGCGTAACATACACACAAAAAAAACATACAGACGAATTGATGACCTCCTTCTTTTGGAAGTCGCTTGATAAAAGACCTTCATGGGCTTATCAGAAAGTTTTCAGTGGTACCAAGAAGATATTTTCGAACATTTAGATGTTTAGTTAATTCGCCCCAATTTGCCCTTACCCTCAATACATTATCTAATAGTAACGCCCTTCTTCCGTTTTCAACAACGTTACTCAGCGTTCGAGCGAAAGTTTTATTCATCGATGTCAATTCTTCATTCATTCTCGAATACGGGAATACTCATTCATAAAAACGTACTGATTTCTTTCCATTTTTCTAGGGAAACTGTGGTGCTTTAAGGTGCCTTGAGTTTTGCTTTTATGGACCAACATCGATCAACATCAACTAATTTCACACGTGGTAGGAGCATATTATATCGATAATCCGCTTGACTTGCTACCTAAAGTAGAGTCAGAGTATTCGAGGCCTGGCGTATTCACCATCTTTGCTTACCACTAGGCGAGATAGTGGTCAAACGCTAGACTATAATATGAAAAAAATACGAGCAGATTTACAGAAAATAAAAGCTTATATGTTCGTTTTTGGACATAGATCACTCAATGAGCACATTATTTGCTTTTCTTCTCCAATCACTACTACTATTGTAGCAATTGAAATCTGTTATCATAATGAAAATGTTTAGATAAAATCAACATTTCTAAATTAGGTTAGGATTATTCAACGATAAAAGCCTTTCGGGATATACTCGTATCTTATTTTGATTGATTCATATATTTATTTGCCCAATTTTTCAGCGTCGATAGAAATGTAATCATACAGTTGATTAAATTTTTCTTGAATGATCCGTCTTAAGTCTCTTTGTAGCTTAATTTTCCCTAGACCTCAAGAAGGTTAATTTTATATCAATTGAAGTACTCAAACGAATGAGTGAAGCAGTAAAAATCAAGTGATAGCCAGGATTTTTTTTACTTCGTTTTCCAAGGCCAAGACCCATTTTACGTATAAAAATCTTCCCATAAGATTTTTGACTAAAATAACCGTTTCAGTATACGTAACTACACTAAAGATACAACATTCAAGAAATGGTGTCTTCACGACCCGTAAACGACGAGTATAAAAAGATACGGCAACGGAATTATCCAACACTGTAGCACTTTGTAGTATGTTATAAATTATTATTTATCTATCTTTAGTCCACACAAGGCTCTCTGCGAACAATTCGAGGGTTTGAGAGGACAGTTTCTACGTCCCAAATGTCGTTTTTACGAAGTGACGACGTCGAATACACGAGAAATAAAAGAACGAGAGCGATGACGTGACAAATCTTTTACCAGCTCCGTGAACTGAGATTTAAGTAAAGAACATAAATAATTCTCCGGAGCCACAGCTGGATAAATGGTAACCGTAAAAACGCTATCGCTTCTTAGTCACTTCATGAATTTACATATTTTTTATATACATTTTATATATATTATAGGCTAGCGTTTTGAAAACTTTCTCGCCTAGAGGTAAGCGATGATATGGTCGAAGCAAGTGAACACGTTAGGCCTAGGCCTAGGCCTATAATCTGAATCTCTTATTTATAGGCCAAGATTATAAATGTCATACCCTGATTTTGAATGAATTTAAAGTTAAAGGTTCTCTTTTACATACATGACTAGTTAAAATATACGCACACAGTCATAAAAACGAATGCTTATGAAACACTAAATATCTATCATATACCGTTAATATTTCTAAAATATTCTTAGTGTGGTATATTTATAGCTTGTTTACGAAGATAATTTCTTTTGTCAGTATGAATAACGATCGAATACAAATAGCCCTCAATGAGCCTTTTTGTATATCCACATTAAGAACAAGCCAATAAATAGCTTATCAGACATGACTAAATTATTTCGGCATTTTCTTTATAAAGGGAATTGAGACTAATCTTTTCCTGAAGAAGCCAAAGAGATTCTATTTTTATCTCAGTCAAGATACACTCAAGTTTTTCTTGTAGTAGGTAGTTATTTTACATTAAAGTCTATGAAAATTTCGCTTAAAATCCCATTAACAACGCCCACAATCTTGACTTTTATAAAAAGAAACTGTCAAGGGGAGCTGGAATTTTGTGGCGAGGGTTTTAAAGTATTATGTTTTGTGAGCCTAAGGATTTCTTTAATGCTTTTCTGTAATGTATGAGAAAATGTATATTAAATTCTTTTGATTCGCAGCTCCGGCTTTAGATCTTTGAATTCGGTTTCTAATTAAAACCCTTATTTATATACCCTAATCATACTAATATTATAATAGCAAAAGTGTGTGTGTATGTTTGTTACTTCTTCACGCTAAAACTGCTCAACCGATTGAGCTGAAATTTGGTATGTAAATAGCATAGACCTTGAAGCAACACGAAAAATAAAACCTCATTTTTTAAGTCAGTAAAAAATGATAGGAGTCAAAAAAGAAACTAAATGACTCGTGAACTGAGGACAAGTCTTAGATCTAAAGGCCTCATTCTCAAACTACCATAAAAAAGGCAGACGGAGCCGTGCCTAACACCCGAGTGAACGCAAGTTCAGTAATACTAAATGCGCTTCCGCGCTCAGTTTGCTACCAAGCGGCAGCAGGGACGGACGCGTCCGTGCGGTATTACTTCGCAGCGTTGCTTACGTAGTAATCATGCCGTATTGAATATGCCGGACTGAGCGCGGAAACTTATTACTCAAGTATTTAGTATTACTGAACTTGCGTTCACACGTGTGTTCGGCACAAATCCGTCTGCCTTTTTTATGGTAGTCTGAGGCCTCATCCTCCGATTTGGGTAATACTCGCGCTTTACACACTTTTATTATCTTCAATTGAGTGGATGGAAAGTTAAGTAGGGATACCTGAATCCTCAGCATCCAGTCAAGATGTGGGTCACATCGCTTTCAGACAGATTCCAAAAATTACACGTTTCAAGGCAAGACTGACAGTTGATGGAGGTTCTAACGCGTAAAGCCAACATCAAGGAATCTCGACTTTCAAATAGACCTATTAACGTCCCGTCTTTGAAATCTAGACGGATAGTGCTATAAATCTTTGCTTCTGCTTTGAGATTTGTGAATTTAGTGAAGGCTAAATTTGCCTTTGTACTTCAAACCGTATAGTTTTGTAATTATGAAGACTAACAGGTTTCGACTATAAATTACATTAGTCATGAAATTTCTTAAGTGATGGCGAAAGGATGAATTATGCAAACGACAGTGTTAAATGTTTAAAGCATCGCAATAGCTTTATTTGCTTACATTGAATCATAGTGATTTAAATAAATTAAACAGATTGCACACTCGATTAATATAAGGTCTACAAGTGATGATAAAACAAACTCTTCGAAGAAATATCATATTCAAAGACTCGACCGAGATTTTTACAATGTCTCAAGCCATATAAACCTTAAAACGAAACAGATCGTACTAGGACTTCAACACTAAAAATAATGTGATAAAATAAAACGGTTTTCTAAACTAAAAATAATGACAATTGTATTTTCGAGCATTTAAGCTTGCTAAGATCAATTTCAGTAATAGGAAAGTCGATCGAGCGAATAATTGAAATCGATTACGGCACTATTAAAATTAGCATTTTTCATTACCATCATTAAGAGTAAGTACGAAGTCTTTTACGCGAAAGCGGGGACGTGTCACCATTAGTATGAATAATGCTCATTATTAAGGGAGAGGGTAGATTGGCGCTCAATTTAAGCGCAGGGCATATTACGACGATGACTCCATCAACTTGGAATAAAACATCAGGCGAGGCGGGCTGGTGGAAAAGTTTGCACAAACGAACGCTTCCCGGCTTTTGGCGTTCAGCGGAAACTGTTTATGTAGCCACCATGGAAAACAGTGATTTGGCTGCAAACATCACGAATATGATTTTATTTGATTTATTGATTGACAAATTCATTTGAAATGGCTGAATAACGGAATTTGAAAATGAGATGTGTTTTGCTGATAAATTATTTGTGTTTGTAAATAAATAAAAAATCGTAGTGATAATAGCCGTAAGTAATCCATCTGTCTGGTTATAATATTTGAGAGTGGAGGCTAAGGCTTGTCAAACAAAGTTAAGGACAATTTCCACTAAAGTGTTTCTTGAAAGTCGTGTTGGAATTCCTGTGTTACATGGATCGAACAAATGTAAGCCGTCCAGCGCGTCGTCGTACTGCAATCTCAATTTCCAGAAAAACACGATTGCATTTAAACCGTATTGTCATTCATCATAAGGTTGAGCTGGTAGTCCAAATTTTGCCCCTAACTGAATAGAAAAAATAAAGTAAAATAATAATAATGGAAAAAGTACTGTGGTGTTCTCGAGAACCAGTTTCCATTCTAGGACTAACTTAACTTGAAATTATCCCTTACAACATCGTTACCTACTTCTATATCTATCTCTACTATCAACAGATGAGACAGTGGTCAAACGCAAATTACAATCTAATACTATAAGAATCTTTGTACTGACATACTGACTGACTGACTGACTGACAACGCACAGCTTAAACCGCTGGTCGTAGAGACTTGAAATTTGGAGGGTATATTTATCTTAGTACGTAAGGGTGTTCTAAGAAAGGATTTCCCAAAATTCGGGGAAAATTTAGGGGATGAAATGGGGGTTCAAAGTTTGTATTGAGAAACAAGATTAGTTAGTTTTTTCTATTCGAAACTTCACACAAATACTTCAGTAAATAAATAAGTAAATATGCGTCTCAGGCTTTTTCGAAATTCCACTCCTAAAAGGGTAAAGTGGGGTAACAAAGTCTGAAATCCATATTAATTCAGATTGCGCTGAAATTTGCATGCAGATAGATATTTTGACGTAGGTATCTGGTAAGAAAGGATTTTTCAAAATTTACTCTTTAAGGGGATGAGATGAAGCGGGGTTTAAAGTTTGGATAATCATTTTATTCGAAATTTCACTAAAGTACTTCTGTAAATAAATAAGTAAATACGAGTATCAGGCCAAAAATCAAAATGCCACCACAAGAGAATGAAGAACTAAAATTTAGAATGCAGATAGTTATTATGACGTAGGTGTCTGTTAAGAAAGGATTTTCTTTAAATTTCCCCCCGGATACGGAACGGGGATTCATAGTTTGTATGGCGAAACAAGATGGGATATTCTGTTTTATTCGAAACTTTACATAGGCACTTCTGAAAATAAATAAGTAAGTACGTGCGGCAGGATTTTTCGAAATGGGGTACATAAAACCCAAATTTTCAAATGTTGTTGCCTACAAAGTCTGAAAATTTGGGTTTCTCGGGTTTTATAAATATGAATCCCGATTTGACTTAGTCATGCGATAACGTTAAAACGGGTGAACTGATTTGGCTAATTCTTATTTGATGTCTTTTATCATAGAAAGGTTTTACAAAAGAAGGTTTTAAGTAAACAAAAGAAGTTTTAACACGTGCGAAGCCGCAGGGCACTTCTAGTATGTTATAAAAATGTTATGTATTAGTTTGTGTACTGTTTTTTAATCTACATTTGAAGATATAAACGGGGAACTGTGTAAGCCTGGCACTGTCATTGTTTAATGACCAGTCGTAAAGGGGTATTACCGTTTCATTTTTTGCCCTCGACAGTCATATATTTCGAGTCGAGACGAACAGCATACATCATTTGGGCGGATGTAATTTCCGCTTTTAAATGCATTCGAGAATAATGCTTGGATGAAATACCTTCCTACGCAGTCATTAAGTACTTTTGTATTGTTTAATAATGGATTTAAAATGCAGACATTTGGTCCAAGCGCGGTTTTTTACGAGAAAAATATTTTCAAAAAGTATGCACCTATGTATGTGTATATTTAAAACATGATGCCATCTACTTTAATTCTTCTTTGCTGTAATCTATGCCTAATGTGATTTTATAATCATAAATGATTAACTTTTTATTCAAATTTCCTTTTAAAAACAAGAAGATTGACTTTAGGTCTTTTTTGGCCAGATTATTACTAACCAAAATATGTGTAAAATACTTATGTGTGACAAAAATCAAAGATTGTCATTATCTCATTTATAATCTTACTTATAGATAAAATATAGATAAAAACCCGGATGGTTAAAAGAGGTTAATTGACGATTTAGAAGTAGTCAAAAAGAAATGCCATCAAAAGCTTATTAATATGCCGATTTCGGCACAATCTAAATAAAGATAAGCCTTCGCTGTTACATTATCGAGCCTTCAAATACACATGCTTTATATTATGTAGTATTATAAGATTTATAGGCTTCATTTAAATTTAAGAAAGAGTAATTCTCATGTGTGATTATTTGAAAACTGATTATGGCTATTATCATAAGCTTATTTTTGTATTCAAATACAAAAAGGAATTACATTGAGCTTATTTTGAATATCATAACGAACAGTCGAAAAAATTTCCGGTAAACATGAATATACTGATTTCGGAATGATCGAAACATTTATCTATATATTTATCTATACACATCCTATATAGGGTGAATTTGGGTGAAAATGGCTAAATTCAATAGGAAGACAAATAGCATCTTGAAAACGATTTTAATAAAAACAAACTGCATACTTGGGCTCTTTTAATTAAGGCGTTTTGTGTCGGACTAACTGCTGGAATCGCACCGGTACCGCACGTATCGTAGCCGTACCTCGCTTTTTGTATGGAAAAATTACTGTCCGTGCGCACTACAGCGATACCCGAACGCACCACTGCGGCGCCGCAGCAGTTCACAAAACGCCAGAATCGTTAGAGCCCTTTACATATTTAAATCTATTTACTTATATTTATTTCTTCATGTTATAATGACAAATTATGCAGGTATTGTATATAAATTGCCAAATGGAATCTTTTCCAGCGAGTAAAATTAATCTAAGAAAAAATTAAATACGCAGTTTAAGACTTTATTAAAATCTCGAGATTCCTCTGAGCATTTCCGTTACTTTAGGATAAGGCTATCTTGGTCCAGTTAAAAATTAAAGATCTTGTATATAATAATGCATTATTAAAATTTCAGAATAAGTAAATTTATGAGGCGTAATTTCGTAATTATAATCACGATACAAAAGACTTCGTTATACATAAAAAGCTGATAATAACTTATCAGCTTATGACATTTATTCAAATGCTTAAAACTATCAAATTAATTATATTTATTCGTTTCGAGCAATCACAGAGATTGTGATCGTACAAGTTTTATCAACAAGTGTTTATTTTATTTATTGAGTAATATTTCATGATAACACTTTTATCTCTAAACTATATCGTTAAGATTGATCAGGTGGGCCGTTTGCTTATTTGCTTCCTATATCATAAAAAAATTACAATATAAATTATTTCTCTAATCGTGGTTGAAACATAAATGACAGTTATAGAACTGGAAAAAATGATCTTACAATTGCTATTCCAGATTATATGTAAAAGGTACCTTGGGCAGTAAAGCGCGGTGCTATGCAGTGCGCGGAAAATAAAAGACTACTATAAATAAGTTATTTTTCAAAAAAAATAAAACCGACTTCATAACCACAAAAAGGCACTCAAAAGCGAAAAATAATTTACTTAAAATTATTATAAGCGTTACCCACGTCTCTATTTGAAGTCGGTGCCAGCCAAGTCTAATAGGTAGTAGATAGATAATACCTACGAGTACATGTATCTACCTACTTACTAACCTACATGTACCTACTTACTACTACTACATACATAGCATCTATCTAATATCCAATAGACTTGGCTGGCACCGACTTCAAATAGAGACGTGGGTAACGCTTATAATAATTTTAAGTAAATTATTTTTCGCTTTTGAGTGCCTTTTTGTGGTTATGAAGTCGGTTTTATTTTTTTTGAAAAATAACTTATTTTACCCTTTTTAGTGCAAAAAAAGTTTTAATGAAATTACATGCATCTATTAAATTTCGTGTCTGGGCCGTTATACACTGACGGATATATACTTTTTGAAAATGTCAAGTGTGTACCTATAACGGTTAAGAAGATACAGATCTGTAAAGTGCGCACATATAGACACACGGACGGACGGACGGACGGACGGACGAACAGACAACAAAGTCTCAGAAAGTGTTCATTTGGTAGCCTTTGGGTTCGGAACCCTAAAAAAATTGACTTTAAATGCCGCGCTAAAGTGAAAATATTCACTAGTAATAATGATGTCATCAAGGTCTCATAGGACAATGTCCAAAACGGCCCTGTGCAATAAAAGCATCTGACACACGATAATTAATTGTCTATTTTATTACAATAATTCCAAATACTTTTATAACACGGACTAGTTGTATTCCAAAATGAATATAAAAAAGTATTATTTGCGATTATTAACATTAATTGCCGCCATATGGCCAACAGGGTACTGAATCACTACTACGTTATAAGAGGCACTTCCCTATATTGTGGATACCCGAATTATGTAAGCACTGTGTAGCCAACCTAACAACGGAAAGTATTATTTACGTAGTAACTATTATATAATATGTGGTTTTATGCTTATAATTTTTTTTTGCTGTGTTGATTGGTACAAAGTACGTTCATGATTCTGAGTTATTTAATTATGTATGCAGTGTCGCGGGACTGAAATGGCCGCCATCTTCGCCAAATGTCATGTCATGTCAAAAAATATTAGGTATGTTTAAAAAAGTTTGCACTCTAACAAGACTTTGCCCGGTAGAACATTCCTGTGAAGACAAATTATTTATATTTATACATAATTATTTATTATAATTATTAATATATAATTATTTATTGAGGGCCCGGTGGCGTAATTGGGAGAACAGTCGGCTTTGATGCCGTGGTACCGAGTTCAAACCGCCGTGCACCAATGAATTTTTCTATCGAAAAATATATGTGCGCTTCTCACAGTGGCCCTCCGGTGAAGGAAAACATCGTTAAGAAACCAATAACCCCCGCATGGTGGTAGAACATATCTAGTGTCCGCCTGGCCAGCTACCACCCTCAAGTCAGAAAATCTGTCGCCAAACATCTAATGTGTTCCGGCAGCTATCCTTGAGAGCCAGTTCCCATTCTAGTCCACTTCTCTATCTTCGACCGCATCATCACTTAGCAACAGGTGAGATAGTGGTCAAACGCTTGCCTATAAGATATTACAAAAAAAAATTCCCCACCTTTATTTCTATCTCGCTCACAGTTACCGTAAGAATATCTTATATGCAATAGCAACCTCCATTGTGTATAATCTTCTTGGGACTCTTCTACTAAAACTAGTACAATCTCCTATGTTTGGGGTATTTATCTCCATATCTCTGGTGATACTAATCAGATCTCGATAAAATTAAAATGGGACCACCTCGGAAACGTATCCTACCAATTAAAAAAAGAATCATTTGAATCCGTTCACAATTGATGGAGAAATCGCGTAACATACACACAAAAAAAAAAAAAAAAAAAACATACAGACGAATTGAGAACCTCCTCCTTTTTTGTGAAGTCGGTTAACAATCATATAACTTCACATATAACGATAATACAACCTGACTATATTCTGATTTAATTTCTTCAAATTGGCCGACCAAATTTAATGGTGTGACAAGCCGCATAGAGTTTTAGAACTTGGTAGAAATTTTTACGTCGGAGCACAGACTACACTTATTCGACCTTTACCCTGTTTATCACATTTCATTATCAGCAACAAAATAAATGACGCTCGCCCTATTTGCCTACACATGAAAATTTGTTCTTACCTTATACGCATCAGGTATGTTGACCGGTTCTCCACTTTCGGCAACATATCCGACGATGCCGCTTCCCCAGGGTATCCGAATTTCTTCCAGGTGTTCCATCTGCTCAGGCGTGGATTTCGAACACACGTCAAAGAGTTTCGACACCAAACATCTGGGAACAAAGATAATTATTTTGTAGAGATATACAGTTTTTGTTTGATAAAAATTGGTGTATGGTAGAAGACTGCATGCAAGAATTGTGTTAATGTAATTTGACATCAAATAAATGATATCTAGTGAAGCAAGACTTGAAGAAGAAGGTTGACTCCTAACCACGGAATTATGAATAAATACTTTACTATTAATGTTTCTGTGCTCCCAACAATAGGTAGTTTAGTAGGGGATCTAGTCTCACATCACAAAAACACGCGATAGGAATGGACTGAAATGAAGCAAATATTATGTTTCTTTGAAGTGTCACACACTTTATATTTTTGTAAATTGTTAAACACAATCCAAAATGTCATCGTACCGACGCGACTCGAACCCGCACCCCCCGGATTCCAGTCCAGGTGCTCTGCCAATTAAGCCACTGTTCAATCCATCGATACGACGAAATTAGTGAAATGATGCAGCTTAGCGCATATAATCTATGCAGACAATTTTTAAAATGATGTAATTTTCTTATCCGAGATAAGCAAATAGGGTCAATAACGGCGGTTAATGAATTGTCCTTATTGACCCTTAAGTTTTAACTAAACATACATTCTTTGTAAAGTTCTAAGTTTTCAAAATTATCATATCAATCTCTAAATATGTTAGCACGTAGGCAACCCGTACTGTTTTTATTTATACTGCAAATTCTCTTAACCATCTTGTGCCCTTGAACCCATCAAGATCAATTCAAAATAGAAAAGTAATAAATCTCGGTGAAATGGAACGACTATCGCATTTATATCTGAACTGTTGTTGTTCGAAACAATCAGTTAATGAAATACAATGGACTCAAATAGGAATATCTTAGGATTTCAGAAATTCTAAGGAATTTGTAGATTATCTTGAGCTTTGTTATTAGGATTTCAGTGTTCGCTAAATTAAGATTAACTGCTTGGAGATGGAACACAGAAATAATACATTTATTAAGTTAATGTTTAAAATATTTTGATCGAAATTAGCCTTCTAGACCAGTCATCCATCAGTTACTGCTACAGATAGGTACAGAACAAAGCAGCTTGTACAGCTTTCGAATGTATTCCATGATATCAAATGTATTCCATAATATCAAAAATGACGAAAGGAAGTTTCAGTTATAACTTCGCTACAAATTGTTGATAAAATTACTTTACAAAATAACTGTCCTGCACAAAATCTGTATCGAATACTGTTAATTTTAGTACAGAAAAATTAAGAACAAAATGTGTCATTTCTGCTGCAAAAATGCCTAACGCTTATTTTTTACAAGCTGCGCTCCGCGGATTTGTACGCGTTAATTAGGTGTTCATCTAGATTCTAAACTACCAGTTATCCAATTTTTTTTCCAAATTCGCTGAGCCGTTTTTGTGCGAAGGAGCATACATTTACCAACAAATTTAACTTACCTATGAGCATATAGATGGCGCTAAAGCATTTCGTACTGTTGTCCTTGTAAATAAAGTCTCAATGTATGAGAGATCATACATCGCTCAAACGATGCAATTGTTTCGTCGTCTGGTATCTTAAAATGTTAACATTAAGAAACAACTAACTATTAAGAAACATTTCTCGTTTGTTATATAAGAAGGATTTTATGTTTTTACGTATTTTTAACACCCGACGCAAAAAGAAGGGGTGTTATAAGTTTGACGTGTATATATGCGATACACAGGTATCTGTTTATCTGTGTATCTGTGTATGTCTGTGGCATGGTAGCGTCAAAATGGATGAACCGATTTCGATTTTTTTTTGTTTGATCGCCGATCATAGCTTCGTGTTCTTAGCTTTGTTACATGAAAATCCGTTCAGCCGTTTAAATATTATCAGCTCTTTTTTGGTTGATGAGACTATGATAGCAACTTTTGTAGACTCGAAGTCCTTTGACCGCGGACGGAAAAAATTAAAATGGCGCTTCTGCGCACTACGTATCTGTCATTTTGCTGCCGTCTGTTTAGCGTAGTTTACATTAGCCAAATAAAATATATTAATTTGAAATTCAGTATCCTGTTACTTCAATGATATTGAAAAAATATGGTAAACTTGACCTAATGCAGATACATCTCCTTAAATCTGCAGACTACTCTCAACTCCTCGTCTGTGTCGTCGTGTTTAGGCTCATTGGAACAGTCTCAATGAACATAATTATACATATGCTTTTATTATAAACTCGGATTACATATACAAATCAGTCGGGGGTGGTTTTAAATTTTTAATATAAGTATTATAGTTTTAAGTATTTTTGATAATAATATTCCCAGGTAGACCACAAGTTCTAGTACTATAGTAATAGCTGCATGTATGTTCATCCAATACTGCGGTGTAAATAAAACCTAGGGCGTTGTTAAACGACGATTTCATTAGTATCCATGCGAGACAAGCAAACGAGACAGACGCACGACAGCCGTAATCGAATTCCCGGCGGCCGAGGGAATTTTCCAATCCAACCTCGAGTAGGAAGAAGAATCCTTTTAATAAAACCTCTAGACTCGAGAGGTTATTCATTGACACGTAATGCTGCCTAGATTCTCTCTAGGAAAAATATAGGCATATTTTATAATGATTTTTTTATCCAGACTTATCTAATAAGTTATTTTCTATCTGGTTTAACACATACTAGCTGAGCTGACGGATAGACGTTCTCTGAAAGACATTTTCAATAAATTTCGTAGTATTTCTGAAGTTTCAAATATTTTGAGGATTTTTTCCAACTCTTTATTAGGACTATTATATACTCTAAAAAAATCGTGTGACGGAACTTCTAGTCTAGATGACTCACAGTAATTGACGTAGTTCAGTGACACGCATAATTATTGGAATCTTGTTTGGTTTGGGTTGGCGGATAATGTCATTTGATGGGGAGACGTCTAACCACCTTGCCGAGCGTCTTGCTCTTCTTGTAAGCAATGTTAAATAATACATAAAAATTTAAAATTTAATACCACCCCCGACTGATCTTTATGTAATCCGTGCATTGACATCGTTCCAATAAGTCCAAACACAACATCTCTGCTGTAAGTTGGTGAGGAGTAGACGATTCTGCAGATTCCAGGAGATGCTCTAGCGTCAGATCAATGCTACCATGTTCTTACTATATCATAGAAGTAAGAGGATACTCAATTTCGAATTGTTCAGCCAGATGTAAGTTGGTCTCATTGCGTCATCAACTAGAAAAAAGCTCGTAGACTTAAAACGGCAAAACAGATTTGCATGAATCAAAGCTAAGAAACTAAGAATCAAAGCTAGATGAAAACACCTATCACATTTTTTTTGTACCTCAGGACTTGACCTGCGATAAATAGTATCCTATGTAAAATATATATCATTTATAGAGGGTAGAATAGGAATTCTACCTTTTTGCTATTTGTGTGCTAAATTTCAGCGAAAGTAGTCAAACTGATTTATCGTGAAGATGCAACGGACAAAAAAATATACAGACTGACTTTCGCATTTATAATATTGGTGTTGGTAGTAGGATGTATCTATGCTTGGTAGGTAACTTCTAATTTGTTAAATAAACTCATACTATGCTACCATAGTATGAGTTTATGTAACAAATTAGAAGTTACATATATACCTATTGAAACATCTTTACGGTATTGAAAGAAATATTTTAGACATCGTTTATGTACAATTAATACAATAGAACAATTTTTTTTTTGCTTATCTGTCGAGAATTTGGCTCAAAGAAGGTACAAAAAGTGAGCGTAACAAATATTGTGTGTTGGTAAACAATCCAATGGAATAGAAAATGGTCATGTAGGAATGAAAGACCCTTTTCTGATCCTTATTTATTGTTAAAAAAAGACATTCTACCACATTTAGGTCACCTGGCTTTGTAATATTTTGTTAGGACGTAAATGTAACGGTCAGTAATATTGTACAGTATTTTCACGTAATTTGATCCATTTTCTTTATAAATATCTAACGGACATACCGAATAGATATTTACTATGTTTTCTTAGGATCTGGAAAGGTGCTGAGAAAAGATGCCAATGATGTAATTTTGGGCGTTTTGCTTTATTATACAAGGTGCCCTGGCACGAAGTGAACGCCTGGCGTCTCTTGATTATTTGGACAACTATCAACATATGTACCATTAAAGTACAGGTCTTATCGGTACGGTTTTTTTATTAGGTTTATTATTTGCCGTTCTCTAGTCTTTTTGAGATATTTTTTTCTTCTCGCATTTTTTATCTGTTTTTTTTTCACCAGCTGTTATCAAAGTTTATCGATATGAGATACTTATAAATCTACCTATAATTAAAAAACACATATTAAAAAAAACTTAACATTAAAAAAATACTTTTTTTTGTTTTGCTAGAAACTTGGATAAATGCCCATCATCAAGATCTATTTACATAAGCAGCTGGATACAGCATCTCTGGCAATTTTATAGTTACCATTAAATCAATTATGGAAGCAATAAAGTATTGAGTATTGAAATCTAGGTCCCAACACAGTGAAAAACAAAGATACCACAAATGTACTCGTACATCCAAACACATAACTCTCTTTCTAGCATTATAGCCGTGTACTTCAAACATCCAACTTTAAGTACACAAAGGAGCAAGTAAAAAGAAAGAATACTTGTACCCAACACCGCCTGTTGCATCATCAATAAACATGGCACCTAAACGGCATACCGTGAGTGGAATCCCGTCACTGATGCTTAAGAGCTCTCTCAAACTCAATACGACCACTGTAACACGGGTTTCATTTCAAATGTCTACACACTCCTTGCCTCTCAATGGATACCAACAACTGAATAACAAACGTGGAAACCTTTCCTATAAGGCTAAATTCACATTTGAGTTAGAGTAGACAGATTTTAGCTTGTTGTGGCTATAAATTAGCATGTCATACAGTTTGAATAAAGCATATCCTTCTATTACGCGTAACTGATGTAGTTGCATCTTAGCCAATAGCTAGGCAGCACAGATATATATATATATTTATATATATATATCTGTACTACTAGGCAGCTTCGTTGCATTGCTACGCCACGTCTTGTACTATTATTTATTCTGAGGCCACGGTAATGCATTGATAACATTACCGTGGTCAAGCTTGGCATGGCAATGGAAGGAAAAAAGATAAGCTAAGCTAAAAGAGCTAATTTACGTACGGTTGTCAATGTTGTTGGTAGTGGTAGGTAGAACTTCAGCTAGCTCGCCTAGCGCGGTACCACCAATTTGTCAGTTATTCGCCGGTAAAATAAGAATTTTTCAGTTTGAATAACAAAGCGGCCAATGAAATAACAGGGCATGTGAGACTAAACACCTTTATATGTCTCAAAGTAACAGGCGCAGTGCAGTAACGTGCAAAATTCTGTCTATACAGAATTTGGCATGCTCCTGTATCTGTAATACGTAGACGTCATCGCTTGCCATTAGACAATTTTGTATTTACCCTGTTACCTTATGCCATTAAAAACTTTCAGGAACAGTGAGCTTTAGCGAATTATTTACACGTTTCGTCCCATGGCAAGGTAATTTTTCAGGTATTTTGCCATTACTATGATGACTTTGTTAAGTTACGCTTGCGTTACTTGATATGCATTTCAGCTGATGCAAAATTTGATTGACAAGTCAAAAACAGTGCGCTAGTATAATTTAACTGAAAAGTCCTCGTAAAATAAATTCGGCCAGCAGTGGTCCGCTGCTACTACTGATTTGTGAACGCACCCTTAACAAATATGTAAATATTTGCACAGAACATCTCGCCATTCTAATAATAAATCTTTATTGAATTATCACATATATTTTTATCTTTACAGACAACGTACTAGCGATCTATTTTAGAATTTTAGATATGTAATTTTATCTTTTATCTGGTGTTTACTATACATACTGCATTCTCTATTGTTACAAAACAATATTGTAGTTTATTAATGTAATAATTGATGTTAGGTCGCATTTTTTTGGATGCAAAATCCAGAAATATATTATAAAAACGTTTGTAACTCTGTCAATCTGTCTGTTGCTGTACGTTAATGAAGTAGCGGATATCAGCTAGTAAAATATAATTTCATTAATCCTTAGAGAAGCATGTTAAAAATGTCGGGCTGCAATTACTAGTAGCTTGTACTATTATTTATTCTGTACTAGTAGCGCAAAATACTGCCATTCCGCCTTTTAATTATGCATAGTGTTCAATTTATTGAATTAATCTTCGACGCAACGATGCGATGTACTATATATCTGAACTTGATATGTGGTTCTCTACGAATCAATGAGAACTCGGATATCCATTTATGGCATAGCTCATAGCGATTCAGAGTTATTTTATTTGATAGTTATTCCGAAATTTATTTATTGTTCGCGTTCTATTGCCGTTTGACCGTGACCTTGAACCTCGAAGGCTATGGCGGGAGGGCAACGAAAGCAATTTTTTTTCGATCGGAAGGGAAGTTTCTAGTGTCATTCTTCATTTACGATTCACCCGGTTAGAAACTAGCGTCGAGATTCGGTGCGAACAGATGCCGATATTTTATATGACTTCTCAATCTTTCTCTTTGATTTAACAACTTTGGAAACGTTTTTCCAAACTTGTTAAATCGTGATGAAGCCATCTTTGAATTCCATTCATTAGTTTTTATGAAATTCGTCCAATGTGAAAATATTGTACAATGGTTTTATGTATATATATGTTTAACCTGACAGACTTTCAACTTTAATGGTAGAATTGTAACTTAAAATGTACAATCTAAGTAACTGCGTTCACGAAAGCAAGATCGACTAAGTGGCAGAAGAGAAAAGAAATCTATAAGTACTCATCATTGACTGTTTTCAACCGATTTTCAAAATTCAATTTTTTGTTTACGCGATTAATCCGTCAATAAGGAACCGATTCGAATGATTCATCTTTTATTTGGTAGGGTACGTTTTATCTCATCTCCCATGGTCCCATTGTAATTTCATCAAGATCTGATAAGTATCTCTAAAGATATGGAGATAAACACCTGGTCTCAAACATAGTATTGATGAAAATTACTAGCGCGGCATTTGAAGTAATTTTTATTCGTTTAGTAAACGATCTTAAATTATATGATGATGATGTTGATTCTATTTGCCAACATTACTTTTACTAGTTTTATTAGGCATTTGTTAGGTTAGTTAATGGTATCCTTCATGGCCAATTTCAATACTCTCTTTACATGCTTGATATATTTTTTTCTAAAGGCATCTTTATCGCAGCATAATCCTACCCCATACATACTTCATCCTGTAAATGGATTTGTGGGTCCATGAATCCTCACATTAATATCCCAAGCTGTTGACCTTGGCTAGGCCTGGAATAGTCATTTGTATTGTGTCAGAACGTTTCGCAAACCGTTACGATTTAACAATTTCTAGGGGTCAGCACCGTCGTAAATAACGTAGCTCCGTCATATGCTAGTGATGTATTAATAACTTTGATTTTGGTTATGACGAAAGCACTTTGTGAAAACAAAGGTTTTGTTAACCCGCTTAACAACAAAATTAGGAAAATTCATATTAATGTTTTTTTTTAATTGATTTTTACGTTTTTACAGAGTCTGTAATTCGGTTTCTTTTGTTAGTGTATCTTTTACTGTTCAATAATGTACAGCTGCAGGCAGGGTAGTCCCATATAAATAGTATCAAGATCCTCAAGAAATCGCCAGAAATATGGACCGTAATACTTCGCAGACTCCAATGAAAACTCACTTAAACGTTATGAAAAGTCCAACATCCTTTAACGTTTTTAGACGATATTATTTTGGAATATGGATCATCCTTTTCCTATAGAACTCAAAGTGCTTAGCCACTATCTACTATAACTTTATTATCCTATTCTTAACCATCACGTCGTTATAATAGCTCAACCGACCGTAAAATCGAAGACATATTGTTCTGAACATCCTTATTTCTTAGCGCACCCTTCTAAAAGCCTATGGATATATCACGCCAGACGTTATATAACTTGGACAAGTGCCAGAAACGAATAAAATATGACATATGTATGTAGAAAAATGTGATGTCCTACAAGATTGATCTGCCCGATATATCGTAAGATGATTCTAAGCTTTAAGGACTGCGCACACTGTAACGACTCAAAATTAAGAATTTAAAAACTACTCGACGACCTCGAGAGGAATTAAAAAAAAAACAACGTGTTGCACTCCGGCAGTGCCGGCAGAAGTAAAAACTTGAACATTAACGTTGTACATTTGGTCTACTCTCCCTCCGTCTTACGAATTATCGATCAAGTCACGTGTCCTGACGTGAATTTAACATTTTTTTCCCATCTCAAAAAAAGCTTTTTTTTTTTTTTTTATACCAAACTGGGTAGCACTTGATCACTATCTCACCTGATGTTAAGTGATGATGCGATCGATGATGTAGCGTGCTTACCCAGAAGATACCTATTCACTCGCGATTTGAATACCCCCATATTGTACTTAATCGGAAACACGGACTCGGGCAGGGTATTCCATTCCTTAGCGGTTCGTATGATGAACGAAGAAGCAAATCGCTTCGTTCGGGTAGATGGTATATCCACCATAAATCGGTGGCGCCTTTTAGTGTCTCTGGATGTCCGATTATAAAATGGGGATGGTGGAATCAAATCATGCAGTTCCATTGCACACTCTCCGAAATGTATCCGATAGAAAACCGATAAACAAGCGACTTTGCGGCGATGCGCGAGACTCTGGAGTCTCTTGCTTACTAATAGGTCATCGCTGATGAGTTTTTTGGCTCTCCTCTCAATAGCTTCCAGTGTCTCCAGCTGGTATTTAGCAGAACCATCCCAAAGGTGAGAACAGTACTCCATACACGACCGGACTTGTGCTTGGTAAAGATTAAGCAACTGTCCCGGTGTGAAGAACCGTCTCACCTTAGCCAAAATGCCAAGCTTTTTTGTGGCTAGCTGGGCTCTAGACTCAATATAAGAGCCGAAATTGAGAGTTGGTGTCAAAGATATGCCAAGAAGCTCGAGATTGTTACTTATCGGAACGGACACATCCCGGAAAGTAGGAGCCAGTAGAAATGGGCTTCGTTTAGCGGAGAAAAAACACGCCTGGGTTTTCGCAGCATTGAACTTGACCAGATTGGCATCGCCCCAATCAGAGACTGCCTTCAAAGAAAAGTTCAAGCGTTCGACCATCGCTTCTCTATGAGACTGGATTTGTAATGCACTGGTTCGTGCGTTGGATGTATAACTCTCTACAACAGTGCTGTCATCTGCGTACCCAAAGATACCGGGTTTAAGCAGGTCATTAATATGCAGCAGAAAAAGTGTTGCAGAGAGTACTGATCCTTGAGGGACTCCGGCATTTATGGCCAATTGGTCGGAAAAACAGCCATCGATGACCACTCGAATCGACCGATCCCTTAAGAAATCTGCTATCCAAACACATAAACCAGTGGGCAGGCCGTATGAAGGAAGCTTGCTAATAAGGCTATCGTGCCAAGCCCTGTCGAAAGCCTTCGAGATGTCAAGAGAGACGGCCAGCGCCTCGCCGTGGTTCTCGATGGCTTCGCTCCAGATGTGCGTGGCATACGCTAGAAGATCCCCAGTAGACCGGTTTCGGCGAAACCCGTATTGTCGGTCACTGAGGAGATCGTTCACTTCTAGGTATGCCAGGAGCCTGTGGTTCAGTACACGTTCCATAGTCTTACAGAGTATGGAAGTGACTGAGATAGGCCTGTAATTGACAGGGTCTGCACGACTACCCTTTTTCGGCACGGGTTGCACGTTTGCTTGCTTCCAGGACTTAGGCACTTGACCAGTCGTCATAGACAAGCGAAAGAGGCGTGTCAAAATAGGAGCCAACTCAGGCGCACACGTCCTCAAGACTACAGCTGGTATACCGTCTGGACCACTAGCTTTGTTCACGTCTAGATTGCGCAACGCTTTGCGTACTTCAGTCTGACGAATGCGGATTTCCGACATAAACGTCCCGCAAGTCGGCAGACTAGAAGGTACAGCATTGCCAGCATCTATACGTGAAGACTCCGCAAACAGAGTAGCAAATAAATTCGCTTTCTCTTCAGCCGAGTGTGCTAGTGATCCATCGAGTTTCAGTAGTGGAGGCAGTGAGGGACGGCAGAAGTTCTCTTCGATCGACTTCGCCAGGGACCAGAACGCTTTGCTACCCGAGGGGTAAGAAACAAGTTTGTTCCCTGTTCGGCGTATGTGATCGAAGCGAGCCTTCTTGAGAGCCTTTTTGCAGGACTTGGCGGCTAAGTTAAAGGCTTTCTTCTTTTCGCGTACATCTCTAGTCTTGCGGGTTCGAGCATCAGCCCAGGCTAAGTAAGCTTCATGTTTTGATGCTTCTGCATCTCTACATTTGGCATTAAACCATGGACGAGCTTTGCTTGACACCGGAACGTCAGAAAATGGTATGAAATATTCCATACCCTGATGTAACACTTCTGTCACAGCATCCGCGCAAGCTGACGGATCGCTCGAAGAAAAACATACCTGCCGCCAAGGATAAGACGCGAAAAAACAACGCATCTCATCCCAATCTGCTGACCTGTATCGCCACACCCGCCGGGTGCCTTTTTGGCTGGGATCGGGCGGGGAGTAGACGGATACAGACTTCACCAGACAGTGGTCGGAGCTACCTAAGGGTGATGAAACCGACACCGAGTAGCGGTCTGGTTCTGTTGTCAGCAGAAGGTCCAAGCAATTGGCTGTATGGCCATCAACGTCCGGTATCCTTGTTGCTCCCTGGACCAACTGAGTGAGGTCTAGCGTTAAAGCAAGCTTTCGCATCTCTCGACCAGCGTGGTCTGTGCTCTGGTATGAGTATAGCCAGTCTTGATGATGGGCGTTGAAATCCCCCAGAAGCACTAATTGAGCAGAAGGATACCTCTGTTGGGCCACATCAGCCGCCTCACTGAGGTGGTTTGTGAGCCTGTTTGTCTCTTCGTCTCCGCTGTGCGAACGGTAGACACTAGCATAAAGAATTTTCTCTATGCCAGTGTCCACCAAAATCCACATGACGGAAAGTTGAGGGTCTTCAAGGTTGCGGAGACGCCGATAGCAAATGTCATCGCGGGCATACATACAAACTCCCGCCCTCGCCCTAAAGTTATGCTCTAGAACATAGCCTGGGTAGGCAAGGTACGCCGCGTCAGCTGGACATTTGATCTGCGTCTCCGTGAGGAACAGAATATGCGGCTTTTCGGTCTCAAGGTGGTGGTGGACCGAGAGGATATTGGAGTGCAAGCCTCGAATGTTTGAGAGGTGCACTTGAAGGGAGAGGACGTGCTTCCGCTGTATAACCTTTATTCTGTTTCTGCCTTTCATTTTGTGGGGAGTGAAGTTAGGTAAGGGAAACGGAAGTGGAAACGAGGCGCTAATTACCAACCCGTGATACATATTATGTCTTTTCACCTATTGGGAACCAATCCTGGAGACCGCGGGGACGCCCGAGCCCCCCCAGAGGTGTCCATCGGGTCCTCTCGTCCGGTCGCCAACCGGCACGATGGCGCACCTCCGGGATTTTTCGCGAGATGGCGGGGCAGCCTTTCATGAGTGGCTGGCTCACTACTTGGGCCCCCAACTATCTGCGGTCGGCCAGCGGAGAACCGTGCCTCGGATCCCGCTGCTCTCCAAGATTGGCTGCCAGGTAAATTGACCTTCAATGTATCACGACTAGCTAAAGTAAGCAACGCAACTGTTTCCGACCCGTTCCCCATAATGGCTTCACCAAACTTTCATGCCGTAAAGCGACCGCTTGGCGGCATGGCTTTGTCTGGTGGGTGGTAACACGCCGCGGCCTAAGCCTACCACCTGAAAAGTACTGCTCTTTTGGCGCCACCCAGGGGACACGTGTAGGACATCGAGGGCTAAACCCTACAGACGCGAGCAGTAATAGTCCCCCTACTCTCCCTCTGTCTTACGAATTTTCGATCAAGTCACGTGTCCTGACGGGAGTTTAACATTTTTTACTCATCCCAAAAAAGTTCAAAACGCCGCTAAAGAATTTTTCACTTCAAAAACTCTACAGTAAGTTGGTAAGGACAGGCAACCGGGTATCACCCCAGCTGAGTAACTTGCAGATTTTAAGAAATGCCCCAGCATCAGGTCAGATACAGCCAGAGACACGTTCTTGCAATATCACAAGTAACCGGATATAACATTTAGAATAGATCACACGTGTGGAAATTGCTCTTGTAACCTATTCAAGTAGAAAAGAGCTGATGAAACACAAAAATTTTTTTAGACCTCTAAACTTAAGAACTTTCTAAGAGTAGTTTAAGTAGTGTAAGTTTCTAGTCTTTGTAAGATTTTTGAGCCAACTTTTAAAATGTCAGAATTTAGGGTCATACAAATTTTCAGCTGACTAGCGATAGTGATCGGAATGAGAGATCATGCCGTGGTGGATAAATATTTTTATTGTCTGGGCTTGCCATTGTGAGCGACAATCGAGATCGTCAAAATCGAGCAAATGTGTAAGACCTTTACTGTTTACTATGAGCGGTCCTTAGTTTACGGTTACAGAGAATGCGGAGGCGTTTGTGGGATAGTAAACCGATAGGACATTCACAAATATATCTATCTATACTAATATTATAAAGAGAGAACATTTGTATTTTTGTATGTTTGTAATGATTTGGCTCAAAAACTCCTGAACCGATTTAAAAAAATCTTTCACTAATACATAGAATGGACTTTCGGAATGAAAATAGGCTATATATTATCCCGTTTAAATCAAAGGTACATTCGTGGAGACCTAATTTGCAACCTAAGTCGGCAAGAAAACGGTCGAAAAAACACGTTTCTTACGAACGCTGCTTAATTGAAAATAGATAGAAGAATATTTTCTATGCCAGAGTTGTACAACTTAATAAGACCTACAAAAAAGTCCGCGACAGCATATGTCTCTTAAGGTTGACTCACAGTAACCATTTTAATCTTAAAATTTTTGTAAAAAAATATTACATAACTTCCAAGGCTATTTTCAAGTATATAGTATTAATCCTTATCCAAATAATTACGTTAATTAGCTTGGCCACATATTATAGATTAAAATTGTCCTTTACAGTATATAATTTAAATGAAAACTCTAGAAGATATCACGAATTTCACATACACGCATCGCAAAATTAATAAAATATTTGCAGTGAAACCACAGATTAGGTCATAGTTACTACGAACATATTATTATAGGCTTAGCTATGCTGTAGATCCCCACCGATCACAATCAATTTGAAGTCAATATAGTATAATAATATGATCTATTGTATAAAATAATATTCATCTATATATATAATAATATAATATTTTAAGCCACCCCGACTGATCTATGTATAATCTTTCATTAAAAGTATTCCAATGACTCTAAACACGACATTTAAAATCTGAGCTGTAAGTTGGTGATTTGAATATTCTGTAGGGTCCAGGAGATGTCCCAGCATTAGGTCAATGCTTCCATGTTCTTACAATATCGTTGAAGAAGATTTTCGAATTGATCAAACCTATGAAAGTAGATTTCATAGCGCAATTAACTAGAAAAAAGCTCATAGTTTTATAACGATTGAACGAATTTTAATGAATCAAAGCTAAGAAAACTCTCGATGAAGACATCTATCAAACAAAAAAAAACTATCAATAATAAAAACAAAATCGGTACATCCGGTTAAGTGCTAAGATGCTACAGACAGACACACTGATACACACGTTAAACGTATATTGCCCCTACATTTTGCGTCGGGGAACGCGTAAGGTTACGGCGGCAGATATTCACATTTTTTTGTTAACATTTTTTCACCTGTTGGTAAGTGATGATGCGGTCGAAGATGGTAAGCACGCCAGGCCTAGACTGGGGAACTGGCTCTCAAGGATAGCTGCCGGAACACATTAGATGTTTTTGGCGACAGATTTTCTAACTTGAGGGTGGTAGCTGGCCAGGCGGATACTAGATAGTGTCCTACCACCATGCGGGGGTTGTTGGTTTCTTAACGATGTTTTCCTTCACCGGAGGGCCACTGTGAGAAGCGCACATAAATTTTTCGATGGAAAAATCCATTGATGCACGGTAAGGTTTGAACTCGGTACCACGGCCACAGAATAATGAATAATACAAGTACAGAAATTGCACTCCCTGAGAGCAAAAAGGCGATATTAAACCTAGTTACAACGTCGGTAACATTCAAAATGCGCTTTACGCCTCGAGTGCGACCTTGAATTTGCGTCACAGTATCAACTAATAGTAACTATGAACCGCGTGTTGCGCACAGTGAAATGCACCGTAAGTCCGCACAGCGAGAGTCTGAATAACTCGGTCAACTCGCGGCCTCTCCTATAGGGTTGAATGTTATAAGATAACTTATTGAAGCCTTTAATTGGTAGCAGAATACTTTAAAGTAGAACAATGTAATGAGTATATTTAAAGTGCTACATTCATGTTTAATGTCGAGGTAGGATAAAAGTACTACAGTTATACTTTAATTAAGATAGTTTATGTGATAGTTTAATTAAGATAGTTAAAACTAAAACAACCGACTTCCATGCCGCGCGAGTCAGTTTCGGTTGCAAGTTTGAGACGTTTATCGTCATATCTCTGGAGACCCTCATCAGATCTCGACGAAATTACAATGGTACCACCTCGGCAACGAATTCTATCGATAAGAAAAAAATCATTTAAATCGGTTTACAATTGACGGAGTAATCGCGTAACATACACACAAAGACGAATTAAGAACCTCCTTCTGTTTGGAAAGTCGGTAGAAAATAATGTTCTACGTTCAATTGAAAATGAGTATGTATAAACGTATGCTACGCAATGCTTTGTAGCCCTTCATTTAGACATACTGGATAATATTTTTGTATGTTAATATCGTAAGCAAGGAATATAATAATGAGGTAGGTACAAGTAAGGCGCGCGGCCGCTCGAGAGCGCGCGTTACACTTAACTGACTGAACATGGACCCGAGAGGGTGTGCGGAAGTACTTGTAGTTTCATAGCTACAGCGCGGAGTGCGACAGGCCTGCCACGGCGTCAAAGCCGACCGTTCTCCCGATTACGCCACCGGGCCCGGGCTCCTTGGTGGTAAGCTACTTTTTGGTAGATTTAATGATCCCACTACCACTGTACGAAAACTCATGATTCATGAATGCACATACAACTTTCATTGGTAGGTATATAGCTAGGATTAGAACCAACGACCGTCGGGTCAGAATCAGGGTAACTATCCTTTACGCTAAAGGGCCGTCCAATATCACTACGTAAGTATTATAAAACAAATTCCATCACTGCGTCTGTCTGTCTGTTCGCAATAATCTCAATAGCTACTGAACGGATTATCATGCGGTTTTCACCAATAGCCAGAGTGTTTATGAGGAGGGTTTAGGTGCATAATTCGTTAAGGTTTTATGTAAATTGGATGAAATATGACGATTATTGTTAAATATGTTTATATTTTATATTCGATGCAACAAACTGATGCAAATTTTGTAGGCATATATGTTCTACCCGTGCGAAGCCGGGGCGGGCTGCTAGTCACTAATATAGTAAAATTGTCATACAGACATATTAGATCTGATATTAGACATTTTGCCAAGAATTGTTGCGTAAGCTTAGCTAATATTAGTAGACTGAAAATAATTTACTAAGCGTAACATAACATATTAATTTTAGTTCTATTTACAGGAACAACAGACACTTTAGAGATATAATATATTATTAAGTATCAAAATACAAGAAAAAAGAGAACCACCGATATAGTAATTTATAAGAAATCAATGACATTCACATGTTAACATAGGATTATTTTTAGCTTGTACGTAATATATGTAAATAATACTGAGAAATAAGAAAAATATATTAGAAACCATGAATATTAAAATGGTACAATTTCATATTTACACACAAATATTACACCCAGACTAAAATTCATACATTTTTAAAGCATTTTAACTTGATTGCGAGCCTTACTTTATTTTTACCTTTTTATAGTCTGTTTTTGCTTTTGGTTAAATAAAAATTAATATACGAAAGAAAACACAAAGAAAGAGAAAAAACAACACATATTTTATCGAGTGGCGAGTACATTGGCCGTCGCGATTCTTCTGCGTAAGCTTTCAAAGGAAGTGGTGCATTGGTCCATGCATGACACCTAGATTGAGACAAAATTTGTAGTAAGTATAAATAGTCTGTACTTTGTAATATAATCAAAACACTACCTAACTAGAAACACGTATAAATGAGTGTTACACGTGTCAATTTAATCGATGGCTTTCCATCAAGGTTCGATAAAAAAAATGCGTATGAATATTTCTAATACCTTAAGAAAAGGCAACAGCGCCAGCCGTTTGAGGCTTGTAATTCCAGGCGTTTGTATGTTTTCCTTACTTAGCACGATTAATGCTTTTATAAAATAAATATAATTTTATATTCTCTTTGGTATAAACAAAAATCACGAACGATAACTTTTGTTGTAGCAATGTCATCTAAAAGTTGAATATTTCTATTCTTTGACTAAAAAGTATAACGAATATGTAGTCAAAACCTTGAAATGTACTATATTTGTTTTCGATACTTCAGCATATTGAAAACAATACGTGTAAGGACCCTGATAAATACTATCTGAGTTCGAATAACAGCAGTTTATTAATAAAATTCAAAAAAAAATATTTAGGTAGGTATATAAATTCGTATGTATAACTTATACATAGATATATATAACTTATACATACTTATACACATTATATACTTATATCATATAAGTGTATAAGTTTTCTGTCGCAAGCGTCTTAAGTCACTTTCACTATAATCCCTTAGGTTAAGGAACTTAATTTCTTAAGCTTTCTCGAGTCATTAACACGTTTTTAGTAAATCGGCTTTTACAACCATTTCAACAACTAAAAACGATTCCCGACTTAGCAGAGAAAAGTGTGTTTTGTTGTTTCTTTACTGGATAAAGATAAAAGTCTTAAAAGGCCCAAAGGAGGTGTAAAGTTTCCGCTCCCAAATCTTCTTTTATGACTTGTTAGGGATTTTGTCATTGTCCTTGAAGTATTCCATACTTTTTAAATTGGAAGTCACTCTTGGGTATGCACATGGTTTGTTATTTAAGACGTTAATGCAAAAATAAATGTGCTAGTGTTTTTATTGCCTTTTCTACGTACAGAATATCAACGTACTTCTTTAGAAACGTGTATAAACATTACATAATGAACCCGCCAAGTTAAATAAATAATAAAACAGCTACAATAAAAAAATAGTACGCAATAAACGAAATAGTTTTACTATTTCGGAAAACAGAAACAGTGAACAGAAAATATAATCAAATAGTGACAGTAAAGTTGTACGAACAATCCCGATCAAAAACATTGTCTAACCAATATGACATCTAAGATTTTACTTGCCATTCGCACAAATTCCATCAAGGGAACTTGCGAAGATATCTACATTGTGCGGAAGCCCCGGGGGATAGTTAGACGGTCTGGAACTGTCACAGATCACCCCAAATATGTAGACAACACAACGCATGCAGAACAACGATAGTCCACCGCGAATCGAGGCAATAATTTGTTTATATCGCTATCAAACCACGGCGCAACGCTGTTTTAAAAAAACTGGTCAAGTGCAAGTCGGACTCGCACAACGAGTCTAAACAAAATAAAATTTAAAAAAAAGTATCAAGTCTGTATGTCAGCAATTAATGAGAATGTTAGCATCGCATCCTTTTCGATTCAGTTGTTAGCGTTTTCTACAGTGTAAAGTTTAATTAAAGTTATAAGTAAAAGTAAATTATGAATGCGTATTTTCGATCATGTAGGCGATTTTTAACAAAGCATTTGCATTTGTATATATGTACTTACTAGAAGTGCCCGGCAACTTCGCCTGCGTTAAAAAAATATTTAATTTATTTAAAACTTTTCTTTCGTAAAAGCCTTTCTTTGATTAATCAAAAAAGAAATAGCAGAATCGGAGACAACGGGAAATAGGGATTCATTTTTATAAAACCCAAAAACCCATATTGATTGTCAGACTTTGTTACTTTATTTCACCCTCTTAGCCTGAAACACTATTTACTTATTTATTTACCGAAGTACTTGAATTGTCGAAGTAAAGTAAAGTTTCGAATAAAAAAAAAGACTATCCAATCTTGTTTCTCCATACAAGCTTTGAAAAATCCTTTCTTAGCGGATACCTACGTCATAATAACTATCGCCATGCCAAATTTTAGCGCAATCCGTTAAGTAGTTTGAGCTGTGCGTTGATAGATCAGTCAGTCAGTCAGTCCGTAACGTTTGCATTTTATATATACACAAGAAGATTTGACGTTATAGTTGATCAGCGCACAGCACACGCGAATATCGTGCAGTGTCTATTACGGGTAGTCTGTGGAGCTATGTTTATACACTTTGTACCCTGAGTCACAGCATGAGTGGCAACTCTGACGAACTGCCAGGGATACGTTTTATCGACGTCGGTGTACGTATGGGATGGTTTTACACAAAGTTTGCGAATTGGTTTCAAGTTTTATCAGTTGGTTGCGGGTACTTCTTACTAATCAATATATGCAACATTTTACCTTAATACTGTTGCAAATGTGATATTAGTGTAACGTATCTTTGGTAAGGGTATAAACTGAAATATCCCGAATTTTGGTTATGGAATAATTATAGTAGGAAATAATTGTAATAATATATCTCAAATATTTCAAAAACTAAATGATAATAAAAGACAAACCTAGAAAGGAATATATATAAACAGAGTTACTTTTGAACTTTATTTTATATTATAAATTAAAATGTTCTCGGTTTGCAGGAGAAACGAGCGGGCGCAGATAGTATTATATAAAACAAACGTACTTTATAATTATGCAAATATTATAATAAAATGGAATAGAATCTATCTTTTACCTGTGCTTGTGCCTAGAACAATACTTTCATATACAAATAATATCAATGATAGTAGGTCAAATGTTGGTTAAACAAAACTTTATACCTTTGTTTTATGAAACTATTCTTAAAATAGTAAACACAGAGTAAGTACCTTATTGTGTAAAGTTTTAATTAAAGACCGCGGTTTTCATCAGCCTTACAACGGTCTGTGGCAAGGGCAAATTAAACTTAGTATCTACGGCTGCTACGTGAACTAAATTCTACACTGAATGTTTTTATAATATCAATGTAATTATAATTAAGTAAAAACGCGCGGCTCCTTGAAAAAGATTCCTAATTATTATACAAGAGATATGTAGCTCAAAATATATTCTAAGCGTAGTACCACAGATTATAAAATAATAGTTACTACGTAAGTAGTACGCTATGTGCCAAGATGGATCAACGATATTATGTCGAGAGCTAACGAGATGCGACTTAGTTGTAGCCAAATATCGAGATCTAGGATGTGCGCTGTTGCATTATTGATGATAATATATAACGCTTGCCATGTGCCTGAAGCGTAATTAAACGTATTATAAGAAATATTATTAAAATATTGACACAGCTAAACCTACTATACATATTGTGTTGTGGACTGTGAGTCTAGCCGCCAGAATGGTAAAGTGACGACGCGGTCACAGTCAAACGCTAGCCTATACGATAAAAGAAATTCATTAGTGAAGAATAAGAGTTAACTTTTTGTTTCGCGTGATCCACTGAAACAAAATTTGAAACGCTGCAATACAAATAAGGCTAAGATTAAAATTATTTTGTAGTAATTTTGAACAAATATTGGCAAAAATATGTCTTTATTTTTATTTATTTTAAAGTCTATCCATGACCGTATTGCTGTTAATAAAAACACCACAAAATACAGGCAAGTTACGTTCCAGATTTTAATCGTATATAGTTTTGTAGTGTTACCAATGCCATAGATGAAATCGACAGAGTCATTCGCTATTTTGGGGGTTAATTTGCGTTCATCCATCGGACGTACAGATATAATCCAAATTTGCCTTCCATTAGCTCATAAATCAGTACAAAACTGATCATCGGTGTTAGGCGGCCGTAAACCGCGTGGGCCCGTTATTTCGATTTATTACAGCTATTTTAGATTCCGCGTCGGTTCATAGGCTCATGTGATAAGCTCTTACATGCGAAATTTGTTTTAGTACAGTCGGTGTACCAATTATAGTACTAGTATATATACATGCTAGTTACTGCTGAAGTCTCTAAAATTCAAAGATACAGCTTATAATATTGATAACACAAAATTTCACCGTACTGACGGGATTCGAACCTGCTCCGCCCGGGAATCATCCCCAGATGCTGAACCAATACAGCTACAGTACGACCTTATCGTTACGACGAAACTACTAGATTGCGTATTAATCAATTATGCATTTAATGGCGCCATCAGTAACTACTGTTTATAAACTAAGTAAATTACTCGGATTAAATAATTAAAGCGGGCCTAAAAAGGCCACATTGAATGATTCATCTGTAAGCAATTCATTTCCTGAATTCCCAGCAATTCCTAAATAATTCCTCTATAATTCGTAAAATGGCCACAAAATTGAATGAACTAAACGCAATTCAATTCAGCAGCAGATTCATATTTGACGATAATATTGGTACACGCAAAAAAAAACATGAATGAATTGTTGAACACGTATGTTTTTTTACGTATTATATTATTATACTAGCTGACCCTGCAAACGTTGTTTTGCTAAAACCCAAATATCTTACGGAACTCTATTTTTTTCCAAAACAAAATTTTGCCTATGTTACTCGTGGATACTGTGGCTTTCGAATGGTGAAAGAATTTTTAAAAACGGTCCAGTAGTTTTTGAGCCTATTCATTACAACCAAACAAACAAAGTTGTACAATTATCTTATTTTGTATTTTACTCGTTAATTTTTGTCATAAACATTGTACTAATTCATTTAAGATACTAATATTTTGTAATTTAATGGAGGAGCGCAGATGCCTATAACACAGGTTTTTCTTAGCCTAGCGTAGGTATCTGAGGTTTAAACTGTAATAACGCAAAATGTATCTTACATGTCAATAAAAACATTTTTTACTTTTTTTTTAAAGTTTTCCTCTTTATAATATTAGTATTGAAAAAGATATTTTTTGAAGAAATAAATCTCATTTCCTTTATAAGTTACTAAAAACTATTAATAAGACGGAATTTTTTAAATTGAAAATGTTATCATGGGCTTGTATTATTATTTATTCTGTGTCATGGATCACGGCTGGCAACAATTTGGATACCTATTCCTACACGTAATCACAGACAGAAAGAAACTCTTTGTTTAGAACGAAACAAAAACAAACTTAGTATATAGCTGTGCCCGCGACTTCGTTCGCCTGGAATAGAGACTTTGGACAGCATTATTGGGCTTTGGGTTTATATTAGATTTTAAACACGATCGTTTGGGTATTTAAAAAAAATCTACTTTACAGTAATGCGTCTCTTATATACACGATATTAGACGACGATTCGACGTGATTCTTTAAATTTGCATTACTTTTTAGGGTTCCGTAGCCAAATGGCAAAAAACGGAACCCTTATAGATGATATAGTGGCTGTGACATACGGACGGACAGACGGACGGACAGACAGACAGACGGACATCATGTCTGTCTGTCTGTCTGTCCGTCCGTCCGTCACAGCCAGTTTACCCCGTATCCGAAACTAAAATTTGAAACTTGGTGGGTAGATGTATTCTGTAAACCACCTTCAAATTTTTATACAAAAATAAAAAATTTAAAGGGGATAGAAAGTTAGAAACGTACATGCATAAAACTAACACAATTTTTTTTTTCATCAAACCTATACGTGCGGGCTATATATACATAGATAGGTCTTTTACTTTTAATTTGTATGGTGTAATGAAGTGTTTATCTATCTATCTATCTTTAAAATGGCATTGAGGTTCCTATAACCATTTATTCACAAAGTCAATAATTTGAAAGAAAGACACAGACATTTCTGAAGTGGTAAAATGTGTGTCCTCCCGCTCCCCCCTCCTAACTTTTAAAGTAAGAGAGTCAAAAATCTACAAAAAATATATGCTTTGGGTTTCAATAAAAACTTTCAACGAAAATTGGTTGGAACGAGTTATAGTCAGTAGTTATTGAGATATACCTAACAAATTTTCAAAACCGCAAATATAAGTTTTCATACAATTACTATGAAAAACAAAGTTATTTTTTTGCTGATAAAAAATGACGGAACCCTACGAGTACGACTTGTATTTGCAGTTTATTTATTTATGAACCGATTGACATGAAACAAAAACTAAATGTTAAGTGAAGCTTACCACAATACATTAGTGAAAACTACATCTAAATCGGATAAGCCATTTCTGAGATTAGCGTGCACATACGCACAGACAAACAGATAAACAGGCAAAAATTCTAACAATAATTGTTTTAGATGCTATTGCGTTGATAAAGGTCCCAAAAATATTTTTTCTAATATATCTTCCATGTAAAGACAGCGATCCGTTACATTTTTATTATATGTATGTATAGATATAGATGGACATAGATGTATGGATTTCGATTTGGTTATTTTAAGTGGTTTTTACGTTCGACACTCAAAACGTTCGTTTGGTTATGTACACTGGAAAAAAAATCCACTTGTACCTTTCATGGAGGGGCTGATCACTGCATACACTTTTGTTTAGTTTATACAATCCAAAAAAATCCGGGATCCGGCATATCGAAAGCTAACTCTTCTTGCAATGAGCTACACATTGCCGGCGATACATAATACTCTCTGTAATACGCGCATGCTCCAGAAAGTTTTCGTAGATACCTAAATATGCCATTATTATCATATTAATTCTACAAAAGTACCGAAACGCACGAAATGAATTGTAAAAAGTTCCTCGGGAGTAACTTCTAATGAATCTGCTATTTGACTCAAAAGCAATTCCTATTTAGTGAACCATTTTACGAATCTCCATACAAAACCGTCAAATGTTATATAGATAGATATATAATAGAGGGTCCCCATACAATAAACGTGTTTTTTCAGCATTTAAGGCCATCTATGAACGCTTAGTTAGGTAAACGTCCCATAGATGGCGTTATAATGAAATGTCGATCCCTAACACCTTTGTTAGACATTAGATGGCGTTATAAGAAATAAAATGTTTATTAATTATTATTTTTGCTGGCGAAAAATGATAGTGGTATTTTTTTGCTCGATCTTATAAAATACTGTAGTGTACGGAACCCTACGAGTGTGAGTCCGACTTACACTTGGCCAGTTTATTTAATGAGTCCACGTATTCTATATATTCTAAATGTACCATTAGTTAACAACGTGTGTCAATTAATATATCATGTACATGATAGTTTTTATATTGGTGTTGTTTGTACAACTATGTGTTTATTTTGTGAGGACTGAATTAATGTTCTTTTTATATTTCCTTTTCAAATAACTCAAATAAAATATTTGCCCTATGCTGGGTGCACACCAAGCGCATTGAGGCAAACGAATGGCGAATGGAAGAAGACGCATCGATACAGGTGTATACTATATCTCCCTCTATTCAGCGTTCGGTCGCAATCGTTCGGATCTGTGTCACAGAATACTTAATAGTACTACATACCTGTGTATACCCCGCGAACAACCCTAATTTGACTCTGAGAGGCATCAAAGCTTTCGAGCAGAATACGAGCGAAACACCCGAGGCAAACACGCCTGGTCTGTAAACGCCCTCATTTTCCAATATTTCCATCTAACGTAAATTCGTATCATATCCACAATAATTGATGCCTATATTATAATTCTAGCCCTACGTAAATGGTGATTTCGTATTTGCGGTGAGTGTTTTGATTAGCGTCGCCTAAATCATGGCATTGTATCCACGTCATGGAGTAATTGCTTGGATTCGAGTATATGCCAGGATTACGAGGGTTTTGGTTTGATTTGATTTTGGTTCAAAATAGAAAAATAATTGGTCGAATATTATTTATTACAGCATAACTTCGATTTTTTATGTTTTAATAGTTTTATTACTATCATAAAAGTATTTACTATCGAGTAACATAAGTAATAACATACTACCATTCGTTAGGTCTATTATTTACCTACGGTTCCAAAAAAAAATAGCTCTGACGGGTACAGCAGAAAAAATAATGTTGTAGACCAAACCGGCGGCGGTAGGAAAAAATATTAAAAAAATATATTATATATATATATCATATCTCATAAACTATCCAAAATAGTAGAAAATACATGGGGGTTCATTAGATGCTCAGTGAGGTCTTCAGCCACCCCTGCTTCGTTTGATTCAGCGGTGCTCAACTGTATATCAACAAATCAACCGCTATATATAGCTGATATATACAAAATATCAGCTCAATCAAACACCGGAAAGTGACCACAAATAAACCCAAAAATAAACAGGCAAATTGAATTAAAGCCTACAATAAAAAACACAAAACTACATTTCTTCCATTTTCAGCAATGGTATTATAGAAACAAGTACATTTTATGTTGGCTTCTACAGTACCCTAATAATATTAAACGGAAAACAAGAAGCTGGCAAGCAATTCCGTGCCTTTCTTGCTTGCATAATAGATACAATATGTCTGTTTTTAGGGTTTCGTACCTATAGGATACCAGCGGAACCCTATTACTGAGACATCGCTGTCCGTCCGTTCGTCCGTCCGTTAGAGGGCTGTTTCTCCTTATCTATAATAGGTAGGCACTTGATTTTGATATATGTATTACTAATATTACTATGGCCGCTATAAAAACTTAATAGAATTCAAGATTAAATGGCGCCCCATACAACAATCATGTTTTTTTCGGCGTATTTGCTCAATCTTTTGAACAGTAATAGTTTTCAAATATTATGATATGACTTTAATATTATTATGACCACTTTGGCAACGAATAATAAAAAATAAATAAACAAAAGAGGGCCATACAACAAACTTTTTCTTTCCGCATGCATATACAGGTGAATTTTACAAGTGGGCGGTATATAGTATTGCGGTGATATATTCTCGAATTTTATATATTTCCCTTCGTGTACGAGCCTGACTCGCACTTGCTGTTTTATTTAAACTTTCAGAACTTTACATTTATTACGAAGCAACATTTAATATTAACTCTACTGCAATGCGTACAAGGATAAACTTATTCTGCTATATCGGGAATGTATTTCATATTACTGGCAATGAATTCGAAAATCGTACAAATTGTTGCCGATTTAGGAATAATTGATATTACGTATTTTACAACTGCCAGTGACAATAATTCTACAATTCGAGAATATTCGCTAATGCGGCAAAGCTTATTCGTGAGAATTTTCAACCCATGGCAAATACGTTTTTGAAATAAGCACAGGCATTATAATAATTATGGGAAGTTTATTAATTAAGCTGTTGTCATTATAGTTGTTACACGAATATTTCCTAACTCTTAAACACCACTTATTTCCATAAAAAATCTTTGCTAAGGCAAGCAAAACTTTGCTATCAAAAATAATATCTATACTAATATTATAAAGAGAGAACATTTGTATTTTTGTATTTTTGTATGTTTGTAATGATTTGGCTCAATAACTACTGGACCGATTTTAAAAAATCTTTCACTAATTAATAGAATGGACTTTCGAAATGAAAATAGGTTATATATTATCCCGTTTAAATCAAAGGTACATTCGTGGAGACCTAATTTGCAACCTAAGTCGACAAAAAATGGTCGAAAAAACACGTTTCTTACGAACGCTGCTCAATTGAAAACAGATGGAAGAATATTTTCTATCGAAGAGTTGTACAACTTAATAAGACCTACAAAAAAGTCGGCGACAGCATATGTCTATCTCTTAAGGTTGACTCACAGTAACCATTTTAATCTTTAATTTTTTGTTAAAAAATATTACAAAACTTCTAAGGCAATTTTCAAGTATATAGTATTAATCCTTATCCAAATAATTACGTTGATTAGCTTGGCCACATATTATAGATTAAAATTGTCCTTTACAGTATATAATTCAAATGAAAACTCTAGAAGATATCACGAATTTCACATACACGCATCGCAAAATTAATAAAATATTTGCAGTGAAACCACAGATTAGGTCATAGTTACTACGAAAATATTATTATAGGCTTAGCTATTCTGTAGATCCCCACCGATTACAATCAATTTGAAGTCAATATAGTATAATAATATGATCTATTGTATAAAATAATAATGATCTATGTGTATAATAATATAATATTTTAAACCACCCCGACTGATTTATATAATCTTTTCATTAAAAGCATTCCAATGACTCTAAACACGACATTTAAAATCTGAGCTGTAAGTTGGTGATTTGAATATTCTGTAGGGTCCAGGAGATGTCCCAGCATTAGGTCAATGCTTCCATGTTCTTACAATATCGTTGAAGAAGATTTTCGAATTGATCAGACCTATGAAAGTAGATTTCATAGCGCAATTAACTAGAAAAAAGCTCATAGTTTTATAACGATTGAACGAATTTTCATGAATCAAAGCTAAAAACACTCTTGATGAAAGACATCTATCAAACAAAAAAAAACTATCAATAGTAAAATTAAAATCGGTTCAACCGGTTGGGTGCTAAGATGCTACAGACAAACACACAGATACACACGTGAAACGTATAATACCCCTACTTTTTGCGTCGGGGAACGCCGAAAGGGTACGGCGGCAGATGTTCTCCTTGGTAGTAAACTTCTTTTTAGGGTTCCGTAGCCAAATGGCAAAAAATGGAACCCTTATAGATTCGTCATGTCTGTCTGTCTGTCCGTCCGTATGTCACAGCCATTTTACTAACGAAACTATAAAGACTACAGAATTGAAACTTGGTAGGGTGTGTAGGATGTATTCTGTGAACCACTTTCCGATTTTTATAAAAAATAAAAAATATAACAGTTTAAGGGGGGCATCCCATACAAAGAAGTGAAACAAAAAAAATAATCTTCAAACCTATACATGTCTATGAATAGGTCTTTAAAAATGACTTGAATGATGATAAATTATAATGAAAAACAAGTCATTTTTTCTCAAAGTAAATCATTGAAAAGATAGGCGCGTCTAAAGTGGTAAAATGTGCCTTCCCCCCCCCCTCTAACTTTTAAAGTAATGAATGGAGTGAAAAATCTAGAAAAAATATATTCTGTAGATCTCAATAAAAACTTTCATGAAAAATTGGTTTGAACGAGATACAGTCAGCAGTTTTTGAGATATAGCGCGCGAAGATAACTTTGTTTTTCAAACAAACTCTATGAAAAACATTTTTTTTTTTGTGTGGCGAAAAATTAAAGTTATATATTTTAAAACTTTAATTTTTACTGTTCTTTTTTTTTTATTTTTTTTTTATTTCTACTGTTACGAAACCCTACGACTGCGAGTCCGACTTGCACTTGGCCAGTTTTAGTAGATTTAATGATCCCACTACCTCTGTACGAAAACACATAATTCATGAATGCACATAAAACTTTCATTGATAGGTATATAGCTAGGATTAGAACCAACAACAGTCGGGTCAGAATCAGGGCAACTATCCTTTACGCCAAAGGACCGTCCAATATCACTACGTAAGTATTATAAAACAAAGTCCATCACTGCGTCTGTCTCATCATCATCATAATCAGCCCGTATCAGTCCACTGCTGGACATAGGCCTCTCCCAAGTCACACCACTGAGACCGATCTTCGGCTCTTAGTTTTCAGTCACTGCCCACCGCTTTGCGAATGTCGTCGCTCCACCTGGTCACAGGGCGTCCTACGCTACGTTTACCGATTCGCGGTCTCCACTCTAGAACCAGTCTACCCCGACGGTTATCGGTCCTACGGCAGATATGACCAGCCCATTGCCACTTCAGTTTGCTAATCCGTTGAGCTATGTCGATCACTTTAGTTCTCTAGCGAATTACTTCGTTCCGGATTCGATCCCGCAGAGAAACACCGAGCATAGCTCTGCGTCTGTCTGTTTGCAATAATCTCAATAGCTACTGAACGGATTATCATGCGGTTTTCACCAATAGCCAGAGTGTTTATGAGGAAGGTTTAGGTGCATAATTTGTTAAGGTTTTGTGTAAATTGGTTGAAATATGACGATGATTGTTAAATATGTTAATATTTTACATTCGATGCAACAAACTGATGCAAATTTTGTAGGCATATTTTCTACCCGTGCGAAGCCGGGGCGGGCTGCTAGTCGTAAAATAAAGATGGAAACAAATAGGCCATATTAAATTAAATAGTGTATGTATGTAATCAGTTTACTCGGACTTGCTGCTACTAAGTAAACTCTACGCTAGGTTTGTTTTTATTTATTGGCCAAATCACAATATAACATTGGCATCTTATGCGATTTGATAAATCATGTTAAATTGATTATTTTCGCCGAGTCAGAGATGTATGTAATAGAGATCTTCTTCGTAATCCCTATAAGAGTGTACACAGCTTAAGCTGCGTTTAAAGCCTCGTATCTAGAAAATTATAATAAGCGATGACTGATAACCAAATTATAGTGAAAAAAAGTTTTGAGTTGAAAGAAAATTTGGCGAGAAATTGGATTACGTCTACGGAGGCTGGTCGGAGGCTGGTCAAGCGACGACATACGTAGCGACTGTAGCAAGTACCTTAGGTTAGGACATAGTACCTAACAGGAATTTAAAAATATGTACATAATAAAACCACCGTTATACACGGAACAACAAAACACTCTCCAACTTTCTTCGCATCAATATTTTTAGGCCTTTTATCTTCATGTGCCTAATTTCTTATCGCAGAACATCGAATAGACTTTCTTTTTTTAGAGATAATTTATAAAAATGTAAATTTAATAGCAATAAAACTTGTTTATCTTTTTGATCAGATCTTAATCAATACTGCATATTTTTGAAAACGGAATCCGGGTTGTCGAGCCTGTTTAATAAACATATTAAGAATGACATACTTACATACTCGTACATACTGGTACTACGGTACTAACGAATTATAAGGTAGATATAATTTTATATTCGACGGCATTTTCAGTTAACTTTCATGACCACTGAATAATGCATGCAGGCTTGATTCCACTATTTTAAACATACATACCGATTTTATAAAACACTTTTTATAGTTTTTAGGTATATGTACGATGAGAAAACCTTTCACAGAACATTACAGGTCGTAATTTTGTATAAATCCCAGATGTCCTGCGGATACTTCGAGCATTTCGAAGTGCGGATAGTAAAAAGAAACTAAACCATTACTGACTCTACCTAATACTGCTGTCTCGGTAAGTAAGTAAGGATCGGATGTCAATCCCTCCCGCAATCACAGTTCACACGCAATATCTAGGCTCCATATGTCCATAGGACGTTTAAACTACCTAATATTCACATATAATCGAGGCCACACGAGAGAGCTGTATTTCACATTAACCCCTTGGGTTCTAGCCTGTGAATATCCTATCTTGCAAGCTGACCGCACTTGCATCCGCTTTGTGTGAACAGGCATTAATGGCTGCTGTGGGTAGCACAGCTTACGCTAATTTGTAGTGGGTTATGTAGCCGTTATCTAGGCAATATGGGTAGGATATACAATACAGTGTATATTTTATAGCTCACTAGAGATCGGATGCAAATATGAATGGAACGGAATGATAGCACTAAATTGTGGGGATAAAGTGTCTTCCTGCGTCCATAGCCAACGTGGTAACAATGTGGTTATATAGTCCATAGATTGCCCCCTAAATAATATTCCGCATGCAGAAAAGAAAATAATAGTCACCGCACTGAACAACGGTTATAGTTTAGACCAAGTATCAGATCTGTGAGCGCGTACATTTGATTAATGCCTAAATAAAGTAGTTTAAATCATGACACGTACTTAAAACTAAAGTTCAACTGGTTCGATACGGCCATAATACATTTTAACTTTTTTCACTAATGGTCATTTTCGATAGTCTACATGTGGTATTATGTGGTATCTTTGAAGGGGTAAGCTATGCCATTAGCCCAGTACAAATTTACCTTGATTATCCAGAGTGATGGAACGGCTTCAGCGATGCCCACTTCCATATATTTCTAAACGGTTCGGCAAGTGCCGACCCGGTATAGTTTACGTATACGTGTATCATTTGCAAGACGGAAATATGACATAATATCCATCCTTCAAACTTGTAAAAAGCTTAATCCTTCTTATAACACATCAGCATCGGCAAGGCCAACCAAGCTAATATAAATACTAAGGACAACTGCACAACAATTTTTGCATTTAAAATGTCTTCATCTTCTTCTTCTAATGGTTTTTGAACGCTGCTTGGCGTTTTTCTGTCAGTGTCAAAAGTATTGCCAGTGTACAGTATATTTACAAGAAAAAAAGCCGACAAAAGAAAAAATAATAAATTATTATGAACTTGGATAATTGATTAGACTTTCATACTTTAATGTGAAGAAACAATGCTTCAGGCGTTAAGAAATAAAGAAATGTCAAATAAAATAAACACAATGGTAAAACACAGTTTATGGTTTCAGAACAAAACAAAAGCGTAGATGAAAGTAGTTCCTACTATTGTATGACCGCGGCCTGCGAACCTTCTGATGCGACCTATGTACATTAACACAGTACATAAACTTACGCAGATTTTAAATTTTCTTACCAATCATAACCAAATACATACGTACGTGCGAATAAGCCATTAAAATTACACACAATTTTCTGGCTTCAAGGAAAATGTATATCTTGTCAGTGTTAAGATTTTACATTTTACAGTAGTCATCAAGTCACGTCGATTAAACTATGGTCTTAAGTTTTGCGAAATAGGGTAATTAACATTGTTAACATTTTATTTTTACCCATAATATAAGCGATGAGGGCTCATCGCTTATATATATCGCCCATTGTACTAATGTTTAATTTATTTTGTTAATTATTTAATTATGGTGTACAATAAAGAGTTTTCATTCATTCATTCAACTTTTTATTTTGTTTGATCACTTCGTACAATGTTAATCTTTTAATTGTTCAGATGTGTATTCATTTTCATTGTTATCCACAGTTTTGATATTTTAAAACATACGTTTTTAATATGTATACACATATTAACGTAAAAAAATGTGAGAAAATTTAAAGACATTAAAAATATATTTTTCTCCAATATAACATCATAATCATCATTATCAGCGAATTTCCATCACTGAGCTCGATAACATAACATTACCTACTAATTATTATACATACATAGGTTATTTTATTTTGGAATAACGTAATTCTTAGTTTACTCATAGGTAACTTTTTCTAGAAGGGAAAACGAAAGAGTTTATTAACTGCTGAACACAGCACTTCCGACTCTTTCCTTCGGCGACATGGTCTGGTGGCCAACGAGGAAAGCCTCCGGTCGTCGGCCTAAATCGACCCTGGGTACAGTCAGGGACATAATATCATACACTTTCTTTTTGTCTAGATATTTCTGCTTTGATGCAAGGTTTGACTAAGGTAGGTGGAGTACGTAACTTACAGATTGCTAGACTAGAACCATAGATATTTGGAAAACTAGAACCGTCGTATAAGTATTTGACGATTAAATTGACAGGAAAGCATCGAGATTGACTGCGTGATTTACAAACCCATATTTTTACCGAATGCAGATTCGATTATTGTCTTCTAGCCTCCTAGGTTAAGTATTCCTAAATATAGACAACATTTAGAATTTGCCATTGGCACAGAATAATTAATAGTACACACAGAATAAGTACCATTGGTAACATAGAACAAGGTGGAATAGGGTGTGAGGTAGGGCAGTGCATTAGTGTTGCTATGGGCACAAAAAAGATAATATAGTTACAGGCGGAATCAGCATCTTTTCAGATGCCATCTCTCTCATCCAATATCAATATCAAACCGATAATAATTGATATAAATAAAATGTATTAGGATTAAGTTTGTCCTTTAACCTAGTTTGACTTTTTACGGAAGCCTCGGTGCACGAGTCCAACTCGCAGTAGGCCGGTTTATTTAAAGCTCACTAACAATGTGTATTGCACATAACTAGTAGTCTTGTTAACCTCTCCAACTAAGCTAAATATGCTTGTGCCTGGAGCGGGTTCATGTATTGGGTCATTGGCTGGGAATCGAACTCACGACCTCTCGATCGCCAGGTCGATACATAATCCATTGGGCTATTGCCGCTTAAAAATAATCTACACAATTCTTACAAAGTTTTCATTTCATACAAACTCACTTTTATTGAAACAATCGATTTCCCAAATAACATGAGCGGGCCTAAAATAAGCAAACTCCAATTCAATTCAGGAATTAACTTCTGACCTTCAAATAATGGAGTAAGTTGTTCAGTCGTCCCGATTCTATCGAATTGATTGACGAATCAATTGAATCGAAATCAAATAACAACTCTCTATTACGAATTTGTGATAAAATATTCGCCACGAGAATACAATTGAGTTGTTCTTTCTAAGTTAATATCCGCATAGCTTAAAACTTACTAAGTCGACGCGGTTTACTGTATTATTTTACTCAATGAAAGCTACGCCCTTCATTATCATTGGGATATTAAAAGGATGTCATGTCACAAGGTAGCTGGGGGCTTATCACGAAGTTTAACAGTGATTGAAATAACTAAATGACAGAGATAGAGCTATATAGGTTACATGTTTGAATGTCGAAAGTTAAAATATCTACTGATACAATATCGATGTTCAAAATATCGAAAATTAAAATATCGACTGTATGGAAATATCGAAAGTTTATATTCCGAACCGAATCGGCCGATTCGAATTGTTTTATTTATTTTTTTCCAATCTACCAACGTTTTTTTTTCACTCTTACTGTCATACTACATAAATTATTTTTTTCGATTTTTTAACTAGTAGGTAGGTATTATGAACTTCGATGTAATAAATGTTGACATTGTGAACTTCGATATAGGGATTATCGACATTTTTAAATATTCGATATTTTAAACACTCGTCATTTTAATCATAGACATTTATGCTTAAATATAAAAATTTTGGATATTTTAATACAGTCGATATTTTAATTTTCGATATTTTGAACATCGATATTTTATGATATTTAAACTTTCGACATTCAAATATGCCACCGCTATACAGTATGTATAGCTGCGTCCCTGTCATCAATCAACTGTCAAAGTGTACAATAAGGGCGCTGATTGGACAATCCCTAACACGACAATTCATGACTTTTATAAAGTTGATATAATGTGTATTACTGAACACTGGTTTGTGAAAGGTACTTTGTTACCAATAATCAGAAATTATACAATTGCAAGCACATTTATTAGACAGAAGGCAATTCGCGGTGGCTCACTTATATATGTATCTGAAAATTGTCATTTTAAGGAGCGTAAAGACATTGTAGCTTTGTCTGTTGAACGATGTATTGAATTATCTTGTATAGAGCTGGGGCAACATATAGTCATCTGTGTATACAGACCTCCATCGGCTGATTATAAAATGTTTGAGACAATTATGGAAGAAGTCATGATGAAAGTCTTCAACACCCCGAAATCTTTGATAGTTTGCGGTGACTTTAATGTTAATTTAATTGAGCAGTCACCGCTCAGTGATAAGTTAAAAAATTTATTTCTTAGCTTCAATTTAAAGCATCTTTTTAACCAGCCGACTAGAATCACTAGCTCATCAGCAACCTGCTTGGACAATGTGTTTTGCAACTGTGAACCTGAGAAAATTGCAATCTTTGATAAACTTGGCTCCGACCATCTGGGACAGAGTGCCACATTTTCATGTAAAACATCCACCAAAGGTCAAGAATACACATACAGGCCCATTACAACCAATCGGGTTGAACAGTTTGTGGATATCATTGACAAGCAACTAATGAACCTAATATTTTCTGAGGATCCCGATGACCTATGCAGCACTTTATCTCAAATATTGAGTGCAGAGTTCAATAATATTTTTAAATTTAAAACTATTACAAGAGCTGGGAAAATTCGGTTCGATGACTGGGCTACTCCTGGTATTTACAAAAGTAGAAATAATTTGTACAACTTATACTCACAAAAACAAATTAATTTACACAATACTAAATTCATAAATCACTTAAAACTATATTCCAAAACTTTTAAAGTGGTTTGTCAGACAGCAAAATCTTTGCATTTTAGTAGAAAAATTAAGCATGCTGATGATAAAATAAAAACAACATGGAAAATCATCAATACTGAAACTGGAAAAATAAAACAAAGAGACAGTAAGATCATCTTAAAAATTAACAATAAATTAATCATGGATAGTAATGAGGTTGCCAATACATTTGATGAGTTCTTCTCTCAAGTACCCATTACTACCACTCAGTCCATAAATTCTAGTCCCGCTGATGCTTATTCTATATTATCAAAGTGTGTAAATAAATGTGATACCTTGTTCCAGTTCAAACACGTAACTGCAGACTCAATTGTGAAAACATTTAAAATGCTCAAACAAAAGAAAACCGAGGACCTGTGGGGAATGTCAACCACAGTTCTCAGTTACATTATTACTGTTATTAGCCCATACTTAGCTTTTATTTTTAACAGATGCGTTGATCAAGGTGTCTTCCCGGATTTGATGAAAAAAAGTAAATTGATTCCTTTATTCAAATCAGTAAACAAAAATGATCCATCTAACTATAGACCAATCTCTATACTACCGGCATTGAGTAAAATTTTTGAAAAAGTAATATTAGACCAGCTTTTAACACATTTTAACATGAATGATCTTTTAAATAGCAAACAATTTGGATTTACTAAAGGGCGTTCTACTACTGATGCAGGAATAGGTCTTCTTAAACATATATTTGATGCATGGGAGAAAGCACAAGATGCTATTGGCGTGTTCTGTGACCTATCAAAAGCATTTGATTGTGTCTGTCATGAAACACTAATTTACAAATTAAAATACTACGGTGTTGAAGGTAAGGCACTTGATCTGGTATCATCATACCTCTGTAACAGAACACAGATGGTTGAAGTCAATGGCGTCAGGTCATCTGGATCCCTCATAAAAATGGGAGTCCCGCAGGGATCGATCCTAGGACCTTTTTTATTACTAGTTTATATCAATGATTTACCGTCATTCGTACAGAACCTATGTGATATTGTTTTGTTCGCAGATGATACTTCCTTGATATTCAAAATAGATAGGACTACACCTAACTTTGACGATGTAAACAAATCAATAACACAGGTTCTGAATTGGTTTACAACCAATAACTTATTGTTAAACGCAAAAAAAACTAAATGTATTAATTTCTCTCTACCAAATGTAAAAAAGGGTATCCTAAATAGAAGTATATTAATAAATGATGAACCATTAGAACTTGTTGAATCCACAACATTCTTGGGCATCACCCTGGATTCAAAGCTTCAATGGGGTTCTCAAATATCGGTTCTAGCAGGTAGGTTAAGCTCCGCTGCATACGCAGTACGTAAAATTAGATTTTTAACGGACGAAGCCACTGCAAGATTGGTCTATTTCAGCTACTTCCACAGTATAATGTCTTATGGCATTTTATTGTGGGGGAAAGCCGCTGAAATCCAATCAATATTTGTTTTGCAGAAACGAGCTATTCGCTCTATATATAGTATGAGGTCGCGAGATTCACTTCGTGAAAAATTTAAGGAAATTAAAATTCTAACAGTGGCATGTCAATACATTTATGAAAATATTTTGTTCATACGCAAGAATATAAATGATTATAAGAAAAGGTCTGATGTACATAATTTTAATACAAGACATAAAAATAGATTAATTATACCTAATTTCAGACTGCAGAAAGTTAGTGGTTCATTCATGGGGAACTGTGTACGCTTTTACAATAAGCTACCTAAAGATATTGATCAATTGCCTATGAGCAAATTTAAAATCTATGTAAAATCCAATTTGATGAAAAAATCATACTATACAATAGGTGACTATATGGATGACAAAAATGCATGGCCTGAATGCCCCAAGTTCCAAGAACAAATATAAATTGTATTATAATTAATAATATATTGTTAAAATATTAAAGCTGACATGTACAATTAATTTAAAAAAAAAAAAAGATAAAATGACAAGACAAGCCCCATAGAGTTTCTTGGTGTTTCTTCTCTGATGGGAGTATTTCCGAAACACCGGTAGATTCAACAGCCATTCAGTTTTCCCCTTTTGTCCGCAGATTTTCTTTCTAGGCTTGCCATTTTTATTTAAACAATATTATGCAGCTGACAGACGGACTATCAGTTCCATTTGGATCATGATATGTACTGTGATCGGTATGCGTTTCTCTATGTTGTGTTTCACTATTTCACTTTTTTATTTTTTTTATATAAAAATTGTCTGAAGTACTGAAACACACACTTACATGTATGGTTGGTTTTAACCTACTTTAATTTTTTCTAAATATTCTGACGTAAACGATTGGATGACAGCTGAATGGTTCATTACTTTTTTTTTCTAATTCAAAGCGTTAAATTCTGCTTTTGCTATGCTTACTTGATAATTGGTTATGATTTATTTTATGATTTATGATTTTGACGTGTATATGTGCGTATATTTATACTGCCTACATACTGAATAAATGCTTTGATTCTTTGATTCTTTCTTTGATTCATAACAGTATGAATTAATGAATGAATGAATAGGTAATACTTTATTGCACACCAAGAGTATTTTATTGTACTATATTATGTAATATATAAATAGTATTTATATGTAATAATATAGGTATTTATTGTAGGTATATTTATGTATTTTTACAAAATAGTTTTATGACCACCGCCATCCATTATGTTCTATTTTAAACCTCTCCATGCATGGTTTTCTGGAAGAGATCGCTTTGAGCGATAAGACCGCCCATTGACACTATTTTTAACAAAAATGTATTAGTACTAAGTTTCTTGGTGTTCAATAAAGAGTATATCTATCTATCTATCAAGAACAAAAAACAAACAAAAGTGACAGAAGAACATAACATTTACATTGTTATGTAGATGTATGTATATATACATATATATATATATATATTATGATGATCACATCAATTTTTGATTGTTATATTTATTTATTTGCACTGTATTTATGTTACGCATTGTACCACCGGCAACTTCTTTTAACAATTCTGTCCATACAAAGGTTGTCTGGCAGAGATCGCTTCAAGCGATAAGACCGCCCATTGTATTACCTATAATATAAATAGCTTAACTTAACTCTGTTATTCTTGTAATGTTGTACAATAAAGAATTTTTCTATTCTATTCTAACATAACATATCGGTAGTACAATGGGCGGTCTTATCGCTTAGAGCGATCTCTACCAGACAACCTTTGGATGAAGAGGATTTCTAAATTATAATATTGCGGGGGTGTGCAGCTATAAGTTAACATATATATGAATATACTTAAAATTAATACTTACACATATACACAAAAATAATACATAACATAGATACATATACATTGTAACTAAGTAGATATTATTAAAATAGATACATATACCTTAATAAATAAGTTATAAAATCAACTATGGGAAAAATAGTGTTTAAATATCATATTTTTAAAAGCTTGTGGAGATTGGGCTTGTCTTATTGTTGCAGGAAGTTCGTTCCATAGGCGGACAGCTAGCATGGAATAAGATTTTTTGTAGTAAAGTGACGTGGAGTGATGTTGAGGTAGGAGTATGAGTAGGAGTATATTTCTTTACTCATGTGGTATGTGTTTCAGGCATACTCGTAACTGTACTGAGTTTATTTTGCGACAGGACTAACGCGGTAACGCGACGTTATTTCCTGATAATTTATTTTTTCCTTTTTATTCCTTTAATGGAGTCCTATCTTAGGATAAGTGGTCGTTTATTTAGTTATATATACGGTTGAGTGGTTGACGTTTATCAAGCGCAGCGAATCTTTCCGAAAATATTTACTTTACATAAAAGTTGATGAGTTCCCTTTACATATACATGACTGGGAAATAGGTTATTATAGTTTGGTAAATATTGGCTTTTAAACACTGTTTTGGGTTTTTTGCCGAGAAGTGCCGCATACGATTTGGACGTGAACATTTATTTGAACAGTTATAATAGTTTGAAAACTTAATATAAACACACTCTTATAAACAATTAAAATGAACTGAACATTTCAATATATAAGACTAGTCAAGTATAATCAGATGAGCCTAAACTTGGTAATCGCTGAAGAGTTCAACTATCCACCATCAGATCAGCTCCAAGATACCAAATTATAATATTGATACGATGATAAGTATCTCCAGAGATATGGAGATAAATACCTCAAACTTAGTACTGAAAATGACGAGTGTCGCATTTGATGTTGGTTTATTCGATTTGTAAACGATCTTAAATTATTGAAAGCTATATAAATTCTAGGAGGCAGGTAGATTTGCTTTGCACCAATCGTTAAGAGCGCGCAAAGTTACTATAGTAACTTTTTAAATATAATTTTAAATAAAGGTTAGCGTATGCCATATTACCATATCTCGCCTGGTGGTAAGCGATGATGTAGTCAAAGATAGTGAACATGCTAAGCCTAGAATACACTGACTCTAAAGGGCTATGTATTGCCGGAACACCGTAAGGTTATGGCGGCAGATTTTCCCTTGATGGTGCTAAGCTACTTTTCAGTCAGGAGAAACATCGAAATAATGTGCTCGTGCCATTTGTGTAAACTTATATGCATGTATAATAGATGCTATAGAATATATATTTGTATATAGCTAAGGCAGCCAATACGAGTCATTTGGCACAGGGCATCTAACCCATCTGGAAAATGAACACTAATCGATTTCATGGCGAATATTGTTATCCGACTATATATATAATTTATAGACTATATATAGACTATATATATATAAATAAACTTGTAATTACCTCATATATACTAAAATATGCGAAAGATGTTCACATTCTAAATGATTTTTTTTAAATGTGAGTCTGTATATTATATTAAAATAATATTTAATTATATATTCATTAAAATAAACTGACGCTACGCTCGTAGATAGAATATCACGTGGTTCGTACTACCAACCGGGCAAAGACATGTCGCGAAACGATTCGCTAAGTTCCGGCATGATGGTCGGTGCCAGCCACTATAGAAGACAGTTTGGGATAGTTGCACTAAGTGGATAAAACTAAAATAAGTTGCCCTGTGCCTCATTTTATTGCCATCTACCATTGGAAATGGTATATTGGGAGAATTCCATCAATCAAAGCCAAATCATAGTCAAAGGTATACAAATAAGTTTATAGTACAATCTGCTTGCTTATCTTAATACTATAAGAATATTTGTCCTGACATACTGTATACCGACTGACTGACTTACTTAGACACAACGCACAGCCTAAAGCGCTGGTCGTAAAGGCTTGAAATTTGGAGGGTACATTTGTATTCCCTATTTAATTAAATACATGTTTTTAGGCTTTTTCGAAATTCCACCCGAAAAAGGGTGAAGTAGGGTGACAAAGTCTGAAATCAATATTGTTTTCGATTGCGCTGAATGATAATTTGACGTAAGTATCTGCTAAGAAAGGATTTTCCAAAATTCACCCCTTAAGGAGAAGGAAGGGGGGTTCAAAGTTTGTATGGTGAAACAAGATTAGATAGTCTGTTATATTCGATACTTTACATAAGTATTTCTGTAAATAAATAAGTAAATACGCGTTGCAGGATTTTTCGAAATTTCACCCCTAAGAGGGTGAAGTGGGGGGGTAACAAAGTCTAAAAATTAATATGGTTTTCGGGTTGTATAAAATGAATCCCTATTCCCCTTAGTCACGCGATAACTTGAAAACGGGTGGACCGATTTGGCTTATTCTTTTTTGATGTGTTTTTATGACATAAAGGTTTTTACGAAAGAAAATAAGTTTATAACACGGGCATAGCCGCGAGGCATTTCTAGTCTCCTATAAAAAAAAATTTGTATTTATAAACATCACAAGCATAACGCAAACTAAATAAAGCAAAAAATTCGCGGTCCTTTGAAAAAGTATTCTAAAAATTAAAAGTACATTATTCAAAAGCAAAAATCCGTTTGGTGAACCTCAATACAGAGAAAAGTTGTGAAACTCCTGAAAAACATATATGGTCGGCTGAAATGATAAAAAATATATGAGGGAATATTTTTAGGGTTCCGTAATTTATTAAAAGTCAGTTAAAAATCTTTGTAGATTTTCAATTTTAATAATATGGATTGTGTTGTATTTGATATCATTATTTTTCAAAAAGGACTGTTTTTGAAAGAAATAAAATTCAGATAGATTCAAATTACAACATTCAAAATGGAGACTCATTTCGTTTCCTGTGCAGTACAATTTTTAAGGATTACTTTCCTACGACTGTAAATGTAAAATTATAAGTCTAAGTCTACGTTGCGCAAAGAAAGCAAAACGATCTCTTAATACTTTTCTTTTATATCAACTTAAATTACTTGTGCAAACTAAACGTCTTGTCATTCAAACCATTTATTTATAAAATTCATCCAAGATACGGGACCCTCAGTACCAATTCGAGTTAGGCTCACACTTGTCCTTTTATTATTTAAATATGTGGGGTCGTAAGCAATGTATGCGACCTATTCAAGGGCTTTTTGCGCTGTTAACCTTATACTTTACGTGGAAACATAAAAGAGTATATGCAAATGTAAATGACAAAAACAAAAAAGGTTTTTGAAGGATCTTTCAATGTTTTTATGAATGTGTAGCTCTGGAAGTGTTAGAGCTGAATGACTTATGTAAAATATTATACTGCTTTGAGTTCAAATACAAGCAAAAATTATATCGTTTTGAGGAGAAGGGTGGAGCCTTCTTAAAATAACTTCTAACAACCCTATTAAATTAGTGTGATTACGATGCTTAAGTCCCTAAAACCACGTATAGTCACTGCCCAAAGACTATTCCCATTCATTCATAATCTTAAACTCTCTGGGTATAAAACGGCAATAAAGTTTATAACTTTTACACCCTGTGTCGCCGGTAGTCTAGGTTCGTTGCGTTAGGGTTCACTAAGGGTCGTTGGCAGTGCTGCTGCGTAAATGAATATTTGAAATTAAATTTTGACTCTTGGAATGAAGGCGGCGTCCACAGTCTAGACACTTAAGATACAATTACACCTTGGGAAAGACTAACTCAATACTGTGACCCCAGACCACGAGAGCCTTTGAGGTTTACACCTGAGCGAAACCTCTATAAATGTAAATTTACAAATGCAACTCAAAGCCTGCGAGATACAATTTCAAACCAAAATACTCATATTACAAAAATTAATATAGATTTCATCAAAAAAATATTTTATAAAAAAAAATACTCGTTAAAAGTGAACAGATATTTCGGATCGGAGCTTTGAGAGAATGTGCGTATCACAAACCGAACGTTATTTTTTTTATTTGAAGAATAAAATGTTTCCTCTAACTCGTTCCCGAAAAAAGTTTGATAGTAAATCAAAAAGAGACCGATACATTAGTGCAGTTCAGTCGAAACGTGCCATAGATCGTTTGAATTACACAAAGCATTCGTCTCTGCGGCAGAAACTCGTTCCTAAAGCAATAAATTCTGATTACAAACGGGTCGACTGCACTCGAGTGCAAATTCTCATTTAGATTTCCTTCATTTTATTGGAAAGCCTGCCTTTTATATTTAATTCTGCATTGTGTCGGTTTTATTTATATTATTAAGCGAGTTTTTTTTTATCTGATAGGCTAACTTCCAATATCTCGCCCGGTGGCAAGCGAAGATGTGGTCGAGGATGATGAACACGTTAGGCCTAAGATGATCTGACTCTCAAGGACTGTGCTGTTAGCACGTAAGGAGCTGTTAATGCGCAGACCGTTGCAGCGATTTGCGGATTGTTTTTGTTGCGCCATTATTTCGCGAGTTGTGTTTAAACTGTAATGACGTCATAATTTGTGGAGAAACTGCCATAATATCCATATTAATGATGTTGAGACATGTAAATCTGAGAGGCGATCACTTGGGTAGGATAAGTCTGATGTAAACGTATTTTTCTATATCTTAGGAAAAACAAAAGACGTCTTCATTATACTTTCATCTCTCAGCAGGAAATTGCCATCCTGTCACGCGAGCTCGGGCACGGTGTAGCGATGATCAAACACTCTCATCCTTACCTTTGCTTTATCGTTGTTTACTGAACATGTTATTAATGTGTACGCTCGAATCCTGAGGATATTTTTTGACAAAGAGAGCGGAAATACATTTGAATAAATCCCCAAAGGGCGTTCACGACGTTCAAATCAAAACGTGTTGCTGGCTTGACATTTGTGTAAGTCTACGATATATAAATCACAAGGCAGAAAAAGTAACTGTGTTATAAAAATTACCCAACAAAAGTAGTGTCCAGCGCGTCATTAGTCAGACATTAGTCTTGTTTGACTCAACTGTCATAACAGACATTTCAGCATATGCGCGAACCAATCCCTGCTTTTGTTCCGAATTTAAATCAATCTCCAAGCCAATCATTTGTAACTTCGAAAGTGATTCTTATTTTGAATCTACGTCGTTTTGGTTTCAAGGAGGGACACTTTTTGTTCGAAATTTGTTCTGAAATAGACTTCCTGACTTATGATTTATTCGTAGGTGTAAGTATATATTTTTTTATACTAGAAATGCTTTCGTTTGACTAATCTTACCTGGTTTTACTATACTGATTTATTCACTCGAGAATTGAATACCCCAATTTGAAGGTACTTATCGGGAATCACAGAATCAGAAAGAAATTCCATTCCCTAGCGGCATGAACGGATTATTTTGAATGGATATTGAATGTGGAAGTGAATTTCCTTTGTAAGAAAATATGGTCCATACATATGTACTATGACTACACATTTGGACGAAAAAGTTTAAAGGATGAAAAGGTTTGAAATTATAATACAATATTATTTTATACTAGCTAAAAGCCGAGCTTTGTGAGGGCTCGCGTAGTTTTTCTGCCTGGTAATAATTTTTAAGGCAGTTTTTTTTAAATATTGAATGGCGAATCTGCCCGACATGGCAAAAAATCTGCCAAACCACCAACCACTCCAATAAATGCATAAAATTTGCCATCAAATTAATGAATTATGGCATAAAATAAGGCATAAAAATAAAGTTTACCTTCTCATTCAAACTATTACAAATTTCCAACCAAATAAATGCATAATAAAAATGTTATACTTTAAATAGAAACAGAAAATTGTCAAAATTCTATTTATATTAGAAAATTTATAAAGATCCTTGAAATCTGCCACTTTTTCAACCGACTTCCAAAAAGAAGGAGGTTCTCAATTCGTCTGTATGTTTTTTTTTTCTTTTTTTTGTGTGTATGTTATTACGCGATTACTCCGTCAATAGGGAATATGCATGAAGCTTAGATTTATTGGAAATAAATTTTTTTCGATTCTTTGTTGTCCTGGAGTTATATGTAAAACCTTTTTTTTTATTTAATTTCATTTTATTTGCTTAAAATAATAAATTAAAAATGCAATTTAAACGCGGGAAATTTAAGTTTGTAAAACAGATCACCATTGATCGAATCGAAAGTAGACGTCATTTTGCACTACTCCACGTGATAGAAACATTGAGCGCGGGAACATAAAAATAAATGTATGGTGTTCCAAATATTGTGTTTGCCGCGTATTATTGTGCAAAAATGTATATTACTAACCATTTAATATAGATAAAAATGAGTACGAGATTAGAGAAACTGTATAATTTAATAAAAACATGCCATTGGCAAAATACAATAATCGCGCGGAGTCTTAGTTAAAGAAAAAAAAGCTAGTTTGCTTCAAGCGGCGTGTGTCTGACGTAAGTGCATGACGTCACAATGCATTACCAAAGACCCCGAGAAATGATGGCGTTTAAACTGCTCAAATTTATTTGTATATTTAAATGTTTATTTAAAAAATAATAAGACTAATTCCAGCAGTATTTTATTTTTTTATTATGTTAAATGAATGTAATGAGTGAAATAAAAATTAAGTAATTAATTAAATTAATTAATATATTTAAAAAAAACATGCATATTCCCTATTGTGAACCGATTCGTATAATTCTTTTGTAATCAGTAGAGTACGTTTTCAAGGTAGTCCCATTGTAATTTCATCGAGATCTGATTAGTATCTCCTGAGATATGACGATAAACGTCTCAAACTTGCTACTGAAATTGACTCGCGGGGCATTGAAGTCGGTTGTTTTAGTTTTTAAACTATCTTAATTATGGAATCACAGAGTTAAAATGTAGGTCCCAAATCTGCCTAAATGGCAGAAATCTGCCACATTTGGCACACTGATACCAGACGTCATTTGGATGACATTCTTTAGATTCCCAACAGATGGCTTTAGTAACCAAACATTATGTTCGCAGCGAAGTTAATTCTTTATTATTCTAACGGATGGCGTTAGTAGTAAAATAATATTCTATCCTAGAAATAAAATTGTTAATATTCATTTTTAGGTACAAACGGAACCCTATTACTGAGACTCCGCTGTCCGTCTGTCTATCTGTCTGTCTGTCCATCTGTCTGTCTGTCCGTCCGTCAGTCTCCAGGCTGTATCTCATGAACCGTGATAGTTAGACGGTTGAAATTTTCACAGATGATGTATTTCTGTTGCCGCTATAACAACAAATACTAAAAACAGACCAAAGTTAAAAATTGAAGGAAATGGGGACCCCATTAAATAAAACCGTTTAAGTCGAGTTGAACTCGCCCATTGAGACCTCTAAATTATATGAGCGCTCATATAACTCAGAGGTCTATTTTAATTGGCGAAACTATGTATGTATGGGCACACCCTTTAAACTTTTTTTTATTTATAAACTTTTTTTATTTTTAAACTTTTTTTATTTTTTGGAATTTTTCCTTTATTTGTGCTGTAATTGCTTCTTGCCAAATTTCATGATTCTAGATCAACGGGAAGTACCTTATAGGTTTTCGACCCAAAACCTATAGTATATGCGAGTATATATAGTATATGCGATATATATGTGCGTCGGACTCGCACACTTAGGGTTCACGCGTCCGACTCGCACTTGGCCAGTTTATTTTTAATGGTAATAAAATGATATTTTTTTACTGATAACACATCTACATGTAAATTTAAATTACTATGTTAAAGCAAAAATTCAATAGGCGTGATAGTTTTTCAGTAAAATGCACCACAAAAGTGCTCAGGTTGTGGGATAGTGTTAGGGCTCGCTTCGCTCGCCCTGATTATATTAAACGATTACTAGATTTTTTATATCGGATACATTTCGGTGAATGTTTCACCCAACTGCACGAACTTATCAACATCACCTATTTTCAATCGGACAACCAGACGTGCTGATACGCGCCACCTACATGGTGGATATTCTTCAAACTGCACAGAGCGATTTGGTTCAACCTTCATCATACGTAAAGCCAGGGATTGGAACTCCTTGCGTGAGTCTGTGTTTCCGGCAAAGTGCTACTGGAGGTCTTCAAGTCGCGAGTGAATGGGTATCTTTTAGCCAAGCGTGCTACAACGTCGACCACATCGTCACTTACCATCAGGTGAGATAGTGGTAAAACTTGACTATAACGAATAAAAGATAAATAAATATTGATATCCAATAAGTTGATTTGGTTTTAAACAAATCCGTTCTTTCAAATACTGTACAAAGATACGTAATACAGTACTATTAATTATTCTGTGACAGAGTACAGGTACTTGTACTATTATTTATTCTGTAGTAATAACTTTTTAAGTCCAAGGGAAAAATGGAATACTAAATGGCCTGTTTATACCTTTAACGTTAGTTGAGAGAGATAAGTTTACTTCCCGTCAGAGTGCTAACAACAGTTTAGTGCCGTGGTTCAACAATTTACTTCTCTAGTTTTGGGAAGTTGGCAACTCTAATTAGGTTTACTGAAGCAAAACTTTTAAGTTAAATAAATTAAATACAATGTTATTTCAGATGGAGTTTAGATAGCCCTTTAGATAGTACAACGTGCAACGCTTAAGCAAATGCTTAAGCGTGACAAAACGTAAGCAAATCTCTAACAATGGTATCGTAATCATAGTAATTCGCTAACGAGCGTGATAAAAAAAAAATTAAGAGGTAGTACTCGTGTAGGCCATAATACTTCACGTAATTTTCCTGATAAAAAATTAAAAATAACTAGACAATTTATGCTATAGTCTGGCCATAACTGCTGTACACTCCCTGAGGTATGCGCGCGGCGAGACGGGGGGGACGCGGGTATGCGCGCGGCGAGACGGGGGGGACGCGCTCCGTCAGTCTGCCTCTGTTTCCCCGGCTCCCACCTCGCCGCGCATACCTCAGGGAGTGTACAGCAGTTATGGCCAGACTATACCATACTTACATGTTTAATGTACTGTGAAACTACTATGCGCTATGCATCGAGGTACGTAGTACATTCATATCGATGGCGCTATGCGGACATTTACGCAGACCAACAATTCTACTTTAAAATTCTATTCTCTACCAAAAAGCCAATACTTTAACAAAAGTACTTCATTTTGATTTATGAAAGGAAAAGTTCAACGAAGAGAATTTTACAAATTGACGATAATTTAATGCGGTCTGTCGATCATCAAGAATCTACGAAAGTTTAAGCGTGGTATACAACCAGCAACGAACATTAAAATTTAGTACGGTTGACATTTGTTCAAAATCTATGACGCACTCTTATTGGCTAGCCGCCGTCATAGCGTATACATGACGTAATCTGATAGGCAAGCCGCCGATACAGCTTATACAAAACCACCTTTATAATTCTCTTAGGATTACTGCTCTTTAATGCTTAATACTATATGGTATGTTAGGTAGTATAGAAACCCACATTTGCTAACATAGTAAGCGTCGAATATGGTGAGATTCAGCTAGACACCAGACAAGAAAGGAGACAATGTACTCAATTAAAATATGTATGTTCTTAATTAAATAATTAATTTTAATATTTTTAGTTTCGTATCTGTAAAGGAAAAAAGGAACCCTTCCTATAAGATCACTTTGTTGTCCGTCTGTCTGTCTGTACGTCTATCTGTCAGTCTGTCTGTCTGTCTGTCAAGACCTGTACTCGGGCCTACGGTATCTCTAAGCTGTGAGAAATAAAACGTGTAAGTCAACGCGATCAAAAGATAAAAGACCGTTTGAGTAACAATTTTTCACATATTTTGCAATTTCAAAAGGGAATCAAAACCTATAAGGATACTTCCCGTATACCTAGAATCAGGAAGAAAAAAGGTCTTGAAGCACTTAAATCTTATGATAGACTTAGAACGCGGCTTATTGGACTGGTCCGATCGTGAATAGCAGCCTTAATATGAAGTTCCTTGAGAAATTTCGGAGTCAAATATCAGAAATGGATGGAATTAAAGCTCTGCAAATAATCCTAACAATGAACGACATTGAAAGCAATCGATTTGGAAACGGGAGGCATCCAAACGTAAATCTATAAACGAATGTATTAATTTAATGGGCATCCTAAAAGGAAAATACCTACATGGACCTAACTTTCAACTTCACTCAGCTTTAATTAGATTCTTGGAGTTGGATTTTAAACTTTATCGGGACTGTTATTTTAATCCCTGGAGCGAAATTAAACAGACTACAGTTTAAAAGTTGCCAATTAAAATTTAAGGTTTTTATCGTAGCCTTACTGTTAAGTTTTGAAACCGCTCCAACTTATTTTTAAGTATTATTTGTGTTTTATACTATACTATAACTATTCAAATTGTTTCAATGTTTATAATACTAATCAATTAATTTATGAAAAACTGCCCTGTAAACTAACTTTACTAAATAAATATATATACATTAAGATACAATTTATATTAAACTGTTGCACTAGCTTACTTCTGATGACTTTGAATTATAATAATTAAGATAGTTTAAAAACCAAAACAACCGACTTCCATGGCCCGCGAGTCAATTTCAGTAGCAAGTTTGAGATGTTTATCGTGATAGATCTCTGGAGATTCGTATAAGATCTCGATGAAATTACAATGGAACCACCTCAAAAACGTACCCTACCGGTTAAAAAAAGAATCATTTGAATCGGTTCACAATTGACGGAGTAATCGCGTAACATACAAACAAATAATAAAATAAAACATACAGACGAATTGAGAACCTCCTTCATTTTGGAAGTCGGTTAAAAATCTAATAACAAATTTGAAGTGTGTTGTCACAGAGTAAGCTAAATAAGGTTTATTTTTACTGCCACCTCAGGGAATTGATGCTAGCTCGATATTCTTACTTGCCAATACATTAGTGGAACCACTATTATTTATTCTGTGGTGGTACTTACTTCCCAAAGCTTTATCGACAGCAGCGATGAAGGCTTTGTAATCTCAAATTTTTGTATCATTTCTAAATCTGTATAAACAATTTGGTCCCATAATGCGTTCACAGAAACATGACCTAGAGAAACTGCTGATAGTGGGACAAATGCAGGGAAAACGACCTAGGGGTAGAATATCAATTAGATGGTCTGACAGTATCAAAGAGGCAACAGGAGAAACTCTTCAGAAAACAATTGAACTGGCGCAGAACAGGGAGTAATGGCGAAATATCATATCTACATATGGTCACGATCCTCATTAGTGAGGGAACGACAAAGAAGAAGAAGAAGAAGAAGATAAAGCTGAATAATTTCATTAATACAAGCTACTGTACAAAGTATGCCTGTGTTCTTTATCTACGTACACATTTTTAAAACTAAACCACAATTACATTATTTTAATGCTTTTGTGGTTCAATTAAAAAAAAAAAATGTTATTGAATATTTCTAAAATTCTGTAAAAGTAATTATTGAACCTAAAGGATAATATTTATCTTTGTATATGTATCCTATTTGTTAACCATTTTATGAATCACTTTGATATTTATTATTTTTATTAACTTCACTGAGTAATATTATTACTGAGTATAATATATCTTGATCATGAATTGTGTTATTCGCAACTTTACTACTTAAACTACTTAAACTAGCGACCCGCTCCTGCTTCTCACGGGTAAAGTATATATGCCTACATTTGTTGCATCAGTTTGCTGCGTCGATAACGAATAAACATATTTAATAATCATCGTTATATTGCAACCTAATGTACACAAAACCTTACCGAACTGTTGTTTTGAGTTTATCGCAAACAAACAGACGCGGCTGGGGATATTGTTTTATAACATAAAGTTTTTTTTAAATATCTTATAGGCTAGCGTTTGACCACTATCTAACCTGTTGGTAAGTGATGATGCAGTCGAAGATAGTAAGCACGCTTGGCCTAGAATGGGAACTGGCTCTCAAAGATAGCTGCCGGAACACATTAGATGTTTGGCGACAGATATTCTAACTTGAGAGTGGTAGCTGTCTAGACGACGTAGTCACGGCGGGATTGAACTCGGTGCCTCTGGCATTCAAGCCGACCATTCGCGCACTTACACCACCAGGCCCTCAAATCGGTTTAAAAATAAGCACATAATGCTCGCCGCATGAAACGCTGCTGGCAGAGAGTAGTATCACAGTGCTTCACAGTAGTTATGCTTTTTGGCGAAGCGTCGCACCGTCTTTGGCGAGTTTTTCGTACCCGCATCGATAAATTAATTTCCTACCTTGGTGCGTTAGTGTTCACGAAATTCGTTATCAACTAACAAGATTCTGATGAAACAAGATTCCAATGCATAGTATATTTCAAAAACTACATGGGGTTTTGATAATCATGGGCACGTATTTTATCTATAACCATGACAGAAAACAGAATCGTTTGCCTTAGAAACTGATCCGATACGACATACAGATTATAGGAAAGCTATAACGTGCAAAACTAATGCATGGCCTATAGCTAAAGAAAAATAGCATTTCTATTAAAGTGGTTAAGCTTCATATTCCGAGACTGACCTGCCATTCTGCGGACTGGGTGATGCTGCTCTCTCTCCTTGCACCAGGAACAGAGAACCTCGATCCGCGTCGAGAAGTATGGAGACATTCTGCAGGATCTTATGGCACAGCACTCGCACCTCAAGCTCATTGCAGATATCTTTCACCTGGAATAAAGATAGAAAGATTGAGTCTCAAGATTCGTCTATGCTACACTGCTAACTTTTATCTACGCATGCAAAACGTCAATATAAAAGAAAAATATTGTAAAAGATATATAATTATTAAAATAGTATCAAAACTAAAACAACCGACTTTCATGCCCCGCGTCAAATTCAAGTCAATTTCAGTAGCAAGTTTGAGACGTTTATTGTCATATCTCTCGAAATACTTATCAGATCTCGATGAAATTAGACTGGGACCACCTCGGAAACGTACCCTATCGATTAAAAAAAGAATCATTCAAATCGGTTCAAAATTGACGGAGTAATCGCGTAACATACACACAGAAAAATTATATAAATAAATAAAAAAAACATACAGACGAATTGAGAACCTCCTTCTTTTTGGAAGTCAGTTGATAAAATAGTCCGTCGCCTCTCATCTTGTAACGATACCGCCTCTTTTATTTTTTCAACCGAATTCCAAAAAGGAGGAGGTTCTCAATTCGTCTGTATGTTTTTTTTTCTTTTTTTTGTATGTATGTTACGCGATTACTCCGTAAATTGTGAACCGATTCGAATGATTATTTTTTTAATCGGTAGGGTACATTTCCGAGGTTGTCCCATTGCAATTTTATCGAGATCTGATAAGCATCTTCAGAGCTATGACGATAAAAGTCTCAAACTTGCTACTGAAACTGACTTGCAGGGCATGGAAGTCGATTGTTTTAGTTTTTAAACTGTCTTAATTATTATACTAGATAGGTAAGCATGTTTGAACACTATCTCACCTGATGTAAAATAGACGCCTAACTAGAATATACCGGGTTATCAAATATAATACACACATCTTAACGAACAAAACGAAATGTTAAAATTTAAATCCATGAAAGCTGCACATGTACAAAAATGTGTAAAAATAAATGTACCTACTAGTTTCCGAAACAAATGTATCGTGTCAGAAACTGTAAAAACTGTATATGTAACAACAGTTTACAAAACAAATGCTTCTCTTTAGTTTTGAATTCGTTTTTTAAAACAGCGAAAAGCGTCCAAAACATTAGTTCTCCAAATAAAGAATACATGGCTGTAAAACAAACATACAAAGCATCTAAGATTAACATACGAGTAGATAATATAAACTTTTCATTGTAGACAATAAAACTCATTTTTCCCTATCGCCAAAGTTTCGTACTTGGATATATAGTCAAAGTTCAAAGTACTATTCTATCGTTTACAATGCGAAGTGAGAAAGGCGTCCAGTCTTTGATAGCACTTCGTATTTATGACAATCAAAATGTCTGCGAAACTTTAAAAGTGCAAATTCGCTCAAATATCCCAGAGATATAAGCACCCATAAGAGTAGCTAGAATGCAAAATAAAATTTCCATATCCATATCGTATTCGAGATGCAGTCGCGTCATGTCAACAAACTTGAAATCGTCCTGTCCACCCACGTTACCAAATAGACTCACAATATCATTATATCGACAGAAACAAAGCTTTTGTTGTGAGAGACTGGTGCCTGAAATTGGTTTGAAAAAACCTGTAGTACAGGTCACCAGTGCCCTCCCGCGGATCGTAAAAATAACATTGTGAGCCTCATTAAAGTTATAAAGCAATTAATTTTAAGTGTCATGGTGAGAAGTTCAATGACGTCATATGCAATAGGCAAAGATTATTAGGCATTAGAAGCTTCTGAAGAGGCTACCTTCTTGTAATTTATTTTTAACCCCAGACACAAAATGAAGGATGTTGTAAGTTTGGCGTTTGCATCTACGTATTACCTTAGGAATCGATTTTTATATAAGCCCGGGATATGTCGAACTTTACGTTAGCAAAAAGCAAGAGTACAGTGCCACAAGTATAACTTGGCGGTGGTGGTTTTTGGAACTAATTATTTTAATTGAAACTGTGAGTTTGACGTTTGAGAGATTACCGCGACATTATTGTTGATAAATCTGCTACATTAAAATAGTTCAATAATTCCAAAAGTAATTAAAAGTGGTTTAAGAGAAACTGTTATCAAAGTACAAAGTAAAAGCACAGTGGCGCACAGGCACGCCAAGTTATACTCGCCGGACTGTAGAGTCTATTCTCCGTGGCAAAAAGCATTATGTTTTCTGTCAAAATCAAACGTCAATCTTATGTCATTTTCAAAGAGTTTCTTTTTAGGTTTTATTATGCCTCCACACGATTAGTGTATTTAGCCAGTGTCAAGTATTAATATTCTTCAAGTTTCCGTGAATTCAAGTCATAAAGATAGTTCAAAGTCACATTTCAGGTCAAGTTATAGTCTTAGTCTAGTCCAAGTCAAACCTTCAATAAAAGGTGTGGACTTTACTGAAGTTTTACAGTGGAATTTTGGTGAGAACGCAAATAGCATTTTTTGCAACATTGTGCTATTTCCCTTCACTCGCACACATTCAACGGAACTTAATGGATGATAATCCACATTTATTTATTACTCATTAGCTCGCGGAAGAACACAAGTTTTAGGAAAAAATACAATGAAAGAACACACACTTTTTCACGTTCCCGACAAAACCCAAAGAGTTAAATTATGTTTTCGGCCCGACCTACCTTTTGCATTCACATAAGCCAATTAGAGCGCACCATTTTAAATTTACGCTTATTGTTTCATTTGACGGTGTGTGTAGGCAAGCTTCGGTAACAGATAATATATGTAAATTTAATACATGCGTGCTTTCAGTATTTTAAGAGATGCGTTTATTTACCTACCCTCTTTGCCTATTGCATGTTTATGGAGTAAACTCCAGTCGTGCGTCGTAGCTGACAAACACACATACACACACACCTTCTTTTTTGTTTAATAGACGACTTAATCGAGAGTGTTCTCAGCTTTGTTTCAAGAAAATCTGTTCATCCGATTGAAGATTATTAGCTCATAATCTTCAATTGGCTGTTCAAGTTGAAAAGGCTATGAGAGCAAGTGGTAGGTCTGAATCGTAAACGAAGAAGCTTAGGCACTGTCCCGCACGAAAGTTTCCGTAGTCCACGAACATCATTTCCGAACTAATTTCCTCTTATATCATCCCGCGTCCAGCATGACTGACATAACCAACAAGGAAGTGTCATGTTTTATATGCGACAGAAATATTAACCTACGTTCCCACATGACTCATATTATTATATATATATATTCATTTATTTTCATATAGGTACTACAGTACACTTATGTTCGTCAAATGTAGATACAATCGTTATAAAAATAAAACAACATGGAAAAAAATACGATAATACACACAAAAAAATTAAGCTATATAAATAAAATCATTAATAAATTACCATACATTATAATAAATATGTCAATACATCAATTGTAATAATTTATGTCAATAGTGCAAAATTAGTGCTTTTGCAAAGCATAGGCAAAATAATTTATCAGGCTTTAGCAATTTTAAGCTAAGCTTCCAGTAATTTTTTGAAAATTAAAACATTTTCACGCAAATTGTCCCAAAGCTAAAGGTTTCAGAATAAATCGAGTACATACACAAAAAATATTTTTTTTCTATGCCCTAAACATGCATAACCTCTCTTTTGGAGTAATTAACCGACTTCAAAAAACGAGTAGGTTTCTCAATTCGGCCGTAATTATATATATTTTTAATTAATTTTTTTTTATGTTTGTCCGCGGATAACTTCGTTGTTTATTAACCGATTTTGATTTTTTTTTTGAAAAGGAGATATTCCAAGTGTAGTACCATGGTAATTTCACCGAGGTCTGATAAGTATCTCCAGATATATGGAGATAACACCTCAAAATTGGTACTGAAAATTAATAGCGCGGCATTTGAAGTCGGTTGTTTTAGTTTTTTAAACGATCTTATTTAAAAACAAGCATTGTACATTGAAATAATATCTCTCGTAAAAGTAAAAGCTTTTACATTTAATTGAAAGCGTAATTACAATTTATAAGCCAATTCGAAATTTACATTTGCGTTTATTTTCATGCAAATGGCCATAATAAAGAGTTTTCACATTAGAAAATTTATTAATTAGTCGTAAATTGTTTGTGTGATATTTAATAGCACACTAAACAGGTAGCTTTTAAAATAAACGCATTTACATCATCTTGCGCTGTAGTTTTTGTAGCGGTAGGACTTCTGCTAGTCCGCCTGGGGCGGTACCACCACTTTGTCAATTAATTTTCAGCCGTGAAATAGGAATGTTTTTCGGTTGAAATGGCAAGGTGTCCAGTGAAATTACAGGGCATGTGAGACTCGACATCTTTATGTCTCAAGGTAACAGGCGCAGTGCAGTGACATGCAAAGTCTGGCAGTCCAGAATGTTGCATGCCGCTGTATCTGTAATAGGTAGACGTCATCGCTTACCATCAGGCGAGCGTCGTGCTTGTCCTGTTATTTATATCATTTAAAAAATGTGTAGTCACATAAAATGTCTATTGCTACGCTTGGCTCAGTTACGTTCAGCGTAGCGTTACTTGCGTAGCAGTAGAGTTATTACTTTATTTCGCTCTATAATATAATTAGAAATAGTATCTATACAGCGCATACTCGCAGCTTAATATAAAGTCTTAAGCTGTGACAACATAAAAAAACCTATTCAATATAGTAAATTTACTTATGTGACATGACCTTATGACGTTATTTTATATAATTTTTATTCTAGTTAGGTAGTTTTTAAGTTATATAAATATATATACTATATGTAAATAACATACTCTAATTTTATGCATTACTAGTATATTTGTTGCTCAAGAAGGTCTCGCTATAGACGCAGTATATGAAGTATTATGGAGGACATCAGCCGTCTGCGTAGCAATGCATAGTAACATACTGAGAAAAAGCACTACGTAGGTTAGTAAGCTGTGTGCTTTGTACAAGCAGCGGTGGACTATTTTATTAAAACTTTTTAAGGAACCCATTACGTTCCCTATTGGCATAGAAAAGATAATACTACTACGTAGTATTGGTGAAAAACTATCATAGTTTTGTATTAACGTATAAGCAGCATACGTTCATGTCTATAGAATGCGTTCTAAAAGTCACGTCATCTTTATCATAGCGTAAAATAGCCAATAGCTTATTCACCAAATTACTCCTATACCAAATTGAAATATTTATAACAATATTAGTAATTAACTTAATTTCGTGGATTTCTAGTTATCTAAGATCTTATAAGAAATGATTAATTATCTTCTATTTGGATGGTATCCGAAGCTCCCGTTGACTGAGAAGGCGAACGTTATGGATGTGCCTCGCAGTCGTCGTCTCAAAACTTAATCAATCAATAGGGCTTATATATTATGATGTCATTATAAGAGGGATCATTAAGGAATCGGTTTATTAATGGCATCTTGGCAGACTGTATACTCATTAGTTTATTGACCGATGACAAACAGGATCAGGTTCTTATATAGATTTTTTTTAATCCGATATTTTTTATTTCGGTCACAATTTGCGACAGTATGCGATTACTTAAAGGATGACTGAAAGTGTCGAAGTGAAATATTAGGCGTTTGATTTTAAATTATAGTTTAGATTTTTTCTTACAGGACACGGAGACTGTCTAATGCTAGCTGGCTCAGTATGGTGAAGCACATACATCTAAAAATATTTTTAGATGCTATAGTACCTCGTCATAGAAAGACACACCGCCCTCATTGCTGTAGCGTGTAATTGGAGAGGCCTATATGCAGCAGCCAGCAGTGGACATACTGCAACAAACTGAATCCAAAGTCCTTCTATCATCATCAGCCTATACTATGGCTGAAGCGTCATCACTTACCATGGGGCGAGCGTTTAGTATTGTTGTTGTCTTATTTTATTAATTTTAATAGTAATATTCATCAGTAAGTTATAAAATGAGTCACATATATTTAATACTAGGCTGACCCGGCGAACTTCATACCGCGAATATAAATAAACTGTCCAAGTGCGAGTCGGACCCGCACACACAATATTTGCCAGAAAAATACGTTGCTTTTATCCCCCTTTAATTTTTAATTTAATTTAGTTTTTATTAGTTGATCTTGCAGCCATTGCAATACACACCATGAGTAAATTTCAAGTCTTTATCTATTAAGGTTTGTAATATCGAGAATAAAAAGGCTCAAAAACACATTTCTTGTATGGTTCCGTTTATTATTTAATTTTATTTTGTTTTTCGACAAACATTTCAAAACCAAAAACAGCTAAATCGGCTCAGCCGTTCTCGAGTTTTAGCGAGACTAACGAACAGCAATTGATTTTTATATATAAGAAGACTAGCTGACCCGGCGAACTTCGTATCGCGAAAATAAATAACTGTCCAAGTTCGAGTCAGACCCGCACACCGCAGGGTTCCGATTGAACAATATTTTCAAAAAAAAATATGTTTCTTGTATGGGACCCCCTTTAATATTTTATTTTGTTTTTATCGGTTTTTATACACTGATAGCAAATACCCATGTATGGAAGTGCTATAATGACAACCATCAAATATATCAATACAATGACAAAAATAATAAAATTCAAAATAAGTATTAAAATTTAAATACCTACGCGATAATCCGAGTAATGTGCATATAATGTTGTCGATTCAAAACCCTTTCAAATTTCAATTCAAGAGTGGAACATAGTCTACCTTACCGCACCGTAGGACGAAATATTTTGCAAATTTTCTCACCGATTAAACCTTCCCTGGACTACGACAAACATTTCATAACCAAAATCAGCTAAATCAGTTCTCAGTTCTCGAGTTTTAGCGAGACTAACGAACAGCAATTGATTTTTAGGGTTCCGTACCCAAAGGGTAAAACGGGACCCTATTACTAAGATTCCGCTGTCCGTCTGTCTGTCTCTCTGTCTGTCTGTCTGTCTGTCTGTGTCTGTCCATCTGTCACCAGGCTGTATCTCATGAACCGTGATAGTTAGATAGTTGAAATTTTCACAGATGATGTATTTCTGTTGCTGCTATAACAACGAATACTAAAAACAGGATAAAGTTAAAAATAATAGAGGGTCCCCATACAAGAAACGTGTTTTTTCGGCATTTAACGCCATCTATGAACGCTTAGTTAGGTAAACGTCCCATAGATGGCGTTATATTAAAATGTCGATCCCTAACACCTTTGTTAGACGTTAGATGGCGTTATAAGAAATAAAATGTTTATTAATTATTATTTTTTGCTGGCGAAAAATTATATTGGTATGATTTGCTCAATCTTATAAAATACTGTAGAGTGGTACGGAACCCTACTAGTGCGAGTTCGACTTGCACTTGGCCAGTTTATTATATATATAGATTATTTATTCTATGGTTATTCACCGAAATTATTATTCGACATCGTTCATAAATTAATCGTATATCTTAGCACAATTTCGTATTCTGTAAGCGCATAAGCACACCATAAACCAACAAGATTATAAAATCTATTAACATAATAATTTTAAATGCGAAGTTAGTTAACTGTTTATTATAACGTTTTAGCGAAATTTAATAGATACTTTAGGCGTTATTAGCGATACCTGTCAGGCTATTATTATTTATAACTTAATATAAACTTTCTGAGTTAAGAGTTTAGGAGCTTTGAAAAAATAACTTGATTTTTTTGTTTTAGACATGCACTTGATCTGATCCGATGGTATGCGATACCGACTATGTTATGTAGGTGGCAATTAGTATTCCTGGTAGTTCTAAAGTTGATGAGGCGAGAGAACCTTCCATCTGCATGTACTATTATTTATTCTGTGCATTTGCCAAATGCTAGTCTGGAACTACTTTTCGAAATCAGCGAATCTATCTTACCGGATAGCTTAGTTTTTTGTCGGAGAGCGCAAGATTGTATGCCTTGTCGTTACATCTTGATATTTCCAAAAATACTTTAAAATTAATTGTAATGTTTTTAACCCCCGACACATTTGTTAATATTTTTAACCCCCGACACAATAAGTTTGACGTGCGTATCTGTGTGTCGCCCAATCGGATGAACATACTATGATTTAGTTTTTTTGGTATGAAAGGCGTCTTTATCGAGCTAATTCTTTGCATTTTAAAGAAAGAGTTCTTAGTTCTGTAAGTGCATGAAAATTCGTTCAGCCGTTTTAAGACTATGGGATTTTTTCTAGTTGATTGCGCTAAGAGACTTCAATAGGTCTGATTAATTCGAAATGTGGTATCCTCTTCCTTCAATAACATCGTAAGAACATGGTAGCATTTTATTAAATATAGGTTAGCGTTTGCCCACTGTTGATGTTATAGATGATGTAGCGCGCTTACCTTGAAGATACCCGGCATAATTCTGGAATTTACAGAATACTTAACTCCTCACCAACTTACGGCAGATATGTCGTGTTTGGGCTCATTGGAATAGTCACTATAAACAGATTATTCATAGATTAGTCGGGGGTCAGTCAAAATTTTGAATTTATTAATAAACCATCAATTTTATTTTTATGTAATAGTTGATAAACAAACTGGTAGCCCACCTGATGGTAAGTGTTTTAAACAAGCAAAAAAGCGTGTTTTAAATCGTTATTGTACTTATTTACTTCAGTAAGTACCGAAATGAAAACTTGTGCTGGAAGTTTTTTCATTTCACGTAAACATTCCAAAATATCTTTATTATGCCTCGTAACATTGTTACCAGCTAATATTCGAACGTTATTTTTTAGCAACCATTATTAGCATTGTAAATAACGCGAAATGGAAAATAAGTGTAGATAAGCAAAACCTAAAGTGTTATTACAGGTGAGCGCGCTTGAAAAAAAAGGATTTCATTTTGTTGGCGATGTACCTATATATTATTTAATGTGTTCACTTCGTTTATACAATAAGGTACCAAGTAAACAAAACCATCTTACCTTTACTAGGCAGTTACGATAAAATTGCAAGTTAAGTTTCATCTTTCAGGGTGCGCTCAATTCTATAATTCCAGAGTTTGATTTACGTAATAACTGCACGTACATATTTGATTTAAATTTCAACTTGATACCTCTACGCATGCCTGAGAAAAAGGGCCTTGACAGACAGACAGACGGACGACAAATTAATTCTATAAGAGTTCCTTTTGAGATTTGAAACTCTAAAAAACAAAACAACATGCACACAAATCGCAAGAATTAGGATTTAGGATTCATCAAATTCATCACGAAGAGCTATAATGATTAGTATATTCAGAACATCGCCATTTAACGTCATAGATAAATTACCAGTTTGTTCAGATTTATTTTTATTATTGTTTAACGACTAAGGTGAAGTCACACGAAAGCTTCCACTACAACGAGGTTTCTTAAGTGTCATGTAAAATTACACAGTACAGGCGGTACACGTAATTTCAAGAAAAACGAAAGAACATATAAGCGTTCCTTATTGCTAGAACATCTTGCTCAAATAGGCTCTTTAGTAAATGTGTCATACGTGATCTGGGATTTTGTAGAACAAAAATAATACTTGTACATCGAGCTATTCGTAAAACTAGACTTGCTCCCTAAGCCTGCCTCGTGAAGTACGCTGAAAGCATTTGAAATTAGAAGAAAACGGTTTTTTTTAAGTGCTAATCTATCGCTGATCTGCATGATCATAAAGAACTATTGCGTCTAGAATATTTCTTTAGATGAATAGCTTTAAATAAATATAAATAGTTAGAAAAGAATAATATACGTTAAAGACATAATTAAAAGCACTAAAATAGACCAAGTCAGTGTCAGAATAATAGACTGTAGGCGTAGCGAACTTCGTTTCGCTTATAGAGAAGCTTTATCCTAGGTGGAATCACATACCAAAGCTTTCTTATTCGTACAATAAGTGACATAAGTTAATATATAATTCTTCAGATTGGCCTTCGTGCGCCAGTTCAATATGCAATTGGCCAAATTATTTATGTGCAGAATCACTTTGGCATTTATAACACCAAACTTGACCCTTATTACTGTTAGTTTTTACCTAAGTTACCCGATACAAGGCTTTTAAATTTAATCTTGATGTTAAAATAAAATTGTTATCATTAAAATATCGGCCATTGAAACACATGCTGTACAAAGAACTATCTTTCCATTACAGTTTACACATTGATTTGTTAGTTCATCAACGGGTTTATTATTTAGATAGCACATTTAATAGGCAGTTTTATTTATCTCACAAAAATATCAATCAGTAAGTTTTATGTAGAGCTAATGAGATAGGGTTAGCGATAAGATCAACCGAGGAACTAAGATAAATGAGCAGCCTGAGCTGAAACCGCACAATTCGATACAAGTTGCCAACTATTCGACCAGCAATCCAATGAAGTTTAAGCGATTTTGGATGTTGACAAAGTTTCACCAATAGCAGCTTCATTAAAACCAAGACAAACTATTAGTTGGCAACAGTTACGACACTCTAATGAGATAATATTTGAATAATTGCGGTTAGTAGTTTAGAATATTTAGAATCTCAGGTCGCTTTTTTTTCAGGCAACAGGAGAAGCACGACGCACGCCTGATTATAAGCGATGACGTCTACCTATTATACAGATACAGGAGCATGCAAACACTTTGGATAGACAGAATTTTACACATTACTGCACTGCGCCTGTTGCCTTGATACATAAAGATGATAACATGTACAATGTACATGCCCTGTAATTTCACTAGACACTTTGTCATTCAAACCAATTAACATTTCTATCTGACGGACGAATAACTGTCAAAGTGGTGGTGCCGCTCCAAGGGGATTAGCAGAAGTTCTACCACTACAATAAAAGTGGGGTAATGTGTGAATAATGATAAAGATGTATGTGTGATGATGTAGACAACGGACGTAATATATGCGCAGAATTTTAGAAAAATTAATTACTTAATATAATTATTATAAGCTCTACCCACTTATCTATTTGAAGTCGGTGCCAGCCAAGTCTATTGGATCATCATCATCATCATCAGCCTGTATAAGTCCACTGCTGGACGTAGGCCTCTCCCAAGATGCGCCATTGAGTCTATTGGATAGTAGATAGATACTATGTATGTAGTAGTAGCAGTATTAAGTAGGTAGATACTTGTAGGTAGCATCTATCTGCTACCTATTAGACGTGGCTGGCACCGACTTCAAATAGATAAGTGGGTAGCGCTTATAATAATTATATTAAGTAATTTATTTTTCGCTTTTGAGTGCCTGTTTGTAGTTATGAAGTCGGTTTTTTTTTTAATAATTTATTTTGCCCTTTTTAGTGCAAAACAAGTTTTAATTAAAATACATGTATCTATAAAATTTCGTGTCTGGGCCGTAATACACTGACGGATATATACTTTGTGAAAATTTCAAGTAAGTACCTATTATGGTTAAGAAGCTACAGATCTGTAAAGTGCGCACATATAGACACACGGACGGACGGAAAACAAAGTCTCAAAAAATGTTTATTTGGTACCCTTCGGGTTCGGAATCCTAAAAAATTGACTTTAAATGCCGCGCTAGGGAAAATATTCACTAGTCATAATGATGTCATCAATGATGGGATATCCTATATACCTATCCGAATTATGAAAGCACTGTGTAGCCAACCTAACAACGGAAAGTATTATTTACTAACTAACTATTATATAATCTGTGGTATTATGCTTATAATTTTTTTTTTGCAGTATTGGTTGGTACAAAGTACGTTCATAATTCTGAGTTATTTAATTATGTATGCAGTATCGCGGGACTGATATGACCGCCATTTTCGCCAAACGTCATGTCATGTCAAAAAATATTACCTAACTTTGCACCCTAACAAGACTTTGCCCGGTAGAACATTCCTGTGAGGACAAATTAATTCTCCCCACCGTTGTTTCTATCTCGCTCAGAGTTACCGTAAGAATATCTGTCAAAAACCAAAATCAACGTGAAGAAAGATATTATGTTTCTTTGAAGTGTTTTATACTTTATATTTTTGTAAATTGTTAAACACAATCCAAAATTTAATCGTACCGACGGGACTTGAACCCGCAACCTCCGGAATAACATGTTCCGGTGCTTTGCCAATTAAGCTATTTATTAATAAGCTGTTATATTTTTAAGTTATATTATTAAGCTGTTATTCCAGTGGTTGCGGGTTCAAGTCCCGTCGGTACGATGAAATTTTGGATTGTGAAGAAAGATGTAAAAACATTATTCAAGGTCATATTTTTAGGGTTCCGTACCTCAAAGGTAAAAAAAAGGAACCCTTATAAGATCACTTTCTTGTCCGTCTGTCTGTCTGTCTGTCCGTCTGTCTATCCGTCTGCCCGTGTGTCACCACCGATTTTCTCAGATATGGGTAGACTTAGCAAGTTAAAATTTATACCAGATACAGAAGTCTATAGTCCCTATTAGGTGTATAAAAATCAAGGTCCTGAGTCATCACGATAAAAAGATATGGGCAAATTTAGATTTCCGCAAAAACTTGTAAGTACCAAAATTTACCTTAATTTCAACCCTATAGGTTTTGCGTCGAAAACCTAAAAGGTACATCCCGTTTTTTAGACTTTTTAGTGGTTTTTACATGTTTAGAGGTCTATCCTAATTGGTACCAACCAACGTTGGTACAGAAGCCTCGGTGGGCGAGTCCAACTAGACTTTGCCGGTCTTTATGTAGTCTTCAACAGTGTTACTTATAAACGTGTCTCAAATTTTGAGCAATTGCTGAACTATTGATCAAGGAAAATCTCACTCATAAACGGTGATCAAAGTTAAGTATTGCTTAAACAGCTCTCAGCTGAGAGGCAAGATGGCGCCGCCACGATCAATCAATCTGATTTATGAAATACGTGTGTCATTCTGACTCTGCGATATTGTTTCATGTCCGCGCGTAAATAGTGAATAAAAATAAAATAAAAAGGCCAATAAAACCATGGAATCCGAAGATTTTATTCGTGATTACCACAGGGACATAGACGAAATAAATTCATTTCAAGCAACAACTTCTTCAAATAGACGCAGAAAAATTTACAAGGCACGGTTTAATCCAATGCAGGATTTGTCAGCGCAAGAATTTAAATTGAGGTACAGGTTCAGCAAAGAAAATATGAGCCGCATTTTCGAACTGCTTCAATCTGATCTGCAGGTGGATGCTCGAGGAGGCGGTATCCCAGTGGAATTGCAAATAATGGCAGTGATTAGATACTGGGGACGCCATCAGGTATAGTAACTTGCTATGATTTTTACTTTATTTGTATGCTCTCTTGTAATGATCCTATTGCATGTCTTAGATTCAAGAAGACTGCGCCGACATTCACGGCATGAGCCAGCAGACATTGTCACACTTGACTCAAACAGTTGCGGTCGCATTAGCGTCAAAAAGCGCTCTGTATATAAATATGCCGACATCCTTAACCGAAGAAGCTGCAACAATACAAAAATTTCAAGCGATTTGCGGACTTCAGGGTATTAATGGCGCAATAGACTGTACCCATATAAAGATAAGGAGAGTGGGTGGTGATGCTAGCCAGTATCATGTAAATAGAAAGGGGCATTACTCCATCAATACTCAAGTAAGTAGTTATGCCTGCCATACACCATCCATTCTATCATCCAATTAGCAGGACGCTGCCGATCGTATCATGCCGAATGGGCCGTGTGTGGGCGTGGATTGGCATGACCGTTGTAATTGACGCGGACGGCACAAGAACGCACAATCAAAATTTTATTCTTTTCGTTTCATCCTTGCGAATGGATCATGCCAATTGGACCGTGTATGGCGGTCGCGATCGTCGTTCGGCAGTTCAGTCACAGATGATATAATAGTTCTACGTGAGTTCAGTTGAGAAAAGTTTTTGTCTGAGGTAGACGTGCGTACTGCGCTCTCCCTCAACATGTTTGCACCACTGCACACGATCATTATTTTTTTGGGTTCCATATCCGAATGCCAAAAAACGGAACCCTTATACAGGTATGTCTATTATGTCCATCCGACCGTCTATCCGTCTGTCTGTCTGTCTGCTGTTCGTCTGTCAGTCTGTCCATCTGTCCGTCTGTCCGTCTATCCGTCTATCCGTCTATCGTTCTGTCTGTCTGTCTGTTTTGCTCGATCTTATAATATATTGTAGTGTGGTACGGAACCCTACGAGTTCGAGTCTGACTTGGCCTTTTTATTTTGTTTTAACACAAGTAAAATGCCCAAGACGGATTAAACATCGTCTTCCGTCACTGGTTTTTGGTTGGTTTTGGTTGAAGCCATGGCGTCAGCCATGGCTTCAACTGAACGTCGCTGCCAATTGGACGATAGGCAGGAAGATTGAATTGATCGTGTATAGTGTGTATGAACGCACTGCAGATTGGATCCAATCGGCAGCGTCCTGCCTATTGGACGATAGAAAGGATGGTGTATGCCAGCCTTAAGTAGGTACTTTGGCATATGTAATAAGTAGATCTAATCAACAATTGCTGACATACCCTTTTAATACCCTTTAAACTCGAAATAAACTCATTTTATTGCTACACCAATATTTTGGGTTCCGTACCTCAAAAGATAAAAAAGAAACTCACTTTCTTGTCCGTATGTCTATCTGTCTGTCTGTCCGTGTCTGTCCGTGAGTATACTGAAGTCTATAGTCCTTATTAGGTGTATAAAAATCAAGGTTCTGATTCAACACGATAAAAAGATATAGGCAAATTTACATTTTCGCGAAAACGTACTTAAGTACCACAATTTAACTCAATTTTTATTTATTTTATTTAATGGAATTTTTCCTTTATTTGTGCTGTAAGAAATTGCAAGGAAAAGTTCCAAAAAAAAAAAAACAAGAAAATTAAAGGGTGTCTCCATACATACATAGTTTACGCCAGTTAAGATAGGCCTCTGAGTTATATGAGCGCTCATACAATTTAGAGGTCTAGTCTTGGTAGTCTTGGTACAAACCGACGTTGGTACGGAAGCCTCAGTGGGCGAGTCCAACTCGACTTAGCCGGTTATTTTTTTGAAAGAGCTATACTCGGTGTTTCTCTGCAGGATCGAATCCGGAATGAAGTAATTCGCCAGAGAACTAAAGTAATCGACATAGCTCAACGGATTAGCAAACTGAAGTAGCAATGGGCTGGTCATATCTGCCGTAGGAATGATAACCGTTGGGGTAGTATGGTTCTAGAGTGGAGACCGCGAATCGGTAAACGTAGCCTAGGACGCCCTGTGACCGGGTGGAGCGACGACATTCGCAAAGCGGTGGGCAGTGACTGGAAACAAAGAGCCAAAGATCGAGCTGAGTGGCGTGACTTGGGAGAGGCCTATGTCCAGCAGTGGACTGATACCGGCTGATTATGATGAACTATGTCTTACTATAATATATTATTAATACAACTACATATGTGACGGGCTTACAACTTGTAGAGAACCAGTATCATTTATTATCATTACTTATGTGCTTGTACTTTCATTTAAATAGTGATTTATAGAAATATATTACAGGTAGTCTGCAATGCAGATCTAAAGATCTGTGACATTGTGTGTCACTGGAGAGGCAGTACACATGATGCGAGAATATATAGAGAAAGCTCTATAAAGAGGAGATATGCAGAATATGAGTTTATGGGAAAACTTATTGGTGACAGCGGTTACCCAGGTACCCCTCATCTCATCACACCAATACTAAGACCCACAAGTGAACAACAAAATAGTTTCAATAGACAGCATATCCGAACCCGCAATGTCATTGAACGTTGTTTTGGGGTATGGAAAAACAGGTTCCGTTTATTGCTGGAAGTGATGAGGGGTTCATATGCTACAATAAAAGTTACAATTGTAGCTTGTGCTGTTCTGCATAACTTGGCGATTTTGTATAATGAAGAACAAGGTGTGTATTAATTTGCAATGAAACGGAATATGTATTGTAATCATTCAGGTAGGCGATGGTGATAGGAAACTTACAACTTTACTAGTGTCCCCCTGGCCAGCTACCATACTCAAGATTATAAAAGGACCAACTATCACACTAACTACTATTTAATATCGACTGTCTCGTACTAGGTTTCGTGCATGTCTGATGCACTTCGGGAGTTTACGCAGCAAGATCGCGACGAAACTACTATACACAAGTTGGCAAAATCTGTCACCTAACATCGAATGTGTTCCCGGCTGTCTTTGAGATACAGTTTCCATTCTAGTCCTCCTATGCTAGCATCCTCGACAGTATTGTCAGAAGTGAGATAGTGGTCAAACGCTAGCCTATAGAATATAATTAGGTAAGGGGCTGTGTCCGAAATTGCACTGAATGCAATTAGCATAGCTCTGACATAGTTTTTAGGGTTCCGTTCCTCAAAAGGTAAAAAGAGGAACCCTTATAAGATCACTTTCTTGTCCGTCTGTCTATCTGCCTGCCTGTCCGTCTGTCTGTCCGTCTTTCTGTCCGTCTGTCCGTGTGTCACCACCGATTTTCTCAGGAACGGGTGGATCTAGCAAGTTGAAATTTAAACCAGATACTGAAGTCTATAGTCTTTATTAGGTGTATAAAAATCAAGGTCCTGAGTCAACACGATAAAAAGATATGGGCAAATTTAGATTTTCGCGAAAAAACTATCTAGCTTATTAAGCTTTCCAAAAAAGTATAACAGTTGGTATTTTTTTACAAAAACAGTTTCATCAAACAAAAATACCACGGACAGTACTCAGTACATATAACATGCATTAACAACGCAATAATAATTATCAGTAACTGGCGTCAACCGGTTTTTAGGGTTCCGAACCCAAAGGGTACCAACGGAACCCTATTACTGAGACTCCGCTGTCCGTCTGTCTGTCTGTCTGTCTGTCTGTCTGTCTGTCTGTCTGTCTGTCTGTCTGTCTGTCTGTCTGTCCGTCTGTCACCAGGCTGTTTCTCATGAACCGTGATAGTTAGACGGTTGAAATTTTCACAGATGATGTAATTCTGTTGCCGCTATAACAACAAATACTAAGAACAGAACAAAGTTAAAAATTAAAGAAAACGAAAAAAAAGTTTTTTACGATAGCGCAGCGCCACCTATCTAGCATCAAAGATGGCGCTATCGTCTTTACCTTAATCTGAATCTGGGAAGCGGCTCCAACGATTAAATAAAATTTAGTATACCTACAGGGGATTTCGGGGGCGATAAATCGATCTAGCTAGGAGTCATTTTCAGAAAATGTTGTTTTAGTCGTGTTTTCAATAATCAACTTAAAATATACTCTTCCCGACATCTATTGGCGAGTAGAAGTACTGTATCAGTAAAGCAGTTAGTTGCTCTCAATTAAAAAAAATAGTATTATTATTCGTCAATAGATGTCGGGAAGAGTCATATTTATCTGTTTAAGTGGCAAAAAATACCGAGCAAAGCTCGGTCAACCAGATATTTAATAATATTAATTACTACAATTACTATTACCACTATTACTATTACTACTATATAATACTATTCTACCTTTGTGTTAACGTTTACTTAGTTGGTGTTAGAAGTTCGTTAGAAATTCGACAGATGGCATTCGGAACCCTCCGTGTGCGGGACAAAGTCTGACTCGCACTTGGCCAGTTTTATTTTACGTTGTTGTTGCGTTGTCACCATTCTCGACCACATTATCGGTTACCACCAGGCGAGATAGTGGTCTAACGCTAGCCCTGGATGAAATACTTTTTAACCGACTTCACAAAAAAGGAGGAGGTTCTCAGTTTGTCTGTATGTTTTTTTTTGTGTGTATGTTACGCGATTACTCCGTCAATTGAGAACGGATTAAAATGATTCTTTTTTTTAATAGGTAGAGTACGTTTTCGAGGTGGTCCCATTGGAATTTCATCGAGATCTGATTAGTATCTCCAGAGATATGGAGATAAATACCTCAAACATAGGAGAATGTACTGGTTTTAGAAGAAGAGTCCCTAGAAGATTATACACAATGCATGTTAATATTGCATATACTTTTGAAGACTAAAAAATATGACCCTGAATAATGTTTTTACGTCTTTTTAGGGTTCCGTACCTCAAAAGGTAAAAAAGGAACCCTTATAAGATCACTTTCTTGTCCGTCCATCTGTCTGTCTGTCCGTCTGTCTGTCTGTCTGTCTGTCCGTCTGTCTGTTCGTCTGTCTGTCCGTGTGTCACCGCCAATTTTCTCAGAAACGGGTGGATCTAGCAAGTTGAAATTTAAACCAGATACTGAAGTCTATAGTCCTTATTAGGTGTATAAAAATCAAGGTCCTGAGTCAACACGATAAAAAAATATGAGCAAATTTAGATTTTCGCGAAAACTTGTAGGTACCAAAATTTACCATAATTTTCAACATTTTTTATTTTTCGGAATTTTTCCTTTACTTGTACCTTGCTTTTTACCAAAATGGACAATTCTAGGTCAACCGGAAGTACCCTATAGGTTTTGGGTCGAAAACCTATAAGGTACTTCCCGTTGACCTAGAATCATGAAATTTGGCAAGAAGCTAGGTCTTATAGCACAAATAAAGGAAAAATAAAAAAAAATAAAAAAATTGACAATTAAAGGGTATCCCCATACATACATAGTTAACGCCAATCAAGGTAGGCCTCTGAGTTATATGAGCACTCATACAATTTAGAGGTCTAGCTTAATTGGTACCTTCCAACGTTGGTACGGAAGCCTCGGTGGGCGAGCGACTCTAACTCGTCTTGGCCGGTTTTATTTTTTTCAGATACATCACATCAATAGTGAAGACGAATACGGCGACGTTTAGATGAAAGCTGAATTGCTCCTTTTTTAAAAAATTCATAGCAATGAGTTATGTTTTTGTTACATTTAGAATAATAATTATTGATATGATCTATTTAATGTTATTTAACATGTATAAGTGCAAATTTTTAATTTGCCCATATATACTGAATAAATGCTTTGACTTTTGACCAGTGCTGATGATGAAGAGCCCATATTGGCAACCCATTTTGCCGTTGAAGCGTGAAGAGGCAATGCATTGGGATATGTGTACTTTAAATTAAATTATTTGAAAATATTTATTCGGACAACTTTTTAATTTTAAGAAGTAAATACTCTTCCTCTAATTTCATCATTTTCATTTTTTGTTGATGCACCTCCTCTTCTCTTCTCATGTTTTCTTCCCGAGCCAGTTTTGCCAGGAGAAAAAGCTGGTGGTCGTGGCTCTGAAGACACTCGCAGCCATCACACCTTTTTCTATTGAAAAAATATTCTAATATAGTTACTACATAAAAATAGATAATTCACATATACAACTTTACATACTTTTTCTTTTGACCTGGTTCATTTGAAGGGTGCAGCACCCTTTTTATATTTTTGGTTGCAGTTTCAGGCTAGAAAACACATTTAGATTAGTATTACAAAGTAAGTTAAATACACACATTATAATGTATAGGGCTATAGGGCAGTGTATTCGCGGTGCAATCACTTGCAGGATACTGTTGCTGCGCCATAACATGCGAGCTCAAAACTAAAAATCGCAATTCAAACGTACCACTACAGGAGTCATGGCTCTGCCTATTCCATCTGCTCGCTTTTGACTGCATTCCGGCTGCAATACGAGAATTTATTGAATTTATTTGAAAATTAATGTGATAAATGTGGTAGATTCCTGCTAATTCAAAACTCAAAGTTTTGAATTAGCAGGAATCTACCTGCTGTTTTTTGTGAATTGTGTCGCTGTCAAATTCGTTACTGTCGACAAAAAACTCCTGCGGAATTGCCTCGATTAGCTCCATATCTTCTGGAGGCGGGGGATGCGGAGGAGGCCCTCCTCCAGTCTGTGCCCTAGCTTTTCGATATATAAACTCAGATTGTTTGGCCCTATTCTTCATGTTCCGCCACTGGTTGTGAAGCTGGGCCAAATCTCTTTGTATAATATTTAATGTATTATAGCTGAAATTAAACATGTTGTTTTAATATTATGAGTAAAAATACCTTGGTAGTTCTCAAAACAGAACCAAAAACTCACCATGCTAGCACTTCCTCCCAAGCAAGTTTTTTTTGAGCATTGGTGTTAGTGCTAGTTTCTTTGAGCTCTATTATGTGCGCTCGTTCAAGAACGAGCGCTCGAAGTACTTTCTGAAACATGTAACTTTTGTTAGCGTTTGGACAGTTCGCAAGCGTTGGAACGGGTTTAGAATAAATCTGGATCAATACATACCTTCTCTTGTTCCGTCCAATTAGAAGATCTATTTTTTTTTTGCCGCTTCCATTCTTCCGCAGTAACAAAAAAAACTTTACAATTGAATAACACCGTTGATAATTTTACAATTGAATAACATTAAAGAAATGTTTGTATTCGCGCGTTTCGTAATTTATTTCGCCCATAGAGAGCGTATAATGTAGAGAGAACATTAGCGTATGCGAATGAAATAGCTATAGAGATATAACCCGACTAAAATGATAAACACGTGATACATATGCCAACTATAAGATAAAATGAACAACTTAATTTGGTCAGGTCATACGTGACTGCTGGTGAGAGCCAATGGGTGCACTAAAACTTAGTTCCATACAGTGCTGGAACCAGTTTAATCGCATACGCAGAGAAGGATATAAAAATGGTGTTATCTCGGTGTTATACTAGTGATTGTATAGTTTTATCCTTCTCATATTATTATTGTTATTTAAATGCCACATCCACTTAATACTCCATCCACGATTTTGCCATATTTCTTGAACTGTCAAATCAACGTGGCGTTACAGATAAAAAATAAAGTTTAAGAGCTAGAATCGGTTTTTAATCGACTAATTTGTTTATAATTTTAGTTTTAGTTATAATCTGTGCCAATAGTCCATGGAGCATGTCTATTTGGTGTCTCATACGTAGTATCATAGTAGTCTGTGGGTGTCTCAACCAAACAACGGCTGATTAGCGTTTATAAGTAAAAAAAAGTTGAGCAATGATCAAGTACTTGAGAGCTTCTCAGCTGAGAGACAGTTCAGCAATTGATCAACAGATTTTTATAAGTAACACAGCAAAAGTATATGCAATAGCAACCTCCATTGTGTATAATCTTCTTGGGACTCTTCTTCTAAAACCAGTACATTCTCCTATGTTTGAGGTATTTATCTCCATATCTCTGGAGATACTAATCAGATCTCGATAAAATTAAAATGGGACCAGCTCGGAAATGTACCCTACCTATTAAAAAAATAATCATTTGAATCCGTTCACAATTGACGGAGTAATCGCGTAACATACAAAAAAAAAACATACAGACGAATTGAGAACCTCCTCCTTTTTTGTGAAGTCGGTTAAAAAATAACTTTACAAGATCTGAGAAAAGTTTTCAGACGAAGCCGAATACTTGACGTTCACTATTTTGACATCGTGAGTTTTAAATTCGTTTATTTATTTTTGAATTCAGAATTTATTGGCTTATTTTTAGATAACTATATGCTATAGATAACAAGTAAACGACACACCTGATGTGAAGTGGTCACTGGCGCGAAGTGGTGAAGTGTTATAAACACTTGCAACACTAGAGCTTTCATGAGTATAATTAAGATAGTTTAAAAACTAAAACAACCGACTTCAATGCCCCGCGAGTCAATTTCAGTAGCAAGTTTGGGACGTTTATCGTCATATCTCTAGAGATACTTATCAGATCTCGATGAAAATAAAATGGGACCACCTCGGAAACGTACCCTACTGAATACAAAAATAATCATTCGAATCGGTTCAGAATTGACGGAGTAATCGCTTAACATACACACACAAAAAAAGATCACGACCAGATCGGAGACGTTTTAAAAAAAGGCCAAGTCAAAAGTACCTATAACCGGCGAGCATGTATGAAGACGCTCATGAAAGTTGAAGAAGCGAAGGAGGTATGTCAGGATCGTAGCATGTGGAAAGAAGTAGTCTCTGCCTACCCCAACGGGAAAAAGGCGTGATTGTATGTATGTATGTATGTAAAAAAAAAGAAAAAAAAGCTTACAGACGAATTGAGAACCTCCTTCTTTTTGGGAGTCGGTTGAAAATACAAAACAGTCCTATGAATCATCATCATAATCAGCCAATACCATTTCACTGCTGGATATATGTCCTATGAATATGAAGTACTAATATGGACTGTTTGTGAAAGTGACAAAAAGTTCAATAATACGTGATATTTCAACACAATTCAGAAACTTTATCGTTCACACAACTTCAATCGGCTTTAAATTATCTAGCTCCGAATTTCGTTTAAAGTACCCTCATCGCGTACTCCTTGATTCTCTGGAATCGAAAGGGAGTCATAAGGCTCAGTGTAGAACTGCAGACAAGGTTAACAATAATATACTGCTTACTTGCACAGACCAGAGTTAACACATTTGTTTAACCGACTTCACAAAAAAGGAGGTTCTCAATTCGCCGGAACCTTTTTAGGGTTCCGTACCTAAAGGGTAAAACGGGACCCTATTACTAAGACTCCGCTGTCCGTCTCTCTGTCTGTATGTCTGTCTGTCTGTCTGTCTGTCTGTCTGTCTGTCTGTCTGTCTGTCTGTCTGTCTGTCTGTCTGTCTGTCTGTCTGTCTGTGTCTGTCTGTCTGTCCGTCTGTCACCAGGCTGTATCTCATGAACCGTGATAGTTAGAGAGTTGAAATTTTCACAGATGATGTTTTTCTATTGCCGCTATAACAACAAATACTAAAAACAGAATAAAGTTAAAAATTAAAGGGGGTCCCCATACAAGAAACGTTTTTTTTCGGCACTTTTCTATAACGCCATCTATGAACGTTTGACTGTATTAATTACATGAATTACCTGTGTGTTAACTTTCACTTAGTTGGCGTTAGATGTTCGTAAGATGGCGTTGTACTAAATAATCACGCGGCTTCTGTTTTAATAAATGTTTGGAATTCACACGTTAATATAATCTAATATAATATAATAATATCTGGATGACCGAGCTTTGCTCGCAATTTTTTTTTTTTTTTGGTAAATCGTGTTTTATGTAAAGTTTTGGCTCCCAATAATTCTCTCACAAAAGAACAAACTTGGAAAAATTAATCAACTCGTCTGGACTCGATCCGGGTCCTTCTGATGACCATCCGATCGATCTTCCACTGAGCTATCATAACAATGTAACTATGGCGAAATTTACCTTCATGTTCTAATGATATTGTTAGAGTTTTTCATTACCTGAAAACAGGGATAAAACAACATTTTCTGAAAATGAAAACCTAGCTAGATCGATTTATCAATTTATTACGTTATTTCTTTCAGCATTTTTGCTCTATTTTATAAAATATTGTAGTGTGGTACGGAATCGGAACCCTACGAGTGCAAGTCCGACTTGCACTTAGCCAGTTTATTTCTTTTTTTTTTCTATTTTTTATGTATGTTCACCGATGACTCGATGATGCCTGAACCGATTTGAAAAATTATTTTTTGTTTCAAAGGGTATCCTTCCCAGGTGGTCCCATTTAAATTTTCACGAAATCGGCCGAGCCGTTTTTAATATATCAACATTTGTATTACGACGTATTTACTTATCTCGACGACGAAAATGACACAAATCAACATAAAACGACAAAATACGATATATCTACATAAATATTAATAAAAAGGATTGGCTTATATAAAATAGTATGGCAATCAATGTTTTTCTCTATTTCTCATAGAGAATTCTCATTCTCATTGAAATTACTCATAAATAAGGCGGCCATAGCCCAATGGATAAGGTGTCGGACTGGCGATCGAGAGGTCGTGAGTTCGATCCCCACCCCACCCATTACACTATTGGCGTGAAACCACTCCAGACACAAGCAACTTTAACTTAGTTGGAGATTTGCGAATTTCGAATAATCTTTAAAAAAAAAAAGAAAAAGAGAAAAATAATTTCGATCGTAGATATTTCATACCCCAGCCCAGGATTACCAAAATTGGATTACAATACACCCTGCATTATAAAAATATGTGTTAACTCTGGTCTGTGCAAGTGGGCCTTAGAGCGGCATAATATATTTAAACCTGCTTTACTACCTTACCTGGCTGTTTCAAAGGTTAACTAAACAGGAGCAAATTGCAGCTAACTAGGAAAGTTCTAATAAGATGTGTGTCATCTCCATCGAACTTCTGTTTGTCTACTAACATACACATGATACATACAAACTCTAGGATATGGGGATTCATTGGACGATGATGACAGCATTATTCGGGGAGCATACCATAAATTCTAATAACATTTCAATGTTATTCTTACTACTCCGGATAGTGGAAGTTGGACCCGGAAATTAAAATAAGAAGAAGAAGAAGAAGAAGAAAATCGTTTATTTGGCAAAAACTCACATGATAACAAATTCAAAAACACTAAATATTATAATAATGTAAACATACAAAAAACAAGAACATAAAACAGATAAAAATGAGGTGAGGTGCCAAAAAGGCTTAACTCAGCACATATGTCTGAGGTTGCACACCTAGACGCTGGTTTTCAGCTAAGCCTGCGGGTGTTGGACTAGTGCGAAAACATATATTAAATATTATATATAATGTAATATAATAAATATACAATACATATTAGTAAATAAAAAAAGTTACTTAATAAGTTCTCGTGACCACGGGCAATGGAACTTGATCGAAACGTTGAGATCAGAAAAATGGTTGTTTTAGGCGCACTATGTATAGATTACCACATACCCGACAAATGTAAACATCCAGTTCGGAACAAAACACTCACACACACACTTGAAAAAAGCGTATTCGAATTTTAAAGTCTCCTCCTCAAAACGTTCCAAGCAGATTTTCGTATAAGCTTTTTATCGTTCGTTCGCACTCGATTCTCAAGTGTGTATCTCGCATTATACCACAACCGCTAAAGCGTGTCTCACATTTGTAACAATATAAAGGACAGGCTTTATTTGTTCGTCCTCGACTCTGGCAATAACTACACACGCGTTTGGGAGCTGTTTTGCCACCACTCACTTGGTTTAAACTGGAGTTGTTTGTGATTTTCGACTATTATACGATTATATGTAATCCTACAAATATTATACGTGTTATGTTACGAGTAATGACGAAGCACGTGCATGTGGTTCGAACATCGCGGAAAATATCGTTTGCGCAATACAGGATCTTATACATTTTGGCAATATGCACAAGAATATGCAACCTACTCCAGCGCCATCTAGATACTTTTATATTAAATTAAAAGGTATCGATGGATGGATTGATGTTTGTTACACTTTCACGCCAAAACGGCTGAACGGATTGGGGTGGAATTTCGCATACAGATACTTTTTAACCTAGATTAAAACAAAGGACACTTTTAAACGCGGGTGAAGCCACAGAGCGCAGCTAGTAAGACGTAGGTACTTAGTTCTACAAAACTATGTACCGTATCTATCGTTAAAAACAAATCATATGAGACGTTCATTACACAGCGGTAAAGACACTCGTCTTAATACCACAGAATAAATAATAGTTTCAAGTACTTATACATATAAGATATAAGAACTTTATGTAAAACAATTATGGAAGCAATAAAGTATTGAGTATTGAGTATGTATACAACTTGAGCCCACAGGTAGCAACTATTATATGTATAATCTATGCTACAGGTTCGCATGCGTAACGTGTAGCTTAAAACAATCAATAACGGAAATACCCGGCAATAATATCTTAAAATTCATTTAAAAAACAGGTTTTATATAAAGTCATAATGTGTGATAAAACATACTCATGATATCAAAACGGAGTTCATGTCCCTACATCCCGTGCACGCCGTACCATCATCACACCGTACATCTCCATCATCAGATCAGCTCGATGGTGCCATAATATTGTATTTTCACCGATCGTATACCAGCGGTAGCAAGTGGTTGAAATATGGTTTACAAATGTTGACGGACAACATACGAATGATGCAATTTAAATGAAATGCTTGTAGAAACATTTTTCATTCTGACCCATACGGAAAATACAGCCGTCGAGTGTTTGAAACAAAGGGTAAAAAAGTAGTTCGTTAAAATATAATTCATTACATTCTTTACCAAATATAGGGGCTTACATACAATATTAATCCAAAAATAACAACAGGCAGTAAACCCTGAATGAGCTAAGTAAACAAAATAATCCTTCAATTCATAATCATCATCATTAACAGGCAGTATTCGTCCACTGTTGGACATAGGCCTCTCCTATGGCACGCCAATGAGCTCGATCTTCAGCTCTTTGTTCGCCGCTGCCATCCTTCACTTACTTTTAACAAAATGTAGATACTCGTATATGATATTGATGAGCTAAAGAAAAGAAACGAGATTTATGCTACGCCTTGCGGCTTTGCCCGCGTCTAAAAGTGTACAAGTCATCATTATCATCATTTATATATTCAGATTTTATTTTTTTTGGGCCAGAAATGTTCGCGGCCCTATGCAGAAAAACACACCTATGTTTCATCATAATCGGATCAAAAGCTTAGTAGTTCATAGGGGACAAACATATTAACATTGATATTAATTAAATATAGATAAATAAAAATCCAGTGTAAGAAAGTCACACCTTGGGATTTCAATAATTTATTTAAACTTAAAAAACCGGCAGGGTGAGTGTCGAACCACGCGCTGTGTAGGGGGTTCTGTAGTTACCCGTGACAATATGCAGACTTCAACTGTTACAAATTGGTCGCAGGTCGACTATTACTCACATGTAAAGCAAACCTAGTTACATAGAAACTGTCGTGAAGTTTTTCACATATATTATCCAAAAGTAAAAAATATCAGGTTTTTTTATATGGAGCAACGATATTCGCAAGTTAGCGGTTGGAAATGAAAAGCGAAGATCGAGCTCATTAGCGTGGTGTTAGGCGCTTATGACCAACAATGAACCGCTTAACATAGACCTCTTCAATACGACAGCTACGTGCTAATAATAAGTAAAATATTGTAATTATTATAAGATCTATTAATTTATTTAAAACATGTTTCAGTCAATTTATCGAGTTGTGTCGAGCTTTTGACGTTGGAACGGTTTATGAGTAATTTATTAAGATTGATTTTTTGCCGAGTTTAGTAATAATACCTAAAAGAGACCGAAAGTTTATTTTGTGTCAATTCCGCTAGCAGATTTTGAAGTTATGCAGCATGCATATGTGTAGTCGTAGGTAAAGGAATACCATACGACAAATAAATTACCGTCCGTATTTTATCAAGTTGGTGAAAAATCCAACTTCTGTATACAACATGCCTAATAAGTCAAACATACAAAATGACAACAAAATTAAACCAAGTACCACCGCTATAGACAATTAAGCCAAAGACTTTCTTAATCTAATCGTCCAACATCCAAGAAAATGTTTCATTTTACGGAAAAATACTATCTCAGAAACCTCATTTAGGACTTCGCTCATTTAATGAAACGTTACCATTTAAAAGTCACAGGAAAAAATATATTTTCCCTCTTAAATAAATTACTGCGGCGGAAAAAGTTATTCAGAGACTTCTATGTCTTAAATCAATTTTCAACAAACCTTCTTTTAGAGTTTAATTAACTTGCTTATTCAAAGTTACAAAGAACTCGAGTTAATTTAGCGGAAAGCTTTAAATTAAATATAAAGTTAGGTAATTATACAGAAAGTTAATTTTAGTGACTAAATCTTACGCCGTCGTTACTGTTATGTTGTTGCCAAACAAAATTTAAAGTTTTTTTTATAACGTTACGATTCTAAAATAAGCTTCTTAGCAATATAGAGAAAATAAAAATCTCTGGACAAAAATATCCTTACTGCGAGTACCTGCGTAATATCATATTATTTATTCTGTGGTAATATATATTAAGTACCTACCTAATTCTTTATAAAATAAACTAATACAATACAATATTTGGCTTTACGCCCATTCTCTCACAAACATTTAGAAAGCTTATTTATTTAAAGAAAGTTCTTCATTAAAATATGTTAACGAAAGTCTAATTAGCAAATAAATAATTTACTACCCATATAATTCCACAAACAATACTGGAGAAATGGCTGTTGCTGTCGTCAACTCGACAGCTGCTGTTAGGGCATTTACAGACCGAGCGTTTAATATATATGTAGTGCATATCAGTTAGTGATTTACCGGTTTTAAATATCAGGTAAAAAAGTATCGTATAGATATTTAAAAGGAACAGTAATTATATTAGAGTGACAGGCCTTAGTCGATTTAAAACCACGCAATTAATATTTTTATATACCTATCAAGAAACATTTTTTTTTTTAATTTAGAATATTTTATCTTTTGAAGTTTTGTAAGCAGTAGTAGAGCGAGTAGCAAAAGTATAAAGTGTAAATTGAATAAGGTATTCATTAAGCAAAAAAAAAATTGAATTTAAGACGATAAAAGTATTCTTTTTCATTTATTCACGCAAGTAAACATTGTATAATAGTTTTCTGCAGCAACAAATTAAAAAGTCACTGTAAAAATGCCTATTACACGACAACGTTAATATATCGAGCTTTTACTATGTATTTTACAGAAATTAATTTTTTAGAGTCGTTAAAAACGCTCCGTCTGTTAACGTTAAAAGCTTGAACTATTAATTTTCTGTGATACAGATACCTATAGTTTTGTAAAGTGGATGCTTTGGTTCACTGGCTAAATGAAAAACCTGGTGACTCGAACTAATAAATATCTTCACAGGTCGCCGCGGCCGGTGATGAGTTGTTCCTCCCAAATAAAAGAGTTTTAATGAAATTTTCATAATAAATCACGTAGTTTTAGCAATTAGAGATGGTTTATGACGATTTTTTTTGTATGAAATAACGATGTTTTAGTTGTTTGTAGAAATTACTCAAGGAATTTGTGGTTGTAAGCAATTAACAAGTAGTCCGTGTTTTGTGCTCTTTTTTCGAATAGAATAGAATAACTCTTTATTTAAACACCATAAAGAACTTATTATATTAAATAAGACCGCCGATGGTATCACCCAATTAGGAAGCTAATTATGTGATACCATCAGCGGTCTTATCGCATAAAGCAATCTCTCCCAGACAACCTATTTGTGAACTAGTTAAAATACACAGGGTGTTTGGCGATGGCGTATAATTATTTTTATGGAACTGAAACTATTCATTTCAAACAAAACTTTTTTGTGTGAAAATTCAAAATTGCTTTTAGGAATTATTTGTTGAAGTTTTTAGCCTATTTTTATTTGCCAAACATGAGTATAAAAATAAATATTCTGTTTTTAGATACATAAACTAAATACCAAAATAATGATTAATAAAATAAATAGATAATAAAGCTGATGTGATGTAGTTTATCTAAAATAAAATAATATTGATTTGAATCGAATAAAGAAAAATTTGAGATTGTTATAAAAAATATATATGTTTTAAAAAAATATATATCTATTCATATCAAATCTCAAATTTAAGTACTAAACAAAATCGTTACCATTCTTTCTTGCGTAGTACCTAATGCATTGATACAAAAAAAACGTAATTAGCGCTATTTTGGGGCCTCGAAATCAAAGAGAAAGTACCTGCCTACGTACCACGCTTCATGTAACGAATTTCTCTATCAATTAACCGTTCAATCACAGATCAAGAGGCAAGAAACCCTAAGAGTACAGAATTTCAATTAAGGTCACAATCAATACAGCCCGAAATTAGGCCAGAAGCCTCATGAGACCCTCGAATTTCAAGCCAGCCCACGTGGAGTTACGTTTTAAGTATGACACGGTTATTTACAAATCACGTTTTTACTATGAAGCTGAAAGATGAGCGCAGGGGATTTATATGCTCTGATATCATATTATTGTACTAAGGGACTTATCGTACTTAATGAATGTTTTGAGGGCGATAAGCCCCCGTATTACAATATATAATATAATAATACATAAGTATGTGTTTAAACCGCGAAAGTTTAAAGATTATATTGTATCAGTAAGTAGATACCTACAGTAATTTTCTTAGCGTTAGAACTTCAGATAGCTCAACGCTTTGACCTTGTCCAGAAACGGTGAATTAGTAATTTAATACGCGCGACCGTTGCGTTGCGTCCAGAAGGAGTGTAACAAAACAACGTACGAGCATTTAAAACTTCCGTAACAAAATTTTGGCGTACTCGCTCTGAAGTTGGCGCGTATAAAGGGTATTACACCACACCGAATCAGTGTCCCTAATTAAACGTGGGCATGACCCCTAATTAGGCATCCAACTCCCTAAGTTTATACTGCACATTATAGGCGGACCCGATCATATCCATCCCTAATTAGAGACCCTAACCGCCTTACTCTTATTACACCTCCCTGATTAACGAGCTAGGGACCCTGATTCAGTGATGTGTAGTACCCCTTTAAGCTGGACGTAACAGTAATCTCAAGTATATCGACTCACGCGGTACGCGCATATCGAGCGCGAGTCGACTCTGGCAAAGTGCACGCGATTTACGCGCGCGCGCGTATTTAGAATTCGCGCGATGCTTGTAGACGCAATGTATTGGCACCGAGTACCTCGCTAACGGGCGTATCAATTCGCACGAAACGATTTGCGACGAATTCGCCCTTTCTGGACAAGCTATTTGTTATTTATTCAGCGCTTTGTTTGTCCTTTTACCCTCGTGTACTCAGAGATTTTTCTAAATTGTTCTTTAAAGTTACATTTACTTACTTCCATTTCACCAGTTCACAAGTTATTAACCATTTCACGTCATGAAGATTATATCATAAAATCTCTATCCGAGTGAAATCCGTATAGAACAGATATTGAAAAGGGCCGTTAATTAATCAGAAGAGAGGATATTATGATATATCAACCATACCATGCCAATTGTTAAACACAATCCAAAATTTCATCGTACCAACGGGACTTGAACCCGCAACCTCCGGAATAACATGTTCCGGTGCTTTGCCAATTAAGCCATGGTGCGAAGTGACGTTACGACGAAATTAGTGGATTGCATTTGTTAACCCAATTATGCATTGGTGGCGCCATCTATGACTACTTATTACGTAAGTTAATCATTCGGAAGAAATCATTACAGTTTTCAAATCCGACGAGAGATGATGCACTGCGTAAATCAAATATTATGTTTCTTTAAAGTGTTACACACTTAATATCTTTGTAAATTGTTAAACACAATCCAAAATTTCATCGTACCAACGGGACTTGAACCCGCAACCTCCGGAATAACATGTTCCGGTGCTTTGCCAATTAAGCCATGGTGCGAAGTGACGTTACGACGAAATTAGTGGATTGCATTTGTTAACAAATGCAATCCACTAATTTCGTCGTAACGTAACGGATTGTGTTTAACAATTTACAAAGATATTAAGTGTGTAACACTTTAAAGAAACATAATATTTCATACCATGCCACTCTTGCATCATCTACTACAGATTTTATGTAACAAGATTTCTCAAGTTTCTTATATGCAAAGTGTTGTACATAGAATCAATGTCGCAAAACCAAATTGTTCAATGTGACATTGAACAGTCACACAACATAACATACAAAACTTAACCAACAGATTACATTGAGTTTTCCCGCTCTGACACCACCAAATATGTATCACCAAGTTGACATTATCCTAGACTGTCCTGGTATTAAGCTGCTCTGAGTCAAACTTACTGAAATTATCCACAACGATCAGACCCCTCAAGAGTTAAGATTGACACTTTGTAAACACGTAGCGATATAGACTTCGTTTTGTGTAATTGCCATATGAGAATGTTTACGCATACGTGAACACAAGATAATGAATTTAGCTTTTGGAGGCATGTGACATTCAAGATTCATGCTGGCAGTAGGTACCATGCCGCAATGATAAAGATTAAACTTTCGAAGCTTCAAGTGACGGTTGACTAATCAAAGACGAAAAAACTGGCTATTATTACAAGATTTTTTTAACTTACGTGTTAGATGTGGGTAAAATCTTGTAAGCTAAATTAGAACCACTTTCTGACGTTTGATTGAACTCAAATGTGGTGTACTTGTGTATCTTCGATGACAGTAAAATAGTATGGTACCATCGAGCTGACTGGTGGTGGAGCTGGGCTGTAGGGACTGGAACTCCATAATGCTAAATGGTAGGGCAATTCACAAACGAATTTGGGCTGATAAGTATTATTATCATTAGTACTGTTCTTTCATTATACATGCCTTTACAAAAAGCTTGTGTTTAAAGTATTTACCTCGTATTTACCTCGACCGCATCATCGCTTACCAACAGGTGAGATAGTGGTCAAACGCTAGCCTATATGTAGCTATACCACAGAATAATTAATAGTACTACGCTATACCCTTAGAGCAGTGTTCTGCAAAGTAAAGTTTTCATTTTCCTAGATGTACCTTGAACACAAAAAGTTTGCAGAACACTGCCTTAGAGTACACCCAGAAATTCTACCTTTATTATTATTTTAGCCTCTGTCTCGTTTCTTTAGTTCGCTAATTACATACTCATATGGCAATTAGAAATATCAAGGGACTTGTTTTTTTAATATCATATCACCCTTCGATTATAAAGAATATAATTCAATAAGTTTTTCAGTAGCAAGTTTGCTATCTCCAATCTGTGAAGTTCTATTACCACTATCAAAATCGGTAAGTGGCGCTACCTATAAAGCGGTTACTTAGCCTAGAGAATTGGGGCTTTGCAACAAGGGCCACTAAGCCTTATTGCCAAATATGTAGTCGGTCCTTTCAGACTACATTATTTAATATTAAAAAACTCACCAGTTCAAAAATAAGTTCCTTCTCATCAAGTTGCCTCAACTCGTGCCGTGACCGTCGTTGCGGCCGCGATGGCGTCGCGTACGGCTGATCTCCGAGGAAGGTGGGTGTGCCGTCGACTGTCGTCACCAGCGGCTTCAAAAGTCCCCCACGCTCGAACTCGTGAGCTGAGATCTTCCTGAGGATTACAAGTGGGTGTTAGCTCATCTAGATTCATAGACATTTATCAGGTACTACAAGTAATGCAATGATACAAGCAAACGGGTAAAACCATGTGAATGAATATGAATAAATGAATTAATAAGAACATTTTATAGCACACAAAAGAAACATGATACGTAATGTGTTGCGTATTAGAGTTTAGATATGGTATCTGTTTAATAATGCAGATACAATATTTTACATACATACAATCACGCCTTTTCCCCGTTGGGGTAGGCAGAGACTACTTCTTTCCACATGCTACGATCCTGACATACCTCTTTCGCTGCTTCCACTTTCATGAGCGCCTTCATACATGCTCGCCGGTTATAGGTACTTTTGACTTAGTTTTTTTTTAAAACGTCTCCGATCTGGTCGTGATACGTACGATACAATATTTTTAAAAAGTAATATTAACTTTTTCTTTTTAGTTAGACAAGCACATGACTAGCAACCTCACCTGATGTTAAGTGACGATGCGGTCTAAGATGGAATCTTAGGTGTCTTGAAATTTAAAACGAGGCGCAGGACAATCACTGACATCATTTTAATCCATAGATAAAGCGAAACTATCCCAACTCGTCTTCCAAATTGGCTAGCACCGAACATAATGCCGCATCTCAGCGAACCGATTAGCAATTATTGTTCGGTTACAATATATCCCGTTTTGCTTATATTTTTTATGATACTTCAAAGCAACGAAAAGCATAGCAAATGTTTCGTATATATTAATAGTGTCAGTAGCCATGACAACCTACACTTCCGATTGTAGCCTAATTCGTAGAGATAAATTTTATTTAATTTACCGTATAGATGTTTCATCACAACTATGGTACTCGTACATTCTTTCAGTAAAGGCTAATTTGCCACTTTATTAGCGTACAAATTTCACCCTCTTTTAATAATATATGACACTAGCTGACCCGGCAAACGTTGTTTTGCCATATAAATAAATGGCTATTAAAAAATAAGGGTTGATCGTAGAAGGGTGAAAATTGAGGATTGTATGTATTTTTGTATGTTGTATCATAAAAAAATAGAAATTAAATATTTTGTCTAAAAAATAAAATAAAAATTTAGGGGTGGACTACCCCTAACATTTAGGGGGATGAAAAATAGATGTTGGCCGATTCTCATAGATACCGGATAAGCACAAAAAATTTCATCAAAATCGGTCAAGCCGTTTCGGAGGAGTATGGCAACGAAAACTGTGACACGAGAATTTTATATATTAGATAAAACTTTTTAACAAAAAAATTAAACCGCCGAAAAAACTGAAAAGCGAAAAATAATTTTTTTTTTTATATAACCTTAATAATGAAGTTCTGAAACTACTGTTTGTATACCTCAGTATATATTTTTGTAATTGTTTTGAGTTTTTAATTAAACTTAATAACTAAGTTCTTAAACTAATGTAAGTATGTATACCTAAGTAATTTTGAGTCGGCGCCAAACAAGCAAATTAATTAATTACGTAAAGCGTAATGCGCGGTGGAGGCATGGCGCGACACGCCAGTTCACCGGAAAATGCCGAGTGTTGACGAAGTTAATGTCAGCGAGACCGCAACCCGAACGGGCACCACATATAGTAATCTGTAACGGCCCGTGACGGGCACACGTCGTTGCGAGAGGTGGTGCATCTCTATTTAGTCTGTGGGTCGTGTGGAAGCGCGTTTTTTGGTATGTTTATGTTCATCGCTAAAGATTTCACGTTGCATTGTTAATTTGATTTGATTATTTCTTTAAATTTAAGATATTTGCTTGTTGATTATTTGGCGCCGACTCAAAATTACTTAGGTATACATACTTACATTAGTTTAAGAACTTAGTTATTAAGTTTAATTAAAAACTTAAAACAATTACAAAAATATATACTGAGGTATACAAACAGTAGTTTCAGAACTTCGTTATTAAGGTTAAATAAAAAAGTTTAATTATTTTTCGCTTTTCAGTTTTTTCGGCGGTTTAATTTTTTTGTTAAAAAGTTTTATTTTATAATTTTTTGTGGCCATAATCTACTATGTTAAAAGCAGGCGTCATTGCTTACCCCTGGCCTAGACAAAAGTTATATAAAACATTTATGTTCTATAATAATAATAAAAATAATTTAAGATCACATAAAATACTAAAAATAAAACTGGCCAAGTGCAAGTCAGCATCGCGTCTCTTATCGCACACTTAGGGAGGGTTCCGTACAATACGAAACATAACAGAGATACAACCTCATATATTTGATTAATTCATATTACCAAGAATATTTGGTTTGGTCGCGATCTATAAAGACTGGGCTCGTTTACTAGCGCCATCTATGTCATTTTGCCGAAACTAATTAGATAGATGGCGTTTAAAAACACGATTATTGTATGGTGGACCACCTTTAATTTTTAACATTATTTTGTTTTTTGTATTTGTTGTTCTAGCGGCCACAGAAATACACCATCTGTGAAAATTTCAACTGTCTATCTATCACGGGTAATGAGCTATAGCCTGGTGACAGACGGACGGACAGACAGACAGACAGACAGACAGACGGACAGCGGAGTCTTAGTAATAGGGTCCCGTTTCACCCTTTGGGTACGGAACCCTAAAAACGACTTCCAACGTCAAGCAAGTCAATTTCAATACTAAGTTTGAGGTTTTTATTTTCATATCTCTGGAGATACTGAATATATCTCGATGAAATTTAAATGGTACCACCTTCATCATCATCATCATCATCATAATCAGCCGGTATCAGCCGGTATCAGACATATGCCTCTCTCAAGACACGCAACTCAGCCCGATTTTCGGTTCTTTGTTTATTCCAGTGTGTGTTTACATACATTGATGATACGATAAAATCATCAAAAAAATGATACTTTTTTTCATTATTTTTGTTGATTTATTCAAAACGGCTCGACCGATTTCGTTAAAATTTAAATGGGACCCCCTTTCCAATAAAAAAAGAATTATCGAAATCAGACTACTCTGTAAAAAGTTATGCGTGGTCATACATAAAAAAAATAATATATATACGCGTCGACTTGATAACCTCCTCCGTTTTTTTTTCGTCGGTTAAAAATAGTGTCTCCTCGACAGTTGGAATGTTGCCTAAAACTTTGGGTACATATCTGAGACATGAGCGGAAAAGAGACTGCACTGCGACTGTAACTTTAACTGTGCTACTTAGGAATAATTAAACTAAGTGAACATTCACAATCCTGCAGAGCGTACTACACTATTAAATAAAGGGGTACGATTTCCATACAAAAACTTGTACTGAAATCACTTCTATTAGTCTTATATAAGTCTTTAGATATGGAATATCATATTTACTTAGACACTACTACTTTGGATTGGTAGTAAAATCGGATAGCCTTATTCATTTAGGCATAGAACAAGGAGCTATGTAATAGCACAAGCTGATATTTAAATCGAAGCGACAAAAATATAGTCGACAGCATTAATTTTAATAGTAACATAACATGTCTTTAGTCACAAGCATTTAGCTAAGTTCCCTTATCGGCTTGAAAGAAAGATGTCAGCAAAGAAACTCGAAATAACCGCAAACTTTCTCAGATAATGAGGGGTACGCATCACTTGCCCTTGTCAACCCTCAACAAAATACTTCAGGGTCAGATAAAACAGTAAAACTAAAACAGTTAGCTCAGTTGAGTTTTGTTAGGCATTTAACGGGCTAGTTGAGTTTATTAAGTTTATAACAAAGCCTATCCAAGACTAAGGAGGCGCTTTATTTACACAATTTAGTAATTAATATCTTACGTAAGTATTTTCTGTGAAAACATGACGCAACACTTGTTTACAAACAAGATTACTACTCATCATCATCATCGTCCTGCTCCAAATTAAGCTAGCTTTGTTCATATAAGCCGGGATGTTTGGGCCCTTAGATGGTTCATGTACCTAAGAATAGTAGTTCATGCAACTGTCATATAATGAAGGGTATTAAAACACGAGTGTGAGTTTATGAAACGAGCGCAGCGAGTTTCATAATAGTAACGAGTGTTTTAATACCCGTGTTATATGCAGTTGCATACACTACTTTATCTTCACTAATGCAATTAATCAAACAACAAGAGTAAAAGCTGACAATAGTTTATTTATAATAATTGTTCAAATTTTGGATGGTACAATTTTGAAAGTTAATGTTAATTATTGATCCAGCAGCTGTAGCGGCCGCGGGGCAAGCAGTAGAGCTCGTAGACGGAGTCGGAATATTTATAATTACTTCATTCGTCTTGTTTTCTATACTGTTCAAGATCGTATTTGAGACTTGAATTTTATTCATTAAAGACTCATCAATGTAGCTTTCAGCCACAGTAGAAGACTTCCACCCCCCGTGTCGTTTCAGTGCGGTCAAATCACCACCGCTATCTATGAGAAGGGTCGCCGAGGTGCGCCGGAAGCAATGCCCCGTGTACAACGCTGGGTTAGGCAGATTCAAAAAACTTGCGATAGTTTTTCCCAGAGCACCAAATTTATTAATACCAGTTCTTTGATCGACGCACTTCCCCGATCTATAGCTCAAGAAAAAGGCAGGGTTTCGACAGGGGGTGGGTCGAAGTTCCATGTATTTTTTACATACGGCATAGCAGTTGCCCGTCACAACGAAAGAACGATCTATTTTCGTTTTTGTTTTCGAAACTTTCACCATGATTGTACTGTCGTCTATGTTAGAGACTTCATCGAACTGGATGTTGTATAGCTCTTGCCTTCGGCATGCCCCCATTATGCCGAAGATTAGTGCAACCTGTAACAATAAACGATATAATAAGCTTGAGGTACATAGCCAAGGCAAAAACTATGATTTATGAAGTAATAAAGTGTAGGTACCTACTACCAAATTTATACACAAAGCGCTTAAACGGAGTGTCTAGATAACTTGCGTGTGTAGTACGTAAGTACTAGGTAGATTAAATAACAGAACTAAAATACACTTACCTTTTCAAAAAGATACAAAATATCTGGTGAATCTTCCAGGAACATCTTTATTTGACCTGATGTAAACGTCAAGGACTTTTTTTCCTTGTGTCCTTCTGAACTGCGTTTCAGGAACGCTATGACTTTTGAATACTTCGTGATATCAATATTGTTGTAGATACTCAGTGTGGACTTGAGCATAGAATATTTAGCCCACATAGAAGATGGCTTGAATTTGTCGGAGAGGTCTTTGAGATACGCAAGAATGACATTTTCAGAAAATGATGTAGTTTTCTTTTCGATTTTCCATGCCAAAAAGTTATTATATTCTTTTACATATAATTTTCTAGATTTTTCTGGCAAAAGATTGTGAGTTACTTTTGTTGCCAATTCTAGAATATCCGGAGGCGTACAAATATCATCGTCGCTATCCATTTTTAACTTTTAATGTGTATTTTAAAAACAAAACACATTGCGAAACATTAAATTCACGCGTACGTGTATTGTCAGTGAACTTGCCGCCATTAAAATCTAACCAATGAGAGCGCAGCTGCGCGCGCAGGGCCAATCAGGAGCGAGCGCGCGCTGTTCTTTTTTTATTTAATTGGCACAAGATCTTACCAAAGAGTTTTGTGTATGTAAGTTTAGTAGTTTCGACGAAGTTTTCACGTATAACCCAACTGTTTTTAAAAGCCAGCCTAATATCAAAATTTTATACAACTTGTATGAGGATTTTGACATAAGGCTCGCCAGGTTAATTGGTCGCGTTTTATTGATGTTATAATGAGATTTTACGATATCGATGTGGATATTATACCATCATGTGAAATTGCTTAAATTGAGTGTTTTGTTATCTGCGCTATAACAGTAGTAATTATAAGTCAAGTATTGGAAACATAAGTAGAATGTTATAACATTAGTGTAGATAAAACTGTAAAAGCTACTAAATACAGTTAGGTGTATTGCACAAGTGGGGTAATATATAATGCATTTTGATGCATAGAAGCATTTACCTAGGGTTGGTTTAGGTCCTAAACCAAAGATACTAAAAGCTAGGGCATAGTGGTAGGGTCATGTCTAGTAGCATCAGCATAGCTACCACCTTCAAGCTGGAAAATCTGCCACCAAACACCTAATGTGTTCAGTAATAGTCTAATGTGTTCAGACTCCTGTCCTTGAGAGCCAGTTGCCATTCTAGGCCTAGCGTGCTAGCATCCTAGACCAAATCAGATATTACCAAATTAACTGGAGAGATTCGTCAAAAGAGTAGTCGCTAGCCTATATTAGCAATTAGCATATATTTATTTATAGCTAAAAAAAGCTAGTTTCGTTCATTCTTATTTGTGGAACTTTTTTCCCACGGACAATTTACAAAAGGAAAGATACAAGCTACAGTACAAACACAAACTCATTACAATTCCAGTGCTCACATATCCCTGGGAAACGTAGACAGGGACAAAAGTACATCTAATTTATCCAAGAGGGCGCTTTGCCGGATAGATGCTCTCGCAACAAGATGACAAAAGATTGATAGTGGCTTTAGAACAAACTGCTTCCGCGTTGCGAATAAGCTGGATTTATTACCTTCGGTGCAGTAGCTTTTAAAGCTGCTTTCTGCTTCGCCCTGACCTTTATGCAGTTTAAATGTAGGAAAACTTAAGTAGACTAATGTGGGTCGGGTATGGTACTGCGCGAGAGAGTTTACGTTTCCATATGTTGGACTTTTTAAGCTTTTTTTAATTGGTGCGTGCGATTTCACGTCGATGTAAAAATTGCATCGTACAGAGGCATAACCTAATAAGGGTAGCCTCATTATAAAAAAAGTCATTTGCTACAACATGAGTATTGGAAAACCCTGGTTCTTAAACTAGGCGCTAAGACCCATAACCCATAATATAGGATATCAGTTCTCTTCCATCATATGAGCTATAAATCTTAGCTTGTGCCTCATGATGAATTGAATGAAATTGTATTTTATAGAAGATAATCGCTGTCAATTATTACATGTACAGACAGCAGCCTAAACTGCGCGTGTTACACATTATGGCACAATCTGAGGTCACGACACAGGCTAAGACTACGAGTGTTTCTACAAAATTTTCTATCAGGCCTTTTGCATCCACATTAGATGATTATACAGCGTGTAATTAAGTGTATTTTAACTCAATGCTTGTATGCGTCGGCATGATTAGACTCAGCCTTCCCCAAACCAGTCTGTAACCATCCTGAGAGTTATGGTTAAGGCGCTTGGACATAACATTGGCAGGATTTCCTAGTCACAATATTTTTATTCACCGCATGGGCACACCTGTAAATGCGTGCATTGCCCGTATATATTTTCAATGAAAACACATTCGTGCATGGCAGGGTTTGAATCCACTACCTTCGGATTAGAAGTTGAAGACTCACCCAATTCACCACAGGGCTTAAATTTCCTTTATGCCTGGAGTTAATCACAAGAGCTATCATACTTTCGGCAGTCCTGTCCTAATATCCGAAGTTTTAACTCTCCTAAAAGCAGTTTGCTGAGCAAGTTTGTGTAAGCCTAAACAAATATACTGGCGTCCCATCCTGCATGTGCTTTTGATATTGTTTGGACAGGGACTGCGGGAACACACATTCATAATTGTGTATTATCGACGAATAACAGGCTTATTTTCTAAATAGTGTTTGCCCAATGCTGTACAAAGGGGTAAAATATCCCCAGCTTATTTGGCAATTTTAAATGCCTGTTTGTCGAATGTTTAAGTTCTTGTGAATTTTTGCGTTTTCTTTTCCGACAAAACATCAAAATTGTATACGAAGAGTATAATGTTTATCTATGTCATTGAAAGACAAGCAAAAGAATCTCCTGACCTAAAGTGGTATATCTACATGAGTTGCTAAAATATTTAAACAGTAGTTTTACCTTTTCATACTCATGTCACGCACGTGGTTCTTTTTTATTAAATAGGTGGATCCCGGCACTTTGTAATATCATTCATCACTGTCAGGTAACACGTGCGAAAAAGGGAATTGTGTTTATTTAAAGAGAGTGCTATAACATATCCATGTAATGCTTAGAACGCTTAAGAAACAGGTTTTTTTCAGTCATCTTGGTTGGTTTATAATAAGGTGGAAGGTTAGCTGTGTTTTGTCCACTTAACAACCGTTGGATAAAAAATGTAACTATTAAGTCTTATCGCAGAAGACAATGAAATAACACAATTACGAGCACATACTTCATCGAAGACCTTAGAGCAAATATCGGTGTTCATCACGATAAATCTTACTCGAGCTGCAATTCGAATAGGGGACTGTAAAGCTCAGATCATGACCATCAGCGAATTAACTATCCATTACTAATAATCCTCATTACCATCATAATCAGCGAACTTAATTACACTAAAAGTGGCTTTATCCTCCTCCCCTGGCTCCTCCCAAGACTCTCGAGCTTGGATCAATTCTTTTAAGACACACCTTTGAACCCCCTTCCTTTTATTCGTCAATCTTCGTATGCGGTAACTATAAGTGAAGGGCCGATTGAACGGGAAGGTTGTTGATTAAATGGTGATATTACCTAACAGGTGTAGTAGCCCCGGATCCGGAACCAGCTCGCGAGGGTGACGCGAGCTCTGCACTGGGAGGTGTAGCGTGAGAGACCAGCCAAGCGTCCACCACCTGCCGCGTCGCTTTCCTGAGAACAATCAATATACATTTAACACAAGAACCATCAAAATTACTTCTAACAACCAACTCGTATGTTAAGGCAAATGTCGGATGGGATAGTTGCGTTATTTGGACATAACGGCTATAGCTCCTGTAATTCTATCATATGCAATGCCAGGCATCCTGATTTAGGTAATATCTAAAAGAGTTTGAAGACGTTTCGTGTTATAATATATACATTAACATAATTATAAGGTACAAAACTAGACTGCACCCAATGCCTTCATTTCACTTGACCTACGTTAAAATAATGAACACACAACTACTCTTTGTTTCCAAGATTTGCATTCAGTAATCGGTTAATAGATATGTGAATGTTAAATTTATTCTACGTAGCAACACTTCATATGTAGATTTTGTTGAGATACGCTACACGCTGCTGGGTTCAAAGGGGTTAAGAAATAAGGAGTTATTTATCAAATCGGTATATGAGAAACCGTCAACGGAGATGTTAAGAAATATTATACGACTTTACTCGTGCGTATGCGTTCTCATGAATATTTTAGCTAATGCCTTGCCAAGATAAATACGCCTTAGGTTATGTAAAGATTGGTGGAATATGTTATGCTTACTCCTCCGAGTACATAAGAGCCCTCAGGGGACTAAATATTATAGTAGATCAAACTTTGGTAGGAACATCTAGAAGATATCCAATATTAATATTAGAGGTATATTATTATCATAGTAACGCTGTTACAAATATTTTGTAACAGTATTCAAATGTATCGTTTTCTACAGGAAAATGTACGTAACGCGTTAACGTGGTGATTAATACTCTTTCAGTTGTAATGCCTTTTATCACACGCATTAATATATAATAACCGCAATTTCTTATCATTCAAACACCCAAAGCCAAAAAACGTCTTCGGTGAAGACTTAATAACTGCAATAAATTTTGTAAATATTCGAGATTACAGCCACCTTCACCCAATTGTAAATGTTTGATTTTATGGGTTTTTTGGTCACGGTCACGTTGTAAAAATTTGCAATAACCTTGTATTCGAAACATTGTTATAAACACAAATATACATAACGGATGAGTGATTTATTTTTTGTAACCCAGCCAATTTTGTATGACGAAAACCTTTTGAGGATCATAAATAAGTTACCACGTCACTGAAGTGATCACTGCGTGGTGCTGTAAGATGACAACTGTGGTGGTGTGTGGTATGCTTTAGCAATAGCTTGGGACTACTTTCTGAACAAAAAAATATGCCAAATTGATGTCACTAGATTGCAAGACGGTTTGAAACGAAATTCCTCTTACAAATCAGCCTAAACACGTAGATAGAAAGTGTATAACTATATATTTGAATTTTACAGTGCTTAATTGCTTTAGTATTGTCCGAGCGACGATTCAAATACCTTTAATATGATGAAAATCCTTTGCATAATACGAGTAGAATAGTTAGTAAATTATGTATTACTGAGAACTTTGTCTGGGTTCAGTATTGAATTATGATAAAGAGGTTTTTATTTTTGTTTTTTTTTTGAAGCCACGGATATGTCTTAAACACAGAATCTTATCCTGAGTTAAAATCTGAAGCATTTCCATTACCCGATGAGTCAACATATAGCACAATAATACCTACGTTCTGAGAGCCAGACTATTCTAGAAACTAATGCTATTTAATCCGTCCAATCCATCCAATTTAATCATTCCAAATGGGCAATCTAATGAATAGGTGCGATCTACGATATCCACGTACTCGTAAATATAGCTAATGCAATGTGGGTATGATATTTCGATCATAAAAGCTGTGCCACAGGTTGACAATAGAAATAGGTTGAAACTAGCTCAGCGACGTAATAAAGCTACTGACGATTCCTGGCGTAGACAGAGAAAAGTCTACAATTTCTGGTATGTTGCCATACCAGAAATCGTAGACTTTTCGTAGACGTCAAATAGAGAAAGAAATAGAGAGAGAGAGAGAGAGAAAGAGATTTAAAATCGGTCAAAAAACCATCGCCACGCGTTTGCAAGACATTTATCTCAAAATGTCTTACAGCCATAGTCCAAAACACTACAGCAAAACTACATACTGCTACAGAAGAGCGAGGCATGAAGTGAGGGTAAAACTTGTGTTAACTGAAAGATGAGTAGAATAAAAAAGAAATAGCACGCTCTAAAAGGCAAACACGCAGCTGTCCTTGAGAGCCAGTTCCTATTCTAGGCCTAGCGTGCTATCATTACCATTCCCGACCACGTCGTCACTCACCAACAGGTGAGATATTTAAGTGTTCAACGCTAGACTATACGCTACTATTACAGCCACGCATTTCCAGCGATGGATTTAAAATTATGCAGCCACAGATGGCCACTATAAGAATACTATAGTACTACGAAATTGCTATGTTTAAAGAGATAATGTAGGTTTAGCATGCGTAACAGTCATTAACTAACAGACATACAGTTAGTTCGTATTGCAGTCGTGTCACTGACCTCGACACTATTGAAAACAATGAGGTAAAAGTAAGGTAGTTGTGCTACTTCAGAAGATTAAAGATGGTTAACTTTTTATGCAACTCGACGGACAGACGGGGCAGGTCGTTCGCCTCATGAACGGTACAAGTAATAAATAAACTTGCAACAGAAGATTTTGTTCTATTACTTTGTATTGCTTGTTTGGTTTTTAATTTTAAACATAAACACAACTATTAATATAGGGACTTAAGACTGTAGACCATTTTACCATACAGCAGAAATGAGCATTAAAATATGTGCTTATGCTCTGTACCTAGATACAATTTATAACGACAGCCTTGAATAATAGCAAGCAACACAGGTAAAAGCTGTTCGATTGGGATTCGATCTTAAAACGTCAGAAATTTAAGAAAAAACGCTACTGGCTCACGATATGGCACTCTTGGTAGATCACTGGTGACAGGTAAGTGCTACCTCCTACCACCATCATATTTTGTCTGCCCCCGAAACCTAAACGTGGGGGTGGATAGGCATAGGTATGTCCGTCTGCCCCCATGTGGGGGCACTCTTTGGGGTGGACGAGAATAAACGTTTTCAATTAGGCATATTTGGTGTATCTAAACGGTTGGCACCCCTGGCCCAACTAAAAGTGTTTATTACGCCTCCGCATAAAATTATTTGACTAAAATTATAAATACGCATCAGTTTCAACATACGTGAGAAGTTATTACCTTTGGATATAACCTACAAACATTTCAGAAACATCGTACAACTTTGGTGAGCTGTATCTTCTCTTAAATAGCACTTCAATATTTTGATTAAACCAGTAAAAAATTTGAAATTGCACCCACACATGTTTGTTTATATTTTTTTGGTTATTTAATAAAAACAACACAAACATAATTTGCTTGACGAAGTCCTCACCACAGATGCAACATATGTCATTGTCAACTGCCATCTTTGACACATGACCACTTTGACAGATTGTCACTAGTGCCAACCGGACAATATATAAGGTTGTGTTCACACTATACGATTTGTAAGGAATCGATCGATTATTAATATGAATACCGAAAACATAACGTTCCGTTCACGCAGAAGAGCTAGCTCACTTGATAATTTATCTCATTCGACTCTTTTTGAAGAGACATCACTGAGTCTAGGAAACATTTCTCAGAATGAAAGCCAGTTCTGAACAACAGAAACAGATGGAGATATTAAATACCCAGCTTATTTCGGCACAAAACGAAATCGAAAATTTAAATATGGAAAACCAACAATTGAAGCGGGAATTAGAAAAACTTTACAGTATGATGAATAGATATAAGAAGCTTGGTTTCTGTGATAGTCCTTTGACAAACATTTCTAAAAAAAGAAAGCGATGGGATACCTCCTCTATTGATCTGGTAACCATACATAACAGGTATGATTCAAAAATGATAAAAGAAGCTACCAATGACATCAGCGACTGTCAAAAACCTACAATTTATTCTGAACTCATAATCACGCCAGAAAATAAATTGTTATCAGCAAACGAATACCCCGATATTGCTACTTCCGCACCTCAATCAAGCGAGACTACAACAATATCCTATAGTGCTGTAGAAATTAATACAAAACCAGCAATAACAGTCTCAACGACACTTACAAGTTCATCGACAATTATTTCAACGAATGTGTCTATGGAGACTTCAGTAGCATTGGAATGCACGACACTTGGATCTACTACAGATAATGTTACAAACCCAGAATCGACCAGTATAATCGACCAACTTGTGGACCAACAGAAATCCCCGCAGTCTGCTCTGCCATCGACATCTAAACAAGCTTCTACTGAAACCAACACATTAATAACCTTAGAAAATAACGTTCAAGGAATTATATCTCCTACTGACAGTCAAAATGAAAACTTATTAATTAAAACTACAAGCAGAAATCAAGATTATAAACCACGAGAATCTTGAATTTATCAGATCAACAAGGAAAAGCAATTCGACCAATATTGCAGAGACTAATTGGACCTGAATATGATGTGATAAGCTTTAAAACCTTAAAACCTACAGAAAATTGTAAACATATCCGTAGCTCACATTATAGAATGCTCTGCGGTTGAATTAACATCACATAAAATTAATATAGTCTGCCTCTATAGGCCACCTAACCACAAAACAATTAATACTGACTTATTCTTAACAACATTAAACGACATTTTATTTCAACTGAGTATTCGATCTAAATTTAAGACGCTTATATGTGGTGATTTTAATATAGACATCCTAAAAAAGAACAAACAAGTGCACGATTTTGAAGATGTAATAACAAGCTACAACATGAAATTGCAATTCAAAGAAATAACCAGAACGAAAAGTAACACTTGCATTGATAACTGTATTCATAACATAAGATGCTGCAAAGGCAAGATAATTGAACTTGCGTTATCTGGTCACACAGCACAAATTATAACAATCCCAGTAAAAAAAACCTGCAAACTTAAATTTTGGTGCACAGAGAAACGCGATTATTCCAATGAAAATATAGAAAAGTTTGAAAAGTACCTAGCTCAAATTAGCTTCTCAGATGTCTATGAGTCTGACGAACCAAATGAGGTTTTCAATAGATTTTATGATATGTTTTTATTACTATACAATCTGTATTTTCCTAAACGTAGGATCAAAATGTTGGTAACAAAACGGCCTAAGTGGATCTCTAAGGGACTACGATTGTGTTGCAAGCGAAAAAGACAAATGCTGTGGAAATACCGTCTTAGTCCAAACACACAAAATAAGCAACTGTTTAAGCAATATTCCAAGAAATTTAGAAAAATAATACATCTTACCCAGAAATCCTAAAATGAACATTTCATTCATTCAGCTAAAAACAAATCCAAAGCCACTTGGCAAGTAATAAATGACTCAAAAAATAATTTCCCTAATGACAATGTAATGAAAATAAATGCGGACGGTAAAATAATTAATGATCCAACTGACATTGCAGAAAGTTTCAATATTTATTTTATTGACAATGTTAAATTGACTTCAACAAAAATTCCAAAATAATATATTAAACTCTACATACTTAACACCAACAATTCCTTTTGACATTTACAAAATAATGACATCACTTAATAATACTAATAGCGTAGGTTATGACGATGTGACTACGAAAGTTATAAAAAAGACATCCACTTTATTGGCCCCAGTATTAAGTCACATCATAAATATATGTTTAGAAAAAGGAGTGTGTACCCTGACAAATTAAAAACATCAATTACAAAGCCGCTGCATAAAAAAGGAGATAAAGAATTACTTAGTAATTATAGACCTATAGCACTGATACCTATATTTTCTAAAATATTCGAAAAGGTAATATATAAACAATTGTATTCCTACCTTGAAAAGCACGAGCTTCTGAGCAAATATCAATATGGATTTCGTAAAAAGAAAGATATAAATATGGCTATCTACAATTTATTATACTACTCGTATGTCATGAATAATATGAACTTATCAGCGCTCACGGTAGCACCATTAATGACAATGACCAAAGCTTTTGACCACGTTGAACATGAAACACTCCTTACTAAACTTGACGCATATGGTATTAGAGCCAATGCTAATAAACTCCTAAAATCGTATCTCACTGACAGGATACAAGTGACTCATGTCAATCGAATTTGTGTAAAAACAAAATCAGAGAAAATTCATATTTCTAATCCAAGAAAACTTCACTTCGGCGTGCCCCAGGGAAGTATTCTGGGACCGCTGTTATTCCTTGTCTACATAAATGATTTACCTGATGTAACGACTCATCCTATGACTTTATTTGCAGATGATAGTACTATTTTGTTTAAATCACCAAAAATGATATTAGCAATCTTGTATGTGACATTAATAATACTTTGACATCTGTAATTGACTGGTTAAATATAAATAATTTGAAAATTAATTTGGACAAGACTTCGATAATGAATTTTAGACAAAGACCTAACAAACTGCAACATTTAGATGTAAATTACTGTGGTAACCAAATTGAAGAAATTGAATTCACCAAATTTTTAGGTTTATATATTAACAATAAAATGACCTGGAAAAACAGCAAGTAGATTCAATCGCAAAACGTGTGAACCAATTCTCATATGCATTGTATAAACTTAATAAAGTTGCAAACATAAACACTTTGATGTCTGCCTACCATGGCTATGTTGCGTCTGCGCTCAGATATGGGGTAATATTTTGGGGGAATTCCACGGATCACGGTGTTCAGAGCCCAAATCATTAAAATTATTGACTTTTCCTTGTATTTATATATAATGGAAACAGCTATGTTCGTGAAAAAAAATTTAAATTTATTCGAAAAATTTCCCACAGGTAGTAGACGCGAAAAAAAAAACTGAGATACCCAGGTCACAAAACAGCACTTTTTAAAAATAGCATATTTTGTATGGCATCTATATTATATAATAAACTTCCGAAAGCAATCAGAGACATTGGTAATATTCATATTTTTAAAAACACCCTTAATGAATTCTTAGCTACCAAGGCATACTACTCAACAACAGATTACTTAAATGACAAAACAAATAATTTTAAATCTTAACATTGCTGATGAATTCGAAATGTATTTTATTTAATTTGACATGATAATATTAATATTTTATTACTTTTCTTAAAAATTGTATATTTTATTGATTTAGTTTTTAGTATCTTTTATATAATAACTGTGCTCGTATGCTCGAACAGCAAGCCCTAGTGAAACCATACATTGTATTTACTTTTTAGATCTCTGTAACCTAGGACCACGAGCTCAATAAATTTCATTTCATTTCATTTCATCTAATTCAATAGTCGCGGCTTTAAGACACCTATTATGATAAGCGGCAATATCCCAATGGCTAAGGCGTTGGCCTGGGATCCTTACCAATTTCACCATTTACGTGAGCCCATTCCAGCATATTACCACACAAGCATATTAGCTTAGTTGGAGGGGTTGACAAGAATTCTAGTAATGTGCTACCAAATTCCTAGTAAGCTTTATAAGAATGCTATATTTAAATTACAAGGAGGTCTTTAGATTATATCAAACATCCGTAATTTCAAAGCACATATTCAAAGACAAAATACTCTAAATAAACAAAATCACGTGATATGGAACAAAGACAGCATTTTATTATAAAGCATAAAACAACTAAACACCCAGAAGAAGCGCGTGTAGCCGTCGTGAAATATCTAAATAAACTAAACTTTTGTAATAAACCTCAGGCTTAAAAGAGGACAGCAATTAATATGGCCGAACATAAGTCTTTTAGACACATAAAGCTTAATAGGGATTTTAGTCTGTGGGTAGTGTACAAAAAATAGCTTCCTAATGCGCGGATTTAATGTTTTAAGTACATTTTAACAAATTGGAATAATAAAAGCGAGTCGGACTCACACACGTTCCGTACCACAGTAGGTACAATCAAATACTATAAAAATCTTTGCCTTGACATACTGACTGACTGACTGACTGACTGACAGACAACGCACAGCCACACCCCGGACACTCGACGAAATCTCCATACAAACTAGCGTTTTAACGACCGACACTGTGACACCGACACAGACACTACACACATGTCGTTTTTCTATACGTGCATTTGTGTGCGTGATGTCTAAGGTTGTCGCCCGTAATCACCGTATCACAGATTATATAATAGTTACTTTGTACATACGTACTACGTACTGACCGTATGAATTTTTTTTGTACACTTAACCAATAAGCTTTTAACACTAACAATATTAGTCGCTATTTCGTAAACCATCGTCTACAGAAACATTAAATCACATCCTGAGATCACAACACTTCATCTCATTTGGGAAGTAGGTAGGTAGGTACGTAGAAATATCCAACACACCGAGTAGGTCATTCTCTCACTCACATTTCACTACATTATACAATATTAGATTGCACTGCACGAAAGTATTATTCCATGTATACACATTTTAAATAATAGGTAATTACGATTTACGATTACAATAATCACTAATGTTATTCTCGTCTCGGTTAATAAACAAACATGAAGTGTGCGAGTGTGCGATCCCATCGGTCGGACCAAATTGACTTGTTCAATTCAGTATTGTACCTGGTTCGAACGTACCACCAATAAACGACATAACTTTGTATGAGCGGCATTCTAGTAAGGCGTCAAACATATAGCTGCAGACCGCGGCAGTGTCAGGTGCTTAAAGAATTCAATGTTCGTAATGATTTTTAACCGACTTCAAAACAAGGATGTTTCTCAAGTCCACCGTATATATCTTTATATATATAATTCTACTGTACGTGTGTATGTCACTGAATTCCTCCTTAACGGCTGGACCGATTTAGATGAATTTTGGTGTGTGTTTTTAAATTAGTCCATAGATGGTTTAGATTCACAATTGGACCCGATAGCAGGCGCTGCAATCGGGAATCTAAAATTATATGCAAAAATAGTATAAACGAGTAAGTTTTACTAGATAGACTTGAATTAGACAAAATATAATCTAATACTATAAGAATCTTTGTCCTGACATACTGACTGACTCACTGACAGACAACGCACAGCCTAAGCCGCTGGTCGTAGAGACTTGAAATTTGGATAGTATATTTGTCTTAGTACGTAGGGGTGTACTAAGAAAGGATTTTCCAAAATTCACCCCTTAAAGGGATGAAATGGGGGTTCAAAGTTTGTATGGAGAAACAAGATTAGACAGTCTTTTCTATCCGAAACTTTACACAAGTGCTTCGGTACAAAAATAAATAAATACGTGTTTCAGGTTTTTTTGAAATTTTACCCCTAAGAGGGTGAAATGGGGTAACAAAGTGTGAAAATCAATATTTTTTCGGATTGCGCTAAAATTTGGCATGCAGATAATTATTACAACGTTAGTTACCTTTGAAAAAGGATTTTTCAAATTTCACCCCTGAAGGGGATGAAACGGGGGTTCAAAGTTTCTATAGAGAAACATTACTAGATAGTCTTTTCTATTCGAAGCTTCACACAAGTGCTTCAGGACATAAAAGAGTAAACACGTGTTTAAGTTTTTTCGAAATTCCGCCCCTAAGAGGGTGAAATGGGGTAACAAAGTCTGAAAATCAATATTGTTTTGGATTGCGCTGAAATTTGGCATACAGGTGGTTATTATTACGTAAGTATCAGCTAAGGGATTTTTTAAAATTCAACCTTTAAAGGGATGAAACGGGGGTTCAAAGTTTCTATGGAGAAACAACATTAGATAGTCTTTTCTATTCGAAACTTCACACAAGTGCTTGAGTACATAAATAAGTAAATACGTGTTTTAGGCTTTTTCGAAATTCCACCCCTAAGAGGCTGAAATGGGGTAACAAAGTCAATCAATATTGTTTTGGATTGCGCTGAAAATTGGCATACAGGTGGTTATTATGACGTAAGTATCAGATAAGAAAGGATTTTCTAAAATTCACCCCTTAAAGGGAAATAAAGGGGGTACAAAGTTTCTATGGAGAAACATTATTAGATAGTCTTTTCTATTCGAAACTTCACACAAGTACTTCAGGACATAAATAAGTAAACATGTGTTTTAGGTGTTTTTCGAAATTCTACCCCTAAAAGGATGAAATGGGGTAACAAAGTCTGAAATTAATATTGTTTCGGATTGCGCTGAAATTTGACATGCAGATAGTTATTTTGGCGTAGGTATCCGCTAAGAGAGGATTTTTCAAAATTTACTTTTTAAGGGGATGAAACGAGGGTTCTAAGTTTGTACGGAGAAACAATATTAGATAGTTTTTTCTATTCGAAACTTCACACAAGTGCTTCAGTAAATAAATAAGTAAATAAGTAAATAAGTTTTTCAGGTTTTTTTGAAATTCCACCCCTAAGAGGGTGAAATGGGGTAACAAAGTGTGAAAATCAATATTCTTTCGGATTGCGCTGAAATTTGGCATACAGATAGTTATTTTGACGTACGAGTAGGTATCCGCTAAGAAAGGGTTTTTCGAAATTCACTCTTTAAGGGGATGAAACGGGGGTTCAAAGTTTGTATGGAGAAACAATATTAGATAGTTTTTTCTATTCGAAACTTCACACAAATTCAGTAAATAAATGAAAAAATATGTGTTTTAGGCTTTTTCGAAATGCCACCCCTGAAAGGGTTAAGTAGGGTAACAAAGTCTGAAATCAATATTGTTTCTGATTGCGCAGAAATTTGGCATGCAGATAGTTATTCTTACGTAGTTTTCTGCTACGAAAGGATTTTTCAAAATTCACTCTTTAAGGGGATGAAACGGGGTTTAAAGATTGTATAGAGAAACAAGATAAGATAGTCATTTCTATTCGAAAATTCGCACAAGTACTTCAGTAAATAAATAAGTAAATACGTGTGCCACCCCTAAAAGGGTGAAGTGGGGTAACAAAGTCTGAAATCAATATTGTTTCGGATTGCGCTGAAATTTGGCATGCAGATAGTTATTTTGACGTAGGTATCCGTTAAGAAAGGATTTTTCAAAATTTACTCTTTAAAGGGATGAAACAGGGGTTCAAAATTTGAACCGATTTGGCTTTTACTTCTTTGATTTTTTTTATGATAGAAAGGATTTTACAAAATAAAAGTTTTTAAGTAAATAAAAGAAGTCTAACGCGGGCGAAGCCGCGGGGAACTTCTAGTACTGTATATTTATTTAAAAAAAAACACCATCCATAACAAAAATCAATCAACACCAATATTACAATTTTATCATATCATATTTTTGGTATCCCGAAGACTCCGATAAGTAATTTAGTAACTTGATTATTTTAGTTTATTATTTTTATGTTTTTTTTATGGAATAACCGAAAGACGGGTGTGTTAAATGTTTTACCGTGAAAGTTTTTTTTAATATTTTACAAACTAAATGTTATTTACGCACGAGTATATATCGTTGTTTCATTTATGAAAATGAATTCTAAAATACGAATATGTAGGTAGGTATATAAGTATTTATAATATACCTACATAATAAGAATCTTCGTAAATTTGAACCTCCGGTGTCTACTAGTCTTAACATAAATGTATGAAGTTTATGTTCTTCTCCTCGAGAGTAGTGCCTATTGTTCTGTAGCCGTACGCGTGTAGCGTCCTTGCTCAGACTGGCGCCTCGACAAATCAGAATCGGTGGTGAGGTGAGGTAGCCCGGAATTGGTGGGGGGAACAGAGTGTCCGTTCTATACGTAGTATTATTATCTTTTCTATGGCACAGCCTAAACCGCTGGTCGTAAAGACTTGAAACTTGGAGGGTATATTTGTCTTAGTACGTAAACGTGTACTTAGAAAGGAGTATGGAGAAACAAGATTAGATAGTCTTTTCGATTCGAAACTCCACACAAGTGCTTCAGTAAAAAAAATTAGTAAATACGTGTTTCAGGCTTTTTCAAAATTCCACCCCTAAGAGGCTGAAATGGGATAGCAAAGTCTGAAAATCAATATTGTTTCGGATTGCACTGAAATTTGGCAAGCAGATAGTTATTACGACGTTAGTGTCCCCTGAGAAATGATTTTCTAAAATTCACCCCTTAGGGGAATGAAACAGGGGTTCAAAGTTTGTAAGGAGAAACAAGATTAGATAGATTTTTCTATTCGAAACTTCACACAAATGCTTCAGTAAATAAATAAAAACTTACGTGGTTCAGGCTTTTTCGAAATGCCACTCCTAAAAGGGTGAAGTGGGGTAACAGAGTCTAAAATCAATATGGTTTCGTATTGCGCTGAAATTTAGAATGCAGATAGTTGTATCGTATATCGTACGTAGGTATCCGCTTAGAAAGGTTTTCTAAAAATTCCCCGGATATTACTTATTATTTTTAATTATATACTCGTATATATTATAAACTTATAGATTTATTTAAGTACTTCTGTAAATAAATAAGTAAATACATGTTGCAGGATTTATGCAAGGGATTGGTAAAAAAGTCTGAAAATCAATGTGGTTTTTCGGGTTTTATAAATATGAATCCCTTTTTCCCTTACTCACGCAATGACTTAAACCGGGTGAACCGATTTGGCTTTACTTCTTTGATGTCTTTTATGATAGAAATGTTTTACAAAATAAAAGTTTTAAGTAAATAAAAGAAGTCTTTAACGCGGGCGAAGCCGCGGGGCACTTCTAGTAGCTAATAATATTCAATAAAATGTGTCAAAACCACACGTTTCTTGTATGAGAACCCCCTTAAAATTTTAATTTTATTGTAATTATTTTTTGTTATAGCAGCAATAGTAATACATCATCATCATCGTCAGCCATCTGTCCTGTCTAGTCCACTGCTGGGCATAGGCCTTTACAATTGCACGCTGATCACGATTTTCGGCTACTCTTATCCAACTTTTTCCAACCGCCTTGCGAAGAACACTGCTCTATAGTAATAGGTACATAGGCACCATGAGCAAATTTCAACCATGTATCTATCTAATACAGTTCACAAGATCAAGCCAAAAACGGCTAAAAATACGTTTCTTATAATGTAAAAATTATTTTTTAACTTTATTACGTTTTTATGATTTACAGTTATAGCGGTTATAATAATACATAATTTGTGGTAATTTAAAGTATCTACCTATTACGGTTTAGAAAATACAGTCCTCTGACAGACGGACAGACGGACGGACGCGAAGTCTCAGTAATAGGTCCTTTGGGACCCTTTGGGCACGGAACCCTAAAAAGCAAAATTAAACATAAGTGGATGGTGTATTATAGTAGAAAAGCTTTTACAAACCTAAATATGCTTGTAAACGCTTTTCTTGTCACATTTAAATAGATGTAAGTAACTGTAAGTATTATGACACGAAAAAAAATATAACATCACTCCATCAAAGGTAAATCATATAGGCAACTTTGGTATAAACAAAATTGGAAAAGATAGGTAATAAATAATCAACCCCATGACAAGATCTCTCACAATTTCGTCAAAAATAAAAGTATCAGACTTTTTATTTCCGAAACAGAAATTCGAATTCATTGGACGTATTCCAAACCACCGCCTTATTTTGAAGTCATTTGGAAACATTGCACAATGTTTCCGAACGAGCAATTCGTTAACAAAGCAAGCGAAAAGAGCAAGAGAAGAGGCGTCGGCATTTCTTAGTGAATTGATACTAGAATTCTCTTTGTTTATATTATTTAAAGGTCTTACCTTAATGAGATATTACTCGCTAGGTGCCAAGTTAAGTTGATAAAAATCCTTGCTTATAGACACAGATTAATTTAGGTACTATTTAATACGGAAACAAGTTGCGATCACCATAAAATATACACACATCTAAGAGTAGGAGTTACTTTGTTCAGAATCTGGTAGGTCTAATTCAGGAATTTCTAATATTAGGCACATTATTTTATTCCAATAATACTTACATTCAAAATTTAAAACCACCTCCGACAGATCTATGATACTCTGTTCAGTGAGACCATTATTGTACTATTATTTATTCTGTGACCATGCCAATGAGTCAAAACTTTACATATCTGCTGTAAGTTGATGAGGAGTTGAGTATTCTGCAGATTCCAAATGTCCCAGCAGCAGGTAAATGCTACCATGATCTAACAATATCGTTTGAAGTAAAAAGATATCGAATTTCGAATTGATTAGACCTATTACAGTAGATTTCATAGCGTCATCCAGAAATTGTAAACTAGAAAAAAGCTTATAGTCTTATAACGGCAGAACGGCTTTTATTGAATCAAAGCTATGAACACGACACCTATCAATCAAAAACACTAAATCAAATTCGGTTCATCCGTTTGGCAACTACGATGCACTATGATGACACAGACAGAAAGAAAAACACATACACAGATCACACACACACACACACACACACACGTCAAACATATAACACCCCTTCTTATTGCGTCGGTGGTTTAAAATATACCACATTATAAAAATTGATCAGTCCGCTCACCTTCAGAATTGCTATTCGAAAATTGTTCATATAATTGCAATAAATAATTGAGTATTGAAATCAAATCGACACAAATCAACGAAACATCGAATAAAATCGATACACGAGGAAACCTCCTGTAGAGGCAAAACACGTATCTAAAGTTTAACTGTAAATGAATCATATTCGTATCTTCAATATACCTACACATCTGGAACTACAGAGTAACACAAAAACAGGTAAATTATTGACAAGCGGACGACTTACATACAGATGATAAATCATGTTCACAATCAATTCTCTATAATTGATTTATATTAAGAAAATATTTACCAGAAGAAATCAACCAATCGTAAGCAAAAAAGATTCTAAAGTACCTACCTAAATGCTATATCGGGTTCTCTTGTAGAGAACACGGAGAGAAAATTAAAAGGAAACTGATAGACTAATGAACAAACAAAAGGTAAGCTTACAAACTCAAGCCACGTCTTTACAAAAGCACGTAGTGAAGTCACGAGAGCAAATTGTCCAAAAATAAAGTTTAACACAAACAACTGCTGTCAGTATTAGAGAGTTGGACGAAACTAAGCAAATCAAGTTGTCTAAGTTAGTGTCTAACGAGAGACCAGGCTGTAACTTGATGATAGTACGCGACGGTGCGGCCAAAGTTACCTAGTCCCACAATAGGTACATTTTTGCCGCACTGTCCAAACGAAAGATAATGTTTGTGAAATGTATGTATGTGGGATTGGGATGTAGTAGCCAAAGTTTGTTGCCTAGTGTAACAATGCGTAAATGTTTATAGTAAGTACATTTTTACAAAGTAGGATATATATGTACTTCAAAAACTTATCCTCCTCGTGTTCATGAAGTACATGTATAATGTAGCTGTGGACAATTTTAACTTATTGTAACTGCCTAAACGGTATAACCGTTTTGCAGCTTAGGCCGACTGTATATATCATAAGAACTTCTGATAGAAAAATTCTCGCGCGTGCCGGAAGGTACTTGAAGGTACTTGTATATATAATGAGACGAGGCGTATCTTAATAGTATGTGACGGTGCGGCCAAAATGTATAACCTAATTGGACTTTAGGAAATTATCTGTTCTGTGGCTTTAGTTAATTCTTGTAAATTGTTAAACACAATCCAAAAATTTGAAATTTTGGATTGTGTTTAACAATTTACAAAAATATAAAGTGTGAAACACTTCAAAGAAACATAATATTTAGTTAATTCTGATGCACAATGGTGCGGCCAAAATTTGTTACCTAGTTGGACTTTAGTTAATTCTAATTCACAATGGTACGGCCAAAATGTGTCACCTCGTTTGATTTTAGGTAATTCTGATGCATAATATAGTGAGCAATCAAGTAGATGACCGAAGTGGCTTGTAAACGACAACAGCTCCTGATGAACATTTGCAGCAACCGGGGCGCTGTTAATGCGATGCCGATCAATGAAAAATGTGTTGCAAACCCTTTTTAACAGACTTCAAAAAAAGGAGGAGGTTTCTCAATTCGACCGTATATATATATATTTTTTTTAATGTTTGTTCGCGGATAACGTCGTCGTTTAGGAACCGATTTTGATTATTCTTTTTTTATTCGAAAGGAGATATCCCAAGTGTGGTACCATGGTAATTTTATCGAGGTCTGATAAGTATCTCCAGAGATATTGAGATAAACATCTCAAAATTGGTACTGAAAATGAATAGTGCGGCATTGAAGTCGGTTCTTTTTTAGTTTTTAAACGATATTATTAAAAGACCTAATTTCCTAGGCAGAGGGTAATAAATCCAAGTCTTACAATTACGAAGTAGAAAGTAAAAATGGGTGATGTGAGACTTTCGAATCTGTAAGATATTATATCTTATCAGACATGTTTATATTTTTACTCACTGACCGAGAAGATGAAGAATGTTTTTCAGGTGCATGTGTGTGGATGTCTTTTTGACGTCTTAGGTTCCCACCTAAGGGGCCCACCCCTTTAGGGGCCACGGGCCACAACCACAAAACGCCGCCACCGGCATATTTCCTATAGTTTTCATACATTTTATCATGTAGCGTGTGGCGGCCACCGGCGTCACCGTGTGCGGCGAGTCCATATAAAATGTATGAAAACTATAGGAAATATGCCGGTGGCGGCTTGTGGCCGGTGGCCCGTGTGCGCCGAGGCTTAACTATTTTATAATTTTCCTCAAACATCCGTTTTAATTATTCAAATAATTAGTAGGAACAGAAGATTGAATTTCAACATTACTTCTCGGATAAAATGTATTCTGCTGTATTAACCCCCGACAAAAACATTTTGACCTTGTCAGTGTAGTATTAAAACAAAACGCATAATTTTCATCCACCAGCAGTAAAAGTGATAAGAAAGAGATCAACAAAACATAGGATGCAATATTAGGCATATTTAAATTTAATTCCATTGTTAACTCACACACGCGTCGCAACGTATCATTTAATATATTAGTCGTAATTCGTAGCGCAAAAACAAAAGCTTCTTAGCGAGCATCATGGAGAATTTGTGTTAATTAACACTCATCAAGACGTTACGCAACTCATTCATCACAACATGCTGTTGTCGTACATTTTACAAACAACAGATATAACATTAAAGAACCTTATCATAATAAGTTCAAGTACGAACAACGCCAAGACGCAATATCGTTTAGGAAGAACTTGTGACGACATAGTTCTACAGTTAGCTACAGCTCAGTACTTTGAAGTCTGTTCATTTGTTCCAATTAGACTATTTATCTTTAGAATATCCAACGAGGCATGTGTGGATGATAATAAAGAATTAAGAGTAGGTATATTATATTGTATAGTCATTTTGCCAAGCGCACAAGCAAAATCTCAGTAATATTTATTTGTTCCTTAAACAAGAACCAATCAGAAAGCGCCCTATACTACGTCAGTTTGTATGAACAAGTCATATCTTCTCTTGATGCTTGAGCAATGAAATCTATCTGTAAAATTTACGGTAGCTCACAAAATGTTGGCATCGAAACTGCGCGTTAGTTCACTGCGGCTCGGAGATAAATACTCATAAACCAAAATGATATGAGTTATTAGACGGAATAATAAAATAGAAGAACTACACTTCTGCAAAATATTGCAATAAGACATTCGTTTTAGACCCTGGTCAACATGTGGATGTATACTGTCTGTCCTAACGGTGCTCAAACCACGTCATAGACAGAAGCACAGAAGTCCAAGCCCAAGGTTTGTTAAAGAGCCATGGAACGGAACATTCTCGGAGCTAATCGAACATACCGAGTTCAAACACTACGCTTCGTTCCAAAATAGGCATCACAGATGCCGCTTTCAAAAGTCCAAAGAGCAAAGCTCAAATGGGACTAGACAGGGTATGTGGTCCGCATGCATCCAGCAAGGTGGGCCAAAATCGTTACTGATAGGGTCCCCAGTCCCCACGGAATACGGTCGGCGACGCTTTGGACGAAAGAGGTGGCAGAGAGATTCGTTAAAAACTATGGGGCAGACCTTTGCTCAGCAGTGGGACACAACAGGTAAAGAAAAAATGTGCAGAAAACAAAGATTGTAAATTATATATCAAAGCATTGCAACTATTAAAAGACATTATAATGTAGAAAATTTAAACACATCACAGGTGTCGGCCAAAAAATGTTGCATCACCACCAACCAGCGATAAAACAGACTAAGGAAGACAACTCTTGACAGAAGTTTTCAACCATCTCAAAATATTAAAATATGCTAGCTTTTTAGAAACATATTAGTTTGCCTGCGATTGGCTCATATTTTAACAATTGACTGACGATTTATAAACAAACGAGAAATACGTAAACGCTGACTAAAAACATCACGATCAACATTATTCAACTTATCTACTTTATTTTATCGCTATTGGGTCTCTAGTGTAATGTCAAAGCAGAAGTGACGTATTCCTAATCCTAACCTAAATTTACATACAGTACAGTACATTTTCTTCATTAACTCATAATAACATTACATTCACCAGTGCCTAATAAGTAATTTAACGTAATTTAATCTAAGTAATTTGACGTGTGTAAATTTTTAATTTGCCCATATACTGAATAAATGCTTTGACTTTTGACTTAATTTTGACTTTTATATAACGATTCTTAAAGTGGATCTGTTCTTTAACTTAGATGAGATTATTTCTATTAAAGTTTGTAACGGCTATTATCACGTAATTTTTTTTTTCGGTAAATAAATAAAACTGGCCAAGTGCGAGTCAGCATCGCGTCTCTTATCGCACACTTAAGGAGGGTTCCGTACAATACGAACTATAACATATAGAGTTTCAACCTCATATATTTGATTAATTGATATTACCAAGAATATTTGGTTTGGTCGCGATCTAGAAAGACGGGGCTCGTTTACTGGCGCCATCTATGTCATTTTGCCGAAACTAATTAGATAGATGGCGTTTAAAAACACGTTTTTTTGTATGGGGACCCCCTTCAATTTTTAACTTTATTTTGTTTTTAGTATTTGTTGTTCTAGCGGCAACAGAAATACACCATCTGTGAAAATTTCAACTGTCTAACTATCACGGTTAATGAGCTATAGCCTGGTGACAGACGGACGGACAGACAGACAGACAGACAGACAGACAGACAGACAGACAGACGAACAGCGGAGTCTTAGTAATAGGGTCCCGTTTTACCCTTTGGGTACGGAACCCTAAAAAAGAATTACTTGATAATAGCCGTTACAAACTTAAATACGAGATTTATTTTATGAGATATTTGATTGGTAAAACTGCGCCTTGGCTTCATTCTGTGCAAAGTATGGATCGGTGCTAAACGCGAAAGTTTGTGTGGATGTATGTATCGATGGATGATTGTTACTCTTTTACGCAAAAACTACTGGATGGATTTTAGAACTATTAGAACTTTACAGTATTGTAGCGTATACATCAGAAAAGTAGAACGTCTGAGAGTGAGAATCGGAAAGGATGATTATTGCAAACTAACTTTTCTACAACTTGCGTTCACATGGACAGTTCTTTCTTTTTAATATTTACTTTACATCAATATAATTAATAAAAAGAAGAGTTACCTCTACAAATGTTTCCTTACAGCTCATAGCACGTAGTATATTATTGCCAGCCATACGGACAGGCGAAATATACGCGGTATATAAACCTTTTATGTCACCTTTTCCGCGCTCACGTCAATCGGTATCTTGATGCCACAGAATACAAAGGGCAGTAGGGATGATCAAGGCATTCGTATTCAGGTGACAAACTTACCTTTCACCGATGATCGCGCGTTGGTTAATGGCGATCACAGGACTGAATAAGTGAGAATTCAGTTTTACATTTTTTTCAAGGGCTTTGTGGTTGGTTTTGGTAGAACCATAGAGAAGAATAGTGGTGACTATAATGACAATAGTAAAGATGGTTTAAAACATATATAATCTGTTATTAAATCACAAACATAAATAAATTAGGATCGTTTACAAAAAGAAAAATACCGACTGCAAATGCCGCGCTAGCAATTTTTGGTACTAAGTTTGAGGTTTTTATATCTCTGCAGATACTCATTAGATCTAAATGAAATTGCAATGAGAAACGGAAAGTATACTCTCTAAAACAAAAAAAAAAAAAAATTCCAAATCGGTTTTGTTTGGTGTCATGACAACTTACTTTTTTTAACTTTACAACAAACACTATTACAGATTTTTTTTACAAAGATAGATTTTATATGAAAATTCGTGGCAAATTCAAAAATATATTTTTATACCAAACAATTTTAAAGATTAAAGAAATTAGCTAAACAGTGAGACTGACTCAATCCGCTAGACAGCTGTTACGGAGGCTTGTCTTCAAATATCTGGATATACTCATGAATGGGACCGCACTAGAGATGGGCGTTGATTAAACGAACTAGTTGAAAAAACCGTCCATCGACTGTCAACGTTTCGACCGTTAATCGTTTACCGATCAACTAGTTGAATCCATAGACGGCAAATTTCAAGAGTATAGAGAAACGTATCAGTTGACGTCAACGAACGGAGACGCGTTGCGCGATTAACTGTCAACGTGATTTCGAACGGTAATATTCGTTTTTAGTCTGAGGGAATTTCAACCGCGTAAGTATTTTTTATAGAAAAAACAATAGCTCTTTATTCAAAGACTTAGTATTTTAATTTCTTAGAAATTTACGTCATGAGTAAAACTAAAACTTAAAATCAAAATATATTTATTGTTAAAAAATTTAAATTACAATTAACGTACAGCGCTATTTGTATTAAACGATTGTATTATCAATACTTCGTTAGCGGTTGAATTCATACGAGCATATGTGAAATCGACTATAGTTGAAGCATTAACTAGTTAATCAATTCAACTACTGAAACGACTAGTTGACGGAGGTTAATTTAACGAACTAGTTGCGTTAACGAAAAATACGTCAACGACCCATCGCTAGACCACACACAAAGTATACTTTACGTGTGCTCCCATTCATCGAAATTCCCAAAAAAAACAAGAATTTATCAAGTCGGTTAATACACGACGGAGTTATGAGGTGACAAAATTTGCTGGCATTTAGTGAAAGAGTACCGTTGTCTGTCTCCGAAACTAGTCATCAGATTTTTACAAAATTTAAAAAAGGACTCCTTCGGATCAAACCTCTTTTGAACTAAAAAATAATTTTGCGAATCCGTCCATTAATGACGGAGTTATGCTCAACATACATAAAAAATATTTCTTCAGAATTGAGAAACTCATCCTCCTTTTTTAAAGTCGGTTAAAAATACAGTTAAATTGTGAACCTCCTCCTTTATTGAAGTAAAAGAAAATGTCCATCAATATTATAAATTGGTCAAATGACAGTTTTCAATATTTCAGCCCTGTTGTAAGCGCCAGTTATCAGTTCAACTAAAAACTGTGCGTGCCTACTTTGCACACTGCTTGCATCTTATTTCCTCTTTGGCCACGTATGTAATGCTCATAATGTCATCGACCTGGTTGGCGGAATACGAATGTCTCCACTGTTCATACCTTTCCCATCTATCTTCCTTAGGACTGCCAAAATATTCCATGTTTTCTAGCTCGAATGTATTGAATTAGGGTTAGGGTACCTTTTTATGTGAAAAAGTCAGTGGTATGACTAGGTAGACCATGTTTAGAATATAAGGCACTTTCTTGTTTAATTTGATTAAGACCTTTCTTTACATTTGACATTAAACATATAGACCTTATTAGTTTAATTATTATTTAAAAGATGAAAACAAGGGGATCGCGACAAAACTTATTGCTTATTATATTATAAAATATACATACAAATTAGTTTTTTTTCAAAGTCGGTACGATATCCAGGTTAAAAGTGGTTATAAACACCCCTATTTTGAAGCATCATTATGGAGTGTTAGTAGTTTTGAACAAAATATTTATTTATAAGTGGTATAAATGCCAAAGATAACGTACAAAATACATACTAATAAATAATAGCACAACGTACTACTTACTGCTTTTACGAAGTCAGTAAAAAAATGGTTGAAGTAAGTTAGTAGGTTAAGGCCCAGTTTTACCAGTTACTGATAATGTTTCAGATAGTTATCTGACAGATGACGCCATATAAAAGCTGTCAAAAATTTGTGAGATAAGTTCCTAATAGGGCTATCAGGAACCGGTGAAACTGGCCTTTAGTGTTTAAGCAAACGGCCCGCCTGATGGAAAGTGGTTACCGTCGCCTATGAACATCTAGAACACCATGGCCGATGTTGATGCGTTGTCGACTTTAAGGAATTTGTTGATACCTTTTTTTAAATACAACATTCCTTATATGTTTCCAAATAATATTAACTCGTGCTATTATACGGTAATCCGCTTAACACCCTTCCGTTAATTAAGTATAAAATTGTAAAAATAAATTCCTTTAGTAACAATTAGCTCGAGAAATTAGTATAATTATTTTTACGATAATATATACTTCCACAGACTTTAGCTTATTTGCTCCATTCTCATCACAGGGATTGGATAAAACCCTGTAATTGTTTCTCAAAACTCGGCTGGAGGCTTTATTTCTAACGTTATAAATTAAAACTACTAGGAATTTCAAAGTTTAGATCTTAATAATCTTTATGCAAACCTATACAAAGTGTTAATCATATTGTAGTTAAAAAATTACACACGAATTGAGAACCTCCTCTCCTCCTTTTTGGAAGTTGGTTGAAAATAATCAACATTTGAGAAGATATACTTTTTTCTTCTATAATACATCACATTAAAAACACTTAGACTTTTTAAACATAGTGGGTCTACTTGGTTTTCTCCATACAAGTAAAAGAAGCTAGTTATATTACAATTTCCGATCTCTTGGCATTTCCCAAAATTGTAGGTTCCCTACAGAACGCAACATCTTAATTTTTAAAGGCAAACATTACGATATGTTATATACTAACCGGCTAACCTTAGAGTTCCCGAATGTGTGATAAATTCTCTCCCCTTCGAATACAATTCTCATCCATCACTAGCAAAAATGTATCCATTGAATTTGTAACATACAATTGAGATTGAGAATTGGCTGAAATGTTGTCTGATCTCGATTCAGAAGTACACAGGAAAACATTATTTAAAGTTTTAAGCGAAAATTTGAAGTGAATGCACGGAGACGTAGCGTAAGTATAATTTATACGATGTCAATACAGTGCAGAGCAGTTCTGAAGTATGAATTGGAAAAATCTTAATTATATAATTTAAAACAAACTAAAAGCCGACTTAACATGCCGCCCGAGTGATTTTCAGTAGCAAGTTTAAGGTATTTATCTCTAGATATATATCTGTAGATACTCATCAGATCTTGACAAATGGTATAAAAAGACCACAGCAGAGAACTCTTTTTCTTATATACTTACCCCTGTTATGAAAAGATAATCATTGAAAACGATTCACAATCGACGGGAAAATTGCGACACGATTGATAAACCTACCCGATTTTGAAAATCAGATAAAATTAAAAGAATACCTAATTTCAATAATTACATGAACTTTAGAAAAAGTAATTAAAATGAATAATTCAGTACTAAACCCCGTTTCTCAAAAAAATTAACAAAAATCTAATCATTGAAATTCCGTCAAGACCAAATCTGAAGAAATACGGAAACACACAAAGTGCTTAATTTACATAAAATTTATGTAATTCTTGAAGGCGAATGAGATTTATCATTTTCAGGGGTCGAGAGTTTCTGTTCAATTTCGAGGAAAATGACAGATGTTTTGATTTGATATTTGGTTTCTACGGAATGGTATAATGGACCTTAGATTAATATTTAATAGGAAAATTATATCAGTTTGTTTTAATTTTGGAATTCATGTTTAATTTACTAATATTCGACTAATTAAAGGGCTTAAATTACAACTTAATATTTTTTACAACTTATTAATTACTACTTCAGCACAAGTGCGAACAGATACTGTTTCAAAATCATCATCATCATCATCATCAGCTTGCTTCAGTCCAACGCTAGACGTAGGTCTCTTTATTTTTCAAAATTCACCCCTTAAGGAGATGAAACGGGGATAAAGTTTGTATGGAGAAACAAGATGAGATAGTCTGTTTTATTCATTATATTTATTCATAGAAACTTTACATTAGTACTTCTGTAAATAAATAAGTAAATACGTGTTGCAGGATTTTTCGAAATGGGGTAACAAATTCTAAAAATCAATATGGTTTTTCAGGTTTTATAAATATGAATCCCTATTTCTCTTAGTCACGCGATAACGTGAAAACGGGTGAACCGATTTGGCTAATTGTTTTTTGATGTCTTTTATGATAGAAAGGTTTTTACGAAAGAAAAGTTTTAAGTAAAAGAAAGAAGTTTTTAACGCGGGCGAAGCCGCAGGGCACTTTAGATGTGTAAAATATTTTTGGTTAATACGTGAGTAAAGCGCCCCGGAGACGGTCATTCGCAATTGTCAATTTTCGCGTCATTGATGAACCAAATTATCATCTACAGAGGCATTTGAAGCCATTGTCATGGAAATATTGTTTGAAGCCCATTGGCAATTTTGAATGACCGTCTCCGGGGCACTTAATATAGAAAACACACCGAGGTGAATGAACTTATCTTCAGAGAATAATTCTACAGGAAATCTCCACTTATCTGTTCTTCTTGAAGCTAGCTATAAATACTTGTAACCACAAGTATTTATAACAGATTGCGCGACACTTCCAAGATTTTTTCTGACAAACGTCACTTGGTTGCTATATCCCCTAGTGTTACTGAGGATTTTTTTTGTGTTTTATGATATAAGGTAACAGGACAAGCACGACGCTCGCCTGATGGAAAGCGATAACGTCTACCTAGTACAGACACAGCGGCATGCAAAATTCTGGACTGCCAGAACCTTGCATGTCACTGCACTGCGCCTGCTACCTTGAGACACAAAGATATCAAGTCTCACATGCCCTGTAATTTCACTGGAAACCTTGCCATTTCAACCGAAAAACATTCAACAACAACCGATTAGCAACATATCTGTCTGTAATATATGAGGGAGACTTACCTAAGGAAGTAGTCATGCACAAATTCTTGGTTCTCATCAAGCCAGGCTTCAGTCCTGGCACACTCGGCGTCATAACAGGTTGGCGCGGGCAGAGTGCCGCCCGCGCCAGCCGGCGGCTCTTCTATGCTCCGCAACTGAAGACCTGAAACAATGGAGACACTTGTTTAGGATACTTGCCTTGTGACACATAGGCAAATTCCCTTTTGGGCATTACTTTTCATAAATCCTTGAGCCGTTTGGTTTCGTGCTAGTCCAGCGGCCCGCCACCATAAATAAATAACATGCCAGCACTGGCTTCGTTAAATCAGCCTTTAGTCACACTGGTAAAGAATTCCCCATAACAATGAAAAAATCACACAAAGAAAACATTTAGAGCCAGTTTCACCGGTTCCTGATAGCGCTGGTATAACGATATCTGACAGAATTTTGACGGCTTTTATGTAGCGTCATGTGTCAGATAACTATCTGACACATTAACAGAGACCGGTTAAACTGGCTTTTATTGTTGTATTCGTGATCTGCAATGACTATTTGAAGGAGTACCTGGTATTGTCACTTTCCAGCATTCACAACAAAATGGAAAGTTCATCTAGAAATATTATTCTTTATATTACTTTTTTATTTTATTTTAATGATATATGGTAACAGGATAAGCACGACGCTCGCCTGATAGTAAGCGATGACGTCTACCTATTACAGATACAGAGGCATGCGAAATTCTGGACTTGTAGAATTTTGCATATCACTTTTTTTTTTTTTTTTTTTACTTTTTTTTTTATATCACTGCACTGCGCCTGCCCTTTGATTATTTACTTGTCAAAGCTGTTACCTTGAGACAAAGATGTTGAGTCAACATCTTTGTCTTTTCAACAACAAGTTCACTTTACTTGGTTACGTTAATATATCCACTTTATTATCGTGTCCGATAATTTATTATTATTTTCTTTATTTTTGGCTTTTGCGAATTATTGAACAATTATTATTTTCTTTGATTTTGGCTTTTGCGATAATGCCACCACCATAGTATTTATATTCTCTTTGGCCACCACAATTTCGCAACCACCAAACACCACCAAACACCACCACCAAAAAACAGCAAGAAAATACCTAAATACGTTTTGACATTTTGATTGTCAAGTCATAGAAAATGTCAATATTGTCATAATGTCTCACTTTTATTTTCATATTATTTTTGTAGGATTAGCACGTTTTTGTGTTACGCCCCAACAATAATTAAGAATCAGTCTTGATAACTATTATGTTTCAATAACATAATCAGTCTAAAACATATGTACATTACATATATGAAGGTTTTATTCAACGATCTGTCCGGATATTACCCAACTAGATCTGAATTTCATTATGAAAGACATCAAGCTTATTAGGATTAACATTAAAATACTATCTCAGGTAAAGGAAAACCACAAGGTTAAAATATTTAAAACATCAGTAGAACAGAATCAACAGAAATTTTTCCGAACATCTGATACTATGGGGAATTATTTACGGTACTGAAAATCTAGGTCAATTCGGGTAAACGTGATAAGCCGCATGAGCGCTTCGTAATCACCTGTTGATTGTTTGTACAGGGCACAGACCTCTTATCATCCTATAGGCATAGAATAACAATAGTACAATTTTCTATGGATGGACGGTTGAGGTATCAACACCAATATTATAAACAGGAAAGTCAGTTTGTTTATTTGTTTGAGACTTCTTCATGGTCAAACGGCTGGACTGATTTAGTTGAGATTTTGTAAAAGGATAGCCAGTACTATGGATTAAGCTATAGGATACTTCTTAAGAGCCCGCTTGAGATTTTTTTTCCCACGCTTGCTCCGCCTACACACGCCGCGGCACCCCCGGTAACGATACAGGCGCGGGGGAACGCGCTGTAATTTCGCGCATGCGCGCTCCGCACTCGACTTGCGACCTCGTTTGCTAGCGGACACGCCGAGCCGAGCGGGACGGTAATGACCGCGCGGCCCGTGGCGCGGCAGCCGAAGTTACTTACTACCTACAGAGCTATACTATACATAAATACGTACTTTTAAGGTTTAAAATTACGTATTACGGCTTAAAAAGGATTTTCCAAATCGAACATACATAGAAAAGATATATATATATATATATATTTATATTCTGACTAATTGAGACCCTCCTCCATTTTTGTGAAGTCGGTTAAAAATAGTATAAAGTCTTATTTTTCGTACAACATTCCTTGCGTTGTTTTTGTAAATTTTTATATATTTGAGAACCCAACTTCACAAAAAAGGAGGAGGTTCTCAATTCGTCGGATTTTTTGTTTGTTTTATGTATGTTGACCGATTACTCGAAGACGCTTGAACCGATTTGGAAACTTGTTTTTTTATTTGAATGGGTATAACAGATGATCCCATTTAAATTTCATCGAGATAAATTTAGTTCTGCAGAGATATGTAGATAAACACCATAAACCTAGTACTGAAAATGACTAGCGCGGCATTTGAAGTCTGTATTATTCCTTTTGTGAACGAATTTATTTGCAACCGATTTCCAAAAAAAAGGAGGTTCTCAAATCGTCTTTTTAAGGGTTCCGTAGCCGAATGGCAAAAAACGGAACCCTTATAGATTCGCCATGTCTGTCTGTCTGTCCGTCCGTATGTCACAGCCATTTTATTCCGAAACTATTACGACTACAGACTTGAAACTTGGTAGGTAAATGTATTCTGTGAACCGCTTTCCGATTTTTATACAATAATAAAAAATATAAAAGTTTAAGGGGGGGTATCCGATACATGGAACTGGAACAAAAAAATTTTTTTTTCTTAAAACCTATACGTGTCTGTCTATGGATAGGTCTTTAAAAATGACATTGAGGTTCCAAAAATCATTTTTTAGGGTTCCGTTGCCAAATAGCAAAAAACAGAACCCTTATAGATTCGCCATGTCTGTCTGTCTGTCTGTCCGTTCGTATGTCACAGCCATTTTATTCCGAAACTATTAGGACTATGTCACAGCCATTTTATTCCGAAACTATTAGGACTACAGAATTGAAACTTGGTAGGTAGATGTATTCTATAAACCGCTTTCCGATTTTTGTACAAAAATAAAAAATATAAAAGCTTAAGGGGGGCATCCCATACAAGGAACTGGAACAAAATTTTCATGTATGGGTATCCTTAAACTATTATATTTTTTATTTTCGTAGAAAAATCGGAAAGCGGTTTACAGAATACATCTACCTACCAAGTTTCAATTCTGTAGTCCTAATAGTTTCGGAATAAAATGGCTGTGACATACGGACAGACAGACATGGCGAATCTATAATGGTTCCATTTTATGCCATTTGGCTACGGAACCCTAACGAAGTTATTTTTGTAGTTGCGAAAAATAAAAGTTATAGAATACTCTACGGAACCCTACGAGTGAGAGTCCGACTTGCACTTGGCCAGTTTATCTCAAAGTCAATCATTTAAAAGATAGGCGCGTCTAAAGTGGTAAAATGTGTGTCCCCCCCCCCTCTAACTTCTAAAGTAAGGGAGTGAAAAATCTAGAAAAAATATATCATATATATCTGTAGATCTCAACAAAAACTTTCAACGAAAATTGGTTTGAACAAGATACAGTCAGTAGTTGTTGAGATATAGCGACCGCAAGTATAACTTTGTCTTTCATACAAACACTATGAAAAACAATGTTATTTTTGTAGTTGCAAAAAATCATAGTTATAGAGTACTCTACTGTGTTACGGAACCCTACGAGTGCTAGTCCGACTTGCACGTGGCCAGTTTTTTTTGTGTGTATGTTACGCGATTACTTTACTTTTATTTTACTATAGTTACTGCGTCAGTTTTGAACTGATTTGAATGATTCTTTTTTTAATCGGAAGGGTACCTTCTGAGGTGGTCCCATTGTATTTTTATCAAGATCTGATAAGTATCTCCAGATATATGACGATAAATATCTAAAACTTGCTACTGAAATTGACTCGCGGGGCATGGAATTCGGTTGTTTTAGTTTTTAAACTATCTTAATTATATTACACTCATATTATATTAGCGTATACCTGCGTCAAAATAACTATCTGCATGTCAAATTTCAGCGCAATCCGAAACAATATTGATTTCAGACTTTGTGACCCGACTTCACCCTTTTAGGGGTGGCATTTCGAAAAAGTGCGAAACACGTGTTTACCTTTTTTATTTACTGAATCATTTGTGCGAAGTTTCGAATAGAAAAGACTATCTTATCTTATTTCTCCATACAAACGTTTAACCCCCGTTTCATCCCCTTAAAGAGTAAAATTTGAAAAATCATTTTTTAACGGATACCTACGCCAAAATAATTAACTACATGCCAAATTTCAGCGCAATCCGAAACAATATTGATTTTCACAGTTTGTTTCCCCATTTCACCCTCTCAGGGGTCGAATTTCGAAAAAGCCTGAAACACATATTTACTTATTTATTTACTGGAGCACTTGTGTGAAGTATCGAAAAGAAAAGACTATCTAATCTTGTTTCTCCATACAAACTTTGAACCCCCGTTTCATCCCCTTCGAGGGTTAATTTTGGAAAATCCTTTCTCAGAGGGAACTAACGTCGTAATAACTATCTGCATGCCAAATTTCAGCGCGATCCGAAACAATACTGATTTCCAGACTTTATTACCCCATTTCACCCTCTTAGGGGTGGAATTAAAAAAAAACCTGAAACACGTATTTACTTATTTTTTTACTGAAGCATTTGTGTGAAGTTTCGGATTGAAAAGACTATCTAATCTTGTTTCTCCATACAATTTTTGAACCCCCATTTCATCCCTTTATGGGGTGAATTTTTGAAAATCCTTTCTTAGTACAAACTTACATACTAAGACAAATATACCCTCCAAATTTCAAGTCACTACGACCAGTGGTTTAGGCTGTGCGTTGTCTGTCAGTGAGTCAGTCAGTCAGTATGTCAGGACAAAGATTCTTATAGTATTAGATAGATAGGCCAAGTGCAAGTCGGACTCACACTCGTAGAGTTCCCTAACAGTAGAATATTTTATAACACTAATTTTTCGCCACCAAAAAATTTACTTTGTTTCTTATAGCGTTTGTATGAAAAACAAAGTTATCTTTGCGGTCGCTATATCTCAAAACTGCTCACTGTATCTTGTTCAAACCAATTTCAATTTTGGTTGTTAGTTTTTATTGAGATCTACAGCATATGTATTTTTTAGATTTTTCACTCCCATACTTTAAAAGTAAGAGGAGGGGAGGGGTTGGTCATTCATTTTACCATTTTAGACGTGCCTATCTTTCAAATGATTGACTTTGAGAAAAAATGGTTTTAGAAACCTTCATGTTATTTTTAAAGATGAAAAAAGTGACATACGGACAGACAGACATGACCAATCTATAAGAGTTCCGTTTCTTGCCATTCGGCTACGGAACCATAAAAACGAGGAGGAAAAAAATGGAGGAGGTTCTCAAATCGCCGGTACATCACATACGACACAGTAATGGTTCCGTAACACAGTAATGTATTCTATAACCATGATTTTTCGAAACTAAATAAACTGACGAAGTGCAATTCAGACTCGTACTCGTAGGGTTCCGTAACACAGTAGTTCTATAGTTCTATAACTATGATTTTTCGCAACTACAAAAATAACTTTGTTTTTCATAGTGTTTGTATGAAAAACAAAGTTATACTTGCGGTCGCTATATCTCAACAACTGCTGACTGTATCTCGTTCAAACCAATTTTCGTTGAAAGTTTTTATTAAGATCTACAGAATATATTTTTTCTAGATTTTTCACTCCCTTACTTTAGAATTTAAAGGGGGGGGGGACACACATTTTACCACTTTAGACGGGCCTATCTTTTAAATGGTTGACTTTGAGAAAAAATGATTTTAGGAACCTCAATGTCATTTTAAAGACCTATCCACACGTATAGGTTTGAAGAAAAAAATTTTTTTTTGTTCCATTTCCAGGTATGGGATAAACCCTTAAACTTTTATATTTTTTATTTTTGTACAATATTCGGAAAGCGGTTTATAGAATACATCTACCTAGCAAGTTTCAATTCTGTAGTCTTAATAGTTTTGGAATAAAATGGCTGTGACATACGTAAGGACAGACAGACAGACATGGCGAATTTATAAGGGTTCCGTTTTTCGCCATTTGACTACGGAACCCTAAAAATAAACTTTGTTTTTCATAGTATTTGTATGAAAAACAAAGTTATCTTTGCGGTCGCCATATCCCAAAACCTGCTGATTGTAGGTATCTCGTTCAAACTAATTTTCGTTGTTAGTTTTTATCTTACTTATGATAGTACTACAATAACGAAATACTAATAAAATTAAAAACGTCTAAATACCTATAGTGTTTGTGAGAGAACATTTATAATCCAGTTGTAATTATAAAACAATCTTTATGTTGTATTAAATTCAAATAAGAAACTGCCTTACGGTTTCGCATTATATGTATTATATTATATTTCTCAGGATAAAACTCAGTAGTTCAATACCTCATTCATTGAAATCGGTCCAGCCGTTTGGTTCCTACAACCAAAACAATACCCACATATAATCGCGCGAAACATCAACACGATCGGTAATTATGTTCTAATCTGTGACCTCAGAGGTCGATGCCTTGCTTACTTCATAGTTACTATGGGTAAACATATTTAGGTAAATGACAGGTGCTTGTTTGGCTCCAAAAAAAATTAGTAGGTACATTTTCGAATCTTGAAGGTCTGTCTTGAATCTTATCCTTGTAAGGCCTTATTTACTATTATTAAAAAATCTCGAAAGATCGCAGATACACGCGAAGTCGGCGCGCGCATCCTCACCTCGGAGAGGCTCGCGGCCGACTGGCTCTAGATTCAATATGTTTCGAGTGCTGCTCACTTGCAAGTATATTTTTATACGTAATGCGCCGGGAATATGGTACAATATCGCAATCAACCTATTGACCGTATTCTTGCACAGAAGTAAAGGACGTAAGTCGCAAAACTAATTTAATTAATTATGAGAATATGAATTGGTTTTGAAGAAAATTGTCCTGGGAGATTCTTATAAACCATGTTTTACATTTGATAGTATTTATTTTGTATATGTAACTAAAGACTGTTTGAGAGACAAACAAGAAAAATGAAAAAAAAGGCATAACTTTCAAAAAAATAAACTATCGAGCAAATTATTTTCAATTATGTTTCTGTTCTGTGAAACGAAAGAAAAAACATTGAAAAATCTAATATTTAAATTTGACTTCATTAATATTATTGGTTGATTTACTGTCATTAGGCAAAGTATAGCATTCTGCAGGGAGCGTCCTCTTAACGTGAGCGAAGCCGCGGGGCACAGCTAGTTTCATACAAAAATTGCATAGGGAAATGAAAAGGTTGTGAAATGGGAATGACTGTACTAATAATTATGTAGGTATATATAATAACCCATATGTAAAGACTCATATAAAACCAATAGATGTTGATTTCAACGCATGTTCTTGCTAGCTACATTTACTCGGATTTGTGCATTATACTTTTAGATGGAAAACGTACCACCTTAATAGCCGTTATAAACTTTAAATAATATTTAAATTCAAAATTTTAACCACCCGACTTTTTTAGGGCAGATAAGTTTTATCTGATGTTAAATGACGATGCGGTCGACAATGTAGCACGCTTATCTAGTCTACCTATCTGTTCACACACGATTTGACGACCCCCGGGTTGTAGCTATCGGGAAACACACACCGGCAAGGAATTCGATTCCTTGGCAGAACGTATGATAAAAGATGAAGCAAAACGTTTTGTGCCGGTAGATGGAACGTCCACCATAAAGCTATGTATCATCACATCACATCACGTCTGGTTGTCCGAGAGAAGAAAGCTACGCTCTCCTTTCAATTACTTCCAGCGACTGATGTATGTAGGTATTATCTGTTTATTAAGACCCTTCAAATGGGCCCAAACACGACATCTCTGGTGTAAATTGGTGAGGAATAGGGTATTTGCAGATTACAGGAGATGCCCCAGCATCAGGTCAATGTTCGTGCAATACGATTGAAGTAGAAGGATACCGAAATTAGTATTGATCAGACCTATGAAAGTTGCTCTCATAACGTCATCAACTAGAAAAGATTTCTTAGTCACCGAGCGAGCACTGTTGCGCGTTTTAGATATTTGGCAATCTTATTGCTGTCTCTACGTTCCCCGCAGCCACGTCACAGAATAAATAGTAGTACTACGCCGTGAACTGTGTGTGCGTCTCCGCACGCACATATCTAAACTTGGTCACAGAATAATGAATAGTACAAACTTGGTCGCTACTCACCGTACCCCCCGCAACCGACGGCGCGACATAGATTGTGGCCAGTCAATGCATGAAATATCACCGTTCCCTCTTTGACGAGAGTTTTAATTTTAATGTTTGACTAGCGAGATCGGGCATCCCTTTGCATTACAATATTTTTAACCGACTTTACAAAAAAGGAGGAGTTTCTCAATTTGACGGTTTTTTTTAGGGTTCCATAGCCGAATGGCAAATTACGGAACCTTTATAGATGCGTCATGTCTGTCTGTCTGTCCGTTCGTATTTCGCAGCCACTTTATTCCAAAACTATAAGGACTACACAGTACACAGTTTAAACTTGGTAGGCAGAAGTATTCTGTGGACGGCTTAAATTTTTATTTAAAAAAAAAAAAAAGTGGAGACATGAATGAAGGACGACTAAACGGAATTTCATGAACCAAAGCTAAGAAAACTATCGATTATGTCACCTATCAAACATAAAAAAACTATATCAAAATCGGTTGATCCGTTTGAGCGCTATGATGCTACAGATAGAACCACACATCACAGATACAAAGATACACGGACACACACACACACCCAGATACACACGACAAACTTAGGTATAACACCCCTATTTTTGTGTCGGGGTTAAGGAGTATAATTTCTCTCAGGCTAAATAAAACAAAGCTTTTAATAACCACCTTTCTTAGTTACAATACAACTAGCATCGAACAATGGTATATAAGCACACTCAAAGGATATTGTTATGCATAGAACATAATAAAGTTTTCTCAAATAAAATAAATCTCGATACCCTCGACGCGACTCCGGTTTGTAGAACAAGTAAAACTACCCACAATTCCTTTGGGGTTGTTCAAATCTATGTTTGAGTTTCAGATCAAGGTTTTATTTTCTTTATTTCTTTTAGGTTTTATGCGTTTAGTAAAACGAAGACTCTTTTACTTTCTGTTAGAATTATTGATTTATATATTTTTATAGAATTATTATTACAAGCTTTGACCTGGTGAAAGGAACTCTCTGATGTCCTGAAAAAGGTGGGAGGGACGGTCGAATTTGTGCTAATATGTATTGTTTAATGGAGAGTAGTATTATTAATATTATACTCTCCATTAAACATGATGATGACAGTCTTTATGTAAAGCTTGTTTAAAAAAATATATATTTCTTACAATTTATAGCTTTTATATTTCATTGTATTTTCAACCGTAAATACATAATCATAGATCGGGTAGATTTACGCATAGAGTATAGTTAAATTGTGCCTTATTAACAATCAATAAGTTTATCTTTAATTATATACATTATATTTAACTCTAAAGTTTAATAAACAAAATTAAAACACAAACTACAAATAAAAAACGGAATTAAGGTCGCTGTCTGCTGGTAGAGTACCCCAAAAGCTCTTTGAATGGCGAAAAACAATCAATTGAATTCAGAGTTGCTAAGATTTATAAAAAAATCTTGATAAAGTGGCCAAGTGCTACCACAGAACAATAAATAGTACAAGTAGTGCTACCTATCCGCAATAGATAATTGTCAAGAACTCATAACATCCAGATTTACTAACTAAATAGCTTTACGAATAAAATAGCAGTTTAGATACTGAAAGAATTTAGATAGCAATTAGACTTACATTACTCTAATGTAAGTTCAACCGACTATTAACCGATATTTTCAATCGACTTCCGACAAGGAGGATTATTATTTTTTTGTTGGAAAGGAGATATCCCAAGTGTGGTACCATGGTAATTTTATCGAGGTCTGATGAGTATATTCAGATATACTGAGATAAACACCTCAAAATTGGTACTAAAAATAAATAGCGCGGCATTGAAGTCGGTTCTTTTTTAGTTTTTAAACGACATTATTTGTATGTCGGTATGTTACGCGATTACTCCGTCATTTGTGAACCGATTTGTATTATTCTTTTTTAATTGGTAGGGTACATTTCCATGGTGGTCCTGTAGTAATTTGATAAGTAGCTCCAGAGACATGGAGATAAACAATACACTTTTGTATGCCAAGGTTTGGCGAAATATGCTGAACGATGTAAAAATAATGTCATCATAATGGACCATATGTCATGCAGATAAAACTATTTCATTTCGAAATTAGTATTGAAATGACTAGCGCGGCATTGGAAGTCGGTATTTTTCGTTGTGTTAACGATCTTACATTATCTGTGCTTATATTCACACCTAAGACAGTGTCAATTTCAATAAGGGTTCCACTAATATTTATTTGTACGTCAGTTAGCACGCGATGGTAAAGGACGAGGGCACGATAAGAACATGCCTGTACCAATTAACCATCCTAGTATCTATGAGGCAATCCATTCACGATATTAATGTGAGGAAACGAGTGGCTATATTCAGTATTAGAATTGATAGATAATATCTTAGATGGCTACACACAGAAAAAAGTCTTTGTTTCTGCGTGTCTACCTACAGAACATAATCTTTTTGTTAACGGACACGAATAGTAGGAGGTTTTTAACTCGACTGTATGTTTTTGTGTATACATGCGATTGTGCATGTGCTGAGGATTTATTCCTTGATGGTGGTAAGCTACTTTTTGGTACCAAGTCAGTCGGAACATCGATATCATGTAATAATGCGCTCCTGGATAACGTGCACCAATGGATTTTTCTATCGAAAAATTTATGTGCGCTTCTCACAGTGGCCCTCCGGTGAAGAAAAACATCGTTAAGAAACCAACAACCCCCGCATGGTGGTAGGACACTATCTAGTGTCCGCCTGGCCAGCTACCACCCTCAAGTTAGAAAATCTGTCACCAAAACATCTAATGTGTTCCGGCAGCTATCCTTGAGAGCCAGTTCCCATTCTAGGCCTAGCGTGCTTACCATCTTCGACCGCATCATCACTTACCAACAGGTGAGATAGTGGTCAAACGCTAGCATAACGTATAAAAAAAAAAAAAAAAAAAAAAAACCTAAGACATGAAAATGAACGCACGCGCTAGGATTTGAACCGGTGACCGCTACCTTAGAAGTCAAGACATCAATCGTGTACGCCATCGGGGATCTCAAATAATGCTTCTGAAAATAACTCACACGGCTTGAGAAGACGGTTCTTCCTTTACTCGTCTTAATAATATTCGTCCTTAATTTTTACTCGCTCTTCTTCTTGTCTAGTCACATATTAATTCAATGAAAAATCGTATAATATCTTTAGAGATAAATCTTTAGAGGAAATTAGCAAACATATTGAAAACAACGCCGTCAATACTGTAATTAGTTATAATTGGAATATAGAAATTGAAAACAAAATTAATGACAACACTACGAGTCGCATCTTTAACAATAATTGAATTAAAATTAAAACTATGCATACATGAATAAATAATTATACGAACAGCGGATTTATATTAATTATTTATGTTGGGAAAAAACGGCGGATTTAAATAATGTTTTATTGTTTCATAAATATGCATAATTATGCCTATTCATCAAGCATTTATTAGCTCATTAGTTAATTTATCATTTAATAAACCAGTTATATATTGAGGGTTTCTTTTTTTCTAAGTTAAATTTTTTTTTAATGTCTACATATTGTCTCTATGGTCGATGAAACTCCGTCGTATTATTTTATCCTAATCTTTGAGTTACTAACATATTTTGAAAAAAAAATACTAGGTACCGTAGAATGTCACTTCGATTAACTTCGTTGACTTAATACATCAGCATAAGTTCATAGTATAGTGACGTCACACAACCCCAAAGGCCCTGGGCGGCCAATATCAACAAAATTTACATATTCCAACTACATTATTTTCCACATTTTATCAACGACACTATTTGCATGGAAATGATTTATTTAAAACAGTGTGTGGTGTTGATTAAGGTTTATCGAGTTTGGTTATAACGAGTTTACATAAATTAACACCTTATCAATAATCGTGTAAATAAACATTTATTAACTTTCTGTGACGCCGCGACTGATTAGTTATAAATATGTGAGTAGGTACTCGAATTCTTCACTCAGGCGACATTACACATAGTTGACATTCTGATAAATTTGGCCACGCCTAACTTCATTTTCTGTCGCGTGTGTTTGTCCAGAATATAATAGTAATAATAATAAGACTTCCATGCCGCACGGATTCAGTTGCAAGTTTGAATCGTTTATCGACATATCTTTAGAGATGCTTATCAGATCTCGATGAAATTACAATGGTATCACTATTGGGATATCTCATTTCCAACAAAAAAAGAATCATCAAAATCGGTCCATTGACTTTTTTTTGCTGATACAATACAATAAATACAATACTGTACCTGATGTTATGTGATAGAGTCTAATTTGGAATAGGGCTACTCAGAAAATGTTTGATAGCAGTGAGACGAGGCGTACCGTTGGACAACTAACCACATAGCGCAACTTTTCCAACCCATCTACCGCATATACGAACCGACAGTCATCTTTTATGCCCTTTTATATGAATAAAACAAACGTAACAAAGACTATAAAGAGCAATATCTCAGAATATCTGCAAATATGTTGCCCATGGAAGAATATGAAAAGAGCATACGCAGATATAAGGGCCATTATAAAGACATAAAATTGCATTGTAGCAAACTTTGGATCCATACTTTGTGATTGTTTGCCGAAGAGTTAGTACTGATGTACTAAAACTTTTGCAATAAAACACACCAAATAAAACATTTTTAAGGATTTAGAACTTCATGTAAAACTGACAATCTTACTATATCCTATCCACCAAATCCAATCCAATATCCAAATTCACCTCGAATTTGCACTTTATATTTAAAAATTCCAAGCAAAAATGTAGCATTTTTTTTATATCGTTTAGGCTAGCGATAGTAGCGTTTGACCACTATCTCACCTGTATGTGATGATGCGGTCTAGAAGGTAGCTCGCTAGGCCTAGATTGGGAACCGGCTCTCAAGGACAGCCGCCGGAACACATTAGATTATTGTTGACAAATTAACCAACTTGAGGGTGGTAGCTGGCCAGGCGGACACTAGATAGTGTCCTACCACCATGCGTGGTTGGAGGATTGGAAGGGCCACTTTGAAAATTATAAATTGCGCACATACATTTTTCGATAGAAAAAATAATTGGGACATGGCGGGGATTGAACGCGGGTTGATTGGATTAGAAGGCTTATAGTTAATTATTTAGCTCTTAGTGTCCAGTCCATATCTTCAATGTTTCAAAGACAAAAATTTAGGCGAAAGTACCTACAAAATAATTGAATTGGTCTTTCTTTAGGCATTAATGTCAACCTATAAAGACAAATAGCAAAATAATATTTAAATTCAAAATTTTCTTAACAATACGTTCTTGCAGATATTTTTAGGGTTCCGTAGCTGAATGGCAAAAAACGGAACCCTTATATATTCAAACACTATGATAAACAAAGTACATTTTTTGGAAGTGACAAATTATAGTTATAAAATACTCTACTATGTTACGGAACCCTACGAGTGCGAGTCCGACTTGCACTTGGCCAGTTCATTAAACTAATACGTTAATTTATTTAATAAAGTTTCAAACACGTGTATGCGCATGTGTTTTGTGTATGTTTTTAAACCGCCATTTAATAAGATTATTAAAAAATTAGGGAAAAATCAAATTCTTTCTACAAACATTTTCTACAAACATTTATAAAAATTTATTTAAAATAAAATTGAAAATACCTATTAAGATCAGTATCTAGAATAACTTGTAAATAAAAGAAGATTGTGAGACTGCAAACCGGTTTTGGCTAGTCCGGATTGTGATCTTTGGTTATAAATAAGGGTATTAAGCATTTTATTAAACATGAAATGGTGTTAAAATTAGGGTTAATTTTGTATAACTTATCTTCAACGGCAAATAGTCTTTGTGAAGTTATTTAAATTATTTTTTTCTTTCACTATTTGGGCGAGTTGAGGCTGGACGCGTCGGCGAGTCCCCCGCACTCGAGATCCTGAAAAAGGCCCCCGAATGAGGTTTTGTGTGCGTATCGATGGTAAGAATCATCAATATTTGAGGGCCCGGTGGCGTAATCGGGAGAACGGTTGGCTTTGATGCCAGCTGAGGTGCCGAGTTCAAGCCCCGCCGTGTACCAATGGATTTTTCTATCGAAAAATGTATGTGCGCTTTTCACAGTGGCCCTCCGGTAAAGGAAAAACATCGTTAAGAAACCAACAACCCCCGCCTGGTGGTAGGACACAATCTAGTGTCCGCCTGGCCAGCTACCACCCTCAAGTAAGAAAACCTGACGCCAAACATCTAATGTGTTCCGGTAGCTATCCTTGAGAGCCAGTTCCCATTCTAGGCCTAGCGTGCTTACCATCTTCGACCGCATCATCACTTACCAACAGGTGAGATGGTGGTCAAACGCTAGCCTATAAGATATATAATAAAATAAAATAAAATATCGATCTTACGCGTTTAGTATCTAGAACGCTAAACGTACGCGTTTAGTATCTAGACTATTCATTATTCTGTGCTAGAACGCTAAACGTATACATATACTGATAAACCCATTACCCTCCTTCGCGTCGCGCAGTCGGGTTAAAAGGTCTGATACTTAGGGAGCTTACAGACGAGCGAAACTCTATCAGTGATCTTCTGTGTCAGTGGCAGGCCACTTCTGTATATACTCAATAACGCTTTTGTTGGACAAGCTTGCTTTTTACAAGCTTTTATTTAACTTGCAATGTATGTATGTATAATATGTATGTATGTCACTATGTATGAGTTTGAGCTCGATTGCTTCGTCTTGAAGAGAACTTTACACCTAGATGATATCCAGGGTCTGATGATGAAGCTGGAAGGTGGCCGCGGCATATCTGTGACAAATCAACGTAACTCTACTGAGTTTGGGCTCGATTACTTAGTCTTGCAGAGAACTTTACACCTAGATGATATCCAGGGCCTGATGATGAAACTAGAAGGTAGCCACGGAATCTCTATGATAAAACAACAAAACCCTACCGAGTTTGGGCTCGATTGATTCGTCTTGAAGAGAACTCTACACCTAGATGATATTTAGCGACTGGTGATGAAGCTGGAAGGTGGCCACGGCATCTCTGTGATAAAATAACGTAACCTAAATTTGGGCTCAAATGATTCGTCTTGAGGAGCACTTTACACTTAAACGATATCCAGGATCTGATGATGAAGCTGTAAGGTGGTCATGGCATTTCTGTTATAAAGCAACATAGCCCCACCGAGTCGATTGATTTTCCTTGAAGAGCACTTTACCCATAATCACATCAAATATCCGTGGAATATTTTAAAACATCATGCCTTTTCTTAAATACTTAGGTAGTAGGTAGGTAGTCGGTATCTATACCTACCAACTAAAAAGTCAAAAATAAATTATAAGTAAAAAATATTTTTAAAAACAAGCTTTTATCGGGGACAATGAACTTAAACGTTAAAAATAAATTCTAGTAAGTGTTTGACGTGTAGGTACTTACCTATATTTTTAAAAGCTTGAGGCACTGAAGTATAGTAATTACCTAGCCTGAAAAACGAGTCTTGCTTCAAGCTTTTAAAAATAAAGGTAAGCACCTACACGCCAAATACTTACTAGATTTTATTTCAATGTCCCAGATAAAAGCTTGTTTTAAAAAATATTTTTAATTTATAATTTATTTCTACTTTATTTCTGAGCGATCTAACGCTAGTCCAGTTTATTAAGTAAGCAGTTTAGTAAGTAATTCCTTCTCAGTATGTAACCAATTCTTAAAATACCTTAATCTCCTTCACGACACCCATGAGAAGATAGGGAGGGTGCTATTCCTAAACCGGCACCTCCTTGGCGTTGTTAATATTTAAATACCTAAATAAATAGTCTGTTCCGATGTATATTATATATACTTTAAAGGCTGAATTCTCTGAAGGAAGAACGATGAGGAAAATTTACGAAGTTTATGGTTTATTTATATACTTAACCTTGCCATCAGGAGGCAATTAAACCTCTTATAAGTCGTTAAATTGAATCCTCATTATATTACAACTATTGTGAATATATTTGCATATATCTTAGTCTCTACTTCCAAGCTATATGCACAATTTAATCGGTTAGTATTCGCAGGCTGAAGATAAGCCTTTAAATTATGTTCTAAATCGTGTTCTAAAGTAGAGACCACGGCTCGGTAAACATAGACTGGGAGTCTGGGACGCTCTCTAGATAGGCAGCGCGACCACTGCAAGTGACTGGTAGCGGATAAAAGAAGATGGCACTTGGGAGTGGTCTATAGACTTTAGACGGAATTATTCTGATAAAATGGGCGAATTATTCCGGTACAGTTCGATGCATAAGTGTGCCCTGCATATACTACCCTTTAGCACAGAATAAATATAGTACAAGTACCTTTAGTGATCGTCCACAGTCTTGAGACAAAGGTGTGAAGGCAGGGGAAATTGGATAACGTCGGCCTACGATAATATATGTAAGGCAGTTAAGCCTGTTAGCTTGAGGCGGTAACCTACTTAGAATTGTTCCTTTGTAAACATTGTTTGGGTAACGTAGTGCACGGCTGTTTAAATTTTAAATTAATATTCATGTTCTACTACGCACCAAGTTATACATCTTAAATTTATATCTTACTATGAATCTTTAGAACGTAACTATAATTCTGAATAATTGTGTGAAGTGGAAGTTCATCCAATGACGTCATGCATGGTGAAAGGGCACTGTCCAATGTCCTCCTGGCTATCTACCGCCCTCAAGTTAGGAAACCTGTCGCTAAGCGTTGAAATATGTGTTACAACAGCTGTACTTGAGAGCCTGTTTACATTCTAGGCCTAGCATGGTTCTAACTTCAATCCTCGACCGCAAACAAGTGGTCAAACGCCAATATACTAACTATAAATAATGTACAAAAAACAATGTGTCACGTTGGGAGATGCGTCATCTACGTAGTAATAGCATGTGTGCATTCAGAACGTATATCTCGAGTATGTTGTTATACACTGTTATACTTATATCATGTTTTGCCAAGGCAGTATAGTTATAATAAAAGGTTTGTACAATACTCAAGTTTCTACGTTTTACGTTAAAACAAGAAAACACTTCTGTTTTACTGATAACATGTGGAAACAAAACAAATATCGTTCCATTCAAGTATGCGCTATTATAACTTTTGTAATCATGTTATGGCACGAGAGCGTTTTCGCGTTTCATTGATACGCATTCAAGCTAAAATATGAGCCTTTTCAAAGAAGGTATTTAATCCTCGCCTTTTTACAACTTATCTAATCACAGCTTATCCCCTAGAAGCTAGGGGATAAGGATTCTAGCAGTTAGGTGCCAAAAAGGATAAGTCGTCTTATTTGAAACAGTTATATGGTGCCAAACGGTTCGCAGTTCAGATATTGATATTCCTCGCAGATAGTTTGGAAATGCAGTCAGAGCGTTGAGAACTTTAGGATATTCCGAAAGCAAATTTTAAACGGAGAAAAATTTAGATTAACAAATCAAATTAATTCTACGAACAAAAATCCTATGAAAATCTTCTCATTCTTTAACGACAAATAGCCAAAAGCAAAAAGCTCGAGCGATTTCATGAGCAAAACTACGCGAGCCGGAAATCTAGACACAAAGTTAACTGGAGTGAAACCCACCTTATTGGGATAAAATTGGGTAGCATCCTTCAACACGAAAGGATAACCCGACCAAAATATACAACATCGTAAAATGAAGCTTGTTTTTATTCCTCATAAAAAACCCGTTCGATAGAGGAAATTAACTTGACCATAAAATACGTATCGCGCACCGATGCACGGCCTCAAGGGCACAACGTAGACTGCCTCGTAAATTTTAATTATTTTACAAATTCGATGTTGGATGCGTCGTTTTTTAGTCATTTACTGAATGTTTTATCGTGAAATGTAGCCTATCAAGAGCAGAATATGAGAAAGTTACCGACATTGGAGCGGAAACAATCATTTTCTGAAATCCGGCATAATGTTCCTAGTACATTTATTCGAAAAGGAAATGAAATTTCAAGGATATAAATAACATTTTGTTTTTACCTCGTTATAATCGTAATTAATGAAGCATTTTCCATCATCCAGGAATTTTGTGATCCTTTTGTATAATAAATAAAGTTATATTTTGTATCACGACACGTAACTTTTAGCGAAGTCGCGCGGTGTAGCCCGACGCCACCAAATACAATGAAACGTGTATCTTTTTGTGATAGTAAATAAAATGTCTATTATGTTTCATTATCTTAAAAAGTGCGCGCAACGTCGCATCTCGATGTGAGCTGACCCTAATTTCGCAGGAAATAAAAGAAGCATCAGCAAGTCTCACATTAGGCAAATGGAGATAATCTTACAAGCTAGCTAAATCGCAGAGCGGAGTTATCGCAGGGACCGCACATTAACATTTTGGAAGATGCAGGGATAACATTTAAGCATTACCACAGGATAAATAATAGTACAAGCATTATATTTGAGAAAGGTACCATCCCGACTACAATCCTTTAAGCTGTATATTAATTAGGAGAAAAGCTAAAGCAAAATTAGAATAAAGCGTTGATAATGTATTAGAATAAAGCGTTGATAATGTAAAAAATTAGAATAAAGCGTTGATAATGAAATTAGAATAAAGCGTTGATAATCCCATTTGAGGGTACATAAAAAGTAAAAGTCTTTATCTTTGGAAAATTATAAATCTATGTTTATCTTATTACACAAACATGTGCGAAGCTTTAGAGAGACAGAACAACCTTTGGTGGTGTCATCTACTCCAACTAAAAAAGCTTGGGTGGCGGGTTGGGATAGTTGCTTTTTTTAACCGACTTCACAAAAAGGAGGAGGTACGATTTGAAACATTATTATTTTGTTTGAGAGATTATGCTTCCCGTTTGGTCACATCCAAATTGTATCGAGATCTGATAATCATCGCCGGAGATATGGAGATAAACATCTTAAACTCAATTGTATACCGTCATGAAATGATACTGGGCTCCTGGCTACTTTGACTATCGCGGCATGTGAAGTAGGTATTTCCATTTTGTACAACACTTTGACTGCGGCACTTTTTCGCGTATTTTTTAAATATTTTTTTGTAATTTTCGTAGCTGTGGCATCAAATCAAAGCTAAAGTCCAACAGCAGAAGGTCACACGCACCCCTTGTGAAAAAATTAATAAAAAAAAAATATATATTATACATTTTTTTTAATTTTACTTCAGATACCAAAAATCAAAAAACGCACGGTGTGTGTTTTCAGCAGCGAACGAGACTCACACACAGATTAAATAATAGTATTTTTGAATGTTAAGTTTAATGTTGTTTAATGTTTAACCTAAGGTATTGTTGAATGGATTTAGACTTAAGTCAGTTGTTTTGCACCTCGTCTCACCGCCGACTACTATCGCACCTGTTGGTAAGTGATGATCCGAGTTAGGATGGTAACACACTAGGCTTGTACTATTCATTATTCTGTAGCTAGGCCTACAACGGGGACTGGCTCTCAAGAACAGCTTCGGATTCAAGATAAGGTGAATTTTACCAAAGTGTTTTATGAAGTAAATCATATTAATAAGTGAGTGAATACAAGTAACCCACCTTACTTGCATTATTACTTGGGTCACCGCGTAACATTCACGAGCTTAAATAACCTAGAAATGTCCAAATTCTCCAGTGAAGTCTTAAGTACTTCCAAGCTTTTAGGTACTACCGCAAAATTTTTCAATTTATCCTGCTTAAATTTTATAACAGATTTATTTATACGTGTATTATTAGCGGTAAAATCTTATATTTCAGTCATATGAATAATTCCGTTGTTACAAATACTGCTCGCGGAGCAAAACTTATTCAAGTATTCATTTATGCATTGTGTTTCATATTGCCTTTGTTTGCTGCAGAAATCTTTGCTCGAAAGAAGACTCATCTCTGAAGTGGTGCAACGTCACTTTTTAAATTTAAGAACAATCTCCGTAAATTGTAAAGCGAGTAGCGATTCTCTTGCATATAAATTGTCTAGTCGCTTCTCTAGAAAATCTATGCTGCCTTATCTAAAGGCCAGGCCATACTATGGGAAAACGACCTTGTGGATACTGTAAGCGCCACAAGCGATGTTTCGTTTCCAATATTGCACAATTGCACACAATTTGTACAAATAAAATATTTGCTTAGTTTACATTTATCTCCACGAAGCTTTTTATTTAATTATTAATTTGGTCAAATAATTACACGATTTTTTACAGATTGCGATTTTTTAAGGCCGATTGCACGGTTTTTTTCAATCGTGAAAATGTATCGTAACTTGTTTTCTAATCGACAATGCTATTGGAAATATGATCAAGATTTGCTTATATTTTGTTATAACTTAAGCCCAAAAGTTTGGTGAAAAATGCGTGTAAGGTACGGACACACCATAGCGTCCTGCGTGCGCGATCTAGGCGGCGATCAGATAGCGCAGTAGTATTTGTACCGACTGGTTCACACCAAACGCGATCAGAAAACAATTGAAAAGTACTGAGATCGCGCCCGCAGATCGCAGGACGCCGCTGTGTGGCCGTACCTTTATTTAATTTTTTTAGACTTCAGTTTTAACCGACTTCAAAAAAAGGAAGAGGTTTCTCATTTCGTCGCTTATCAACCGATTTCGATGACTCTTTTTTTGTTGAAAAGGTGGTACCATAGTAATTTCATCGAGATCTGATAAGTATCTCCAGAGATATGGAGATATACACCTCAGACTTGGTACTAAAAAATTAATAGCGCGGTATTTCAAGTCGGTTCTTTTAGTTTTTTAAACGATCTTTACTAGGTCGAATCTGAGGAGGACCTGAAGAGTAAATGGTTGGTGAAACCTTGAGCCCTGTGGCGTATAGTGTAAAAACTCATTTTAAATCAGAGGAGGAGTATAACCACTGCATTACGGCATCTTTTGCGATTTGATTGTTTTTAAATTTACGTTATAATATACTAGCCTTGCAATAGATAATTAAAGCCTGGGATTCCATTAATTATAAATAAGTATTTTTCACGGAAAACTCGGACTAAACAGAGAATGAGTTGATTCTTATTCCGGAAATTACACCGGCAGTGTGACACTCTTGACTAAAAAGTATAAAATAAAAATCTACTAGCAATATACAAAGCAGTTTACTTACTAAACGCTATCTCAGCAGTCATCGTAAAAAAATACACGGCAGTCATTTAATTTGTTGGAGTGCAGTGGAAATGAAGTCTCTCGCAAGTAAAGTAAGCTTTGATTATATAATAATGGATCTGTTGAACATCAATATACGATTATCACTTGTATACTATGTTACTGTGCTGGTATTCAATAAAGAGTATTTCTATTCTATTCTGTTATCTGAAGAGAGATTTGGCAAGCTGATTTCAAGACTATGCTTAGGCTTGAAGGCTAACTGGTGCAGAGGGAGAATGATGGGCGTTGACGCCAGACGTAGCCTGTTCAATTCCCCGCCGTGCACCAATAGATTTTTGTATCGAAAAACTTATGTGCGCATTTCACAGTAGTTTTTCGATGAAAGAAGAACATAGTTCAGAAACCCCCAACCCCCGTCCTTCAGTGAGAGCCAGTTCCCATTGTAGGCCTAACATGCTACCATCCTCGACGGCATCATTACTTATACACCAACAGGTGAGATAGTGGTCAAACGCTAGCCTATACGATGTAAAAAAGTAAATAATCACATATAATGTACAAAAAATATTCGTAATTTCGAAGCAGTCAGTTTTTTTAAACATTTTTTTATATTTTTTATATTTTACATATTTTACAAAAATAATATAGACTGTCGAATATTGTGTCAACAGCTAGATTTAATTACATCTAGCTGTTGACACAAATAGATATATCTAGCTAACATATCCGTCGACATAATCAAAGAAATAAACCGATAGCCAGCGATGCAGCAATGTTATGATGGTGCTCGAGTTCGAACGTCAGACGTTATGAACTGGAGGGAATATTTTCCATGGAAAATAAGAGTAAACCTAAATGTTTGTTTGTCTTCGAAAGGATATAGATTGGCGAATAAAACTTGAGTTTGCAGGTACACTATGTCAGACCATGTATTGTATGTAAGATCTGGGGCCTTATTCAGTATGACCATTTTAAAGTCTTACCGTGCCGTGTTACGTTATCTGCGCGTTATGGTATTCTCTATGCCAATTAAAACGCGGTAGGGTAAGGTTATGAGCGCGTTTTGAGCTGTCAAAATATCGTGACATAAGAGGACGTGTAACGCGCGCGTTTTGTATAATTTACCTATCGTGTGGCATACAGAATACAATTTTTCAATAACGTAACGTGGCGCGTTAATGTACGCGTTATCTCATTGGTCATACTGAATTAGGCCCCAGTAACTCATCAAAACTAAGTAAGTATTATGCATTTCTAATGTCGGAAAAACTAAACATTGGACAAAGAACTTAATCCGTTATTTTTTTTATGGTAAAAGGTAACAGGACAAGCACGACGCTCGCCTGATGGTCAGCGATGACGTCTACCTATTACAGATACAGTGGCATGCAAAATTCTGAACTGCCAGAATTTTGCATGTCACTGCACTGCGCCTGTTACCTTGAGACATAAAGATGTTGAGTCTCACATGCCCTATAATTGCACTGGACACCTTGCCATTTCAACCGAAAAACATTCCTATTTTACGTATGAAAATTAATTGGCAAAGTGGTGGTACCTGTAATTTTGGGAGTATTAACGAAACGATTTATTGTTTTTTATCAAACCGATATTATCATAACAATCCTCGAGTTGCATATTATGTCGACAGTTCTTCGAAAGGACTATTCAATGTAATGTTTGTTCTGAGTCCATGGAACGCATTACCTATCCAGTTTCATTGCCGGTCATCATATCGTGCAATGGGTAATAATAATTACCCTTCTCGAGTAGTATAGTAGAATTGCTAATACGGCTTTGAAAACAAAGAAACTATACGTGGTTATTGTCGGTTTTATTGTTTAACTTGTGTGGTCCCATTGGCTAGACTTCTTGGTAGAGAGAAGTGTGTTCCTTAGACGAGAAGTGTCTTACTTCATTTAATACGTACGAAGAATTAAAATTTATTTATTTTGTAGTTATGGTCGTTATCACTATCTACCATATATATTTCTATAATATCATAAAAATGTTTCGTTATGTCTGTTTGTGTATTTGTTTATTACCTTTTTTAACCCCTGACGCAAAAAGAAGGGGTGTTAAAAGTTTGATGTGTGTATCTGTGTATGTGTGTCTGTCTGTGGCATTGTAGCGCCTCAACAGATAAACCGATTTTGTTTTTGTTTTTTTTTTTGTTTGATAGGTGTTTTAATCGAGAGTGTTCTTAACTTTGATTCATGAAAATCCGTTCAGCCGTTTAAAGACTATGAGATTTTTCTAGATGATGACGCTATGAAATAAACATCATAGGTCTGGTCAATTCTAAATTCGGTATCCTTTACTTTAACGATATTGTTAGAACATGGTAATATTGATTTGATACAAGGCACAGAAAAATGCAAAGAGTATGCAAGGGTATCTCCTGGAATCTGCAGAATAAACAACTCCTCAACAACTTACAGCAGAGTGGTCGTGTTTAGGCTCATTGGAATGGTCTCAAAGAACAGATTATACATAGATGGGTCGGGGTGGTTTTAAATTTAAGTATTATTATGATTGGGGTCAATAAACGGCTAAATCGTTTTGGCTAATATTTTACTCAAGCAACAACGACAGCAAATTCATTACATATAGAACGGTTGAGGAATTTCCAAATTTGGAACACAATAGTGCTCATACCTAAGCACTTAAAAATATTTAGTAACTGTGACTGTTTCATAAGAATCCTATGAACTAAATCTAAGCCCGCATTATTGATAAATATATAAGTCGATTAACCCTCATACTACCAAATGGCTTCACCGACAAAAACCCTCTTTGTGAACAAATCTCTCAAACTTTCATACCACAGCCGTACAAAGAGCGAGATAAATAAGGTTTTGCGATCCCTCGTGTTAAGTTGCCCTTAGGGACTACGTTTTTAAGGGCTGACACTCAATTTTGTACAACATTATTCGGACATTTTTCGTAGAACACGTATTCGCAAACGTTAACCTTTGCCGAACATCCATTTAAGTTTTATCTTCACCCTGCAGTTTTTCTGTTCGCTAATATTTCTCTCAGACCCAAAGGCATTAATAACTATCACATGTAAATCCGTTTTTAGGGTTCCGTAGTCCTGACAAGGAATCCTTATAGTTTCGTCATGTCCGTCTGTCTGTTTGTCTGTCCGAGGTTTTGCTAAGAGACCGTTAATACTAGAAAGCTGTAATTTTGTGGGGGTATGTATATATATATATTACGCCGACAATGTGCTGAAATAAAATGTGAAAAATATTTTTTTTGAGATAGCTCCCCTGTATGAGAAGTGGGGATGATTTTTTTTTTCATCGTCTACCCCATCGTGTGGGCTATCGTTGAATAGGTCTTTTGAAATGACTTAAGGGTTGCTAATACCATTTTTCGATTGAATGCTCCATTTACGAAATATTAAACTTTAAAGTGCAAATTTTTGTTCCAGTAGGGCGTCCCCCCCCCCCCCTCTAAAAGCTAAACTGCTGCCTTGAAAAATCTGGAAAAATTCGTGATAATAGTGAATTTTATAAACTTTAAAGGAAAACTATAGCGGTTGAGATAACTTTATTAGTTTAGCAGTAATAGTCGTTGAACTTGGGTGTTGGATAATTTTGTATCAAATACAAAACCTTAGAACAAATCCTATAAAGTGACAAAGACGGAGTACCTAGTTGCTTGTTTATTTTATAACGGGTAAAGACTTGCATTGAATAACAGGCTACTACGGAACCCTACACTGCGCGTGGCATGACACGCACTTGGCCGGTTTTATTTGAAATGTAAATGTAGACGATTAATTATATGAACCTAAGTAACATTTAATTCTAGTTCAATACAATTCAATTTAGAAGGGTCAAGGGTAATATTATTTGAACTACTACTAGTTTACTAATGCTAATGTAGTAAAATCTCTTCTTATTGATTTGTCTGTCTTTTTTTTCTTGGTATCTTGTCTTTCTCTCTGTCAGAGCTACTGATCTCCATGTAATTAAGTATTGTTAAAAGTGGGGGGAGGGCTGTATATTCTTGTCACAGCATTACTTCCTCTATTTACATATTATTATCTCAACCTACCAATAGATACTTTAAACATCTCTCTTTCCCTGCACTGAACACTTTCTCAAACCACCTTCTAAACTCTGCCATACCCACTTTCGCTTTGACTGAACCTCCCTACTGTTGACAAACTAATTAGTAAGCTTTATCTCCGTATAGTTCTATACAAATTCTATAATAGATTCGATGCTCAAGTCAACAATTTGTAAGTTCAAATGGCTTTGAGGCCCTACTCAGAAACAGGTGAACGGGGTGAACCTATTGCCTGTTTCGGCTAGTATTAGGATTTAGGGATGATTCTATAACTGATAATAAAGTTTATGTTGAGCAATTCCAATATTATCTTGTTAAGATAAAAATAAAACCGTTGCTTAACTATCTGAAATGTTTGCTATAATTTCAGACCATTCGATGTTTTGTGATTTTGCCAAAGATTTCCAACAATATGTCTTCATCGCAAAGCAGTTAAACTTCTAAGTTTATCGTTTTTGCATGGCATGAAATATCTTCACATCAGTTTTGCAACGCCATTCTATTCGGCGTTTTATGTAATAACAGTCTACGTATATCCATGATGACTTTCAGTTCCTCTAGCTACCCTTGTAATCTCTACATTGATCGTTTTTTTTGCGTTTGATCACTACCTTACCTGAATGCCTAGTGCGAATTTCTGTAGATGTGTTTACTCGATCACGTTAAAGTAAGTTAATGGAAATTAATAAAGGCCATCTAGTGTATATTATAGGTAACATGCATAAATCCATTCAAATCTGCGTCAAAGACCCCCAGATAGCTGGCTACACTAAGCTACTACACTAGCTGGCAAACATCAAGCAGCACACATTCATAGCCATGATGTACCATCTATTTAAAGTTTTTCATATCTCCATCCACAAATCATAGTATTTAAGTTGACATTGTAATAAAGGCCTCTTGACATTGACTTCAGCTCCGTCAATTCCTTCCAAAGGACCGGGCTATTTACGACCTGTGATGTTAAATTAACTAGCAGTTATAATTCGCTTAAATGAAAGTGTTTTTATTATCATGAAGATCCAATGAATATCTTCGAAGATACAAAAATCATCTAAAAGCACAGCAAAAGTATGTTTGTTGTAATAAGATCTTCGTTAACTGTATTTTATCTAAAATGCGTCTATGACTATCTGCTATCACACTTGAATAGCTACTATCATTACAGTATCGGCTTTCATCGTTTATTTAGTCCCAAAGTTCTTCCATGTCGTTTCTCAATTCTAGCCAGTAATGAGATCTATGATAACGGTCCAACAATCCCAATGGTACCACACTTGCGATTCTAACTACTAACTTTAGTAGTCTTATCATTAAGAAAGTCACAGAACTTTTGCTCAAGCGTTTAGTTCAGATGGGTACCTATTGAGCCTTTTTGTCGCTACATTTTCAGTGTGTCTCAAATTATGGTTTAGGAGATACAACCCTCTGATGGACGGACGGATGGACCGAAGTCTCAGTAATAGGGTTCCGTTTGTACCCTTTGGTACGGAACCCTAAAAAATATCGGTTCTATGATATCAACCAAATTTCAGGGCGTGTCAGACATAACATCGGTAACGGGCGCAATGCAGTGTACACGCATACGAGTATCTGTTATAAGTAGACACTATCGCAAAACATGACAGCGTCTTGCTTGTCCTATTACCTCATACAATAGAAAAAATAACCCACACAATTTTGGTAAGATTCCGAGGGACTAGTGTACACCGGGAGCGGCCGGAATCTCCTACTACCGTCTAACCGGATATGTCTATTATAGCCGACTTGACCTTTCTTATTAAAATGAATTGTTGCCAATTGCCGATTTGGCTTCAAAAGATGCGGCAACATTTTTCTGTGGCTATGTTAAAGGCCAGGTTAATTTAATATAAATATATATATATGAACTATATTATAACTGTATGTACGGATGTACTTATTTATATTGAGTTGAGTAAGTAATGCTACATTAGTATTTTTTATAGATAAATGAACGCATTATTTATAAAAACACCCTGCTTGGCTAAATTCACAAACATTCGAAAACAAATTTGGATTTGAAAAGTGACTTTACTTCGACTCGAAATTTTGCAATTTCACAATACTCGAATCTGAAAATTTTACAATTCAATTTAAGCTATTTTAGAAATGTTCACGCGCGATAAAATAGTATTCAATAAACAGGCCAAGTGCAAGTCGGACTCGCACTCGTAGGGTTCCGTGCCATACTACAGTATTTTATAAGATCGAGCAAAAAATACCACTATCATTTTTCACCAGCAAAAAATAATAATTTATAAACATTTTATTTCTTATAACGCCATGTAACGTCTAACAAAGGTGTTAGGGATTGACATTTCAATATAACGCCATCTATGGGACGTTTGCCTAACTAAGCGTTCATAGATGGCATGAAATGCCGAAAAAACACGTTTCTTGTACAGGGACCCTCTATTATTTTTAACTTCATTCTGTTTTTAGTATTTGTTGTTATAGCGGCAACAGAAATACATCATCTGTGAAAATTTCAACTGTCTAACTATCACGGTTCATGAGATACAGCCAGGTGACAGACGGACAGACAGACAGACAGACAGACAGACAGACAGACAGACGGACAGCGGAGTCTTAGTAATAGGGTCCCGTTTTACCCTTTGGGTACAAAACCCTAAAAATGTAATTAATGTGTTCAAATTTGAATTTACCTGATTGAAATTACCTATTATTTAGAATACCTATGTTGACAGGAAAAATAGGAAGTGAAATTATAACTGTCTTGTAATTGCCTTGTTTAAATGCGCGTCAACGGTTATAATACTATTATTGATTTCCCTGTTCCAGTCCAGCACGCTACTTTGCCTCGACATTATAATTCTAGTCTTACCTTTGAAACATTTGTTAACTCTAAACACTAAAGCTGGGCTGCACTATCTTACTTTAACTATAACAAACCGTAAAAAGTCAGTCAAACTCCATACAAAAACACCGGTTATGGTTATAGTTACTAAGATATCAATATTCTCGTGACCACAACTAAAGCATTTTTATTCCAATAAGTCCCATTTAATTTTTGGTATATGGCATTAAAAAATATTATTGCGCAATAAATATTTCTACAGACTAATACTTCGTCCATTTTCGCCATAACAAAAGCTTACAATTGATGTCTGAAGACAGATGTTGGGATTTATTACATATCCTATTGTTAGCTACTCTTTTGTGAAATCTTTATAATAATAACCATTATTGTACACATCTATTCCTTTTCATTCGTAGTATTCCGTTATTGATAACATAAGAATAAATAAATTTGAACTGATACAAAATGTATATAAAATTAAATATACTAACATAAAGATAGAACTAATAAACAATAACCGTGAGAAGGCGTCGCCGAATCTATTTCATAACATTCTAATAAAGCAATGACAATATAATTTATTTAATAAAAAAAGTTACCTTACGTAAGCATTCAAATAAATATTAGGTAAAGTACTCATAAAAATGTTACATTAATAAGGTTTTGAGTGTTTTACATAGTTTTGATTTTACTGATTTGATTACCAAGAGAAACTGGGGGCCTAGACAAGTAACGGACGATTAAATAAGTATCTACTTTTTGTCAAAATGTCATGTCGAATAAACAATATTAGTTTGTAGCTCCTACAAAATGTATACTCCGCCGTTTAATATAATCTAATGATATTCGTACCGCTATTTACATTTTTATTAGAAATAAAGTATTTGTTTATGTTCAGACTTTTGTTCATGTCGCGGCTGTTGAGTTTTATCCGAGTTGAAACCATTGTGACCATTGTGTTTTTATCTGTTAATTTCACGCCTTTACCGCTTTGTGTCGCTTCTTGTACCGCTTTTCGCATTTGTATTGGGTACATTCGCCTATTTTTTCATTAAGGCGGATACGACACCGCGGAATTTTCCGCATTTCCTTTTTAATGACGCGTTGACATCGAGAGGCCTTCTATTTTTTCAAATGTCGTAATAATAGGCGCTCTGTAATCTTGGCTCCTTGATATCTGAGTTTACAACAGCAAATTAGGTAATTCCTTCTTTGAATTTCACAATGATTCGACAAGACAATTAAATCTAATTGTCTTATCAGGAAACTTAAAGGATCTCATACGCGTACATGTACTGAACAGTTACTTCAGAAATATCGTACTATGAATTTGCATCTTACGATTGCTTAGGGTTTTACACATTAGTCTTGATCAACATAATTTATTAGTTATTATTAATATTCAATAATACTTATGTTAATTATGACTAATTGTTTGCACACGATTCTGGGGATAAATTATTTTGAATGATATTTCCTTTCTAATTTTACTTTCTTTTCCCAAATCATTAGTTCTTTTCATAAATCATTTCTCTAATTCCTTATCGCACGTATGAATACTTTCTCCTCAAGAAAGTAGACAGAGTTATTAATCATCAGAATACCCAATTATACATGAGAAGTCGAGGTCTTAGGTACAAGAAAATTGATTTCTCTAATCAAAACAAACATAAGTAATAAACGTGTATTGAACTACTAGATGTGCCCCGATGTTTTACCCGCGTAGACATCGTTCCCGTCGGAATATCTGAATAAAAAGTACCCCATGTGTTATTTCAGGGTCTAGGCTATCTACAATATAAATATCAGCTAAATCAGTTGAGTAGTTTTAGCGTGAAGAAGTAACTAACACACTTACAAACTCACAAACTTTCGTCTTTTTACCCGACTACAGCGAATCAAAAAGGAGGGTTATGTTTTTGACCGGTATGTGGGTATGTATGTATGTATGTTCATCTGTTCCCTCATAACTTCTAAACTACTTATCATAATTTGACAAATGAGGTGTCGTTGGACGCGTCTTATTTGTCTGCTGGTTATAGACTATGTGAAGTCACAATTAAATGTGGCGCCCCCTAGAGGGCACGAAGTCCAGAACTAAAAAAAAACATTTAACCCCACCCGAAGATAGGGTTTAGTACATCATATTTTTGTCGGGCGTAGAGTTGGCGAGATATATTCCGCCGAAGTCAAGAAAACTAATTTTTACCCCAGGGCGTCGCAAAGAAGCAGTTGTGAGGAGTGTTTCTTGTGCACTTCATAATAACTATCTGCGTGCCGAATTTCAGCGCAATCCGTTCAATGGTTGGAGCTGTGTGTTGATAAATCAGTCAGTCAGCACAGAATAATGAATAGTACAAGTAACAGTGCAGTCAGTAACGTTTGCCTTTTATATGAACATTATACACAAGAATCTCTGACAGGAGTATGTATATAAAGTACACGAATCTGCTGAGTAAAATGCCCCAGAGACGGTCATTCGCAATTATTAATTTTCATGTTATTGATACACTAAATTATCGTCTACAGAGGCAATTGAAGCCATTGTCATTCGCAACTTTGTGAATGGTGGAAATATTGATTAAAGCCCACTGAACATTTCGAATGACCGTCTCCGGGGCACTTAAACCTATCAAACGAGTAAAAATACTATGCCCATAACATAATGATCGAGCACAGACATACCTTATATGGCTTGAGAGGGGAAGGTGGGGGTGAAGATATAGATACCTGCAAGTTTTGAAATTATAGCTTTGACGATAGAAGCCCTCCTACAATTAAATATAATTAATAATAAGTACATAAGATTTTATGTACTTATTAAAGTCAATACATATATTAGTCAATATAAAATGTGTTTCAGTCGGTTTAAAAAAATAAAACTGTAACGCGATTACTTTCACGAAAAAAATTAACCGAAATAGGCGTAGTGATGCCCCAAAGGGCAAGAGGTTATCGATGGTATACAAAAGCTTACAACCCATTGAGGCTTAAACAATTACTAGCTACACCATACATACGGCTTTTCCCGCGTTAAGAAGAATCTTATGTTATTTTCTAAAAAGCAACTTTTAGCCGAATCTGTCTGGCCGTTTGACCGGAAGAGAGATCAAGACCAAGCAAGCAAATATACAAACTGAATTTCGTATTTATAATATTGGTGGTGTTGATCATTTATGAATCTGTCAGTATAAATTGGAATTTTATAATTGTACTACACTAATTATATATCCCTCAATAATAATGAAATTTTGATACGAGTCAATAAATTAACACGATTAATTTTGTTGAAGCAATCGTGTGATTTTCGTAATCTGCTAATTAAAAAAAGATATCGCTCATTAAAATGTTTGAAATAAAAATCATCAATAATAATAATAAAGATAGTTTAAAAAGTCAAACAACCGACTTCCATGCTCGGCGAGTCAATTTCAGTAGCAAGATTGAGACGTTTATCGTCATATCTCTGGAGATAACTATTAGATCTCGATGAAATTACAATGGGGCCACTTCGGAAATGTACCCTACCGATTACAAAAAGAATCATTCGAATCGGTTAACAATTGAGGGAGTTATGGCGTAACATACATACAAAAAAAACATACAGACGAATTGAGAACCTCCTTCTTTTTGGAAGTCGACTGAAAATTTTAAATATTCGAAAACAGACAACAGGTGTTAGTCTGATATGACCACTTTAAATCTATCTATCTGGTTAATAACCATCGCCCGATCTCTAGAAGGTAAATATAACAATAAAAGATAGTTTACAAAAGGAAAAAAAACCACTTCAAATGCCGCACTACTCATTTTTAGTGCCAAGTTTGAGGTTTTTGAATCTCCATATCTGTGGAGATAATCATCACATCTCGATAAAATTACAATGGGACAAACAAGGAAGCATACTCTCTCAAACAAAAAACATCCGAATCGGTTAATAAATGACGCAGTTCTGAGGTTACCACAATTATTGTCTATTTCAATAAGAATAGGCAATCTACGCAATATCTATTATTTTATACGTACTTTTCTTGTGGTGAAGACATGATCCGTTGATGCGGCACATGCTCGCCGTTTGCCCCATGCGGGCGCTACCTCGTTCGAGCCGCCATCGACGCTATCTGCCGTCGACTTACATATCGATAACGTCACTGAGCCGACTATCGACAATTTATCGACACTCCATGTTTTGTCACTTCACTATTGCAGGTTAAGTCTTGGTTACACTAAAAGCACCGAGATTGATTTACTATACTGGTCTTAGGGCAAATGTTCGGTGGATCGTGACTCATTAAATTCAACTAAAATCTTTACAGCCGCGACTTTATTTCTGGGATTTCAAATAATGTTAGATCGCAATTCGCATCTTCACGTAACTTTAAGTACTATTTAGAGGGTATTTTATTATTGCCTAAATACTAAAAAAATATTCGTTATTTGAAATCTTTGCTTAATTAACCGCTTTAATATGTAATGGTCTGCGATTCTATTATTTTCGATTTCTAAATGTTAATAAAAATATGATGAATATGATAATACAAGATAAAGTTAAACGCAGGATATAATATAATTTAAATAAAACTGGCCAAGTGCGAGTCAGACTTTTGTCTCGCACACGGAAGGTTCCGAACCGCAGTATAATAATACATAAGTATAATATTATATTATATTACCGTGTCAATACCAAACATGCTTATTAACTACAACGGCATCTAACGAATATCTAACGAAATTCTAACACCAACTAAGTGAACGTTAACTCAAAGGTATGTAATTAATGTTATTTATTAATAAGTTAAATTATTAGTATTCGTTGTTAAAGCGGCAATAGAAATACATCATCTGTGAAAATTTCAACTATCTAGCTATCACGGTTCATGAGATACAGACTGGTGACAGACGGACAGACAGACAGACACACAGACAGACATACAGACAGACAGACAGACGGGCGGACAGCGGAGTCTCAGTAATAGGGTTCCGTTGGTAGCCTTTGGGTTCGTTTCGTAACCCTAAAAAGGTTGAGTTCGTTAAAGCGTGACGTGTTACCCAGGTCACAGATTATATAATAGTTACTACGTAATAGTTGCCCAGGTCCCATTGGACGGCGAAATTTTTTGTATACAATAAAGTAAAAAAAATATTAAGTGTAGGTGACACTTAAGGAAACATAATATTAAAAAAGTGTTTATACCTAGAACTGATTTAAAAACTCCATAGCTAAAGTAGATAAGTACCTAATTGAAACTATAACTATATAAGTAGGTTGTACTCGGTAAACAGTGTATCTGTGTTGAGTCATTTCATATTAATTTATAGGCTAACCTTATCGTGTCGAAATTAAATAAAATTTTATTTATGTGAGTTTATCGTGTCTGACAAAGAGCATTTTGTTACGGCCACTAATTTATTAGTAGGTATATAAGAAAGTGTATTTGTTTTAAACTCGTGTGATAAAATCAAGCAATAGAATTAATTAGGTAACGTCATAGATGACGCAAGACGCAAGAGATAGGAACTAGACGTAAATTAAATAAATGGCCAAGTGCGTGTCAAGCCACGCGCAGTGTAGGGTTCCGCAGTAGCCTGTTATTCAATGCAAGTCTTTACCCGTTATAAACAAGCAACAAGGTACTCCGTCTTTGTCACTTTAAAGGAATTTGTATTTGATACAAAATTATCCAACACCCAAGTTCAACGACTATTACTGCTAAACTAATAAAGTTATCTTAACCGCTATAATTTTCCTTTAAAGTTTATAAAATGCGCTATTATCACGATTTTTTCCAGATTTTTCTAGCCAGCAGTTTTAGCTTTTAGAGAGGGGGGGACGCCCTACTGGAACAAAAATTTGCACTTTAAAGTTTAATATTTCGTAAATGGAGCATTCAATCGAAAAATGGTATTAGCAACCTATAAGTCATTTTAAAAGACCTATTCAACGATACCCCACACGATGGGGTAGATGATGAAAAAAAAATTCATCCCCACTTCTCATATAGGGGAGCTACCCTAAAAAAAATATTTTTCAAAATTTTATTTCAGCACTTTGTCGGCATCATTTATTTACATACCCCCACAAAATTACAGCTTTCTAGTATTAACGGTCTCTTAGCAAAACCTCGGACAGACAGACAGACGGACATGACGAAACTATAAGGGTTCCTTGTCAGGACTACGGAACCCTAAAAACGGACACAATATTAAAAGGATATAATTATGTACTTTAAAAGATAAATATAAAAGTCAATGTTGAAGTCAGTACCTACAATGCATACATACTAGGAAATAAACTAAATAAAACTAACCAAACTGGTATCACTGGTATAGCCAAAATAAATCAAACATAAAAGACGGGACTAAAATTTCAGATTTCATATTACTTACAGAGGCATTATTAGTATTTAGTAGCACCCCCTCACCAGCTCCTCCCCCCCCCCCCCTTTTCGTTACAAACTATTGTAAATCCAACCCGATACACATATCAAACTTACCACTTCTCTTTTTAACCGACTTCAAAAAAAGGATTTTTTTGAATTCGACCGTCTAAATATTTTTTTGAGATTTGTTAAGGATCTCCAGAGATATGGAGATAAACACCTCAAACTTGGTACTAAAAATTAATAAGGCGGAATTTGAAGTCGGTTGTTTTAGTTTTTTAAGCGATCGGTTATTTTGTCGGGGGTTAAAAATGGAAAACTACGCAATTTTTTTTAATGTTTGATGGATATTTGTTACTATTGAGTGAAGAGATTTTTTTCTTATCGTCACTCAAAATAAAAATCTGTATCTTTGTGGTAACCCCCCATAGGGTAGCATTTCACAACATAAGTTTGTTTGCAAAGTTGGTGAACGAGCATTCAAACACTTTATATCCGGACAGGCTTTAGTCAGCTTGATTTATGCGAAAAATATGCAAAGATACGTCGACGCAATGTAGGTGGAGCTGGAATATATAAGGGGGTGTGAAAATTGTAATTTTATAGCAAACATATTGTACTTGATCGTTTCATTTCTATGGCAATATCCTCATCATTTAAGACGAATGAAGTCGAACATTTGTGACTAACACACCTCTATCTTTTTCGATTTTCGCAACAACGAAAAGCGTCGATAACTGTGTTCAAGTTGAGTTGAGCCTACCATAAGTAGAGTCAGCCCTGTTTCAAATAATGAATCATCCTACCAAAGGTACCGATAACATAAACAAAACACGACGTGTAGAGAGGCAAAACAAATGAACAAGAAATACAAAATGTCATTGATAAATCGACGCCGCATGGCCCGGACTGATCGGTCATGTCATTAATGAGACTCGGACAACACTACTAGTAAATCATTGGTGCCCACTTCCCCTTTCCCCTCTTTGGTGTCTGGAGATGAATCGATGAGAACTAGATTGAGGGCTATTGAAAATGTATTTGTATGTACATAGCAAAATGTTACTGACTGTACCACGGTATCTCAATAACTATTAGACTTACAAAGCTGAGAATATGCGTTATATTTGAGTAGCATTTGAGAGCTGGTATATTACGAAAATAATAAATAAAGTGGTTGAAAATGAGAACGACATTTTTATTTGTGAATGAGGGACATAGGGACCGCCTTGTCTTAAATAAGTCATTGTTCTCTAGTGTTTAAATAAATGTTATACTTAGGAATCCATATTTTAATACAATTAAATTCAGAAGATGTTAGAAGTCTGTCAGCGTTTTTTAAATTATGATTCAAAGGTAAATTGTAAACTTTAAAAGGGTTATTAGACTACTTGGAACACTAAAAATCATAATATGATGTTTCAAGTATCCGTGGACAGTAAAAGGAGATATTAGCATAAACATCAGTTATGCCTCTTATTGGAAATATTGGGATATTCGGCGACACTCAACCAATTTCCAATGTCTACAACTTCCAAGCGTAGGTGTTTAATAGAATGTGCAAAGGCATTTTGTCAAAGACAACTTCGATCGCGAAACAGATTAGACATCAGTTGCTACGGGTACGTAGGATGTCGATCGATTGGCCGCAACCGCTTACAGAAAATTAAATTATTTGTATTTCAGTCCTTAACCCGTACTCATAGACAGGTAAGTGCTCAAGTTTCTACATAGGTAAGTTACATTTTTATTGCTGTTTATTAAAACATTAAGGTGTTAACAGCTTTATCACTAACTATGCTTGTGAAATAGCGGCTATCATCTCTATTTAACTTTATGTTCCTCATGCTTTTTTAGGGTTCCGAACCCAAAGGGTACCAACGGAACCCTATTACTGAGACTCCGCTGTCTGTCTGTCTGTCTGTCACCAGGCTGTATCTCATGAACCGTGATAGTTAGACAGTTGAAATTTTCACAGATGATGTATTTATGTTGCCGCTATAACAACAAATACAAATTCAACCATCCTGTAATAAAGATATATATAAACGGAATGTATACAATATGTCCATTTTAGTGTATAATCATTTGCCAGAAGATTTAAAAATACTAGGTGGTGACGTTTTCAAGCGTAAAGTTAGCCAATGGCTTTTGGAAAATTGTTTTTACAGCGTGAAAAAATATTTATGTTATAAAAAAATTATGCATATGTAATTTAAGTAAAAATATTTAATGTTATCTAAACTTAATTGTAGATATGACAAACCAATATTTGTAAGCTTGCTTGCAGGCTGGACACAGGTACATTTATATTTCATAAGACCTGAAATTGTAATAATTTGATGTGTTCTGACAAATAAACAATTGATTTTGATTTTGAATACTAAGAACAGAACAAAGTTAAAAATTAAAGGGTTTAAAACAAAAACGTGTTTTTACGATAGCGCCATCTAGCATCATAGATGGCGTTATCGTGTTTAACTTAATCTCGGAATCTGAATCTGAATCTCGGAAACGGCTCCAACGATTAAATAAAATTTAGTATTTCGGGGGCCATAAATCGATCTAGCTAGGATCCATTTTCAGAAAATGTTGTTTTATTCGTGTTTTCATTAACCAACTTTATCGATAATCAACTTAAAATATGACTCTTCCCGACATCTATTGGCGAGAAGTAGTAGCTTTAGTGTTATTGTGTCGTTCAAGCAGTTAGTTGCTCTCAATAAAAAAAAATAGTATTATTATTCGTCAATAGATGTCGGGAAGAGTCATATTTTTCTGTTTAAGTGGCAAAAAATACCGAGCAAAGCTCGGTCAACCAGATATAGGTAAGCGTTTGACCACTATCTCACCTAATGTTAAGTGACGATGCGATCGACGATGTAGCACGCTTACCTAGAAGATACCGGTTCACTCGCGATTTGAAGACCCCCGGGTTTTAGTTACTGGGAAACACAGACACCGGCAAGAAAATCTTTATAAATTTTTACTTAGTTGGTGTAAGAAGTTTGTTAGTATTCGTTAGAGGGCGTTCGGAACCCTCCGTGTGCGGGACAAAAGTCTGACTCGCACTTGGCCAGTTTTATTTGAATACACAACGTTGCCCGTCACATATAAATTTGTCGCGAATTGTTACTGTGTGTAAACAGATTTTAGTATCGTTATAGTATACTGACTTAAGTATCGTTCTTGAATATGAGTATCTGAGGCAACGTAACCTCAAGAAAGTTTGAAACAATTTTTGTGTGCACGAAAATAGTTTAACTATTCACGTGGGCTTCATAAGCAAATTGCAATTGAGAACCGCAGATCTCCCTTTGAGTTTATTTTCAACCGACTTCACAAAAAGAAGGAGGTTCTCAATTCGTCCGTATGTTTTATTTATTTTTTTGTGTGTATATTACGCGATTACTCCGCCAAATGTGAACCGATTTGAATGGTTATTTTTGTAATTGGGTACGTTTCCGAGGTGGTCCCATTGTAATTTCATAGAGATCTGATAAGTATCTCCAGAGATATGACGATAAACATCTCAAACTTGCCACTGAAATTGAATTGCGGGGCATTGAAGTCGGTTGTTTTAGTTATACCGACTTCAAAGAAAGGAGGTTTCTCAATTCGACCGTATATATATATATTTTTTTAATGCTCGTTCGCGGATAACTGCGTCTTTTATGAACCGATTTTAATTAGTCTTTTTTTTTCGGAAAGGAGATTATATCCCAGGTGTGGTACCATGGTGTGTGTGTGTGACCTCGATAAAATTCGAGGTCTGATAAGTATCTCCAGAGATATGGAGATAAACACTTCACAATTGTTACTGAAAATTAATAGCGAGGCATTGAAGTCGGTTAGTTTTAATTTTTTAAATGATCTTATTTATTAAACTATCTTAATTATCATTCTATAAAGAGAAACAGCGGGTAACTTATAATTGAAACAATTTAAGACTTTATTATAAAAACTCACGTTCATTTTAAACTTATAGATTTAAAACGGGAATTTAACGTGACTTACGCGATGTCGATATAGCGATCGATATATGTTTCGGCCACAGAAATAGGAATAATAAGGTATTATTATTCCTATTTCTGTGGTTTCGGCTTCATCTGGAGGCCTTCTTCAGGATCTTAAGTGCGGGGCGCTCGCCGACGCGTTAAGCCTCGCACTGACAGTGTGACTGACAGTGCGAGGCTAAACGCGTCGGCGAGCGCCCCGCACTCAAATCTATAAGTACAATTTAGGACTCTTGAAAATGTTAAATACACGAACTATAACTAGTGGCTCTGATCTGAGCTGTGCTCTCTGTGAGCTGTAGATTTTGCGAGTCTGTCTTTGCAACTTATAATTTAAGATTGCTTATGATATATTATTGACCAAACGGAGGTCTTCTTTTCAGCTTGGGCAAAAATTATTTCGTATGTCCGGCAGTCCGGCTGTTATCCTCTACCGATCGCATTTCTCAATCGATTTTCGTGTGTGAGACTGAGCAGGTTTAATGAAGTATATGGAATCTTTGTCCCGATTCAGTTTTTGGGAAATATTCAAAATGGTGGATATAGGGAGATATATGGGATATATGTATAGGGGGAAAACGTAAAAACAAATAATATTTCAGCCATATCCAAAAATGTTACAGTACTTTTTTTTTACAAAGAGCCGTAAGTTTTAGTCTGAATAACTTTTTAACCGACTTTAAAAACGGAGGAGGTTCTCAATTCGTTAGAATATTTTATTTTTATGTATATTCACCGAATACTGTGATGGCGAGGCATTAATTCCATCCAATATATATATTTTTAGGGTTCCGTACCCAATGGGTACCAACGGAACCCTATTACTGAGACTCCGTTGTCCGTCTGTCCGTCTGTCTGTCCGTTTGTCACCAAGCTGTATCTTATGAACCGTGACAGTTAGACAGTTGAAATGTTCACAGATGATGTATTTCTGTTGCCGCTATAACAACAAATACTAAAAACAGAATAAAGTTAAAGATAATAGAGGGTCCCCATACAAGAAACGTGTTTTTTTCGGCATTTCACGCCATCTATGGACTCTTAGTTAGGTAAACGTCCCATAGATGGCGTTATAAGAAACGAAATGTTTATTAATTATTATTTTTTGCTCGATCTTATAAAATACTGTAGTGTGGTACGGAACCCTACGAGTGCGAGTCTAACTTGCACTTGGCCAGTTTATTTAATTATTAAGCCTTAATAACTTGAAATACCTAACATGAGTACAAATCAGCTTAAACAGCTCACATAAGAAATATTATTAATAATACAATAAGGGTACACATAATTTATTTTAAAACGACATTAATTGCTTCAGTCCGACACAAATTGTTATCGGTTTTGATTTATTTCTTTACTGAGTTGAAAATCCCGAACCAATTGTTCGACAAAAAGAATTGTTAGGATTCAAATTGTTTGTTTTCATTCTTTGTTAAGAAGGAATTTCATAGGGCCTTTTTTCATTAAGTCATTCGATATTTTATCTGATAGCTAAGGAAGATATATATATAAAATATAGTTGATCCCTTTTCTTTGTCAACATATTTGGTGTTTTAGTTTTAGCACTCCTTTATATAAACTTTTACTACTTATTCCAAATATCACACTCCTTTAAAGATTTGTCTTTACATATTTATATAATATAATTCGTACTTGTATATAATATAATATAATATAATATAATATAATATAATATAATATAATATAATATAATATAATATAATATAATATAATATAATATAATATAATATAATATAATATAATATAATATAATATAATATAATATAATATAATATAATATAATATAATATAATATAATATAATATAATATAATATAATATAATATAATATAATATAATATAATATAATATAATATAATATAATATAATATAATATAATATAATATAATATAATATTAAATAAGTGACTGGAGAAGCCCGTGCCGGCTCGTTTCTGGTGCAAAGAATGGCCATCGCTATTCAGCGTGGCAACGCTGCGAGCGTTATGGGCACCTTTTCACCGGGAACGTTGCGGGGCGGGATTCTTAACTAAATAGGTTTAACGAGCTAATTGAATTGTGATTTTATATTAAAATTATATTGTGACTTTGTTAATTAAGAATTAGATAATTATTTAATAAAAATGACGATTTAAATAAATAGCATACAAATTAAAAAAAATATATATATATATATAATATAATATAATATAATATAATATAATATAATATAATATAATATAATATAATATAATATAATATAATATAATATAATATAATATAATATAATATAATATAATATAATATAATATAATATAATATAATATAATATAATATAATATAATATAATATAATATAATATAATATAATATAATATAATATAATATAATATAATATAATATAATATAATATAATATAATATAATATAATATAATATAATATAATATAATATAATATAATATAATATAATATAATATAATATAATATAATATAATATAATATAATATAATATAATATAATATAATATATATTGTATGTATGCTAATCTATTCCTTTCCACCCTAATAATTTTTTACTTTTAATTTGTATGGTGTAATAAAGTGTGTATCTATCAATCTATCTACATTTATACTTATCTATATATATATATATATATATATATTCGCGCGTATATACATATATACATATTATACGCGCGAATCTGCACAGGCACAGACACGGTAATAATATACGTGGCATAGATATTCTACTTTAAATTGTAGAATATCTGCGCCAGGCTGCAGATTCGGGAGCCTTTAAAAGTATATATATGATATATTAAGTATCCTATATCTTCAGAATAAACCAGAGGGCTAAACCTAACCTAAAAGGCCACTAAAACTACTCTTGAATATTGTAGTTTCACGCGCCTAAGGGCTCTTACACACGAGCGGCACATTGCCAACGACAGAGGTAATCGCCTTCATTTGTGCGTATCCACCTTAAGGAATAATTTCCTGTGCACTCTTATTGAATTGGCATCTCGCTTCTGTCTATGTTGACATTGTTGACCAATGACATGAAGGGACAAAGCCAAAAATTATGTTTTGTTTTTGATTTTGGCTCTTCTGATTGGTAAGAAATTTTTTTTTTGGTTTTGGCTCTTCTGATTGGTTAGAAAAATAATCGACACTTGCAACCGAAAATGTTTTGAAACTGGATACGCACAACTGTACGCGATGGTATATAACTACAGCCACCTACAACAGCCGTCGAAGCTGCGCTTGCAGGTGTAGCGTGCCGTGTCCGCCATTTTGTTAGTTAGTTCAAGAGTGCGCACTCGCCTGCGTCGTAGAATTATAAAGTGAGTTCCAGTGACGAAATTGATGTAGAAGTGCTAATTTCTAACCTACACAGACTTCACAAAAAGGAGGATGTTCTCAATTTGCCGGTTTTGTTTTATGTCTATAACCTCAGAACTCCGTCATTTCTGAACCGATTTGGAAAATTATTTATTTGGTTGAGAGAATATGATTCCCGTTTGGTCTCATTATAATTTCATCGACATCTGATAAGTATCTCCAGAGATATGGATATACAAACTTCAAACTTAGTACTGAAAATGACTAAATAGCGCGGCATTTAAAATCGTTTTTTAACCAGCTTCACAAAAGAGAAGGAGGTTTTCAATTCATCGGAATCTTTTTTTATGTATGTTCACCGATTACTCGAAGATGCCTGAACCGATTTAGAAAATTATTTTTTGTTTGTAACCCTTCCCAGGTGGTCGTCCCATTTAAATTTTAACGAAATCGGTGGAGTGGTTTTTAATATATCAACATTTGTATTACGATGCATTTATATACCTCGATGACATGCTACTGACTACTGGCTACTTTGTATAGCGCGACGCTTGAAGTCGGTTCTTTTAGTTTTTTAAACAATCTTAAATTATTCGTTTTGTCAACGATTTTCAATCCATACTTCCATACTATCCATACATATATTATAAAAATGTTTGTAACTATGTCACTCTGTCTGTGTGTTACCTAATTAAGCCAAAACGGACTATCCGATCTTATCTTACTGAAATGTAACAAGGAGATACTTTATAGCATGAGTATGAACATATAGGCTACTAAGTAAATTCTAGGTGTACGTGTACGAAGTCGCGGGTATCAGCTAGCTTTTTATAAATACTATTGTAAAACATCATTGGTACCGATCTGTAAACTTTCTTAACTTGTATTTTTTTTACTTGTATTTGGGTCATCAAGGAATTCTAGGACATTCGGGCGACGCGTGGGCACCAGTCGGATTACGTTTGTCTGCGTGACTGCAACGTAGGTTGTAATTAATAGCTTCATAAGACGTTAGCAGTCGGCTCAGCCTACGCGATCGTCTGTCCCTGATAGTATCCACTCGAATCGTATCATTTGCGACTGTTACTGTACTATACTTTGTTTCAAATCGCTAGAGAAACTCTTGTCTACTACTGACCTATATATACTATAAGCGGACTGCAGTAACCACCAAAATTTTTGATTGGTTTACTTTTATTTGATTTTGTAACTTATTATAACTAGCTGTACCCGTAACTTCGTTCGCGATTCCTGCAATTAGTTAGCTAGCTAAATTGACACAGGTCCTACCTCGAAGACGCCTCGCGGGCTACTGAAGTAGACGTGTGTAACTCAGGAATGATTAACTAAAAAGAGTTATATCTCCTTAAACCAAAGATTATATCCGTATATCTTACATTTCACCACCATCTCTTTAACTCTTTTATATCTTCAACGCAACAACTCATTTCGCGGAGTTAGAGTAAGCGGGATGTAACCATATAACATACCATGCGTTAAAAAGAGAGGGTAAAGGAGTTAGAGTAAGCGAGATGCATATAACTCTCTATGCGTTAAAAAGAGAGGGTAAAGGAGCTAGAGTAAGCGAGATGCATATAACTCTATATGCGTTAAAAAGAGAGCGTCACGGAGTTAGAATAATGAAGATGTAAACATATAACAATCTATGTGATGGAAAGGGAGCGTAGTGTCACAGAGTTATTAGGGATATAGAGATATAAAAGATATATATCTTTTGTTCAAAATGATACGTATCTATCTTTTCGATTTAAGGATATGGTTTGCACATGGCGCGCTGGCCGCTTTGTTATATAATATTGTGTTAAAAAAAATAATAACTATTTTGAAAAAAACTATCCATTAAATTTCCTTTTAAAATTATTTTCCTATTTTTTGGCATATATTTTGTGAGTCAGAGTTTAATGTACTTTAAGCAATACCCAATAAACTGGCCAAGTGCAAGTCGGACTCGCACTCGAAGGGTTCCGTACCACACTACAGTATTTTATAAGATCGAGCAAATAATACCACTATCATTTTTCGCCAGCAAAAACTAATAATTAATAAACAATTTATTTCTTATAACGCCATCTAACGTCTAACAAAGGTGTTAGGGATCAACATTTCAATATAACGCCATCTATGGGACGTTTACCTAACTAAGCGTTCATAGATGGCGTGAAATGCCGAAAAAAACACGTTTCTTGTATGGGGAACATCTATTATTTTTAACTTTATTCTGTTTTTAGTATTTTTTGTTATAGCGGCAACATAAATACATCATCTATGAAAATTTCAACTGTCTAACTATCACGTTTCATGAGATACAGCCTGGTGACAGACGGACAGACAGACAGACGGACAGACAGACAGACAGACAGACGGACAGCGGAGTCTTAGTAATAGGGTCCCGTTTTACCCTTTGGGTACGGAACCCTAAGAATCATCGATTTTTTTTTAATGATCGAGTTAATCGTAAATATCGTGTTTAGAACCAATAAATCAACACTGTTTCTTGAACGACATCATATATTTTTTCTTATCAAAACAATAGTAGATTAGTAGCCAAGGGCTGTAAGGCATCAATTGCAGCCCGAGATATTTATCTATACTAGTCTATACTAATATTATAAAGAGAGAACATTTGTATTTTTGTGTTTTTGTATGTTTGTAATGAGTAAGCTCAAAAACTACTGAACCGATTTAAAAAATTCTTTCACTAATACATAGAATGGACTTTCTGAATGAAAATAGGCTATATATTATCCCGTTTAAATCAAAGGTACATTCGTGGAGACCTAATTTGCAACCTAAGTCGGCAAATAAACGGTCGAAAAAACACGTTTCTTACGAACGCTGCTTAATTGAAAATAGATAGAAGAATATTTTCTATGCATGAGTTGTACAACTTAAAGACCTACAAAAAGTCTGCGACAGCATATGTCTATCTCTTAAGGTTAACTCACAGTAACCATTTTAATCTTAATTTTTTTGTTAAAAAATATTACATAACTTCCAAGGCAATTTTCAAGTATATAGTATTAATCCTTATCCAAATAATTACGTTAATTAGCTTGGCCACGTATTATGGATTAAAATTGTCCTTTACAGTATATAATTCAAATGAAAACTCTAGAAGATATCACGGGTTTCAAAAACACGCATCGCAAAATTAATAATAAATTAATAAAATTCGTAAGGTTTTGTGTAAATTGGATGAAATATGACGATGGTTGTTAAATATGTTCATATTTTATATTCGATGCAACAAACTGATGCAAATTTTGTAGGCATATATGTTCTACCCGTGCGAAGCCGGGCGGGCTGCTAGTCTATACTAATATTATAAAGAGAGAACATTTGTATTTTTGTATTTTTGTATGTTTGTAATGAGTAAGCTCAAAAACTACTGAACCGATTTAAAAAATTCTTTCACTAATACATAGAATGGACTTTCTGAATGAAAATAGGCTAATAGGAATATATAGTATTAATCCTTATCCAAATAATTACGTTAATTAGCTTGGCCACGTATTATAGATTAAAATTGTCCTTTACAGTATATAATTCAAATGAAAACTCTAGAAGATATCACGGGTTTCAAAAACACGCATCGCAAAATTAATAAAATATTTGCAGTAAAACCACAGATTAGGTCATAGTTACTACGAAAATATTATTATAAGCTTAGCTATGCTGTAGATCCCCACCGATCACAATCAATTTGAAGTCAATATAGCATAATAATATGATCTATTGTGTAAAATAATATTCATCTATATATATAATATTATAATATAATATTTTAAACCACCCCAACTGATCTATGTAGAATAGCTTTTTCCAATGACTCTAAACACGACATTTAAAATCTGAGCTGTAAGTTGGTGAGGATTTGAGTATTCTGTAGAGTCCAGGAGGCTTCCATGTTCTTACAATATCGTTGAAGAAGAAGATTTTCGAATTGATCAGACCTATGAAAGTTGATTTCATAGCGCAATTAACTAGAAAAAAGCTCATAATTTTATAACGATTGAACGAATTTTCATGAATCAAAGCTAAGAAAACTCTCGATGAAGACATCTATCAAACAAAAAAAAACTATTAATAATAAAAACAAAATCAGTTCATCCGGTTAGGTGCTAAGATGCTACAGACAGACACACAGATACACACGTTAAACGTATATTACCCCTACATTTTGCGTCGGGGAACGCCGTAAGGTTACGGCGGCAGATGTACTCCTTGGTGGTAAGCTACTTTTTGGTAGATTTAATGATTCCACTACCACTGTACGAAAACTCATGATTCATAAATGCACATAAATCTTTCATTGGTAGGTATATAGCTAGGATTAGAACCAACGACCGTCGGGTCAGAATCAGGGTAACTATCCTTTACGCCAAAGGGCCGTCCAATATCAATACGTAAGTATTATAAAACAAAGTTCATCACTGCGTCTGTCAGTCTGTTCGCAATAATCTCAATAGCTACTGAACGTATTATCATGCGGTTTTCACCAATAGCCAGAGTGTTTATGAGGAAGGTTTAGGTGCATAATTCGTTAAGGTTTTGTGTAAATTGGATGAAATATGACGATGGTTGTTAAATATGTTCATATTTTATATTCGATGCAACAAACTGATGCAAATTTTGTAGGCATATATGTTCTACCCATGCGAAGCCGGGGCGGGCTGCTAGTATATTATATAGTTCGAGGGTGCAATTGATGCTTACACCCGAGCTAACTACTCTGCTTTACATCTCGATTGTGAGGTAAGTAGAAAAAAACCGGCATTACAAGAATAAAACATTTTATCAGTTAAAATTTATAGTGAAATGAGAACAATTTTAAAATTTTAGGGACAGGTGTTTTTTGGGTATGTTAATAGTTTGAGATTGTGATACTTATTGGTCATGGACAAAATCTGACGGAATGAAGCTTTCTTCAGCAGAAGTTGATGGTTGTGGATCATCTATTGAGAAAGATTTTTTATTTTTTGAAAGCTGAATAGTTTCCGTTATTTGGTTGGTAATTTAACTTTTATTTTGTATGGAATCTTCAATGTAACCTTCAGCTACCTTGCTGGATTTCCACCCACCGTGCCTTTTTATAGTGGTTAAGTTAGCCCCAGCATCCGTTCGATATTTAAAATTGATGACTATTATACTCATACGAAGACAAGGCTGAATAGCGAAGCGACCTCTTTTGTCATTGGGCTGAATGCATGATGTCTATGGCCAGTATGATGGTACGCGAACTTTTTGAAAGAGTGAAGAGTTTTTTTTTAATTACTTACCGCCCTAGGGCTTTTCTAGCTACATTATTACCCTAGAGCGCTAATTGGTTACCTACAAGCCCCATTTGGGGGTGATAAGGACCTACTTACCGAATATGAGAGATGTTAATAATATTTCATTGTTTGCTGTTGAATCAAAAGCTTGTCGATTTGGAATATTTAAGCCTTAAGGTGTATTAATGACTGGAAGAAATTTTAAATAGAGATTAAATAGTAAGCGTTCCTCTCTCAAAAGGTAACCCGGACGAAAGGTAAAGGACTTTTACATTCAAGAGCAATGTATGTCTTAAATTTACCAAAGCAAATAAATATGAATAATGAATACTTCTCTATTTTTTTACACATTTATAAGTTATTCTAGAAAAACATCATTTAAGATAATATTTAATCAATCGACAAATTTCGTATCGTTAAATTTCCCTGATTTATATCTTAATAATTTTCAATAATAAACAATATCGTATTATATCGGGCTTAAAACACGAAATAAATAATATTGCTTAAACTAGATCCTTATCCTTAAATGCTAATAAATATTTATAACGCTATCTAATCGAACATGTCATATAACAGTAACATATTATAATATCGACATCTGCATACATTAAGATTTGATTGAATTAAATTAGAAGTCACATATCAACATAAATTATATTGAACATAAATTATAGTAAAACGCCTTCAATTAATGAAGCATGATCTATCTATGAAGAATTATATCTTCAAAATGATATTGGACGCTAAAAGGAAAAAAAATACCGTCTACTAATTTGCATATTCCTATTCCAGCGCATTTTTTTTTTTCGTAGAGAATTCGTCATACTTAACAACATAATAATTTTCAACCGACTTCACAAAAAAGGAGGAGGTTCTCAATTCGACTGTATTTTTTATTTTTTTATGTTTGTTACGTCTGAACTCCGTCAGTATTTTTTTTTTTAGTTTGAGTGAGTATGCTTTCTGTATGGTCCCATAATTTTATCAAGATCTGATAAGTATCTCCAGAGATATGGAGATAAACTCCTCAAACTTAGTCTGATAATTAATGATCGTACAAAACGAAACCGACTTCACATGCCGCGATAGTCAAAGTACAGGCTAGTTATAATCATGTCATCAAAGTATACAAATTTGCTTATATTTTTTATCTCCATATCTCCGGAGATAATTGTCAGATCTCGATAACATTTTAATGGGACCAAACGGGAGGCATAATCATGTGAAGTCGGTTTTTTTTTTCGTTTTGTACGAACTTAAATTATGTGCTGATACTTACACCCATATTCACAAGCAATACTATGATGAAGTCTCATAGGTCATTAAAACCAATACAGTAATGACTAAACTCCAAGTTTGTCAAAATCACAGAAATATTAATAATTATTAAAATCGAAAAAAAATCGAAGACGAAATCTTCTTGAATGTGGGTTAGTTAGGTAATCACGTTTGTCTTTCAAGACTTTGCTTGCTATAGGTACAGTTATAGTAGTTAACTAGGTAGTATCTAGGTAAAGCCTTCAAAATCTATGACATTAGGATCAGCTACAAATATTATTAAAGCAGTTAGAAATTTGGTGAGCTATGTGACCTGTCACATACCTAGAGTACTTACTTACCTTTTAGTATGCTATGCAGCCATAGCCCATTGATGCTCATAGCCCATTGATCAAGTCAATACGTCAAGTATATTAGTAGAACACGACTAATGTGATGTTACTAGAGGGCTCATTGATTGAGTGAATGATTGCACCAGCTAGCAATTTATCGAGAGACTACCATAGATAAACCTTTAAAGATGTTGCACATAGAACAATAAAAACACCCCACTATTATAGTTCGGTAACTAAAGTTACTAAAAACTAGGCGGTTCAAGTATTAGTCCACATCAGTTAGGAAAATTTCATAGAATTATTAGCCCTGCGTCGACTTAGTTTCTTAGTACTGAGCCTATCCCAATTGTTTATGTGTTATTTATCTAATTACTAAAAGTGCCCCGCGGCTTCGCCCGCGTTAAAAACTTATTTTATATTTACTTAAAACCTTTCTTTTGTAAAAACCTTTCTATCATAAAAAAACATTTAAAACAATTAGCCAAATCTGTTCACCCGATTTCATGTTATCGCGTGACTAAGGGAAATATGGATTCATATGTATAAAGCCCGAAAACCCATATTGATTTTCAGACTTTGTTACCTACCCCATTTCGAAAAATCTTGCAACACGTACCTATTCTTACACGTACTTATAGATTTAAAAAAAATTTAACGTGACTTACAAGATGTCGATATAGCGATCGACATATGTTTCGGCCTCATCCGGAGGCCTTCTTCAGGATCTTGAGTGCGGGGCGCTCGCCGACGCGTTCAGCCTCGCACTGTATTCACGAATTAGCTTATTTATTTACATAAGTACTTACGTTAAGTTTCGAATAAAACAGACTATCTCATCTTGTTTCGCCACGCAAACTTTGAATTCCCGTTCCGTCTCCTTAAGAGGTGAATTTTTAGAATATTCTTTCTTAGCGGTTACCTACGTCAAAATAACAAATCTGCATGCCAAATTTCAGCGCAAACTGAAACATTATTGGTTTCAGACTTTGTTACCCCTCTTAGGGGTGGAATTTCGAAAGAGCCTGTACATGTATTTACTTATTTATTTACTTGAAGTACTTGTGTGAAGTTTCAATAAAAAAGACTATCTGATCTTGTTTTTCCATACAAACATTGAACTCTCATTTTGAGATATGGGGTGAATTTTGGAAAATTCTTTCTTAACGGATACCAACGTCATAATAAACATCTGCATGCCAAATTTCAGCACAATCCAAAATAATATTGATTTTCACACTTCGTTACCCCATTGCACCCTCTTAGGGGTTGAATATTGAAAAAGCCTGAAACATGTATTTACTTGAAGCAATTGTGTGAAGTTTCGAATAGAAAAGACTATGTAATCTTGTTTCTCCATGACGACATTTTCAGAGGGAACTAACGTCGTTATAGCTATCTGCATGCCAAATTTCAGCGCAATCCGAAATAGTTTTGATTTTCAGACTTTGTTACCTTATTTCTTCCTCTTAGGGGAGGAATTTTGAAAAAGCCTGAAACACGTTTTTAATTATTTATTTACTGAAGCACTTGTGTGAAGTTTCGAATAGAAAATACTATCTAATCTTGTTTCTCCATACAAACTTTGAACCACCATTTCATCCCATCCTTAAGGGGTGAATTTTAGAAAATACTTTCTTAGTACGTTCTAAGTTTCCTTTACGTTCTAAGACAATTATATTCCAAATTTCAAGTTTCTACGACCAGTGGTTTAGGCTGTGCGTTGTCTGTCAGTCAGTATGTCAGGACAAAGATTCTTATAGTATTAGATTTCAAATGAATGCAATTTTGATGTGTACTTATAAGACCTGTGAAGTGAACGAGTGTATTTTCAAGTTTAAGGAAACGAATGTCAAGACATCTTCACACATCTGACACTAGTTCAAAAAGTTAAACTGCTTTGAAATGGCGCCATGACGTGACAGTGACTTAACCATTTGCATTCCGCGGTGCGTTTTTGCGTTGTTTTGCGGCCGACGTCGTCTACATGGAGATAATCTGTGGGTCTCATACATTGTTGCGTATTGACTGTTTTGTTGCTATCTCTTTCCAGCGTGGTATGAGTGCGATGAGTTCGTGAAATAAGGTTGATTGACCAGCAAGTGGTTAACAGTGGATGTAAATGTAAGAAAGTGTAGATTTTATTGGCTACCTAATAAGACCATCTTAGAAGTCAATACATTTTTCCAAGCGTTGATAGAATTAAAAAATATATATTTCCAACTTGATATGACTAAACTCTTTGGATCGCTCTTTGTTTTAAATACTCTAAGTATCCAAAAGTGACCAAAGTTCAATATACCTACTTTGCACAAACTTTAAATTATATTATCAAGGAATAATAAGATTACGAATAAAAATATAAAGAGCTGAAGATCCCCTGGTGGTAAGCGATGATGTGGTCGAAGATGGTGAACACGCTTCCTTTGAAAAAGTATTTTAAACGAATTATTGCAGACATACTTACCCATTTTAACATTAACCTATACCTAATAGACACAAGGCATCAAAATCCAATGTTTTGTTTCCCTAATGCATCGGACGTAGCCAAGAATTTCATAATAACGTGCATCAATCATCGACGCCACGTCTACAATTACCATGAGTCCGCACATTATTAAACCGATATTAGATATGTATATGTAGTATCGATATCTTTTCAGCGGTATTTTTTGTTTGATTGGATAATAGAACGAATACAATTTATTGCGCTTCTAATATTATTTGATCAATATCTGAAAATTTCGCACGCAAAATCTTGATAAGGTTTTTAGCGTCCAACGGTGGAGATAATTCAATATTCTTTATTGCTAAACCGACATCTATATTCTTAAAATTTGAATTATCTTGATATCGAAATAACAAATCTTGCATCAGAATATCTACCATTAAACTTTGCATTAAAATATTTTAAGAAAATTTAATAAAGATACCTTCAGCAGTAGGCAGGTTATGAAAAAAAGAGGAAGAAATTATTAAGATTAAAATAATGTAGTCTATCCGTTTCTCCATGTTATGCAGCGAAATTTCTAAGGTCGCCTTCCTACCTGAGAGTTATCTACCATTTTCAGATTGTAGAGTTGGTACTACTATCATATTATTCATTGTATTTGTAACGACGTCACAACTGTTGTCTCGATATAACCTTCAATTATCGATTAAAAGTCGCATCTCTAATGACAAGCAAACTTATTAATAATGTATTGAGTTGTTTAGGTGCATTGTGTATCCGCGGCGTTGACTGGCAACTCTCATACGATACTGACCTATGAGCAAAAATACGTGGCATTCATCGTCACGTGTTTCAACATCAACTTGTTGATGATATGATTGTGATTAGATAAAGTTGTGGGTGTTGCGTGTTTGCCTCTATATTTGCTCAATCTGATTCCAATTAATACGAACTAATATAATCATAAAGATAGCACCGATAAATACTTAAATTTGAAACCACCCTCGACTAATCTATGTATAATATGTTTATTGAGACCATCCCAATAAACCCAAAGTCTAAACACGCCACGCCACACCTGCTGTAAGTTGGTAAGGATTTAAATTTTTAATTTAATTTTTATTCAAGAGAACTAATGTGGTAAATATCCCGGCTGCGGCGTCAGCTTATCGTGTTGTCACCATTACATTATATGTAGAATCAATAACAATAAGATGGTCTGAATCTAGCCTAGGCCTAGCGTGTTCACCATTTTCGAGCACATCGTTGCTTACCACCAGGCGAAATAGTGGTCAACCGTTATCTATAAAAAAAAATGAATAAGAAATAAAAATCACTACAAAACATAAATACGGAATAGTTATTAAGTATAGAGACAAAGTAATGTAAGATATACACTAAATATTTTAATAAACTGCCGTGCCGATAAAATATGATACCTAGATCATTTTTCAAGTCTCATATTATGCTAAATTTTATCGATAGTAATATAACGCTACCTTTGAAATCCGAACCTGCATTAAGTTCTCAGCATGATCTCGTGCATTTAGTTTAAATACTGGCAAATAGCAGAAACGACCTGCATAATATAACAATGGCCTCTCCTGTCGACTCCCAAGCAATACACTCGTAAAATACCGTGTTAAAAACTTTACTACTACTATAAACATTGCAATTTCCACAGCAATAGTAATGGAGCTTTTGCTTTAAGAACTCCACATTTCATTTTACTTGAGATGCGTGGATTAACTCACAGCGAGCCAACTTTAGTAGCCTTCCTCGTGGCAAAATTAACCAGAGTTTACTACAGAGGAAAATGCTCGGAGCGAAACAGCTTGATGTTCGTAAACAAAAGCTCCCAGACTTCCAACAACAAAGGGAAGACGTTACACCATCAGAATCCAATATAGTTTATTATAATACCCCTCAAGCATTGCAATATGCAATGTGCCTTCAAGGCGACAAGGTAACGCAATCTAGTGTACTATAGCGGAATACTAAGCAAGTTTAATTTATTCTGCAGGAAAAATCGTGGCTCTGCGTAACCGTGTGGCTAATTTGATATTGGAAAAATGACACGTTTTGTAACGATTTGTAGGTCGAGGCGGAGGCCCTGCGCCGAATTACGAGTATATAGTGTCAATGGAATTAATTTTAATTATTTTGCCCGTATCGACTTCGACTCGCTATGTACCAAATGACAGACTTAATTAATGGCGACAATCTAACAGTACAACTAGATAAGCCTAAATTCTACTTTTTACTGTTACTACTTAGAACTGTCAATTTACGTTGAAGTATAATTACTAATGCATTGTAACTCGGGTAATATATAACGATTGAACGGGTTTTTGAGGCCTATGAATATTTAATACGGTGGAATGGACCCGTATCTCTATTTCCACAGGTAGTAGCGTATTATAATGTTCCGTCTGACTTGCTACCAAAACTCAGTCCGATCTCTGATTTTTTCGAATTGCAAAATCAAAAGTTTTATGATCGGAGTATTGTAAGCATATTTGCTTATAGCAAATATGCAAGTACAAGGAGAGACAGTTTCTGAACCCGATTTTTTTAAAATTATTGTGAATAACCCTGCCAAAAGAAGCTATTTCCTTTTATTACGATGTTGGTACAGGAATTGACCAAGTCTACAAATCGCCTCGAATTACCTACCCATAAGTGGTGTCTGAAATTACTGAAATCATTTTAAATAAGACAAAAAGTTTATCAAACTTATTTTTTAAATACCTATTTCGTTATGTTTGAACAAAACATAATTTTCTCCACAAAGCAATTTACGTACAAATTACACAATACGCAATAAATGCCTAGAGATGGCCTGGCATCAAAGATAAAATCAATTCACGAGAAAACGTTAAAAACCAGTTTATATATAATTATTTTATTAGCCATCCGGTTAAAATCCGGATGTCCAGTAGCAATTTTAGTGCAAGACATTTGCTGAACGATCTCTTAATAGCTTGCTCTTAAATTGAGTAATGCGGTTAAATTGTCGCCACTTGGTTGGAATGACGGCAAAGAGCTCAACAGACAATGTTAATGTAGCCGAAATAACCCCAAACACAATAAATTGCACACTTTTGTACCTAACTTTAGATTTAGCCTGTCATCGTCGAGTCAGTACAATTTTTGGAGTGTTAGACTTGTCTGATAAAGTAGGTGCGAATGAGATAAAGGGCATAGGGTAATGACCCCATTTGTTAGTTCCAACTAGTTAGGTCTCGTTATGATTCATCTTGGAGAATTTTAGTTATTTCATAATCGCTTGGATAATGACGTAGTTTAAGGCTATAAACGCAGAGCAGTTGCAGTTGGCAATTTTATGAGGAAAACGAAAGGGAAATCTTCCAGCAAAATCAACATAGCTGGAAATATTTACTTAAAGGTTAATAATTACTATAAGACTAGCATGTCGGTTGGGGGCTTCAATTATTGGATCTGAAAATTCAGTCAATAATCGCTGCCGATAAAAATGATCTGATCAAAATTACTTATTTCAAATGTCTGAAAAACAGTTATTAAAACCAAATGTTCAAAAGTTCAAATGCTCCAATTCTATTGTAAAGTTCTATTGAAATGAAAATCATTTGAAATCGAGATCGCAATAAACCAACACATAATAGAGGGCACGGAAATATATTAGTTTGACAGTCAGCACCACAGAAATAGTTTGTGCTCAACGATTTGGACACAACGTTGCCCGACCGCAACAAGTGATTCCACTCAATTGAACGCCCAACCTGTTGTTTTGATAATCTTACAAACCAACCAAATTCGATTTCACGGATCGCGGTAACTCCGGTACAGAAGAGTTTTAAAACTTTTGCAAAAGCTATTTTATTTTTACTCTTCCTAATGCCAGATTACGCGAATTATTTACCTTAAAATCTTGAGGAATAACTGGAATCCAAAAATTGGATGTTGATTTTATATGGATTCATTTATTGAATTCTTGTATGCATTGACTTCTTACTGTTTCGCGGAATTATTAATATCAGGTATACGTAGAGAGGAAATTAGTTCTGAGAATTTGAGAATATCCTATTACAGGAAATATATATTAAAATTGAGGTCTATATCTCCATATCATCGGAGATATTCATCAGATTTTGATGAACTTTTCAATGGGCCCAAATAGGACCCTCTCAAAGAAAAAGGAATTTTCCGAATCATTAAATAAATGACAAAGTGAGTGAACTTATGAATGAGGTAAGAAACCAAAAAAAATCTATATGAGAACCTTCACCTATTTAAAAGTCGTTTAAAATACACCCCAATAATTAAATTGAAGGTAATAAATAGCTCAAAACTATGCGGTAATAATTGTATCTAAAGTAGTGGTTATACATATAAGTAAATCAAAACAGGCTAAAGGTACGGACACACCGCGGCGTCCTGCGTGCGCGATCTAGGCGGCGATCAGATAGCGCAGTAGTATTTGTACCGACGGGTTCACACCAAACGCGATCAGAAAACAATTGAAAAGTACTGAGATCGCGCCGCAGATCACAGGACGCCGCGGTGTATCCCTACCTTAATCCAAAACACTGTATCTTAAATAATTTCATTTACCAACAAAATCTCCTGACGCAATGAAAAGTCCTTTGAATTTTAATGAATCAAAAGCAAAATGTCTTGCGAGCAAGGAAACGAAACTACAAATAATGATGAATTAAAAAAACTTAAAGAATTCTAAATACTTGACACTAGCTAGCCTAAATACACTAATCATGTGAACCTGAAGCCATAATGAAACAAAATTCAACGCTGCAACTCGACATGCTCGACTCAGGGTCTCCGAGACAATAGTTATTCCCAAAGACCATAACAATTTAGAGTTGTTTATTTTCCTTGGCACTGAACATGGCCGTCCTTGCTAGAACAATCAATCATAACAATAGATGCTGACCATTTACAGTGTGAAGTGGAATTAAGTCATGGACATGTTTTGGGAGTCATGCTATGGCGCAATTTTAGTGAGGACAGGAGCAAATATGGTAGGTCTGAATTACCCAACCAATTCATTGAACATGTGAATGAATAGAAATCGTATTTCGATAGAAGTACAAGTGAACTGCCGATATGTCATGTGATGACTTCATGTCAATCATAGCCTAGTCCATTCTGAAGAATATTAGCTATGCCGTGGCTTTCAGGCAAATTATCGTACACCGTGCTACACAGTAACGTAAGAAAACAGATTAGTTAAGTGCTACGTGGTACTACTATGTTTTTGCTACGGCTTTACATTTAAATTTTATAGTAGGTAAATATATAAATTCGTGGTAACTAAACATACATTATTTACTACCTCAAAATATCTTGGGATCTTTTGTACCTAACTATTACGCTGAGGTTTTAACCTGTATTCTCGTGACCCGAAAAGAATCTCACATCTCACAAAAACAACGCCTGTGGTTGCGTTATTCGAGTTCTGTGGGTTTAAGCCTTTTTATGAGTTTAAGCGAAATCTGCACGCATCATAAATAATCACCTCTTTATAAACAAGGTTATGTAATGTATGTATGTACTCGTATGAGCTTTACAGGCGCATGAAACGCATCGGGGACACGTTCATTACTAACGAATCGTGAGCATTATTTTTAATATATTTTAATAATTGTTACGGTTAACCTCCCATGAACAGCTCGACTGAAAGACGGAAAAGGATCTGTCCTTGAGGTCTCGTCTCTAAAGTCCACCCTTTGTACTTCATCATCACCATCATCAGCCTCTCTATCTACATACATACATAGGACATAGGCCTCATTATCATTCATCTAATCTACAGATTGCATGAAAAAACATGATCAGATTATAAAATAATGTAAAATGCAAGGTCGTCTTCGTGCATCGTCCGATTATTATCATTATAGATGATGTATTAAATAGTCATAATATACCATACATTATGTGTACTTATAGAAGATAGCAAGTCAAGAATATTTTTTAAAGACAAACTTTTTTTCTTAACAAAGATTAACGAAACATTGCAAGAATCAATAAAAAAACGAAAGCTACTAAAATTCTTATCTGCGCATCTACTACATCAATATAATTTAAACGTCTTATTTCAATAGCTAATAAAGCCATCGCAATTGACAATAAGATATAAAAACAGTGGGAGACTAAGATTGATGATGTTAGATATAAAACGAAATTATTCTTTTTTATAATCATCTTAGCTGTAAAACAAGTGTCATGGCCACATAAAATTTGCATTGCTAATGTGAATCACATACTCGAGTTTTGCCTATAATTTTTAACCCCCGACACAAAAAGAGGGGTGTTAATAAGTCCGGTATGTGCAACTGTTTATCTGTGATGTGTGTCTATGTTATCGTATCGCCTAAACAGAACCGATTTTGTTTTTTTTTGATTGGGTGAATTAATCAAGACTTTTTTAGCTTTTTTCTTTTTATAAAATAAGATTATGAGCTCTTTCTAGTAGGTAGATTACTAAACACAAATCTTTACTACACATAAATAATACTACACATGTAATATTAAATAGAATATTACTACACATAATCTTGTTCATCTCATCTTCGCGAACCTTCTGAAAAATAGTTACACATTTTGTCATTCCACCCTAAACTTTCAAGCAAAAGCACTTAAAAGTTTGAAATATCAATCCATAAAAATCCAGGTATGTCACAAATCTTTCTCGCCATTTGGCTGAGCCCTCTTTGAGATTCGTATCAATCGAACTTTCAAACTCCTCATGGGCCGATCCATCTGCCTTAGAAGTTACCAAACTTTAGCCTAAATCCTGACCAACTTATAACAGTGATCTACTTTTGATAACAAGATTATGCTAAACAATATCTGAAAACTTTGATCTTTGGTATAAAAATAGCTAGCAGTATGTACGTACGGTAAGAAGTCTCACAAATGTGTTACTGATCGTGTTTTTTTTTTAGTTGGGTATTTTCAATTGAATATTTACTCACAATCCATTCATCTTTGATTATGTATTCGGTTTCATTCATTATTTGGTCTTGCTCTTGCGGTCTCCGGTCAGCTATCCATTTACAACACCATTACCATAATCAGCTAGTACCAGTCTACTGCTGGACACATTCCTCTCCCAAGACACGTTACTGAGCCCGATATTGTTTCTGAAGTTAATCAATATCAGTTCTGCTCAAATGTGAGAAATGCATATTAAAATCTGCCCGGTTATATCTACGTTATACCCCAACTAAGGCACTTTCGAGTTGAATTGATCTTAAGTCTCATGATTCTCATGGTAATTCAAAAGTACCGATAGATATCTGTCTTGAATATTATGAGTAATAAAACCAGTTTTTCATGCGAAATCAAATTTAATAAATGAATTCACGCTGTTTTATTTACATAGAAGTGTAACAAGTTTGTCTTCTTGTAGATCGTTTTAAGATGACGTATTCATAAAATTTTACCTACGAGTGTAATTAATGCAAACATGTGACCAATATTATCTTGGAAATACTAACGACCATAATAAGCACATCAAACCTAATAATTATTTCATAAGAAATAAGACTTCGTATGATTAATAATTATGCATACCGTTGGTTTAAAAAAAAGATAATATCTCATTTTGTTTGTGACATGTGACATTTATGTTAACCACGGAACAGGTGTTCACAATTCTCTGATGTTAACATATTCAAATATCCGTCTAAGTAAAATTGATAATGTACTCTATGCATAATTAATTAAGATTAATCAATTTTGATCCGGTTGAATTGGAAGATGAAAAGTTCCATCTCGAAACGATTGGGTTACATTACTACTACTACTACTACCTACTCTGGGTCCTATAATCAAACCTAAATCTATTGGCAGTTTAAAGGGACAAAACAAAAAGGAAAGCAAAAGAAATACTATACCAAAACATTTCCTAACGAGTGGGCAATTCATCAAGTACTTCCAGGGCGTGTGAGGCGCTTGTTTTTTCTTCTTACACCCTCTGTGTGAGAGATGGTTGCACCGCTCGGCGGCCTTCCCGTGCTTCGTGAACATGCCGAGAACCTGACACTTCCATGTAATGTCACATCACTGACACTGGCAACACTAACACAACTGAAGACACCAGATTCACTAATCACAAGACCACTAAAAGGCCAACCTGTTCATCCGTAGCCACAGTCCGAGTGACACACTACATGGACCCATGGAAATGCAACTGAAAAGAAAAAAAAAGAAAAGCTGTAATTTCGGCCCCAAGACGAGGCAACGCGGCAAAATTAAAAAATAAAGCTCCCCAATCCTTCAGAAACGATTCATATTGAAATTAAATTGTAGGTTGTTCTCAAATCGTCTGAAGAATATATTCATTTGATTTTAAAAATATTAGCACCATTTGATAGACGTTATTGATTTTTCCATATCATCATCGCAATAATACATAACTCGATGACATAAAAGTAATAAAAAATGAAACAAATTAAATGGATCAGTAAATTTTGATTCTTAGAAAGTAGCCTAGTTTACCGTAAAAAATCGTAAATTATAGTGTCGTTGAATAACACATTTATTTAGTTGTCAATGAACCCGTCAATTTCATTAATTTAATGGCCACATCCAAACACGAAAGTGGAATGCCCATCGATTAGTCATTGATTATCGATAGAACCTGTATGTACTTTATCTTTGGAATCTAAACAGATACCGACCGTTCTCTGAGCCGAAATCGAGGATATATACAACCGGTCTAACTTGACACGTTTTTTTATTATTTGGACATTCTGATAATGGTCACCCTACGTCTCCGTAATAAGAATTAAACGTATGACGCAGGGCAGAGGAAAAGGAACCAGTTTTGGTATCGTAATTTTTTGCTGCATCTTCTCTAAAGGTTCGAGTCGAAGAAAATAGCGAACGACATTCCAACTTTAGTAAAGGGCCCTAAGCTGACTTCGACGCTCGATGCTGATCCAAATAGATTGTTGATAAAATAATAGACTAAGGGCCAGTTTCACGGGTTCCTGATAGCGCTAATATGAAGAAGCCTGTAAAATTTTTGACAGCTTTTATATGGTCTATATTTTATATGTCAGATAACTATTTAACGTTGTATCAGGAACCGGTAAAACTGGCCCTAACTGTTCGAGATTTGAGTAGTAGTCGTTTCTAGCGAATCGACCGCATTTCATTTTCTGGCAATAAATGATGTCAATTTTCAACCAATTTCCAAAAAGAAGGAGGTTCTCAATTCGTCTGTATGATTTTTTTAATTTTTGTCTCATTGTAATTTCATCGAGATTTGATAAGTATCTCCAGAGGTATGACGATAAACGTCTCATAGTTGCTACTGGAATTGACTCGTGGGGCATGGAAGACGGTTGTTTTAGTTTTTAAACTATCTTTATTATTATTCTTAATGATTTTTATTTCAAACATTTAAATGAGCGACATCTTTTTATAATTAGCAGATTACGAAAATCACACGATTGCTGCTACAAAATAAATCGTGATAATTTATTGACTCGTATCAAAATTTCATTTCTATTATTGAGTGATATATAATCTTAATTATTCATAGTTTCAGTCGGCATATGCTGTGAGCTCAATTGATAACGACTCCTAACTGAATATTACTAACAATAACTACTGTTATTCTGCAAATATTTGTGACGCCTACCATTCTCTTGAAATTTGAATAAGATAATACATCTGACATTATATGACAGGGGCCGTAACATTGCAGCACACTTTGTTGGTTCAGATGTGTCACCCAATCCCTGTCAAGGTGCACGTTTAATTCAAGCCAAGGTCGGGATAAAACGGTGCTCAGAGCAAATGTAAGAATCGTTTTAGCCCCAGATCCGACACAATTTCTACAAATGGTTAAATGTTTTTAGAACGTGACAAATTAGTATTTAAAAAAATTGTAAGTTTGTATGACATTAGAACTTTGCTGAGATGTGTGTGAACGTTTTGATATATTTCATATCTTTTAAGGTCTTTAATACAGAACGATACTCAAGCACTCATCCACTCTTGACACGTAAAGAAACCATTTGATTGTTTATCTAGGCGCGATCAAATGGTCTCACTCTATGCCAAGAGCAGATGCACGGCTTAAGCATCGTTCAATAAATTTTAAATCAAAATACCGGCCTAAGGTACCTGTGGAAAACGATATGGAAGGATCTTGATTGATATGTTTGACCAAGTGTTACGAGAGATGATATCCTAAGAACTATATATAATGTACATACATGTACATATAATTATTTGCTACTATACTTCTTGCTACAGTAATACGAAGTACATAGTAAGTAGTTTTGAATGACCAGTGAGGCCCCAGTGGTGCAGAGGGAGAACTAGTAGGCTCAATCCCCGCCGTGCACCAATAGATTTTTCTATCGAAAAATTCATGTGCGCATTTCACAGTAGCCCTCCAGTGAAGAAAAAAACATCTGTAATCATCTCCCGGCACCACCGTGCCGGGACACTTTCTAGTATCCGCCTGGCCAGCTACCACCCTTATTATTTATTATTATGTTAGAAATCTGTCACCAAAATCTCTAATGTGTGCTGGCAGCTGTCCTTGAGAGCCAGTTCCTATTCTAGGCTTAGCGTGCTACCATCCTCGACCGTATCATTACTCACCAACAGGTGAGCGGGGGTCAAAAGCTAGGCCATACGATGTAAAAAATAAAATAATTCTAAGTAGAGATCTTCGACTATTAGACGGCTAAGCGCGGTCGAAGACCGGGTGCGGAAGGTCAAGGCGCGCTCATACACAGGTATGTACATTGTACATACATAAATCTATACACACATACATAGGCACGTATCTAAACAAGGACAAGCTTATCGCTCTTCCGTTTACTTTATGAAAGCGGCGCGCGTTGCTGTACTGTCATTGTGACTGATCTTGAGTGCGTAAAGGTAAATAAAGGTCTGATCTCAAAGGTTCCATGCCATATTTATCAGTCCTAAGTAGCTGTGTAACTTTAGCAACTGTTGTTCTGGACTTCTGAAGTAACTGTCTCCAAGCTATTGACAAAGAATTGATCCAATAAATTCGAAATTCACATGACAAATGACTCGCGGTAGATCTAATAAAATATTGATACTATTAAGTCACTTTTATATGTTCAGCTCCAGTTTCATCGGTTCCTGATAATGCGTTAGATAGTTATCTGACACATGGCGCCATATAAAAGCTGTCAAAAATCTGTCATATTTTCAGCGCTATCAGGAACCGGTGAAACTGGCCCTCAATGTGCTAATTTAAAGTCTGTTCTTACTTTTTCAATCTAGATAGTATAGTATGTAATAGGCATTACACATTAATATTTTTTTACGTGTCTTGATTGATTGCCAATTTTGCGATTTTCGATATCCTGTCTGTTTCTTCAGCATAAATAAGTACTTATCTGTCAACATGTCTATCGCAGATACAATCTAGAAAAGACTTCTAATTCCTTTTCGCTTCGCAGAAATGTTTTATTGCAATCTGTGAAGAGCATTTTCTACATAAGGTTTAGAGCAAAGAACTGATCCGCGTCGTGTTTCTATGAAGCTTTGTCCATTTTAGGTAAACGCCACGTCATAACGCCCAGTAGAGCTCGTAGGGCCTTTTATGTTACATATTTAGTTAAGGCGAAGTTACTTGTTACTTGACAGATAAAAAGAATAGAAAGCTCAAATCTCAAATTTATTTTTTCAACCGACTTTTAAAAAGTAGGAGATTCTCAATTCGTCTGTATGTTTTTTTTATTTATTTTTTTGATGTATGTTACGCGATTACTCCGTCAATTATGAACCGATTTTAATGATTATTTTTTTAATCGGTAGGGTACATTTCCGAGGTGTTCCCATTGTAATTTCATTGAGATCTGATAAGTATCTCCAATATGACGATAAATCGTCTCAAACTTGCTACTGAAACTGACTCGCGGGGCATGGACGTCGATTGTTTTAGTTTTTAAACTATCTTAATTATTTTATATCATAAGTGACAAACAAGCAGACGGCCCACCTGATGGGAAGTGGTCACCGCCGCCTATGGACGCCTTTAATACCAGGGATATTGCCGGCGCGTGCATACCTTTCTCTCATATATCGCTTCATCTTATATCTTACGAAACTAACTCAACTATGTTAATTAGCTATGCCCGGTTTAACCCACATACACAATGATCGCGTTGGTTATTTTATTCTTTAATATTTACCTAGAGTTCAAGCTATGATCATACATTTCTATGAAAATATGTTCGGCTGCTTGAGTGAATAACGTGAACTATCGGGTTTTTAACATGTGTAGTTTTATTCAGTGTATGTAATTGGATCAACGTTAATTTACTTTATACCACATGACTAATTTAACTTTCTAACAGAGGCATATTTGTCATAGACAAATAGATAATCTCTTTATTAAAACTAACCTAAATGATATTATAATATTAGTATGTCTTACAATGGAGGGTATTATCGCTAATAGCGATCTCTTCCAGACAATCCAAAGGTTCCATCCAAAGTTGGAGAGAACAGAACATTTTAATGATTTATTGTAACAGGATAAGCACGACGCTTGCCCGATGGTAAACGATGACGTCTACCCGTACCAATTACAGATAAGTACAGCGGCATGCAAAATTCTGGATAGCCAGAACTTTGCATGTCACTGCACTGCATCTTTTGCCTCGACAGGTAAAGACCTGTAATTTCACTGGACACATTACGATTCAAACCGATAATTATGCCCATTTCAGTAGTAATACCGCCCCAGGCGGACTAGCAGAAGTCCTTCCACTACAAATATACGACTATGGACGTTATCTTATACGCATTAATATTATTTATATATACATATAAACGACTATTAATTTGATACGGATCAAATTAACATATCCAACCGTCCGGCCGGAATTTATTGTTTTTACTTTAGATATTAATTTACTTTATGAGCTATGGGAAAAACTTAAAACAAAAAGATCATGTGTGACTTCACGTGATCAAATAAACGAGTTCTTTGTATAATAATATATCAAATAATATTTCAGATGGCTCACACCAGTTACTGTTTTAAGTACATTAAAACTTGATTTAATAATATCGTTTAAAAACTAAAAAAGAACCGACTTCAATGCCGCGCTATTTCTTTTTCAGTAGCAATTTTGAGATGTTTATCTCAATATCTCTGGAGATACTTATCGACCTCGATAAAATTACCATGGTACCACACTTGGGAAATCTCCTTTCGACAAAAAAAGAATAATCAAAATCGGTTCATAAACGACGAAGTTATCCGCGAACAAACATAAAAAAATAAATAAAAAAAAACAATACGGTCGAATTGAGAAACCTCCGCCTTTTTTTGAAGTCGGTTAAAAATCTGAAATTTGGTATACATATTATTTGTGGGATGTAAGGGAGCACAAATATGACCTCGGTGCTCCCAGCCAACCTCACCTGCCCGTGGTGCATCCTGCTGACCAACATACGGGGCTCTGGCGACCGACAAATGCCGGTATAACCATTTCATATCTATGGCGTAGCCAAATGCTATAGGCCGGTGACGGGCAGCAGCGTCACCGGTGCGAGAAGCTACGTCCTGCGATCGCCAACACGCCTGCCCAGCATGGCGATTAGGGCATATCCCTCCCAAGGGATGCATGCATGAAATGGAAAGTCACAATAAGCCGCGGCCCCCAGTTCCCCGCCGCCCTGGGGCCTTATTCAGTATGACCATTTTAAAGTCTTACCGTGCAGTGTTATGTTATCTCCGCGTTATGGTATTCTCTATGCCAATTAAAACGCGGTAGGGTAAGGTTATGAGCGCGTTTTGAGCTGTCAAAATATCGTGACATATGAGAACGTGTAACGCGCGCGTTTTGTATAATTTACCTATCGTGTAGCATACAGGAATACAATTTTTCAATAACATGACGTGGCGCGTTAAGGAACGCTATCTCATTTGTCATACTGAATAAGGCCCCTGTTATTCCTGACCACGGCGGCGGTCACGGTAACGGCAGGGCAGGGGGTGCTGCAAAGCGGTGGGCAGTGACTGGAAGAGAAGAGCCGAAGATCGGGCTCAGTGGCGCATCTTGGGAGAGGCCTACGTCCAGCAGTGGACTGATACAGACTGATGATGATGATGACGATGATCATTTGTGTATATGTATATTTTAAGTTCGGTTTATATTTCAATTAACAATGAAATATTATTTTTTATCCAAGAGGGCATCGCAAGAATGAATCATAAAACTAAGTTCTTGCTGCTGAATGACCGAAACTACAATGACTGCATTTTTTTAGCACCACAGATCACAACCAATGTTTAAATTCGAAGGCTACGTCGAACGCAAAACAAACTTAGTAATCTGTGGCTAAAACAAAATAAACCGGTGACGGGGCATACTTCAAAACTGTCATCCGCAATGACAGATGGGGCAGCGGCGGTTACTGAGCGTTCATCTATCAACGATGTTACGTTTCCTCTTAACTGGAATGATCGAGAATATCGATTTGGAATCTCCTTATATCGCCCTGTTCGCCCTCAATATGGCAACATTGCAACAGATAGGGCCAGGTTCACCGGCTTCTGATAGAGTTGTAGATAGTTATCTGACGTTTAACCGTTAACGCCATATCAAGGCCAGATTGTATAGAGATTCAAACATACATAAAAACCCACGTTCATTTTAAACGATTTCATAAAAAACGGGAATTTAGCATGACTTACGCGATATCGATATAACGATCGTCATAAAATGTTTCAGCTTCATCCGGAAGCCTTCATCGGGATCTTGAGTACGGGCAGACTTGTCTTACTCCACGTACTTGCCGCGTTAGTTAATACGCGAGATCAAACCTAGATACAACGTCTGAAACGTTCAAAATACGCTACACTGCTGGGGCTTCCGGTGGCTCTTAGCAGTGTAGCGTATTTTGAACGTTAACAATGTTGTATCTAGGTTTAATCTCGCATATTTGCTATCGAAGAGTAAGTCGCGCTCACCAACGCGTCCAGTCGTCTCAGCTTGTCATATTTATTTTTTCGGTGCCTCAGCCGATAATAGACGCGTCGGCAATCGCTATATTGACATCGCGTAAGTCGCGTAAATTTTTTGTTTCAAATATATAAAATTTAAATAATTATGTTATAGGTTAAAAATAGTTACTAATATAATAGGTTGTCAAAGATCTGGCAGATATGTTTCCGATAGGTTATTAGGAACTCTAAGAAACCGGTGATACTGGGCCCTTTGACTGAGCCTTATACGCAGTCGTTACACAGGTATTTAGATGGATGAGTCACCACTACTAAGTATGGTATGACCAAGACCCCAGTCAGCGAAACGGGAAAGCAGAATACGAGATGTTTTAAGCTTGCTTCTATTAGTGTTGTTTAATTGGCCTTGATTACTTAACTAATAAGATTGTTTAAAAAAATTAAAAGAACAGACATTAAATTCCGCGCTATTAATTTTTATTACTATGGCGATACTTATCAGATCTCGATGAAATTACTATAACACCATTCTAAGGATATCTACATTCCAACAAAAAAGAATCATCAAAATCGGTTCATAAAAGTTATTAGCGAAAAAATAAAAAAAAATATATAAGTATACGGTCGAATAGACATCATTTTTTTTTAATCTGTTTAAAATATGTACAGTACCTTGTAAGGGGCATTACTCAGTTGAAATGGATATTATAATACACTATCTGACCCAACAGATACCATTCTTGAGTTCATAAAATAGTTTAACTTTGAATTTTCAATAATAGCAAAGCACTGAGCTATATTATCTAAATCTAGTGACAGCTACGCTGTCTGTTTAGCTTGACTACTGAGCTCACTGGGGTAATTTTTTACACCAGTGTGCAGACTTAGTAATAATACCCCGACTGATCTATGTTTAATCTTTTCATTGAGACCATTCCAATGAGCCCAAACTCGACTGAAGATTTCAGATTTCAGTCTCTATCTTTTATGTTTCATAAGTTCAAGCAAAAAACGCCGAAAAAACACTAATTTTTTTCTTTCTCAATTCGACCGTATACAAATATGTATTTTTTATTTTTTATGTTTGTTCGCGGATAACATCGTCGTTTATGAACCGATTTTAAATTATTATTTTTTTGTTGGAAAAGAAATATCCCAAGTGTAGTACCATGGTAATTTTATCGAGTTTTGATAAGTATCTCCAGAGATATTGAGATAAACACCTCAAAATTGGTACTAAAAATGAATAGCGCGGCATTGAAGTCGGTTCTTTTTTAGTTTTCAAACGATATTATGTTTTTAGTATTTGTTGTTAAATCTCCATAGTAATACATACTTCCTGAAAATTTTAAGGATGTAGCTATTATGGTTAAGGCGAAACAGCCCTGTAAAGTGCGGATAGACAGACAGACAGACGGACAGACAGCGAGTCTCAGTAATAGGGTTCCTTCGGTACCCTTTGAGTATGGAACCCCAATATGCTATAGTTTTAAAACGGCTGAACGGATTTTCAACCGATTTACATAAAAGGAGGAGGTTCTCAATACGTCTGTTTGTTTTTTTTTGTATGTATGTTACGCGATTACCCTGATGGTTCCATTGTAATTTCATCGAGGTCTGAAAAGTATTTCCAGAGATATGACGATAAACATCTCCTGCTACTGAAACTGACTCACAAGGTATGGAAGTCGGTTGTTTGAGTTTTTAAATTATAATCAAAACTAAGAAAACTCTCGATAAAAATACCTATCAAACAAAAAAAATCTAAATCAATTTAACCGTTGGACGCTACGATGCCACAGACAGACACACACACATACATAGATACGCATATCAAACTTATAACACCCCTCCTTTTTGCGTAAGGGGTTAAAAATGAAAATTATCTCAGCTATACAAACTACGCTAAACTTAGCTGTCGTCGCTGTAGTCGTCGGTCTGCAACCGACTTAAATAGATCTACAAGACTGGATCACGAAATAAATATTTCTTAGAGTTAGCTAAAATTTAAGAAATCGCCGAGATATAAGACGCCAAAATGAGTCTAGAAAAAGATGGTTAATAGTGAACGGAATCAGTGAAACGTAAAGAGAAGATAATAGAGATTGATTAATGTTGAAAAGAGCGAACACAAGGGCAAACTGAAATACCGAAAAAGGATGGGACGTGATAAAATTTTGAATTAGAACGGAAACTTCGACGAAAACAATTGTAAGTACATTTTATAGTCAGAGTACCGAAAAGGCATCTCAAACCAATTTCATGGAGAAACAGCACAGTACTTTGAATGCAAGATAATACAGCATCAAATAATGGGTAGAAGGGACGCCATCTGGCAATTTCACAACTAATTGTAATAATATTCTTAAATTTTAATTTCTCGTTTCAGCGCCCGAAGAATCTATGGTTCTAGCATGCTGGTAAACGTAGTCTTTACAGTTCTGTAACAATATTTCTTTTTCTAATAATAATAAGCTTTAGCTTTGAAAGAAGCCTCGATGACTGTAATTACGGAGTAGTTCCCAAAAGACCATCCAGTTCAAGGGTCCCATATTAAAGGGACACAAATTGGGCTTACAACTAATGACATCAGTTTTCCACAATATATTTTTTTCTTTACACTTGAGGATTCGTGAAAAATCGCATTAATGTTAGGTATTAAGGTTTACATCATGTTTTTTTTGCACTGCCAATACCCTTCGTGTATTTATTTTAATATATAATAGGCAAGCGTTTTGGGCATTATAATCATCATAGGGTTCATATACTCGTGCACAGCCCTTGTGGATTTTTCCTTTATCGAAAAATGCATGAGCACATTTCTCAACGGCCCTCCTGCGAAGAAGGCAAAACATAGTTAAGTAATCCCAAGCATGGTGGTAGGACACTATCTTGTGTCTGCTTGGCCAGCTACTATCTACCCTCAAGTTGGAAAAATAATGTTATGTTAGTTAATGTTAAAAATAACAAAAACTGTGGTCAAACGCTAGCCTATATAAATAGGTAAGATATAAAAAAAGTCTAGTTATCTAATAAAACACAAAAATTCTTTATTTCAAACAACTAACGGTCGATGACATGAAAAGCTGATATGACAAAACGACAGCTGTTTCGGTTGCGTTATTGGAGACCATCGCACATGACGTGTTGGGAGGATATGAAAGTATCGAGGGTAGGGGGGCAGCTAGGGTGGTGTTCATTCATTTGAGGCGTGACGTCACGGCCGAGGTCGTGCCCTCGCGCGGTTGTCGACAGAATAAACGACAAAACGCGCAAAATATTAAGACCTTTCTCACACATTGTTCCATCTAAAGGTACGTTTTATGATATTGGAAACTTAGTTTGGGTGTTTGTTTACTTAACACTTTAGATTTTAAGAAATGCTTATTTCTAATTTAGGCTAATAATCTCGCTCATAAATTATTCTAAATAATGATTTTACTCTGTGTAGCGTTTTTAGAATATCAAGACTAGGTATTTGTAATTAACGGACGTACTTAGACGAGCGGGATGGGTGACCGGGAGTGACATTTACAACTAAGCGCTACCACAGAATAATGAATAGTACAAGGCGCTACCGAAGTACATTTGAAACGTTAAATCGTTGGTTATGCTAAAAGCCATCTGGCTAGCTAATCAACCTATTCCTGTTTACTTTACTGCCATTACATAATTGAACATTATACAATGCGCTTAGTAAGCTCATGGTAAAAAAACTACGATTATTGATATTCGAAGTCTTATAATACGAGTATATCAATACTCAAACGGCTGCCACTAATAATAGCAAGACCACCAGCTGCTTCATTAGTTAATTACATCTCAATGTACAAAATAACGCTCTGAATAACTGATAGCAACATTTCGTAAACATGATATCGAAATATATCAAACTAATCAATCACCATTGAAGCGCATGCCTACACAAAATATTAGTCGCTAACCTAGAATAGCCATTCTTACACTATTTAGACTAAGCGATTTACTCGAATTCACTCTTGAGTTGCACAATGCTGAGACAAGTCAGAAAAGACCAGATTTAATGTTTGAGTTTTAGGTCACCTAATAGCTGTTGACATGGCTAATTGTTGTAAAACAAACCCCATCCTAATACTGACTGGGTTCTCTTGTCCGTTACATTTTTTTTTATCTTTATTCAAAAGTTGAACTCTACTTTTCTGGCATTGTTACACACAATCCAAAATTTTATCGCATCGACGGGTGTCGAACCCACCAACTAAGCCACAGTACGATCCTATCAATACGACGAAATTAATGGATTGCATTTTTAACAATGTACAAAAATATAAGTTACACACTTATATTTTTGTACATTGTTAAACACTTTAACGACATAATATTCTACTTTGCTTAGTAAATACATTTTTATACGTGATAATAGCCGTAACAAACTTTAATACTCTACTTAGCTTTGAATTCCTAATTTGCAGTGTACGGAAGCATACAAAAATCTGCAATTTTTTTAAGTAGCGGATCCCAAGCACCACATTTTACCTTTCTTAAGATCTTCGATGCTCGGACCAAGATGTCAGCTGGTTTGTTGTTCGTAAGAGCGTCGCAAGGCACTGGGCTTACCTACTCCTTACATAAGCTGCAGGGAATCCAACCGACGTCACCGAAGCATCTACTCAGAGTTTGTATACACAGTGCCTTAGGGTGTCATCTAGTCACTTAACGAGATGCCAAGTTTGAACGAAGCCTTAGAGAGAGGGGTTCGTCGTTCTCCCCCTTTTTTTGATCGCTTTCTCGATACTAACCGGCGACAGGAATTGGGGATTAGTATTCTTTTTCCGTCCGACAAATATAAACGGAAAGATACTTAAAGGTCAGTCAGCAACTAAAAGACAAGTATACAATTTTGGAACTTTCTGACGTTCTTTTAATGCTTTGACGTCAGAACTAACAGCTCTTCTATGTGAAATTATCAAGACCTTTGCTTTTGAGATGAACTATTAAGTAATTTATTAGAATGACGTAGACATTTGGACCATAATGACAAAATAAATAATATTAAAACCATAACGGAGACATATTGCGAACTCTACTAAATGGCCCATTGTTGTTGAAGGATATTTAAAACGCCAACGATAGAGCCAAGCTGATTAGATCAGGTAGGTATAGTAATCTGAGTTTACAAATAAGCTTTTTAACACGGGTTAAACATATTCTAAATTTTTTTGCATGCAACTCATTGGTAGTTGGGACCGCCTGCTGAAATCTCCAAATGTGGATTAAAGTCCAACAAGGTCTGTATGAACATTATAACGATGAACGGACTGGATTGTTGAATATTGATCTGATACTGATCATAAGGAGAATACCTGCAACCATAACCTTACGGTGATTCCGGCAGCACACAGCCCTTGAGTCAGAGTATTCTAGGCCCAGCGTGTCAAATAATTTTAAACCTAGCGTGTTCACCATCCTCGACTTAATCATCGCTCACCACCAGGCGAGATAGTGAATATCAAACGCTAGCCTATCAGACATAAGGTCGCCCACTTACACGACCCCGCTCCCACCCGACAAAATAATGTTTATAAAATGTGAGCCTCAGGACGTCCACCGTCTGAAAGCTCGCTATAACCGACCTGCTAGGTGTCCGCGCGCGGACAGCGGGTGGCCTGCTAGCTGTCTACGCGCGGAAAGCTGGTGGCCTGCTAGGTGTCCGCGCGTGGACATCGAGTAGTCACCTCCGTTAAGGGCGGTGGTGTGTGGTCCGGAGCGGTGTCTACTTACATGACCCTGCTCCGACCTATACTCAGACCTATACGACCTATACTCAGCTGCATATCTTATGTCACCCTCATATATTTCATTTTGTTCATTCATTGGTATTCATTAGAATTCGGTAATAGGCCTGCAGTTACAAATAAAGTAGTGGTACGCCTGTAGTGTTACTAATGTTTTTAGTGAGGACGATCGATGGCATAATGTGATGGGGGCTCGTGTGTGGCCGTGTCTGGAATAGCGATTGAAAACGTTCGGGTTATCGCTATAAGGACTTTTTATAGCCCATTTATGATTTAGAAACAATGGGGGCTGATCTTTTGTAACTCTTTATGGACGAATTAATGAGCTCGTTTGGGCGCAGCTTTTTCTCGCCTGAAATCAGATGGGTGATTCGGGTGTGAGTAATATTATGATCACTGTTTGATTATCATATTGGACTGTACTTAACTTAAACCTTATTTAATTTACAGATAAAGTTTAAACACCTACTAAGCCCGAAATGCAAATATTGTATAAAAATCTAACCACGGTTTCTCTAATTGTATGTATATTTCTAATCGCTAAGGCTAAGCTATATCTTCTATGAAGAGGTAATAAGTAAACTAACAGACTCGCGATTGGTGAGGTCTTTATTTATTTTACTATACGCATAAGCGTAAGTGTAACAAAATGTTAGTATTGTTCTTGTATTAAACCTCGTGACTACGATCTCATCTGCTGGAAAATTACAATGCGATATCAGATGGAACGATTTTGTCTAAAAGAAGTAGTGGCTGTTTCGGTACAATTCAGACCGTTCTTTAGTTTGCCTAGGTGTCCTAGGGATAATTTAGAGCTAGTATCAAGTACCATCGACAATTCATTTCGATGACATTGATGATCGCCATTTCCTACAAGAGTGTCAGTGCCAGGCAATCGGCTGACTGTGATGTCCTTTGCCCAATCCTATCACAATATCTAGGTACTGTTCATGTTGCACCATCCCCAAATAATTTGAAACAGTATCGCAGAGGAAGCAAGAGAGACACTATTCTGTTCAATACCGACCATACAAGTATTTTAGATCGATTGGTGAAAGGGTGTCGGCTTTAGGCACGGATTTACCCGCCGTTGCGTTGATAGGACAGTTGTCCTTCTGATCCCTGGAAGATTTAACACCGCAGGTAAATAGACCTGTCACGGGAACAAATTCCTTTCCGCGGTAGAATTACGTAGGTTTCCACGATTTATAAGGGATTTTCTGACTCACACGTAATTTGACCTAGTTCTTGCTTTTGTTCATGCGTGGGTTGGGTTTCAATTATTTATATTTTCTGATTTACAATAATAAAACCCAAAATACATTATTTTCATTTTTTTTTAATCCACATGAGCGTTTAGCTGTAAGTCATATATCAGTCGATAAAATGAATGGACATTGTATAATGAATACGAAGGAAATCATAAACTTCGTGCCATGTTTAATGTTTTCCATTTTCAATTAATTCACATAAATCCATTATAAAGTCTGTGAAGTGGTTTTACACATATCTGGCTAAATTACTTACGCACTGTCGGAAATATTTATAAGTACTTTAATTCTACATTAACAAAGAAAGAAATATAAACAAATGGATTAAGCCTCAGCCGCTAGAAACAAAGAGCTGAAGATCGAGCTCAGTGGCGTGCCATAGATGAGGCCTATGTCCAGCAGTGGACAGAGATAAGCTGATGATAATGAAGCCTAAGCGTGACTTTCTAAAACTCAAGTAACTTAATTCTTTTTTTATTTAAATCAAACTTCATACTATATTCATACTTACCTTCTAATTCGACGGCAATACGAACTAACTACAAAATATTTTCTCTTTCTATCAATACACTCAAGGGCAATCACATAAAAAAGTGCAATAAATAAATTACTGCGTAAAACCTTCATCTTCTTAATAGACATTCTTTTGTTTAATATAACCGTGGAAAATGAACAGAAGCGTTTATATCACGTCATCAGCGATAAAATGACTTGGTTAATAATACTGGTACATAGGTAATCTTGTATTATAACCTAACGATGACGGTGGAGGCTTGCCGCGATAATACGAGGTCAAATGTACAATACAACATCAGTAAAACGTTGTGCTCGACTGTATGTGTCTATGTAGTGGTGTTTATATGTTTGTGATCTGTATATATGTGTGGGGTGATCTTGGATGATCTCTGGCTTGCTGATTTTAATATTGGAAGGAGTTTTGGAAGAGGAAATTCAGAATCTATTCTATTCAGAAGTATCAGATACGTACTTACCTAATACATTTTGTCAAAGTTTTATTCAATGTTCAGGATACCTACTTGTGCATAATTTAAAAAATACAAAAGTACCGCAACAGCGCATACAATTTATACGAGCAAAAAAATCATATCAAAAATGTAAAATAAATAAAACTAGCATTTAAAATATAGGTAGGTACAGTGAATAACACAAGCGAATAAGGTAATAAAAATTGGCATCATGTTACCAAACAAAGTGGTAATAAACCAAAGCCTTATATGTAATTATGACAGAATTCAATATCAAGTTTTATAACAGAAGCTGTTTGGTCATTGACACAAAATAAGGATCGCAACACAGCAACACTAATAGCCCCAGATCCTATTATTGTAACAAGCGCGAGTAAGTATAGACCACTTATATTAACTTTGTACGTAATATTTCATTAAGTAATGTAGGTGAAGACCTACCTATGTTTATTTTACTCCGTTTATTTTGTTATGTAAGTACCCCCCATCCAATGCCTTAATAGGCGATCTATATATTAGCCATATAAATATTGAGCGGCTGCGCGAGGTGGTACAATATACATATTTTTATTTTAGTAATGATGCCTTGCTTTATTATTACATTTAACCAAACCCTCTCGTATTAATATCGATTATATGTTTCAGGATTTGAACCACTTTCGTAAGATGTAAACTAAATGGGATGGATTAACAGCTGTTAAGGGCGTCATTTTCAATCAAACAATTTATTTGCTTTTTGTTTTAATCCAATAAGTAAATTTGCCGTTGATCTCAGACCAAAATGCTTCCCAATAACGAAAGTAAGATTCTTTTCCATTTTATTAAAAAGATCGAATAAATACTTGCAGTAAGGTCTTGGACTATGATTGCTATGCTAGACGAGATGTCTTCAAGAGCAGAGTTCATTCACCCAGAGAAGAATTAATGGTTGGCAGTGCTTTGATGGCTCTTAATCTCAGTCCCTTGAGAGAACTTCGCGTAAACAACTGAACGCCATCAAAACGCTTTTGTCATAATTAGAACGAACATGAAACATTCGTTTTACAACCATCCCCTTAATATTAAACGTTGATTATATACTTGTCATTGCATATTTTAGTAACTACTGATAGACGTAGATTATTTACCGAAGCACTGATTTCTTGAAAGTTTGGTTTGGTAATAAATGGGTAACAGGATAAACATACAACAAACATTGACATTATTTGTAGTATGCAACTAAAATAAACATAATCTGATTAATTCAAAATAGCCTATCCCTTACTAACCTTTTAGATACATAAGTAAGTATAGCAAGAGCTTGAGAGCAAACAAATGTATGTTCGTGAATACTTACTAAAATATCAAATTTATTATTTGAAAACAGGCAACCACACAGACAAAATATTTGTATGACATACATAGTTCCAATAGCTGATGAGTTTTCAAAAACCGATAAGAACCAGATTTGTAGGAATTCTAATACAACTAATTAGCATTTTAGGTATATGTCCACGAGTTTTTATAAAATCCGCATGAAGACCCATTTCATCGTATTAGCTCAAAAATAATAACTGCCACATTTTAATAATTTATTTTTATTTTATTCAATTTTACTAAGAGAATTTAATACACTACCAAAGTTTAGACAAACATTTTTAGAAATAATGATAAGAATAAAATCAAAAAGTAAATGATACAATCGTACTCGTAAATGGCAGGAGGCGTGCAACGTAAAGTCCCGGTCTGAGGCATGCCTCACGCAATCACGCTCCAACTGCCTCGTAACGCCCTGAGCGAGGCATGTATCATATTTGGACTCGCAAGGTGCGAACACAGTGTATGCAATGACGTTTGACACTAAAACAAGGTATTAGAAGTTACAATGAGTAAAATAAATACACTTACTTTTAATTGATAAAAGAAAATAATCATGAAAGCTATGTAAGAGTTAGCTGGGAATGCGGAACAATATTTTATTGTGAAATCACATCGTTATACCTAGGTAATTTCAGTGCATTAACGTCATTACATACACTACAACATGTAGTTTAGATTTAAAAATTACAATTAAGGCTATTTAATTTATTATTGGTCTTAAAATGATGATTATCATGTTTAACCGACTTCCAAAAAGGAGGAGGTTCTGTGTTCGACTGTATGTATTTTTCTTTTTTGTTTATGTTCATCGAAATTTTCGCCAATTGTGAACCGATTTCTAAAATTATTTTTTAGTTCGAAAGGGTATACTGGCGAGGTGGTCCCATTATCATCAAGTCAGGATCTAATGATGGAAGACCCACTTCCTGGTTTCCGATCGAGCTGAAATTTTGTATACAACTCAATTTTGACCCACTTCCCGGTTTCCGATTGAGCTGAAATTCTGCATACTGTTGGAAGCTTAGTAACAATGCAATAATCTGGTACTATTGAGGGCACTAGGCACTGAATAGCTAAAGGTATTATAAGTAGTAGTAGTAGTAGTAGTATTATATATAAGGTAATATAATAATATTATAAGCGCTACCCATTCATCTAATTGAAGTCGGTACCAGCCAAGTCTAATAGGTAGTAGATATATACTATGTATGTAGTAAGTAGGTAGATGCTTGTAGGTGTGTATCTATCTACTACCTATTAGACTTAGGTGGCACCGACTTCAAATAGATGAGTGGGTAGCGCTTATAATAATTATATTAATTTATTTTTTGCTTTTGTGTGCCTATTAGTGGTTTTGAAGTCGGTTTTTATTTTATTTCTTAAAAATAATTTATAAAAGAGTAGTTAGCACCATGCTCGCGCCTACGTTCAACTTTTGTAAATATGCATCTACTTTGATTTGCGTTATTACATGCATTATTATACACGCGTTATGCGTTATGACATGCGTTATTATATTAATTTCTTTCACGTGAGTTAGACTATCACACTAAGGCATTATACGTGTTCTATCTATCACGTGTAAAGAGCTGTTGATTGTAGACTGCATGTAAAAAGGGCGTGGCTACAGTGATTCTAAACTATCACGTGTCTTCAAGGTTTTAGAGTATAATGATATTATGTGGATGATAATATTTTCATTGTATGTACACGTGTAGCACTTTATGTAATCTTATAAAAAGGAAATATCATCGAGATATCATCAAAAAATATCATCTTTTTGGGATACTAAATTAAGGTACCTAATTTAAAAACCTAATTTTATGCTGGTATACTTACTACTCTTCTTGGATGTTGTCATGGTGTTTAATTTATATAGTATTAAAGGTAGTTGTCAAGTTTTCATGTAAGTACAACATCGTAAACGTTAACTTCCATATAAATAGGTAATTATATATACAATAATTATTTCATATATTATATTGGACCAGCATTCCATGGTATAGGTATTTAATGAGAAATAATTTAGCCTCAACCTTTGAAACTGCTCTCAAAGTAAATTCTCCCTATACCGATATTAAAGGAATAAATTCACATTCCTTGATCACGATCTGTCTGTGCCAAGCCTTACCGCGTATCTAGTAGTCAGCCGGAGGCGGGGCAGTGCACGCGAGCTGATAATAATTATTAGTCTGTACCCTGTACCAATTAAGAGGCGCCATGGATGATAGCTGGGCCTAGACACAGTTTAGCAAACACTTTCAACAGCGGAAACGGAGTAAATGATAGCGCCCATGGACGACATCTCACAGAATAACACTATTTCATTGGCAATTTTATGATCGACATTAAAGGGAATGATAAACGGACGATTCGAGTTGGTTAGAGGCATTGAAAAAACGTTGTAATTTTTTCATATGTCGTATCAAGTCAAACATTGTTCAAATCAAATTCAATTATTGAACTTCTTCTTCGGAATTCACGGACTGAATATGAACTATGGTATGGAATTGCACATTTAGTTACTTTTGGTCAAGTCCAAAGTTCATATTTCTACGTACTGTGTGTGTACTCTACGTAACTAATAACTACACTTAGAGGTTATTTTAAAGACTCATCAGCCTGAGTGTAGTTATTCCAAGAAGAAACAATTTTCTGTGGAATACTACGAACTATTGAATACATGGATCTGCGTGACTTACTATAATTTGCTTTGATGTGCGCTAAAGTCAGGACGTGCTCTATGTTATTAAATAGAAAATGTGTTGACATCACATACTCACGCATGCAAGTGAAAGCATCACATGAAAGTCGTTAACGTTAACCATTTTCATAAATATATATATTATACACATTAAGTCTTAAGAGTTCTGTGAAACAACAATACTACGATAGCATTAAGATTTTTTGTCAATTACATTTTATCAAATTGGAGAATCAATATTTGACAAATACACTAAATTAATCAGACAAAGGATCCGTTATAAAATGAAAACATTGACTCAACTTGAATTAGAAATTAATTAAATTCTCGTTTGCGATTGAATCCATATTAGCACACTGAACAAGAAGCTACGTTTGGGAAGAAATGCCGCAAGCGCCATCAAATATCGCTTAGAGGTAATAGTCAGATCATCAAAGCAACGTTTGTACTGAACGATATCTGTATCAATATTTACAGTGATGTTCTCGGCAATAAAACTTAATCGCTGGAACAATTATTGCCGGGCCTGGGCCAAATTGTCAATTATCGTTCTGGCTGCGTCCTGGATAGTTTGAAGACTCTAGTCTCTCACTCCACGTCCACGATCAGCAGTAATTACTGTCTCTGTTAGCGTTAGATGTCTTTAAGAGAGGATTATTATCTTAAGTATTTAAACCCTAAGTATTCGGAATCTTTTAAGACTATTTTATTTGAATTTGATATTTTTTTCTTTATAAGTTACTAGTTGATACTGACTTCGTTCACGTACACCAAGAATTTTATCACAGTAAAGCTCTGTCAATCAACATTTGTTTGATCTGAGTTATTTAACTTATGTATAATAATCTTGATTTTATTTTCGCAAAAAGTAGCCTATGTTCATCCTCACGCTATTACGTAAGTATTAAATTTCAGTAAGATCGGATCGTCCGTTTAGGCGTGATTAGGTAACAAACAGACAGAAAATGTGACAGTGACAGACTTACAAACGTTTTTATAATATTAGTATTTATTTTCAACCGACTTACCAAATGAAGGAGGTTCTCAATTCATCTGTTAGGTTTTTTTGTGTGTATGTTACGCGATTACTCCGTCAATTGTAAACCGATTTGAATGATTATTTAATCGGTTATTAATCGGTAGGGTACGTTTCCGAGATGGTTCCATTGTAATTTCATCGAGATCTGATAAGTAGTATCTCCAGAGATACGACGATAAACGTCAAACTTGCTACTGAAATTGACTCGCGGGCGTGAATGTCGGTATTTTTAGTTTTTAGGGTTCTGAACCCAAAGGATACCAACGGAACCCTATTACTGAGACTCCGCTATCCGTCTGTCTGTCTGTCTATCTGTCTGTCTGTCCGTCTGTCACTAGGCTGTATCTCATGAACCGTGATAGTTAGACGGTTCAAATTTTCACAGATTATGTATTTCTGTTGCCGCTATAACAACAAATACTAAGAACAGAACAAAGTTAAAAATTAAAGGGTTTAAAACAAAAAACGTGTTTTTACGATGCCGTCTATGAATCTTCATAGATGGCGCTATCGTGTTTAAGTACCTTAATCTCGGAAACGGCTCCAACGATTAAATAAAATTTAGTATACGGGGGATTTCGGGGGCGATAAATCGATCTAGCTAGGATTCATTTTCAGATAATGTTCTTTTATTCGTGTTTTCAATAATCAACTTTATCGATAATCAACTTAAAATATGACTCTTCCCGACATCTATTGGCGAGTACGATTAAAAAGATGGATTGTTTTAAATATATATCATACGTTACAAACTTCAAGCACTATTCCTTTAAGTTTGTTTTTGTTAACATCAACTGTTGTGATGTTATCTAGCGATCTAATAACAACATCGTCAGTTTCTTCATCAAACGTAAGTTTCCATTAACCGTTATTGCTATACCTAGCAAACTATACCTTATGCAAATTGTATGGGTCTTATCGTTAATTGAATTCTGTGTAGCTGGACTATAATAGGACACTCCATTTAGGATTATACACGTGAAAGAGCTGATTGTAATTGGAGATAAATCAATCGAGCTTACTTGTGGACATGTGACGAATCATCGAATAGAAGAACAATTAATTATGACTTGTATTAAATTTGCATTTCAATTTCAGAATGCCAATGAGGACGAATCTATCTCACTGAATTGTAAAAAGATTAATTTAAAAAATTAAACCAAGAGATTATTTTAGACTTATAAATAACTAGAGTGATCACTAACCTTTGGGTATCTCTTGCTGGATATAACCGACAATGAATGTATTATTTTTCCTTTAAGAGTGACATCCATAAGTTGTTTATTAGGTAAATAGTAAAGATACATACTCTAGTCTCAATAGCTATGCGGATTTTCCTACTGTAATAATTATAAATAACCAACATAATTTTATTGAAATCAGACATAATAAATACGAGTATATATTCTATTATATCACTGGAAGCTGTTTAGTTTACATAAACAAAGCGTTATAATTAATCCATAAAGAAGAAAAGCGTTATTGATATAAAATCGAAGTACAGGAAACTCATTTTGCACGTTAATGTATTTTGTCATCATAAATAACTGGATCATTAAACTCAGTACAACGGAGTAAATCAAAAGTGGGTCTGCCGTAAATTATGAAGATTAGATCGTTAATACATTCCAAGGAATACTCTGTGATGTCACTCGCATCTTTAGCATTTACGTGACAGGTTACGACTAAACTTTACATAGCATAAGTAATTCAAGACCACTGCTCTAGATTACTTTAATGCATGACACCATTCAGAGCTCCAGGGCATATTTAACATTCCATCGGAGCATTCATAACAAGACGACAATAAATCATACAAAAATAAACGGAATAATTTCGAGAGAGGATGCCAAATCTACTTTACCAATCAACAAAAAGTTCAACGAACCGCCTTATCGCTTATTATTACATTAACCAATGACATACCTGAAAAACATATTATGTCGAAAAATTTTTTAATCAAGACATTCATTCATAGCAATGCTAAACAGTATCTGACACATTTGACCTCCAAGGGAGGTAGGGTCCATACAATCATGACACACACACACTCGGCTTGTTGAGTTTGTGTGTAGTTGTGTAATGCCACGATTGATAAACCGAGAAGCGTTAGAATGGAATCGTTTGGACTTAGTTTAGACCGACATGTGTTGTTTACGTACAACGTCATTAACTTATCGTTACTATCTACCTACTCGTGTTCATGATAATTGTATTTGTTGTAGCTTTTGTAATGTATTTTGATTATAAAGTCGCGGAGTTTATTAAGGTTATTCGGTATACCTACTATCTTTTCTAAGTTTCTTTTCTATTGATACTGATGATGTAAATAATTTTACATGAATGAATACTATTGTTGACTCATTATCTTTATACCCGATAATATTATTAACAATGTAAAATTTTAGTGTTACCCTTTGCCGTAGCCATGTTTTACTTATTATGCCCTGTCACTATTTATCCTGCAAGTGTTATTACCAATTATGTCCGTTTAATATATACAATTAGGTACTTAATTATAAATTAAACAAAATCACATATGCAAGATCAACGAAAAGGGTTACCTATTATAATATTAAAAGAAAAAACATTTTCTTGATAACACAGGTACCAACGATATGACAATAAAATAAAAGCAAAAGTGGAGAAACAGAGAGAACAAATACAGTATGTATTTGTTCTCTCTGTTTCTCTACTTTTAAAAAGAAAATTTCAGACTGCAACATCAACGTACTTACAAGCACATAACATCTGAGACTACGACGTTGATTTTGTAATGATAACAGTGCCAGTAAAAGGGAGCTCTTAGAAAGCCTTTTTTACCCGAGAACAGGGTAGTTGAACAAACTGGGCAATTTGCATATCGCTGTGAGTAGAGCGATAAAAATGTTAACATGATTGTTCGTAGGTACTATAAACATTCACGCATACGAAGTATACAATCAAAACGCCCTTGAGATTTATTTGCTTTAAGATTTTAAATAATTCTGTTTTTTTTTTTTCAAATAATTTTTAATCGATTCATTGAGGTATGTTTTAGAATCTTTTAAATAATCTTAAATATAAGATGTTTATTAATTAAGACATTTAGATAATAGTGGTCAAATGCTTGCTTAACATAGCGTAGGTAGGTACCTAGTTCGGTTTATAAAATAGACAATTTATATGTTTACATTTGACTGTGGTTAGTTGTGGTTATGGTCTCAGTACTAGGTAGGTCACAGTTTGTAGGTACTAACCACACATTTAAGCGTATAATAAGTATACCTACCTATTTCATTTCATTGCCTTGCATTGTTAAGTAAACTAACGTAAGTACCTACCTACTATTATTTTTAACCGACTTTACAAAAAAGGTGAAGTTTCTCATTTTGCCTGTATTTTTTTTTTTGTGACCTCAGAAAGCCGTCATTTATAAACCGATTTGGAAAATTACTTTATTGTTTGAGAGCATTTCCGAGAATATGCTTCCCGTTTATTCCATTGTAATTTCAGCAAAATAGTACAGTACATAGGTACTTTAATGTAGGTACTGTACTATTTTGGTATTAAGAGGTGGGTACCTAACCTAAAGCAATATCTACAAAAGTTAATCGCACTGTTATTTTTTTTAAATAATTGTTTATGTCACGTTTAACAACATTTTCATAAAGCATTTCTTCAATATTCATATTTGTTCTAAACATAATTATTGACATATTATATTATCTTATAATGATAGTTGTAACGTGTTAAACTTTAAACAAATATTCCAACCCATACGGAAGAGTCACTACAAAAACAATAACAAAGACTATGCTTACAGTTATTATAAACAACTACATTTGACATTGAAGACTAGAGGAATAAAATAAATATGTAATTACCAATATTAAAAATAATTCAAATGCTTATTTCCGTATATTTTCCGTATAATCGAGACTCAATGTAAAATTATGCATAAGGTTCACATAACAAAACGCTTCATTATATTTATTTAATAGGTACCTACGGACGCAACACAGAACACACTAACTTATTACACAAACGTATGTGTATGTACACTGATAATATACGTGTGTGCATATGCGCTGTCTCACTCTACACACGTTTCTACGACAAGATACGAACAACGTTGAAGTTTTTTTTTTTTAGCAAAAGCAGCCTATTCATATCCATATTAGCTGGAGTATTGACATTCACTTTATTAGCCGATAAATACCTATACCTAGTAAAAATACACGTACATGGGCGTCGGACGAATAGTTACATTGACATATCCAGACCTAAAGTCATAAAGCCAGTATCGTAAATCAACCGGGGTCATACTTACAGATAACGTTTCTTGGGCAAATGTGGATGTTAACAACAAAAATCCGTCAACAAAAACACAAGAGCCAATGCAGGCGTGCTGCACACTGCGGCCGTTAACCCGGCACCAAAGGACTGCGTTTCGAAAACTTCACGTCGTCGAAGCGTTTAGAGAATATTCAAAAATAGACCGACATATTCGTTCAAACGCGGAACATTGGTCGTTCGCAAGATTTACTCTACGATACGATATGAAATTGGAAACGAAAGCGATGCGCAACCATCGTATGCGTCCTGAATTGCTTTGAAAAGTTTCCAGTGCACAAAGTTAGTGGATCGCGAGATCGAGCTCAACGCGGCGAGAGCGCGGCAGCCCCGTGGCGCTCAGAAGTGAACTGGCGCCGCCGAGCGCTCCACCGGCCGTCGGCGCGGCTCGCCGCCACAGGAACACCCACACACGCACGCCGCCGCACACCACCTTGCCTCGTCGCCACACCACCACTCCCACACGCTCAATCCAAAACTGATAAACACCACAAAACACAACATCGCTTTGCAACTGCACATATAATCTGTTTTCCTGCCTCGATGACTCCATTCGACACTCGCTAATCTCACAAATCCCGTTGAAAACTTAATAGAAGGTAAGGTCTGCACACGAGATGATGTAGATGGATGCGAAATGGCAAAAACAATGGTTTCTACGATCGTTATTTGGGCACTCAGAGACAGAAATGTCGTAGATCGGATACGGTGCCGGCGGTGCACGGCACGAAATGGCATATTGGACGCAGAAGAAGCAGGAAAACACGGGTAATGGACGAAGAGGTCGTGTTTAGAGTCGAGAATGCAAGCAAGCTCTACGCACTAACTACGCATATAAAAGTGGCAAAGAGGTGTGTATTACTGACAACAGACGCGATAGGCGCGATACGAGACGCTTGAATGAATGAAACTATTTACCCAAGTCGATTCCGGTTTGTTGACAATCAACCAGGTATGAGATCAATACCAGCTGATTTTACAACTATTCACTCAAATGTTACACATAAACTTGTCGATAATACAAAGCAAGATAACATGAAATCACTTTAGGTAATAAATTAGGTATGTGATAACTGATAAGTAATGTAGATAAAAATTATTACACCTAAATTCATCAATGATAAAAATGTTTTCATCACGTTAAGACAAAAACGATTTTTATGAGGACAAGATTATACTAATGAGTATTGCGCAATTACGAGTATCTATTAAATCGTAGACAACATTTATACAGTAAATTAGATCAAGATAAGAAATAATCATGGGGAAACTTTATGATATGAAATGATTCCTGGGCTATATATAAAATGTATTTGTTTATAAAGAAAGATACTCACGCATATAATATCCACACGGCTGACCATTGGTAAGGATATTACCTGCAATCAAAGATAAAAAATCTGGAGATAACAACTTAATTAAACACTGACCATACGATCACATATTTATTTATAAGATTAGCGAATGACATCAAATTAAAACTTCAAATTAAAAAATATCAAGCCTAATATGTAAAAACTGTTATTAAAATTGTTTTAAACCTAATAATTCTAATAATTAAACAGCACAAATTGAAATTTGATTACAGCATTTCAGAAATCGGTAAAACAGTTTTAATAAGACTTACGGTTAATTATATGCATAAAAATAACTAAGTAAGTCAGTAAATAGCTAAATAACATGAACGAAGTCTGTAATGGCTTCTATTGATTAATAATATTAGATAGATAGATAGATTATGTCGATAATATTTTAACGGCAATTGATATTATTTATTTTGATAACAATGAAAATTAATTTAAAACTATATATTACACTATAAACTACTCCTAAAATGTATTTATTCATTGTATTTTAACTGATTTAAAAATTATTGAATACTCTCATGTAATTTACAGTTACAGATCAGAGTATAATTAATCAACTTCGTATCGCAGTGTATGTATATTTTTCAACCTATGTATACTTTTACAATGTAAAAAGGTCTCACGACGGTACATTTCAATTTACTTTGTCGCTCTCAGAAATTCGATTTGAGCATTCGTAAAATCTATTTGTGTTTCGACACGAATCCGGAGATAAAAATGGTGACACAAATTGATTTAGAAGCCTACGTCTTCACCTGCGTGGTAGAATACATCTTTTGATATGATCTGCGAAGTCAGAGTCAAATCTAACTAATGTCATAAAATACTGAAAGGAATTTCGCATGGTTTGAAGAAAAGGCTTTCGAATTTAATTTTAAGTACATAGTAAGATGATTATGATATATAAGATACGCAATAAAAAAATTATAAAATGATAAAAAATCTGCACTTTATGTAATGTTCATCTCTTGTCGTAATTTGTTCACTGCTAGTGAATTTAAATCTGAACTTTTGAAGGAAAACACTACTTACCACTCAATTTTACTCCGCCATTTTACTTAACAATACACCTTAAACCTACAAAGTGTGCTATGTTCGAGAACTCCATGTCTAAAGTAAGTAAGTGGAGGTAAAACAGGAAATCGGTGATTATAAACCATCGGCTACAAACAAGTTAACGATAGCATTTCTATATTGCAACAAATTGCAACTGACACTCACCGCGGCTTACAATTCAACATTAGCTACTGATAGCATACTGATGTGATAACAACCGTAATCACAAACAATACTATGAGTTACACAGGGCTCGCGAATTCATAGGGGCAATCAAATCAAACCATGTCAATTAGCGAAGGCTTCTTGAGTTCGGGTGTTATGCCATTCTTCTAGATACAGATCGATTATTTCTTGGAGAAAAGCAAAGTTTGGAACAACGTCAGCAAATGTGGTTTGTAGGGTAGGTATCAAAATTGCGTAATTCTTCACTGGTCTTATATTAGTTCTTTCTCAATAACTATGAAGCCAGTATTTCAAAGGCTCCGTTGAAGTTCCTGCAGAATTTAGTTTCGAAAATTTGCCTCATTTGTTATTCAATAGATGTAGTATCGGTGGCGTTGATCGCAGGCTTATCAGAACCAAATACGTGACCAACAAAATGGGAAAGTTGGATCAATTTATCGACGGAAAAAACATCGCGTTTCATTACGTCATTAACATGGACATATCGATCATTGTGTGTTAAGATTGTCTAGTACAGGAATACTTTAGATGTGCCGAATCCTCTCTCAGATTCTATTATGACAATATATAGTTAGTATAGGTTCTAAAGTTTTGTAGTAAAATATTAACGATTATGTGTCTATAAACTGTCCAATTAAAGTGACATATGGCATACGTGACGCCCCTTTCAGACCATGTATTAAGGTTCAAAGACATTTATTGTAATTTATGCACAACCAAAGTTACCAAAAGTATTTTAGCTCTCCCAGATATTAAGAACGCATTAACAGTATATATATTGGATAGCATAAAAAGTTTAATAGAAATTTCAAAATTCTTTTGGGTGTTTTATAGTATAGGTTACTAACATAAATTACAAAAAAAAATGAACTACATGATGGAAAAATCTTTTACTAAAGAACGAGGTAAACATTTTTGGGTTCCGTTTGGGTACGGAACCCAAAAATGGTTACCAAAAGAACCCTATTACTGAGACTTCACTGTCTGTCCGTCCGTCCGTCTGTCTGTCCGCACTTTACAGGGCTGTATCTCCTTAACCGTAATAGGTAGATACATCAAATTATCACAAAGTATGTATTACTTTGGGGAAATTAACAACAAATACTAAAAATAACATAAAGTAAAAAATTAAAGGGGTCCTCATACAAGAAACGTGTTTTTCCTGGCGCTTTTCGCTCTATTAATTAAATTTAATTTACGGTTGCTATGATAACAAATCAATAACATTGAAATCTGAAATTTAAATATTAAGGGGTATATAAAAGGAACGTAATTTTTTCAGCGTGATTTGCTCGATGTTATTAAATATTATACAGTGGTACGGAATCGGCATCATACAATTGCGGGTCCGATTTGCACTTGGCCAGTTTATCAAATAATATTTTTCTGTAATATTATCTACCCAAGGAAAGCTGAATACGCTAATCGCTTAGCTTAGGTATAGTTGTGGCCAATGGAAGATTTATAACTGCGCTTATATTATATTATGCTTTATATTTATAATTTATATCTTTAGGTAGGCCAAAATGTTTGTTTTGTAAGTGCTTTAAGTTTTTGTAAGTTTTGTAACTATGAAATAGTAATAAAAAGCACAACAAAATCGATCTTAAATCTACCAAATTGTCGATAAGCAATAGATTAGTCAGCAAAAAGTAGTACCTATCTATCATTTGTATCGACTAAAAATTGTTTCATATTCCACCACGATGTTCAACTCAGTCTACACAGAAACATTAATAATTATGTTTTATGTAACTTTGTTTACGGTTATGTTTAAATGGATTTGAAACAATAACTTCACTTATAGTGTTATATAACAGCGTATTGTTCCTTTATACGTGTGTATATAATAGCATACATATGTTGCATTGTTCGTTATTCTAGGACCCGATACGACGAATCGTTCTGTCCAACTATTGTAACTTGCTTAGGTCCTTACAAAGTTGTTTATTACTATAATAGCTTTCGCCAGCAATTCTTGTTCGGTTCGACGATGTGTATTGAAGCAATTTCATTTGCTGGTGGTATTCGATTTCCAGCTTGGGAAATTGTTATTTTACTTCGCTTATATTTCGTCTTATAGATTCTATAGAAAATGCAGCAGCAGTCACAATGCATCGTTAAAAAGATCTTTCTGATAGCAAAATGTAACCAGGAAAAATTTGTTCTGCACGGATATATCCGTATAATAACTATAGAGTTAGAAATGCCAGCTCACACGACAATTAATCTCTGATGATGATGACAATGATCTTTATGATTCTTCTTTTACTGTATAGGCAATTCGACTATGGAATGACTTACCTGTTACAATTCGACACGCTCCCTCAATTCATACTTTTGAAGAAAAACTAAAAAAAAATACACAACACAAACCGGTATTTATGATAATTAAGCTATCTCATATATTTTTCAAATTGTTATTTATTTGTATGTATGTGTATATTATATCCTTATATATAGTGTAACTGTATTTATATTTGTTGTATTTGTAGGTATGTATCTTATGTAGATATATGATATGATATGTAATAAGTATATGTTTATGAATTTGAAATACTTAGATGTTTATTAATGTTATTATCTCAAAATTGTTAAATGTGCACCACCCTTTACGTATTTGTACTGTGCACTCCATCCGAAAGTTGTCTAAAAAATCTCTTGAAGCGATAAGACCGCCTTTTGTACTAGTGTTTATTTTGTGATATTAATTATTGTATGGTGTACAATAAAGAGTTGTAACGTAACGGAGCGCCTACCTCTCGCTACGGGTAATGAGGGAACCTAGACAAGGTAAACTACAGAAGACGGGTTGAAACATTTATATTCATATTGATTCTACAATACTCTACGATACTTAACTTTACTTCACAAAACACACACATTGAACACACAATGCTCTTCGGGAAAGTCTTGGCTGACACCTTCGACTGAATAATGTAGAAGTAAGGACAAGAGTTGCAAGCGTATCGCAATTCGCAACGCCGTCTCCGGCCATTCTTCAACCATCATTCGAGTACAGGCAGTAGCCACCGCTATGGGCCCCGCCAGTATAACCTCCGTAGTACACCGGCATTCTTGATTCTTGACTCATTTTTATTTATTTTCTATTAGTACCATAGATTGACCTTGATCCTCCAATATACACGGCAGGAAGAATTTCCGTTTTTCCGTATTTTGATTTTTGACCTAATAATAGGCATTTTGTAGTTCATTAGTGCATTATTTGCACATTTATTCGTCTTTTTTTGCAAAGACCCTATGACAATCAATAGTCCGTCTTTTTTCTTTCGTTCCCTGGATTTTGACTGCTCCTCCATATTTTTCTGTCATTCATTTTCAAAGTTGACATCGTTCTGTCATAAAGAAACATAAATCGTTTTAATACAAAAGAGTATATGTATGATATGAAAATGAAATAGGTGGTTTAGGAAATGCCACAGAGTTTTCATTCATTTATTCATAAAAATATATACCTAGGATGAAGGATGATGGATTACAATGGATGGAGCCATGTCAGCCATGTGACGTTGTCACATCGACTTTCATTCTATCAACACATTGTCCTACCCTTTCTATTACAGGGATCGCGAGATAAGAGTAAACGAGAAAGCTAATATCAAATTGACAACCTCGCGCATGGGTGATCGTGTCCGTTTTTGACCGGCTAGCAGGCCATAATATAGCGACGCATCATACTTATAAATTAAAAATAAATAGAAACATGGCTTTAAAGACTGAAACCCTGTTACATGGTTAAATTATGTCGTGTTGTGCTGTGTTTTATCCATCAAGAACAACTAAAGGAGGCGTAAAAGATCCAGAATTATCATTTCACACGTAAGTCTTTGTGGGCATTTATTCTTATATATAACCACTTTTTGAATCAAAATATTTATTTTGCTTACATTATATACATCTTTTTCGTCATATAACTACCGAGGTGGTAAATGGTTATCATTTGAAAGCTTTAATTTATGTAAATAACAAACATTATTTTACGCCGCCCGGCTAGTGATGTACGAGAACCCTCCAAAACTTTGTCGATAAATATAGTCGATACCCTTATAAAAGGAATATATAAATTCCTTTAAGTGTAATATTATAATATTACACTTAAAACTTCAAATATATAAATCGTTTATATACATTTTACACTAAATCTATACATATAAAAAAATTTAAGTGTCTGTTTGTAATTCCAAATTAACAGCTTTTCACTAAATGCATATGAAAGAATATACGGTACTTACATAAAAAACAAAATTTTAAATGTTTGTCTGTCTGTCTGTTTGTTCCGGTTTATCTCTGAAATGACTGGACCAATTTAACGGGACTTTCACTAGCAGAATGCTGATGTTAAAATATTAACTACCAAGTAACATGGCTACTTTTATTTTAGAATAAAATAAAGTTCCGCGAAATTAAAATTGAAGCTAATGAAATAGGGAACAATATCTGATACAAATAGGGAAGGTTAATGTGCAAATTAAGCAGTGTTTTCTACCGCGCACAGCCCACGCGCATGTTGCCGCTGTCATTAAACGCGGACAAAGCCGCGGGACCCAGCTAGTTGATTTATAATATGAAGATTTTTTTAAGGATGGAACGGTTAGCTTATGGCCTTGCTTAGAACGAAATTTGAATATTTTTAACCGACTTCACAGTAAAAAGATGAGGTTCTCAGTTCGCCTTTTTATGTTTGTTATCTCATAACTCCGTAAGTTCTTAACCGGATTGGAAATTTTTTTTCGAGAGTTTATTCTGCCCATTTGGTCCCATTGTACATTTTGAAATCTGATAAGTATCTCCAGAGATATGGACATAAACACCTCCAACTTTAACTTTATACTGAAAATGGATAGCGTGGCATTTGAAGTTGGTTTTTTCGTTTTGTGAACGATCTTTAAATATTATAAAAAGTGATCAAAGTAATGTCGCGCAAAATTAGTAGTAACTAGGTACCTAATTATATTATCAGCACTTATACTTACTCGTATTCAATCTATTATTACTTATGATAATGCTGTTATATATATTTTTATGAAGAATGTGTGACAGTTTACCACATTAATATATTATATCATTTTGTTGTAGGTTTCCAAAATGTCCGAAAATCCAATCAAGTGGATAAAGGCAGTAAGGCGTGAAAATTAGGATCCAACGAAACACTTCAGACTTTGTTCTAAACATTTTGATAAATCAATTTTGTACCTACTAGATTATTAATCAAGCTGGAACTGACACAGAGGAAACGGAAAAGAATAAAAGCTATTTTGATATTAAAATTATCGTGAATTTGTAACATTATTATTGTTATATACCGGCTGTAATTCACGTACCTTTAGTCGAATTTACTGGTGAACATCGCGATTTCACCGCGTGACCTCACACCCGGAAGAGCGACTGACTCGCTCGAAACCCAGGTCGAGAAAATTCGACTAATGGTACGTGAATTACAGCCGGTATATAACAATAAGAATAGAAGCTAGTGGAGTCAAGATAGAAAATCTTCCTGTAAGTCTTCCTATAATCTTCCTCTGCGAGCAATGAAGGATGATGAAACGGTTTTGAAAGTGTTTTAATCAAAAGTGTTATTAATTCGAAATTTGGTATCCTTTTCTTCAACGACAAAGGACACTGAAGCATTGACATGATGCTGGGACATCTTCTGGAATCTGCTGAATACTCAACTCCTCGCCAACTTACAGGTGAGATGTCGTGTTCAGACTCATTGGAATATTTTTATTTTCATTATAGATTACACATAGATCAGTCGGGGTGATTTCAAATTTTGAGTTTTGGAGAGTGGAGAGCGACGGCATACGCAATGCGGTGGGCAGTGATTGGAAAACAAGATCTGAAAATCGGGCTCAGTGGCGCATCTTGGGAGAGGCCTACAGTCCAGCAGTGGACTGACACTGGCTGATGATACAATAGATCATACTATATTGACATCAAATTACTTTATATCGTTAGCATTTACAAAAAATAAACTGGCCAAGTGCAAGTCGGACTTGCACTCGTAGGGTTCCGATTCCGTACCACATTACAATATTTTATAAAATCGAGCAAAACATTCTGAAAGAAATGACGTTTCTTGTAATAAATTGACAAATCGAATCGAATCGAAATAGGTTTTCATTTTCAGAAAATGTTTTTTTATCCCTGTTTTCAGGTAATGAAAAACTCCTACAATATAATTAGAATATGAAGGTAAATTTCGCTATTGCTACATTGTTACGATAGCTCGGTGGGAGATTGTTCGGATGGCGATCAGAAGGATCCCGGTTCGAGTCCAGACGTGATGATTAATTTTTCCAAGTTTGTTCTTTTGTAAAAAGACTATTATTGGGAGCCAAAAAATTACAGAAAACACGATTTACAAAAAAAAAATTGCTAGCAAATCTCGGTCATCCAGATATTATTATATTATACTACCGTGCCAATTCCAAACAATTATTAAAACAGGAGCCGCGTCCTTATTCAGTACAACGCAATCTTATGAACACTAACGCCAACTAAGTGAAAGTAAGTGAAGGTAACACAAAGGTAATTAATATAACTAGTACAGTCAAATATTCATAGATAGCGTTATAGTAAAATGCCGAAAAACACGTTTCATGTATGGAGATCCCCTTTAAATTTTAACTTTATTCTGTTTTTAGTATTTGTTGTTATAGCGGCAACAGAAATACATTATCTGTGAAAATTTCAACTGTCTAATTATTATTAAATATCTGGTTGACCGAGCTTTGCTCGGTATTTTTTTCCACTAAAACAGACAAGTATGACTCTTCCCGACATCTATTGACGAATAATAATACTATTTTTTGTCATATTTTAAGTTAATTATCAATAAAGCTGATAATTAAAAACACGAATAAAACAACATTTTCTGAAAATGACTCCTAGCTAGATCGATTTCTCGCCCCCGAAATCCCCTGTAGGTGTACTAAATTTTATTTAATCGTTGGAGCCGCTTCCGAGATTCAGATTAAGGTAAAGACGATAGCGCCATCCTTGATGCTAGGTAGATGGCGCTGCGCTATCGTAAAAAACTTTTTTTTAAACTTTTCTTTAATTTTTAACTTTGTTCTGTTTTTAGTATTTGTTGTTGTAGCGGCAACAGAAATACATCAACTGTGAAAATTTCAACCGTCTAACTATCACGGTTCATGAGATACAGCCTGGTGACAGACGGACAGACAGACAGACAGACAGACGGACAGCGGAGTCTCAGTAATAGGGTTCCGTTGGTACCCTTTGGGTTCGGAACCCTAAAAAATGAGCTAATTTTTCTGTAGTAGGACTTCTGCTAGTCCGCCTGGGCCGACCACTTTGCCAATTAATTTTCATAGGAATGTTTTTCGGTTGAAATGGCAAGGTGTCCAGTGAAATTACGGGGCATGTGAAACTTAACATATTTATGTCTCTAGGTAACAGGCGCAGTGGAGTGACATGCAAAATTATGGACTGCCAGAATTTTCCTGTATCGCTGTATCTGTAATAGGTAGACGTCATCGCTTACCATCAAGTGAGAGTCATGCTTGTCCTGTTACCTTTTACAATAAAAAATCTGATTAATGTTTACAAAGTAAGTATGGCCACAGAATAATGAATAGTGGTAGGGCCTAATTTGTGGTTTCACTGCATTTTTAGGGTTCCGTAGCCGAATGGAAAAAAACGGAACCCTTATAGATTCGTCATGTCTGTCTGTCTGTCCGTCCGTATGTCACAGCCATTTTATTCCGAAACTGTAAGGACTACAGAATTGAAACTTGGTAGGTAGATGTATTCTATGAACCGCTCTCCGATTTTTATACAAAACTAAAAAATATAAAAGTTTAAGGGGCATCCCATACATAGAACTGAAACAAAAAAAAAATTTTTTCTTCAAACCTATACGTGAGGGGTGTCTATGGATAGGTCTTTAAAAATTATATTGAGGTTTCAAAAATCATTTTTTCTCAAAGTCAATCATTTGAAAGATAGGCGCGCCTAAAGTGGTAAAATGTGCGCCCCCCCCCCCTCTTACTTTTAATGTATGGGAGTGAAAAATCTAAAAAAAATATATGCTGTAGATCTCAATAAAAACTATCAACGAAAATTGGTTTGAACGAGATACAGTCAGCAGTTTTAGAGATATGGCGACCGCAAAGATAACTTTGTTTTTCATACAAACTCTATGAAAAACAAAGTTAATTTTGTAGTTGCGAAAAATCAAAGTTATAGAATACTCTACTGTGTTACGGAACCCTACGAGTGCGAGTCCGACTTGCACTTGGCCAGTTTATTTTTATTATTTGCGATGCGCGTAATTTTGTATGATAATTTATCTAATACTATAAAAATCTTTGTCCTGACATACTGACTGCCTGACAGACAACGCACAGCCTAAACCGCTGGTCGTAGAGACTTGAAATTTAAAGAGTATATTTGTCTTAGAACGCAAGGGTGTATAAGAAAGGATTTTTCAAAATTCACCCCGTTAGGGGGTGAAATGGAGGTTCAAAGTTTGTACGGATAAACAAGATTAGATAGTCTTTTCTATTCAAAACTTCATACAAGTGCTTCAGTAACAAAATATGTAAATACATGTTTCAGGCTTTTTCAAAATTCCACCCCTAAAAGAGTGAAATGAGGTAACAAAGTCTGAAAACCAATATTGTTTCGGGTTGCGCTTAAATTTGGCATACAGTTGTTTTAACATAAGTATCCGTTAAGAAAAGATTTTTCAAAATTCACTCTTTAAGGGGATGAAACGGGGGTTCAAAGTTTGGATAGTCATTTTATTCGACCTTCACGCAAACCGTACTTCTGTAAATAAATAAGTAAATACGAGTTTCAGGCTTTTTCAAAATGCCACCCTAAGAGGGTGAAATGGGGTAACAAAGTCTGAAAATCAATATTGTTTCGGATTGCGCTGAAATTTAAAATGCAGATAGTTGTTATGACGTAGGTTTCCGCTGAAAAAGCATTTTGTAAAAATTCCCCACGGATTTTACTTATAATTTATAATGAAAAAAATATATATATATAAAAACTTATAGATTTACGTAAGTACTTCTATAAATAAATAAGTAAATACGTGTTGCAAGATTTTTGCAAGGGGTTGGTAAAAAAAGTCTCGACAGTCAATATGGTTTTTTGAGTTTTATAAATATGAATCCCTATTTCCCTTAGTCACGCAATAATTTGAATGAAAACGGGTGAACCGATTTGGCTTTTACTTCTTTGATGTCTTTTATGATAGAAAGGTTTCACAAAATAAAAGTTTTAAGTAAATAAAAGAAGTCTTTAACGCGACCGAAGCCGCAGGGCACTTCTAGTATTTTCATATAAATTATATACTGTGAAGGACAATTTTAATCTATGATATTGGGCCAAGATAATTAGCGTAATTATTCAAATAAGGATTAATACTGTATAGAAGAAAATAGCCTTGAAAGTTCTGTAACATTTTTTATTAAAAAATAAAGATTAAAATAGTTACTGTGAGTCTGTGCGATAGACATATGTTATCGCGGACTTTTTTGTAGGTCTTATTAAGTTGTACTACTCTTCGATACATACTTTCTTACATCTATTACAGATTAAACATCTTTCGTAAAAAACGTGTTTTCTCGACCGTTTTATTGGCGACTTAAGTTGCAAAATAGGTCTTCACGAATATACCTATCTTTTAAACAGGATAATATATAGCCTATGTTCATTCTAAAAGACCATTAATATATTTATATATGAGAGAAAAAAATAATCGTCCTGTAGTTTTTGAGCTAACTCAATAAAAACATACATGTTATCTCTTTATAATATTAGTATAGAAGTATAAATGCTTTGTAGCTCAAAATTGTAATATTTAATTGACGTTTTGAAAACGCAAAAACATTTAAGATTTGTGTTATAGAAAAGCTAAGAAATCTATATCGCCAGATTTATGGTTGCCTAATTACAGTTAAGTACTGTAGCATCGGTAAACGTAGCGTAGGACGCCCTGTTACCAGGTGGAGCGATGACATTCGCAAAGCGGTGGGCAGTGACTGGAAACAAAGAGCCGAAGATCGAGCTCAGTGGCATGACTTGGGAGAGGCCTATGTCCAGCAGTGGACTGATACCGGCTGATTATGATGATGACTGTAGCATTTTTTAACAATAACTAATTTCCATAAGTTCAGTAAAGTAACTACGTATTTTATCACATAAATTGTTTTCTTTTTACATAAGTTTTAGTTTTCTACATTTTTCACCTTTTTATCGATATGTTCTACACTAGTGATCACTTCCCTACTCACGCACACTCTAGCAGTTCTAGACACTAACAGAAACAGAAAATGGACATGCTGCCAAAGTTTTTACGCCATCCATTGTAATCCATCATCCTAGATATTTACAAAGAAAAGTAGTGACATTGTCAGATTTTGTTGTTACTGTAGTTACCATAATATCTGATTAGTCATAAATAATTTAATTGATACCAGAGCATACTATAATGGTTAGGTATGAGGATCTATTAATTTAATAACGGTAAAAGAAATGTATTGTTAAGTTGTGCAGTGTCACGCAGAACTATGATAGGATAATTGATAAAAGACAATTATAATTATTTATTACTTATCGGAGATACTTATCAGACCTCGATGAAATTACAATGGGACCACCTCGGAAACGTACCCTACCGATTACAAAAAGAATCATTCGAATCGGTTCACAATTGACTGAGTAATAGCGTAACATACACACAAAAAATAAAATTAATTTAAAAAATACAGACGAATTGAGAACCTCCTTGTTTATGGAAAGTCGGTTGAAAATAATTTTGAGAACTCGAACGTCACTGATATTTAATTTTAAATTCATACTTAGCGTTCCACGCAACGAGGCATTCCTCGCGGCAGCGCGTAGGTAAAACACCTGACGCATGCCTCGTACTGTCCGCAGGCATGCTAAATGTAAAGGTGTGCAACACGTTTTTATTAAGTCGACATGAAAATTTCACGTCATTGAAGTTAGACAACAGATTTTTTATAGAGACACAATTTATAGATATAATTTTTCAGGCTTTTTACAGACTTTAGAAGGAATTGGTGCTTAATTTGTGTACTTAAAATTAATAACTTTTTCAAAAATTATTTGCTTATGAAGAAAACCTGCACTTACGCAAAAACAATGAAAACTACTAGTAATAACACATTACTTTAGGGTGACCTTATGAGATCACCCTAAATTAGATCACCCAACTTATTAGGTAGGTAGCTGATTTAATATGTAATATAATAAGCGATCAGTAGAAAAAGCCTCAACCAGCTCGACCGACATTTGAAATCGGTTCTTTTCAAGTAAAAAGTTATTCTAAAATCCCCTTTAAGATCATTTGTTTGAGCTGATTTTTGGCACGGATACCCTAACCGTTTACTGATGTGGGTCAGCCAACTTAGAGTTGTATGATAACATTTCCACTATTTTTTATCACAGAAGTGCCAAGAAATGTTGACAAGAACAAACAGAATCTACAATGTTGGCAAGAACAAGTTATTTATAATTGAAGTCATAGGAGCAGCCAAGCCAAGCTTGGTGATTATATCGGTTGTAATAAACGACACGAATATACAAATATGTATGAGTAACAGTAACATACATGCAGTTATACATAAGCTATAACCATAATAATAACATGAACATTCAGATTAGAGCAATATAAAACGTTATTATTATGTTAGCACGTGTAGGAATAACTGGCATGTAGCGGAAAATCGATTACGATAAAACTAATTTAATGTCGAAAATAATAGAATTGGTGGGAATAAATATTTTTGGAATAAATATACGGGAATAAATATTTTAAAATTGAATTGATCTAGTGTTTAGTGATTTTTCAGTGGATGATTCGAGCTACGGCCGAATCCTACAACCAGACAGAAGTCATTCATTTAGCACCACTCAGGAATCGCTTGGAGGTCTATGGACGCAGAGAGGTAACGATGACTCCTAGAAATCTGACTATCACCAAATCGGGGATAAAAAGGTCCACTTATCACATTCATTATCCTTACACCGGCACCGCCTCGAGAGTTACACTCAATAATAGCTAAGAGCAACAAAGATTTTTCCAGTATACACAAACAACTACGAAGCCCGAATAACGAAAATCCCACGAAACACATGCTTTGATTAACCGAATTCCTTCGACGCCGATAGGATTTCTCCACAAATTCCCGGCCATCGGGGATATTTAATAAGGGTCCGAGATAAATAACGACTGCAGACTACTCATTTTACAAGGATCCTGAATCTTCAGAGGACGTCTTTGAAAATAATATCGTTTTAAATGAATTAGCGTCATTTGTCTGGGCGGTCTTCGTTAGATGTTAATAAATTGTTTTGATGTACTAGGTCTTGCCTTTGGTCTTGCACGATAAACAGCTACTAACTATTATTTATATCTTATGCTAGAGTTTGACCACTATCGCGCTCGGTGGTAAAGTATATTGTGGTACCTATGTAGTCGAAGATGATGAACACACTATGCCTAGAATATTGAATATCAAGGCCTGTGTGCTGCCGGAACACCGTAAGGTTATGACGACAGATTTTCTCATTGATGGTGGTAAGCCGCTTTTAGTAGGTACCAAAACTGAAGTTGTTGATCAAGTTTGCACTACTGAGTTGTGGTCTGAAATCACACCGTATTTATTGTACATATTTATTTTTTGTAAACTGCTCATCTGCTGGAAAGGGATCACTGCCGCCTAATATTAAGATACCTACAGCAACTACAGAGGCATTGCTGGACTTTTTCCTACAATTTTATAAGAGTGAGCTACTTCAAAATATTGTCAAGAACATTGTAGAACATGCTTCATACAGTCAACTTTTGACTTACAAACAAACTTCCAAAATTTTCAGGACAATATTTTCTCAAGGATGTTTTCTCAAGTTACATTATTTAGAAGCGGGTCCTGATGGACCCTGGAAGGGACTGCGGCATTTTTTTAATGGATGGCGTTTTGCTCTTTGCAATTTGTTAGAAACTTGAGCTGGGTCGCCTTTAATAAATTATAATTTTTGGGGACTGTCTCAAAAGGAATAGATGGGTTAAACAAATCGCCTCTACCGCAAAAATTTGTATAACAGTGAAATGGAAACAATCCTCTCCTAGATGGACTTCGAAAAATTATTCTTCATCATCATAATTAGCAGGTTGCTCTTCACTATTTGTTCTGTGTTGTTGTTATGCTTATTGTTGTCCAATAACGCGATGCTGATCTTTTTATTTCAATTGATGCCAACCACTTTATAAATTTCACGAAAATTTGTTCAGTCGTTTTTGAGTTTATCGCGAACAGACAGATAGACGCAGTATAAAACAAAGTCGCCCGCCGCATCTGCTTGTTTGCGATAAACTCAAAAAGTACTGAATGGCTTTTCATGCTGTTTTTTTTTTTATACTTTATAGGCTAACGTTTGACCACTATCTCACCTGTTGGTAAGTGATGATACGGTCGAAGGTGGTAAGCACGCTAGGCCTAGAATGGGAACTGGCTCTCAAGGATAGCTGCCGGAACACATTAGATGTTTTGGTGACAGATTTTCTAACTTGAGGGTGGTAGCTGGCCAGGCGGACACTAGATAGTGTCCTACCACCATGCGGGGGTTGTTGGTTTCTTAACGATGTTTTCCTTCACCGGAGGGCCACTGTGAGAAGCGTACATACATTTTTCGATAGAATAATCCATTGGTGCACGGCGGCACTGTTTTCATCAATAGAGTGTGGGAAAGGTTTAGGTGTATAATTTGTCAAGGATTTGTGTACAGTGGTTGAAATATAACGATGATTGTCGAAGACGTTACTCCTTACTCGACGCAACAAACTGATGCAAAAATGCAGGCATAATTTTTTGTTCTCAAATTTTTATATGGTTTTTCCTTTAATATTATATTTATTTTGTTTTTAGTACTTATTTGGTGTTAAATCCCCCATAGTAATACATACTTCGTGAAATTTTTAATTCAGCCCTGTAAATTGCGGACGGACGGACGGACAGCGAAGTCTCAGTAATTGGATTAGATTAACCCTTTGGGTTCGGAACCCCAAAAATACTAGATATATTGTTTTAACTTGCCGAAGAATCTGGCGATCGAACAATTTTCGAGTTTATCTCTATAAGGTACACACAAATTAAGTTTCTCAAATATGAGAAGACGATAATGACAAACAAAGAATTATTCAACTCGCAATCGCTTTATATACTTGCATAACCAATAAAAATAAGAGCGTAGGTAACTAATAAAGTTTATAATAGACTGAAGGCTGAAGTCACACCGGATATTGGATATGAAATTTTCCACGGTGGCTTCAGATTGTTCTGAATTGGTTAGATTCGTGAATGAACGAATGTATTTTTGGCGCGACGTTCGCGGAATGGTGTCGTCTATACATTGTACGAATCGGGTGGGTGTTGGGATAGTTGTGGATGGTTCTGGGTTGGCGACCCCGCATACAAACAAAATGTTATCGATTCGGACCGATATCCTCCATTTAACTACATTGGATAACTTACCACTTGAAGACCGAACCCTTTGTGAGTCTATTAGCATATCTACAGGTTTCAGCAGAAATGGATATAGGGGTCTAGAAGGAGTAGTACCTATTATTTTAAAGCTGTTGTATGTGTCAAGGTAATGAAGTAGTCTAAATGAAGGCAAACATCTGTTTGCCGTAGCTATTCGATTGTTAAATTGTACGGTTGTTGTTAATCAAGAAAAATAAACAATCAAATGCTCAACTTAGTTTTTTTTAAATTAACCTATTTGATTCCTGCTGCGTGCTGGTTTTCGACATTAGTTCGTTTTTTACGTTAACAAAATTCTTGAGTCCATTTAGTCGTGATGATGAAAGCTGAACCATAGTCGTAAGGTTCACCTCAGGCTCACATACGGTTGTAGATGAGATTTGAACTTACGAGAAAATCGTCCAATTTAAACTATCACCAGAAATGGAGGTCAAACCATATAGTTGAAGTTAAACTGCAAACAGCTCTTCAGGACATCTAATAAAACACCGACCTAATTAAGTAAAACTTATCCAAACAACAGTCCAAACTAAATATGTTCCTCAAGGTTCAGCAATCACTATAAAATGCAACCAGAGAGCTTGTATTTTTCGCAACCACTTCTACCGAGTAGCAGATTAACGTTCAGAGAGCTTTGAACTCCATTAACCAAAGTTGCATTTTGTTACAGTTATTATGAGCTTCACGAAGCTTAGTTGTATATAGTTTTAAATTTTCTTGACTTTGAGTATTTATTGTGCCTGGATAGGATATGCCAAGTATTCCACTATATACTAAACAAACATAAAACCAAATGAGATATGTATACTATTTGTTCATGTAGCCAATTCTTATCGCCTAATGCTTTGGCTGCTTTCGATTGCTTTGGAATTGGCTAGCATCAACGCATAGTGTTTAATGTAACCAGGTGTTCATTTGTAGCAAATAGCTCTTTCGCGACAAACTATTTCTTCTGATTATCTATCTATACGTATATAACTTGTAGCTAAAAGACTGTAGATACTTTCAACAAACAAGTAAGGTTCCATAAATACCTGCCACAGGCACTTTAGTCGGCCGCGGGGTCGATCAAATTTTTTTTTCGGAACATACAAATTGTAACCCAGTGCAGCTACCAAAATAGTAGTTTGTTTTTTTACAGTATCAAAACTACAATTTATTTCTATGATGTATAAAAACGCAAAAGCTGAAAATACTGAGTAGGTATTCAAATTTTAAAATTTTCATTTAGGTTAATTATTTGAACGTAACCATTAAGAATGAATTTCATCATCAAATTAGGGGTTATTATGATACAATATTCATGTATTGAATGGAAACTGTTTCAAGCAAATTAATTGTTATACTTTATCTATCTATGTCTATATATATGTTTTTGAAAAATTCATCCCATAGAGTTGAAAGTTGAAATTGTTGGTTAAAGTAGGTACGTATGAAAAAAAAATCTTGTATAATATTAACTTGAAATTGACGTGAATCTTTTATTTTGCTATTATAAAAGCGACATAAAGGTACTTTTTATCGCGGAAAAAGAACCTTCACGATAAACTAAAATGCACGCGAAGCTGAGTGTAGAAAGCTAGCTAAATGTATGTAAACTGTTATCTCGATTCACATTTGAAACTTATTTTAACGTATCTAACAGATCCCTACAAACAAATAGACGAACTATGTCTTCAGCTATTACTGTATTGTGTGGTGTAAGTATACCGTAATTCATGCAGTTGCAGAAAGTTGCATGAACATAGATTTCGCTATTTAGGTCGTATATCAGCATCCACCGTCGTAAAATAAATTCGGGACATAAATCAGAATCGAGGCTATTGTGTCAATGCTTTGCCCCATTTTAGAAGACGCTATGTGAATCTTCTGTACAAAACAGATACATAGAACTAGAACGAACATTTCATATTAATGTCTAAAACAGAATCTATTTTTAACAGACTTCCAAAAAAGGACGTTACTCAATTCGATTATATGTTTGTTCACGGATAACTTCGTCTTTCATGAACCGATTTTGATGATTCTTTTTTCGTTGGAAAAGAGATATCCCAAGGGCAGTAGCATAGTAATTTCATCGAGATCTGATCGGTATCTCTAGAGATATGGAGATAAACACCTCAAACTTGGTACTGAAAGTAATAGCGCGGCATTTGAAGTCGTTTATTTTAGTTTTTTAACGATCTTATTTCGTACGTATAAGTTTCCCCAATATCTCACTTGTAGGTAAGTAGTCGAAGACGGCAGCATGCTAGGCCTAGAATGGAATCTTAGTGACTAATAATAGAGACACCCAAGATGCTTGTCTGTTGGTTTGCGAAGACTGCTGCTTGATATACTCTATGTAAAGTCACAAGTCTCTGGTAAAATGTGTGTCCCCCACACACATTTTACCACTTTAGACGCACCTATCTTTTGAATGATTGACTTTGAGAAAAAATGATTTTAGGAACCTCAATGTAATTTTTAAAGACCCATCCATAAATACCCCACACATTTTTTTTTTGTTCCAGTTCCATGTATGGGATGCCCCCCCCTTAAACTTTTATATTTTTTATTTTTGTATAAAAATCGGAAAGCGGTTTACAGAATACATCTTCCTATCAAGTTTCAATTCTGTAGTCCTAACAGTTTCGGAATAAAATGGCTGTGACATACGGACGGACAGACAGACAGACAGACAGACAGACAGACATGGCGAATCTACAAGGGTTCCGTTTTTTGTCATTCGGCTACGGAACCCAAAAAAGGTGAATATATGGATACTTCTAAGTATTTTAAGAGAAGATAGTCGTTGTTTTTTTTCGAAACTTTACTAGAAATTTCGCAGGGATACCTACTAACTTTCCTTTCTGTTCTTTCTAAAAACTCCGATTTAAAGTAAAGTAACTTTAAATAAAACTGAACCAATTTTCCGTCTCTAAAGCAAATAGACGTGACACCCACAGCAGCGTCGGCCATAAATTAATTCAGTTTACCCCCCCCAACACTTGCACTTCTACGTAAAGGACTTAATTAAAACGTATTGTATCGTAAATCGTACTCCCACAACGAGGGATTCTTTCTAGAAACTTGTAAAAAGACGTCAAAGCTCTATGTAGCTAAATGGAGTGAAGCTCTTTCAGCGGTGTGTTTCAACCAACTTCAAAAAAAAGAGGAGGTTTCTCAATTCGACTGTATATATTTTGTTCCTTCAACAAATCAGAGATCAAATATTTTTAACAACAAGACAATCAGATATTTACTTATAAGTGGATATAATTACTCGCAGGACCACATTATATCAATGTTCCGCCTGACTTGCTGAAACGGCTAAACGGATTTGCCTGATCCGTTTGATTGGACATGAAATAAAGCTAAGAACACTATCAATTAAGTCACCTATCAAAGAAAAAAAACCAAGTGCGGGTCAGACTTTTGTCCCGCACACGGAGGGTTCCGAATTTTCGAACGCCATCTAACGAACTTCTAACACCAACTAAGTAAACTTTAACACAAAGGTAATTAATATAATTAAATATCTGGAAGACCGAGTGTTCGTACGACTAACTTTCCACTGATTCTAGCTATATGAAGCTCTTTAAGTACTAAAATTGAAGATATATTATTCAATACTGTACGTAAACAAATCGACCGAGGCCCACTAATTTAACAAATGAAACCCTTGCGCGTGCAAAATTTTCCTGTGCTGCCATCTAGTTGCGTCCAGGAGAATTAATTTCAAAAGGATATTACACAGGTAAGTTATTTGTAGTTGATTACAGATTGAACACCGAGCTTTGCTCGGTATTTTTTGCCACTTACACAGAAAAATGTGACTCTTCCCGACATCTATTGACGAATAATAATACAATTTTTTTCAATTGAGAGCAACTAACTGCTTTAAATACACAATAACACTACTTCTATTTCTACTACACAAAGCTACTTCTACTCGCCAATAGATGTCGGGAAGAGTCATATTTTAAGTTGATTATCGATAAAGTTGATTATTGAAAACACGAATAAAACAACGTTTCTGAAAATAAATCCTAGTTAGATCGATTTATCGCCCCCGAAATCCCCTGTTTACTAAATTTTATTTTATCGTTGAAGCCGTTTCCGAGATTCAGATTCAGATTTCGAGATTAAGGTAAACACGATAGCCATCTATGAAGATTCATAGATGGCGCGCTATCGTAAAAAACACGTTTTTTGTTTTAAACCCTTTAATTTTTAACTTTGTTCAGTTCTTAGTATTTATTGTTATAGCGGCAACAGAAATACATCATCTGTGACAATGTGAACCGTCTAACTATCACGCTTCATGAGATAGATAGAAACACTTTATTGAACACCTTATTAAAAAGAAACAGAGTATTACTTAACAACAAATTATATTAGTGTAACAACAGGCGGTCTTATCGCTGAAAGCGATCTCTTCCAGACAACCTTTAGATGGAGAAATATGTAAATAGATACGGCGGTGTACAGTGTATAAGTAAATAAGACATAAGCTATTAAAGGATACTAAATTAATACAAAATAAAATAATAATAATTACTTTGATACATATACATAATATATTAAATTATATATATATATATATATATATATATATATATATATATATATATATATATATATATATATATATAACATATTATTAGGAGTGTATATAACAAACGTATGTACTATAACTAACCAAGATAATACGACTTAACGCGTTCCTTGAATGTATATATTGTTTGTGATTGTTTTATCTCTAAAGGAAGCGCATTCCAGAGTCTGACAGCTTGAACAGCAAACGACTTATCATAGAAAGTGCTGCAATGAGTAGGAATAGAAAGCATTAGATTCTCTGATGACCTTAGCGAAAGAGAGTTAGTGGTGTGAAGAAATTCGAAGAGTGCTTTTAGATAGCTAGGCGAAGTGGGATTAAATAAAATATTATAAAGGAGTGACAGAATGTGTGTATTCCGGCGAAGACGAATAGGCAGCCACTTGAGCTTACGACGGAATTCTGAAACATGGTCATATTTGCGAAGGCCAAATATGAACCTAATTGCAAAATTTTGGAGCCGCTCAAGCTTATTTAGCTGCTCCTCTGTGAGGTCTAGATAACATGCATCGGCGTAATCGAGAATAGGGAGAAGAAGAGACTTAGCTAGCGCAACTTTAGTAGCCGTTGGTGAAAAATTTCTTAACCTCCTCAAAGCCCCTGCAGAAGCAAACATCTTGCGGCTAATGGCCGCAAGTTGTGGTCCCCATGACATGATCAAATATAATGCCTAGATTTTTTACAGTTTCGCTTTACGAAATCGTTATCCCTTCAAAGACTACTTGTGGTGTCGTACTCCAGTTAATTTTAGCGATAGTCATTGAGCTTCCAACAATTAACACTTGCGTCTTTCTTGGGTTCACTGTTAATCCGTGCGCTTTACTCCACTCCGATATATTTACTAAATCTTTGTTAATATTGCTAATAGCATGAGGCAGTTGATCGAGTGAAGCTTGAGAGTAGATTTGCAGATCGTCTGCATAGAGGTGGTAGGGTGAAGTGAGGTTAAGAGAAATAGAAGATAATGATAGAGCCTGGTGACAGTCGGACAGACAGACCCTTTGGGTTAGGAACCCTAAAAAACCTAAAGCAAATCGGTTAACTGTTTGGGATCACCGACGCCACATACAGACACACACGTCAAACTTATATCATCCCTCATTTTGTGTCAGGGGTTAAAAATTTCTCGCAGATGTGCAAACCAACAACCGCCGCATAGTGGTAGGGCACTATTTAGTGACCGCCTGGCCAGCTACCACGCTCAAGTTAAAAAATCTAGCGCCAAACATCTAATGTGTTCAGCTAGGCTATTCTGTAAGCTAGTTAACGCATCTCGCAAGCGGTGAGATTTGAATTCCTCATTACGAAATTCAACCGTATTACAATGGTATTACGATTTGAATTTCGTAGTACGAAATTCAAATCTCACCGCGGATTCCGCTTGCGAGATGCGTAAACTAGCTTACAGAATAGCCCTACTGGCATCTATCCTTGAGAGCCAGTTGCCATTCTAGACCTAGCGTACTTAACACCTTCGACCGCATCATCACTTACTAACAGCTGAGATAGTGGTCAAATGCTAGCCTATAAGATATAAATAAAACTGGCCAAGTGCGAGTTAGACTTTTGTCCCGCACACGGAGGGTTCCGAACCGAACACCAACTAAGTAAACGTTAAAACAAAGGTAGAATAGTATAATATAGTAGTAATAGTAGTAATTAATATTATTAAATATCTGGTTGACCGAGCTTTGCTCGGTAATTTTTGCCACTTAAACAGACAAATATGACTCTTCCCGACATCTATTGGCGAGTAGAAGTAGCTTTAGTGTTGTTGTGTTATTTTAAGTTGATTATCAATAAAGTTGATTATTGAAACCGCGAATAAAACAACATTTTCTGAAAATGACTCCTAGCTAGATCGATTTATCGCCCCCGAAATCCCCTGTAAGTATACTAAATTTTATTTAATCGTTGGAGCCGCTTTCGAGATTCATATTAAGGTAAAGACGATAGCGCCTCGATCGCCGACGATCTTTGATGCTAGCTAGATGGCGCTGCGCTATCGTAAAAAACTTTTTTTAAACTTTTCTTTAATTGTTAACTTTGTTCTGTTCTAAGTATTTGTTGTTATAGCGGCAACAGAAATACATCATCTGTGAAAATTTCAACCGTCTAACTATCACGGTTCATGAGATACAGCCTGGTGACTGACGGACAGACAGACAAACAGACAGACAGACAAACAGACAGACGGTCAGCGGAGTCTCCGTTGGTACCCTTTGGGTTCGGAACCCTAAAAAAGCTCTTTCACGATAATTGTCAACATCGATCAATTTTCAATTCAGGGTACTCGAAAAGATTTGTTTACCGTATGTTGGGCATTTTACTTTTTTGCCAATCAGTTAAAGCTAGAGTAAAGCTAAAATAAAGAAATGTATTCATCATCAGCCTATATAATTTGCTATAACTATGTCATCACTTGGCTATGCTTGGCCGCTGCTGTTGTCTCATAGTAGTGAAGTCAAGGTAATAAAATCGATAATAATGTTAATGAATATCTTCTATACGAGCAAGTCTTAGTTGTTAATGAAATCTCAAACCAATAATGTTAACACGTGTCTTAAAACTAGTTTAGAGACAGAGACCTGTCCAGTTTGTTAATGAAATGCAAATCGTTCATAGAAAAACAAAACCTAACCAGATTTTGCTAATTCATAGTTAATAATGTATTTTGTTTTGAATAAAATGATGCCACCTCTTTTTGTTGCTATTTCTTTAGATGGGTTTAACGCTTTTTCAGATTTTGATGTTCTTGAATTAAAACTCAATCCTTATTCACAGGGAGAGCCTACCACACTCACCTCACTGAATGGTAACGGAAATGGTACGAAACTGGTAATCTCTGCCGGAAGTCACTTGCTAACAGCTGATTTAGTAACCATTTCACTACTGTATATTATACATTTTTAACCGACTTCAAAAAAAGAAGTTTCTGAATTCGACCTTATATATATAATATTATGTTTCTTTGAAGTGTTTCACACTTTATATTTTTGTAAATTGTTAATCACAATCCAAAATTTCATCGTACCGACGGGACTTGAACCCGCAACCTCCGGAATAATATGTTCCGGTGCTTTGCCAATTAAGCCACGGTGCGAAGTATCGTTACGACGAAATTAGTTGCATAATTGGGTTAACAAACGCAATCCACTAATTTCGTCATAACGATACTTCGCACCGTGTCTTAATTGGCAAAGCACCGGAACACGTATATATATACATATATTTTATGTTTGTTCGCGGATAACTTCGTCGTTTATGAACCGATTTTGTTAATTATGTTAGAATAGAATAGAATTTTTTGTTAGAAAGAAGATATCCCTAGAATGGTACCATAGTAATTTCATTGAGATCTGATAAGTATCACCCGAGATATGGAGATAAAAACCTCAAAATTGGTACTGAAAATTAAAAGCGCGGCATTTGAAGTCGGTTCTTTTAGTTTTTTAAACGATCTTATCTATGTAGTAGAGATCTCTATGGCTTAGGTACTAATATAACAATTACTCAATTCGGTGATACAATCGGCGGTCCTATCGCCTAAAGAAATCCTACCAGACAACCCTATGGGGTGTTTGGCGACGGCTTAAAATTATTTTCTAGAAACTGCAACTAATCATTTTAAAGAAACTTGACTTAAGGTACGGACACACCGCACCTGTGGTCCTGCGATCTGCGGGCGCAATCTCAGTACTTTTCAAATGTATTTAATTATATGCATGGGGGATTACTTTGGAATAACTGTAATACACGTGTTTCAATGATTAATTGTAAGCCTATTCTAGGCCTCTGTGTTTAATAAATATCGTCGACCACTTCATCGCTTACCGTCAGGCTAGATAGTGTTCAAACGCTAGCCTATCAGATATAACATATCTTTTTTTATAAATTATCATCAACATTTAGAGAAACATCAAAATATCTGAGGTTGTAATTCTAGTGGAAAATATTATCATTTTGAATACTCCGTCTAATATATCATGTCCAAAATCCACATGCAGACAAAGACAAAATTTAGAAACAAAAACATGCGTAAGAAAAATGTTTATTTGTGCACACACAGAACACGTATGTTGCATAAGTCCTACAAGGGTTTAGTGATGGCTTTGGTCATATTTGTAAGAAGGATCTGGTTTATACACCCAAGCACTTCTAATTATTTTTGTTGAAGAAAGTTTAATCGATTTTCCGAGCTATGTTTGATGTCACTACAGGGTTTAGGCCTCTCTTAAATGATAGATACCATTCTAGGCCTAGCGTACTTACCATCCTCGATCACATCGCTGTTCATCTCACTTACCAATGGGTGAGGTGAGATATTAAATAAGAAACATTTTTATGCCCTATAACCTCTCTCACTCTACTCTCTCTCTCCTCTCTCTCTCTCTCTCTCTTTCTCGCTTTCTCTATCTCTCTTTCGAGTAATGCAATATGTTGCACCATTAGATCTTTTCTTAAAGGTTAAGGTTGCACCTATATGTTGCACGAAGCGAGATTAGCAGGTCGTAGGGCCCGCGGAACCGGACGCCTGCACGGCTCGTAACGGTTGCATTTTCGCGCGCTTTTTGTGGGATTTCACTACTTTGTTGTGCATTTCGTTACCTGTGCAAAGTTATTATTATTATGTCGGACTCAGAGGATGATCCAGACTACCAGCTGTCTACGGATGAAGAATCGGAGAGCATGAGCAGATATTCTGATGCAAGTTCATCTGAAGAAAACGTAGAATTACCTACAATCAGACGGCAACATCAACATTCGTTAGAACTGTCAGATTTCGCAAGACCTCAGAGTATGCCAAATTCTAGCTGGAATATACCCTCATCACAACGGCTCAAGAAAAAAACCGTTTCCGTTTACTGTGAATCCAGGTATGAAAATATTGATTCAGATTGTGAAACCGAATTAGATTTTTTCTTTTTCTTTTTGGACTAGCAGCCCGCCCCGGCTTCGCACGGGTAGAACATATAAGCCTATAAAATTTGCATCAGTTTGTTGCATCGAATATAAAATATGAACATATTTAACAACCATAGTCATATTTCATCCAATTTACACAAAACCTTAACGAATTATGCACCTAAACCTTCCTCATAAACACTCTGGCTATTGGTGAAAACCGCATGATAATCCGTTCAGTAGCTATTGAGATTATTGCGAACAGACAGACAGACGCAGTGATGAACTTTGTTTTATAATACTTACGTATTGATATTCGACGGCCCTTTGGCGTAAAGGATAGTTATTTCTATATTCTGACCCGACAGTCGTTGGTTCTAATCCTAGCTATATACCTACCAATGAAAGTTTTATGTGCATTCATGAATCATGAGTTTTCGTACAGTGGTAGTGGAATCATTAAATCTACCAAAAAGTAGCCTACCACCAAGGAGTACATCTGCCGCCGTAACCTTACGGCGTTCCCCGACGCAAAATGTAGGGGTAATATACGTTTTACGTGTGTATCTGTGTGTCTGTCTGTAGCATTTTAGCACCTAACCGGATGAACCGATTTTGTTTTTATTATTGATAGTTTTTTTTGTTTGATAGATGTCTTCATCGAGAGTTTTCTTAGCTTTGATTCATGAAAATTCGTTCAATCGTTATAAAATTATGAGCTTTTTTCTAGTTAATTGCGCTATGAAATCAAGTTTCATAGGTCTGATCAATTCGAAAATCTTCTTCTTCAACGATATTGTAAGAACATGGAAGCCTCCTGGACTCTACAGAATACTCAAATCCTCACCAACTTACAGCTCAGATTTTAAATGTCGTGTTTAGAGTCATTGGAAAAAGCTATTCTACATAGATCAGTCGGGGTGGTTTAAAATATTATATTATATTATTATATATATAGATGAATATTATTTTATACAATAGATCATATTATTATACTTTATTGACTTCAAATTGATTGTGATCGGTGGGGATCTACAGCATAGCTAAGCTTATAATAATATTTTCGCAGTAACTATGACCTAATCTGTGGTTTCACTGCAAATATTTTATTAATTTTGCGATGCGTGTTTGTGAAATTCGTGATATCTTCTAGAGTTTTCATTTGAATTATATACTGTAAAGGACAATTTTAATCTATAATATGTGGCCAAGCTTATTAACGTAATTATTTGGATAAGGATTAATACTATATACTTGAAAATAGCCTTGGAAGATATGTAATATTTTTTAACAAAAATTTTAAGATTAAAATGGTTACCGTGATCAACCTTAAGAGATAGACATATGCTGTCGCGGACTTTTTAGTAGGTCTTATTAAGTTGTACAACTCTTGCATAGAAAATATTTTTCTATCTATTTTCGATTAAGCAGCGTTCGTCAGAAACATGTTTTTTCGACCGTTTATTTGTCGACTTAGGTTGCAAATTAGGTCTCCACGAATGTACCTTTGATTTAAACGGGATAATATATAGCCTATTTTCATTCCGAAAGTCCATTCTATGTATTAGTGAAAGAATTTTTTAAATCGGTTCAGTAGTTTTTGAGCTTACTCATTACAAACATACAAAAATACAAAAATACAAATGTTCTCTCTTTATAATATTAGTATAGATTAGTATAGATGACGAGATTATTGATTTGATGGTACTTATGACTAACTCGTACACATCAAAAACACAAATACTCAAACGTACACGTTAGGTGCACGCCTTTTTCGGTTTAGGGTTTGTTAGGGTAGGCAGAGACTGCTTCTTCCCACATGCTACGATCCTGACATACCACTTTCTTCTTCTTCTTCATAAAATAAAACATATCAATGATCATTTACACAGAGCAAAGGCAAAACCTAATGCCATGCATTAAAAAAAAATGCATTCAGTCATCATAGATGTATATCTGTGGATGAATGTATATAAACGACGCTGCCATCCAATCTTAGACATTCTAAAAGAAAAGCATACTGATCACATAGTTTTCCATACAGCACAACCGTTCCCATTTGTTACGTAACTATATTGAAAACCTTTACATATCCCACCACATACTCAAAGGGCTGCTCAGATCTCCAGGGTTTACTAAAGTAAAGAAGGCCATAAATATTAAATAACCTAAATATTTCTAGATCTCATAAGCACGCACTTATAAATTATGTTTTTCACAGTAGCTGCCCGTCACTTAGGAAAAGCGTCTCGTATTTTATATTCAAAGGATACCCAACAATGCCATGGCTTAAATGGATTTTATTTCATGTATTCTAACGCACGAATCCCTCTATGAACAGAATAGGGGGTTTCATATAAATTGTGATCGCACACATGGAACTTTTATTCGTGTGCAAGCTCTGTTCAACGTAAGGCAGGAATAGAAAATAGAAATGTGCCGATTCAGTGCATCGCGGATGGAACACATATGACACACTCTTTCGCGCTGCGGTTGTCCACGCGCCTATTGGTTCAGTCATAGTCGTTCAGTGCTGGACGGACGGTCGTGCGCCGAAACACCAAATTCAAGTTGTGTTTCACTATTTCAATATTTCACTTTTTTTTTATTTTTTTTGTATAAAAATTGTCTGAAGTACTGAAACACACAGTTACATGTATGGTTGGTTTTAACCTACTTTCATTATTTTTTTAACCGACTTCACAAAAAAAGGAGGAGGTTCTCAATTCGTCTGTATGTTTTTAGGGTTCCGTACCCAAACGGTAAAACGAGCCCTATTACTAAGACTCTGCTGTCCGTCTGTCTGTCTGTCTGTCTGTCTGTCCGTCTGTCACCAGGCTGTATCTCATGAACCGTGATAGTGAGAGAGTTGAACCTTTCACAGATGATGTATTTCTGTTGCCGCTATAACAACAAATACTAAAAGCAGAATAAAATTAAAAAATATAGAGGGTCCCCATACAAGAAATGTGTTTTTTTCGGCATTTCACGCCATCTATGAACGCTTAGTTAGGTAAACGTCCCATAGATGGCGTTATATTGAAATGTCGATTCCTAACACCTTTGTTAGACGTTAGATGGCATTTTAAGAAATAAGATGTTTATTAATTATTATTTTTGCTGGCGAAAAAGATAGTGGTATATTTTGCTCGATCTTATAAAATACTGTAGTGTGGTACGGAACCCTACTAGTGCGAGTCCGACTTGCACTTGGCCTGTTTATCATTTAATATTCTGTCGTAAACGATTGGATGACAGCTGAATGGTTCATTACTTTTGTTTTTTTTTTCTAATTCAAAGCGTTAAAATTCTTCTTTTGCTATGTTTACTTGATAATTGGTTATGATTTATGACTTTGACGTGTATATGTGCGTATATTAATACTGCCTACATACTGAATAAATGCTTGCTTCTTCTTGACGAATTCATCCGCGACGCAAGCGGTAATCCGCACGCGGATGGCCCGTGTCGCAACTGCATCGCGCATAGGTTATGATCCTTTAGTGTTTAATGAGTGACCAAACACTGAACTACATTCGTGGCTAATGTCTTGGTCCATAATTGTTCTATCTCGGCCCGCTGAATTTCGGACTTTTCGGAGTGTTCAAAATGAGGTACCACATAAGCTTCGGACTTTCGGAGGGCAGGTTGCTTGCCATAAATTGTCTTCTCTCAATGCCGTTTTTAAATGAGATAATGTTCGAGTGCTTGGCAGTCTTCTGTTAAAAATCAAGACTTCTTGAGGCTCATATGTATTATTGCATTGCAAATAACAATTGAAAGAGAGGATTGCTTACGCCCACGCTTTTAAGCCGAATCATAGATAAAAAATTGTTAGCAAGTAAGACTACCACAATTCCTTAAAATTGCAATCACAAATTCTACTTCGAAATCATACGGGCATACTGAAGGTTTAGAATTGGCTCACATCGAAGCAATAATATAATACAAAGAAACATGCCACGACTATAAAATTAGCCATTTGCACACACAGCATTGTGACGGTAATATGAATACGGTAATTCTGAAAATTAAATCTTTGTTATAAAATCTTATTATGTTTCATTCCCAGTTTGCAATTTGCTCTGGAAATAAGTGGAGTCCATTTTTAGACTCAAACAAAACGGTATTGTGTATATTACCGTCATTTATTACGCCAAATTTCTGAAACTTTTATCGCGAACAAAGCGTGAACATTGAAGCTACAATCGACCAAAATGCTTAGTGATGTGAAATTTTAGAAAGTACTAGTTATATTAAGTAAGTATATTAAGTACAGTTATGGGGATATAACTAGTAAAGTTAGGGTACTTAATCCGAGGTCTGTGAGTAATGTAACACTTTATATTCATCATCATTGTCGTCATTAACATTAATTCTTCCGGTGTCCTCATTCTGAAGAATGGTAAATAAGACTTCGTTTTGTAACTTATGAATATAAATCAGCGATAAGCGATGAACCTACGATCCATTTAGCTGAAATACTACAATTTTTGGTTCATCAAAAAGTTATAAGTAAAATAAATGGTTGGAAGGAGATGCAAAGCGGAAGTAGGATTACTAAAGCTTTATTGCGAAAGTGCCCATTTTAAATGAAAAACGGAACGTAAATCCGGGGAGATATTATGAAACAAAAACAGATTTGCCTGGCTTTCCTTGTCAACAATAATGAAAACTAAATGGTCACCTGTGGTCGTACAGAAAGATCTTTTTGCAAAGTAATTTATATTTAAAACATATTGTCTATTAATTTGATTTTAATACTATTAAAGTTGCTAGTTAATTCAAATCATGCGTGATTCGAGACCCCCCCGCTTGCTTCAAGGACAAGTGACACTGAACAAAGACTTGTCGCGAAATCGAGTAATTCCGGAGTGACGAAAGCCGAACGAAGTCACTGCGGATATATCCGGATAACAAGCTGGGCTTCTCGTATTATGGGATTCCACTAAAGTACTTGTACTAATATTTATTTTGTGACTAAACTCAGAAGTCCTTATCTTATTCCCGACTCCCATCTCTCGGCGCGGCGAGCATTTAACATCTTTTCTTTTAATTCAGACCACATCGCCACCTTTTTTTTATTGATAACTTTTTCTGGCAGGTTTAAGATCTATTTTTAACCGACTTCACAAAAGAGGAGGAGGTTCTCAATTCGTCTGTATGTTTTTTTTGTGTGTATGTTACGCGATTTCTCCTTCAATTGTGAACGGATTCAAATGATACTTTTTTAATAGGTAGGATACGTTTCCGAGGTGGTCCCATTTTAATTTTATCGAGATCTGATTAGTATCTCCAGAGATATGGAGATAAATACCTCAAATATAGGAGAATGTACTGGTTTTAGTAGAAGAGTCCCAAGAAGATTATACACAATGGAGGTTGCTATTGCATATACTTTTGAAGACTAAAAAATATGACATTGAATAATGTTTTTACATCTTTCTTTACGTTGATTTTGGTTTTTTAAAGATATTCTTACTGTAACTGTGAGCGAGATAGAAATAAAGGTGGGGATGATTAATTTTTTCACATTTTTTTTTTATTATTTATAGGCGTATATAGCGTTTGACCACTATCTCACATGTTGCTAAGTAATGATACGGTCGAAGATGGTAAGTAAGCACGCTAGGCCTAGAATGGGAACTGGCTCTTAAGGATAGCTGCCGGAACACATTAGATGTTTGGCGACAGATTTTCAAACTTGAGGGTGGTAGCTGGCCAGGCGGACACTAGATATGTCCTACTACCATTCGGGGGTTCTTGGTTTCTTAACGATGTTTTCCTTCACCGGAGGGCCACTGTAAGAAGCGCACATATATTTTTCGATAGAAAAATTCATTGGTGCACGGCGGTTTGAACTCGGTACCACGGCATCAAAGCCGACCGTTCTCCCAATTACGCCACCGGGCCCTCAATAAATAATTATATATTAATAATTTTAATAAATAATTATATATAAATATAAACAATTTGTCTTCACAGGAATGTTCTACCGGGCAAAGACTCGTTAGGGTGCAAACTTTTTTAAACATACTTAATATTTATTGACATGACATGACGTATGGCGAAGATGGCGTTCATATCAGTCCCGCGACACTGCATACATAATTAAATAACTCAGAATTATGAAAGTACTTTGTACCAATCAAAACTGCAAAAAAATTATATATAAGCATAATACCACAGATTATATAATAGTTACTGCGTAAATAATACTTTCCGTTGTTAGGTTGGCTACACAGTGCTTTCATAATCAACAATATAGAGAAGTGCCTCTTATAACGTAGTAGAGTGATTCGGTACTCTGTTGGCCATATGGCGGCAATTAATGTTAATAATCGCAAATAATACTTTTTAATATTCATTTTGGAATACAACTAGTCCGTGTTATAAAAATATTTGGAATTATTGTAATTAAATAGACAATTAATTATCGTGTGTATCAGATGCTTTAATTGCACAGGGCCATTTTGGACATTGTCCTTTGATACCTTGATGACATCATTATTACTAGTGACTATTTTCACTAGCGGGGCATTTAAAGTCATTTTTTAGGGTTCCGAACCCAAATGAACACTTTCTGAGACTTTGTTGTCCGTTCGTCCGTCCGTCCGTCCGTCCGTGTGTCTATATGTGCGCACTTAACCGTTATAGGTACATACTTGAAATTTTCCCAAAGTATATATCCGTCAGTGTATAACGGCCCAGACACGAAATTTAATAGATGCATGTAATTTAATACCTTATGATAATACCTACATGTACCTACTTACTACTACTACTACATACATAGTATCTATCTACTATCCAATAGACTTGGCTGGCACCGACTTCAAATAGATAAGTGGGTAGCGCTTATAATAATTATATTAAGTAATTTATTTTTCGCTTTTGAGTGCCTGTTTGTGGTTATGAAGTCGGTTTAATTATTTTTTTTTAAATAACTTATATTTTAACAAGTGTTCGATACAAAAATCGAGAGAGTCTCATAGATTGCTGGCTAAAATGTCCGTTCAATGTAAAAAAAAATCTTTTTTTTACTTGTCTCCAGATTGTTATACATTCTTTATATTGTATTAAATTCAGAAAAGACTGAGGACTCGGCAATAGTCTAGATTGTCCAAAGTTTATGAAAAAACGCGTGGCGAAAAGCGCTTTGCTCGAACATACATATTTGAAGAAGAACCATATAACTGGCAGAAAACGTGAACGATCTGATTACCTAATCTGATAATGATCTTTTTTTTTCTATCTACCGTCGATTTGGTACTTTTCTATGAAGAAAATTCGGATAGAATGCGATCGGGCTAAATAGTCGCATCTCACCACAGACACCCAATTACGAGTGAACGTCCCGGATTCAAATCACGTTTTAAGGTTAATATAGAATAGAATATCACTCATTAATTACTACTATATCCTGCCGCGTCTGTCTGTCTGTCTGTCTATGTATCGATCTGCGTTTTCATGCCAAAATTGATTGACTCATGCGAAAGATATACGAGAATTGTAGATTCGCATATAATTAAGGGAAGATCGAAAAGAAAATCTCGGAATTCTTTTTCGTTTTAATTCCGGATAGCTAGCATTTGGCCGCTAACACACCGGATGCAGCGTAGGACAACCTACCACTCTAGATAAAATACATTTTTTTAGCGTTCACGCTTAACGCAACTTCAGTTTGAAGTTGCGTATGGAAACGATATTGATAATAACATTTGTTGTGGAAAAAGAAATGTTAAACCTACATGTTAAAGTTGCGTTTGGCGTAAACAGAACCTTCAATATTTACAAGAGGTCTCCTCCTGTAGGGAAGTTCGACCAAAGGTTGTAAAAGTATTAACTAAGAATTTGATAGATACCTACGCTGCTTTAACCTTATATATAAAGCGACAAACCGAAGGATGTGATATGCTTTTACAATTATTATTGTTATATACCGACTGTAATTCACGTACCTTTAGTCGAATTTTCTCGACCTAGATTTCGAGCGAGTCAGTCGCTCTTCCTCGGGAGTGAGGTCACGCGGTGAGATCGCGATGTTCACACAGCCGGTATATAACAATAATAATGTTACAAATTCACGATAATTTTAAAATCAAAATGCAAGTTCTTTACCATTTCATGGCAAGTAACGAAGCGGCTCAATCACGGACAGAATCACGCTTCTTTATATGACCTCTATCTCACCTATTGGTAAGTGATGAATGCGGTTAAAGCATGGCACGCTAGGCCTAGAATAGGAACTGCCTCTCAAGGACAGCTGCCGGAACACATTACTTGTTTGGCGACAGATTTTCCAACTTAAAGGTGATGGATTTTCAAACTTAACTGGCCAGGCGGACACTAGATATTGTCCTACCACTCTGCGGGGTTTGGGGTTTTTAAAGATGTTTTCCCTTCACTGGAGAGCCACTGTGAAATGCGCATATAACATTTCGATAGAAAAATCCATTGGTGCAAAGAAGGGACTTGAACCCGCTTCCTCTGGCGTTAAAGTAGACCATTCTTCCACTCCAAAAAAAGCCTTTATCTGGAAATGAAAAATGGGCGACGGCAATGTAGTACTACGAATGGAGCGAAGCCGGGGCAGATTGGCAGTTATAGAGTATGTTTTGTTTGGATGCGTCGATGTAGACGTCATCAAATGGAAGCTGGAATACTACCGTAACAAACAACCAGGTGCCATGTGGCCGAAGCGTGGCTGTCATTCATGGAAAATACACGGAGATTGAAGAATAATGATAAAATTATAGACAATATGTTATACTAAAATTTAAGAGTTTAGGAAATGTAGATAGGTAGATGAACACTTTATTGCATACCAAACATAATAAAAATCTTATAACAATGACGAGTTTATAATCAAAGAAAACAATCTTTGAGTGGTAGGACTTCTGCTAGATCTCTACCAAACAACCTTTGGATGGACAGGAGCTAGTTACATAAATGCGGTCGGTGGGACACACTATCTCTAATAAAATCTAATACGGATTAAGTAAAAAAATATTTCTAATTTAACATATTATAACACTTATAATTTGTGATATTGAATGATATGATGTGATATGAACTATATTTTAAATTTTCTGGTGTTCGAGCTCGAGCTTCTCTGATGCTAGTAGGGTGTTCATTCCACACATTAAATGCCTTCAGGGTAAAAGATTTGTTGTAGTGTTGAGAAGAGTGGGAATGTTCAGGTTACTTCAACTGAAAGGTATACTGTGATCGTAATAGACAGGGCTTAGATTTAGCATAATGTATACGTTTACGCTACGTAAATCTATAATTTCATTCATCTACATTCTACAATCTCAAATACGACAATCGTTAATATACGACGTAGTACTGAGGTGACAAACAAAAAAAAATGCAGTCGAATTAAGAACGTTGAGAAATTCTTTTTAACCGACTTCACAAAAAATCCTCTTATTAGTTAAAAAGGATTTGCAAATGACGGACAGTTACACACACAGCTAGTCAAGACAGCTAGTAAAGACCCTATCTCTAATAGCTACAGTCTTCCCAATACTGTCTCATCTTGTGATGCATGACCCTGTGTAAAATAATACTCGTCTGTTTCGTTATAAAAATACTCTTAAATACACATAAACCATATCTAACTCACCTAGACTCAAATACACATAAGCTCAAAGAAACAACATACCTAAATATGTTCATAAACATACACCCAGACAAAATAACACAGGTGTTTGGATCCCACGAAATAAGGTCTAATCCATTTAATATCAGGTCGAGAGATAGGATTCCTAGTTCAACAGGGCAGTGATAATCTATATTTGTCAAGACTTATTATACCTAGGTTGTGTATGTTCTAGGTCAGATCAAAGGACTTTAAAAGGACATAGAGCTTTATTATATAAATTAGGATCATGAAAGAGCTCTTTTTAGGTTATTCCTATAACTTAACTATGAAAAGTGACTTTTAAACCGACTTTACAAAAAGGGGATGTTCTCAATTTGACGGTTTTTTTCGATGATATGTTTGTTACCTGACGGTATCTTTGTTATCTCAGAACTCCGTCAAATCTTAACTAATTCGAAAATATCTTTTTTTGTTTGAGAGAGTATGCCTCCCATTTGGTGAAAATTATAAACGAGACAGTCAGTTTGATTGTTCCTCTTCTTATCCAGTCATTAACCACCTTTTTACATGTCGTCGATCCACCTCAAACGTCTTACGCTACGCGCCTGCTAATTAATTATCTTTGCTAATTCGCAGTTTCTATGGTCGAAACACTAAGACCCAATCTATAATTTATATTTGAAACACTAAAACTAATGTTGTCGTCTTAAATCTAACTGATTCTACCACTTCAATTTCATTTTGAACGTCCCAGGTATCACGAAAGCCTCGCAATGGAACAACCTTGAAGGAAAATGGACGGGTGCTGAAAAGGCTTAAAATAAACTGTTGTGAATCGAGTTCTAAAAATAGGCCTCTCGGCACATTCCCTCCATGTTCCCGTGGGACATTAAAATGTCCCAGTACACACATATCTGAAATATCTGTTAAATCTACTGAGACTGTACGATGGTAATGTATACCAATGAACGTTAAATTGATTTAGGTAATGCAATTAATTAGTATATTTTTACAGCATATCAAAACGCAAATATACAGGTATCTTCTTAGGCAAGCGTATATCAGATGAGATAGTGGTCAAAAGCTTGCATTAAGTATAAAAAAGTTGGGGAGCGAAAAGTTTGAACAAAATGTTTTCAATCAAATGAGTAGGATAGTTCTATAAGAATCTAGTAGCAGGAATGCAGAAAACACTAAATGACGATTTCATTTTTTGACTTGTTTTCTGATAAATAATCGCTGAATTTTATGATTACACAAAAAACCTTTAATTATTATCAAAATTTATTTACCGACCAAATTAGAATGTGGTGTAGGAAAAAAGTAATCTAAATAAATAATTAAATGCAATATACGTATTTATTTACCTACTAAAGAAAGTTAAACACTGCTAACTAATATTTTCTGTGTTCTCCCGAAATTGTTCAAAATGTAAAACCGCGTAAATGAAGTGCCCTACACTGAATTACGCAGACTATAATTTTCCTCAACACGATTAGGAGGGGTTGTCTGCTAAATGAAATTCCCATGAAGCTGGAGCTACTGACTCGATTTACATGTTGTTCTAGAGTTCTTTTACTCGCTAAAAGGTGATATTTTAAAAAGAAAAGTATCATTAGGCAATTCGCAAGAATGTTTCTAAGCACTGCTAACTGGTTCTCTTGTTATTTTATGTGAAGCTAAATTTTGGAAAGTAATAAAACTAGTTATTACTGTGAGAACAGTAGACTTCGCTTGCCCTTTTAAAAATTGAAATTCTATAACGCTACAACAAACTCCCCTTTCTCCCTCTACTCCGCCTTTTTGGATTTTTTTCATATGTAGAATGAAGTCCTTAAGTCAAATCCTCCTCCTCCTCAAAATTTGACTGAAATTCGTTAAAAATTAACACTACATTCAACGTCTCCCCTTTGCCCCCTATTTTCCTACCAATAAAAAAGCGATCGACAAAAATTCTAAAATAAATCAAGAATCTCGTGTGCCAATTTTCGTCTAAATCGGTTGAAAAATGCGACCTATAGGCGAGAACAGACAGACAGATAATCATCCGGATATAAAGCATTTTTGGCCTAGTAAAAAATGAGACACTTCGCTTGGTCAATATTGCTATTCTTGTATCGCTTCTGAAGTTATAAATGAGGCGCAGGACCCGAAAATTTACAAAAATACTCAATACTTTATTAGAGCAATATATTATTAAAAATAAAATTAGATAAAAAATATTTCCTAATATATTTTTTTTCAATATGAGTGGCTTAATAAGCTCTGTTTTCAGAGTTTGTTGACCACCTGGAGGTCTAAATATAATAGGTCTATGATACTTGTACTTTTATTTATTCTGTATCCATGGTCTGAATTAGCACTTTCGTCTCTAACCAATAGATACTCGAAACGTCACCCTCTAAGTATACTTTAAACCAACGACATTAATAAAACCTTTAGGTTTTATTAATGTCGTCGCTTTAAACAGACTTGAGTTCGTATCAATGCACCTAATCGACTAAGCCGAAACCAAAAGAAAAAGTTAGTTATTAAATAGCAAAATCGTGAAAACAGCGCTAACTGGCAGCTTAAAATAACACGAAACGAAACGGTTTTCAGCGTCAATATTTATAAAGCGCTGCATTTTTCAAGGCAGCTGAAGCGAAGCTTTAGCTAGGAGGTCATATAATTCCTGAGATTATCCAGCGTACTTCGGAGCTTCGACCCTGGGTGACGCTTTACTTTAAAGGAAGGAATATGAGGAACATAAAACTCTTTCTGGAGAGGTTAGATTAGAGTTAGGTCAAACGGTAGCATTCAGTACGGCGTCAGAAAGTCGATAATTTTAAATATTGCCTGCACAGGCTTTGCAACTTGGGAGGAGCATTATATCGATGTTCCGCCCTAATTTATACAATGAAAATTACTAATGATAACAATACATACTGACCAAATTCGACTGTCCTACCATTTGCCTTTACAGAGTTCCAGTCCCTACAGACCGGCTCCATCATCAGACCAGCTCGATGGTATGCTATTATTGCATTGTCACCAAAGACACGCAAGTATACCAAATTTGTCCAATCGTACGTCAGGAAAAAGTTTTTATTTAACTTCCAAGATTTGACCCAATAGGTACACAGTAAAACGGCAAGCTAAATAAAAGCTTTGTTAACAATACTTAAATTCAAAATTTAAAACCATCCTTGACTGATTTTGTTCATTGATACCATTACACAGAAACCATACAAATGAGCCTTAATACGACATCTCAGACGAGGAGTTGAGAGTATTCTGCAGATTCAAGATGTCTTGTCTCAGCATTAGATCAAGTTTACCATATTCTTGCACATAATACATTTGATTTTACTAATATAATTAAGATAGTTTAAAAACTATAACAACCGACTTCCATGCCTCGCGAGTCAATTTCAGTAGCAAGTTTAAGACGTTTATCGTCATATCTCTGGAGATACTTATCAGATCTCGATTAAATTACAATGGGACCACCTTGGAAACGTACCCTACCGTTTAAAAAAATAATCATTCAAATCGGTTCATATTGACGGTGTAATCGCGTAACATACACACAAAAAAAAAACATACAGACGAATTGAAAACCTCGTTCTTTTTGGGAAGTCAGTTGATAAACTACGCTAAACAGACGGCAGCAGAGTGGCAGCCTGTGGCAGGTAGGTCCGTCGGTCGCCGGTCAAAGGGGTACAAAAGTTGCTATCGATAATATTTAAAAGGCTGAACAGATTTTCATGACAGAAAGCTAAGAACACTCTCGATGAAGACAGCTACCAAACAAAAAAAACTAAATCAAATCGGTTCATCCGTTTGGGCGCTACGATGCCACAGACAGACACACACAGATACACACGTCAAACTTATAACACCTCTTCTTTTTGCGTCGGGGGTTAAAAATCTAAATGTTCTTGTTTAGTTAAGGTGATAAAATCTAATTCAAAACTTACAGGTATTGGAAAATCTGTCTTCGTTTAAGTTTAAGGCAGGCTTTAATCCATTTTGTCCGAAAACTGAAATATACTTAAATTATAAATTCATCAAAGTTTAAAGCACATTTAAGCCAAAATTGTATACATAAAATAATTAGATAGAAGGAATTTAAAAGAAGACCATTTAGATTATTAAAGTAATAAAATATTTTCAGTTAAACTCCAACATGGCGATCAAATTTTCATATCGGCAACGTTGAAATCGTTTCGAATACTTCCCATTCAATTTCCGATCCGAGTTCCAATGAAATCCAATTCAATTAACTGATGATGGGTTCCCGATGACAAGGACAAGTAAACGAGATCACTTTTAGAAACCCCAATCCATTAGGAAGAATTTACTTCGAATCTGTTTTCAACTTGTCATAGCATTTCGAACAAACTTCCCGTCTAAAATAACTTATTCATTCATCGGATGAAAGAATTAATTAAGGGAAAATCCCGATGACGTTTCTAGACAGACCAGTAGAGATAGTTATTTATGATACTTGTGCGGTAAGTTGCTTTTTACAAACGAGTAGACGAATGTAAGCCCGAGACGAAGTCGAGGGTTTACCATTGAGTTGAAAAGACTGAAGAGTTTGTGAAAATCAATATCCGCACGTGTGTCATACAACATTTTTCAGCAAATTTGCGAGAAATCACTACAATTGGTAATAAAACAAACATAAATGAAATAATCAAAAAATCGAAACAATCTTTGACGTTTCTAATATGTGCGAATGGTGCCACGTGTATTAAAAAATTAGAACTACATCTTTCGCCTCATTTACCCTTTAGTATGAAAGTGAGACAAACGTAGGTATTAAGCAAAGGCGCTTTCAAGGAGGTTCTTACATTCAGCTTATTTATTCTCGCAATATCTCTTTTGTGGAATTCTTATGTAGATTTTACGGAAATTAAAAAAACCGTAAAGGATACGCACGGCAAAGAGTAACTAAAAATAATAATAACTAAAAATAATATGTCTTTGCTGTAAGTTGGTAAGATGCTGGGTATCCTGCAGATTCCAAGCGATGCTCCAGCATCAGGGCAAGAATAACGCACGGTGCGGTAAGTACTTACCACACGCTCCGTTGTATATGTGGTTATATGGTGCGTAATTTGCTTTTGATGCCAAGTGCTTTTTTGTCAGAAATAATTTTAAAAAATAGTCTAGTATCTAATATCTAATGAAGTCCCAGTTAGTACTTTTTGCTAGAAAGTATTTCTTTATAATGTTTAGAACAATTCCAGTTTTATTTTGATTGGAGTTTCTATTATATAACAAAGTTCTCCGCCACGTCTAATGTGTGTCTGTTCATGATAAACTCGTAAACTACTGAACAGATTTTCTTGCGGTTTTGACTAATAGACAGAGTGATTCATAAGGAAAGTTTAGGTGAATAATTCGTAAAGGTTTTGTGTACTCTTAAATTGGTTGAAATATGACGATCATCGTTAAAAATGCTAATTCTTATTGCTTTTTGCTTTTGCTTTTTTTTTTGACGTTTGTTGATATCGTGCGAAGCGAACGCCAAAATAGTGAACGTTCCAAAGTCCCGTAGGACGTACTGCAAAAAATGCAAGTGCCACAAAGTACACAAGGTGTCACAGAACAAAAAGTCTAAGGAAAGGCACGCTGCTCAGGGCAGAAGACGTTACGACCGTAAACAGCAAGGTTACGGTGGACAGTCAAAGCCCATCTTCAAGAAGAAGGCTAAGACTACCAAGAAAATTGTACTACGTCTGGAGTGTGCCGACTGCAAGGTGAGGTCCCAAGTTGCACTCAAGCGCTGCAAACACTTCGAGCTCGGAGGAGACAAGAAAAGGAAAGGACAGATGATCCAGTTCTAGGCCTTCTAATAAATACTCGACGCAACCAACTGATGCAAAAAATGTAGCCATATATGCTCTACCCGTACGAAGCCAAAGCGGGTCTATATTATAAACAGTCATAAATGCATTAGTTCATTTAGTTCTACTGGAAATACGCGTATAACCTCAGGCTTTAACGCGACGGCGATAAATTAGATATTAACGATATCCGAATGAACCAGGAGTAAATCGCCTGTGTATTTTACGAGAATGTTTTTTACGTCATCGATACAGAGGCATCGTAAAATGAATAATTTTTACAACAGCGTTGTAAATATAATTCTCTAAGGTCGGGGGCCACCGAAGAATTTAGTTACTTTACTATTCGACAAGCACGATTCCGTCCAAGACTGTCGCATTTGCTATCCCCAATATTAAATAAAAACTGGCCAAGTGCAAGTCGGACTCGCACTCGTAGGGTTCCGTAACACAGTAGCGTATTATGTTCTAACTATGATTTTTCGCAACCAAAAAATGAACTTTGTTTTTCATATTGTTTGTATGAAAAACAAAGTTAAGTGCTTCAAGACCTTGCTTCTTGCCAAATTTAATTATTCTAGGTTAACGGGAAGTGCCCTATAGGTTTTAATTCACTCTTACAGACTTACACGTACAATTTTTTTACACCGGAAAGACACCGTAGACCCGAGTATTTGATATAATTTTCAACTTGATACCTCTACGCGTTCCTAAGAAAAAAGGTCTTGACAGACGGACAACAAAGTGATTCTATAAGGGTTCCTACTTACGGAACCCTAAAAAGAATTAATGTATTAATTTCGAGTGTTCGACGATCAATGACTATAATATTGACAATGGATCGTTTCTAAAACCATCCACAATTGAAGCAATTTGATATGATTTTTTCACTAAGTAGCCATGCTACGAAGTCTACGGGTGCTACGGATCGGACTCTCTATACTCTACGGCAAATATTCTCCTTTATCACAGAATAATGAATAGTATAAGCCTTTACTAGTTACTTCAAAATTATGTACAGTTATAACTTCTTTATTAGCTTAGCCATGTACGTGCGGATCAAACAGGTATTGCCTTTTGACATGCTCTATATCCTAACTGTTCTAGATTTATTCGATACTCCTTCGACAGCGCACGTATAATTTGTGCTGTGTGTGTGCAGTTAAGAGGACTCCAGAGCGCGTGCTTGTCCATACAAAAAGAAAAAGCTATTTCTTATATCTTAATATAGTACGATTTCTGTGATTTTTTTAAATGTAATCTACACACTATTTGCTAGGATTGTATGGATTATTTTTTTTAAATTTGTTTATCACTTTTAAGTTATGAGCATCGTAACCAGCCCTGTTTTTACGCTAAAACTATGACTTGCAAATGTTAATATTTTCCAGAACCCATTAGTATTCTTGAAAATAATGAATCATAGAGACATACAGAACATTTAATTCAAGCGATTGATATCGATAAAAAGACATTTTGTTACAATTTTGGGGATGAAAAGATCTGTTTCCCGGAAGGCAAATTCTATCAAAAAATGTATCTATAAATCTCATGAGCAGCAAACTCTCTCTATCGCGATTCGCGAAACAGTGTTCGGTCATTCTCTTAACGCATACAGCACAACAGCGCTGTGCTCTTCGCATTACGGCATTAGTGATAATATTAATCGCAAGGCTTGTCATATATGTAGTTGCTGTTGTTAGCAATACGCAGAATGCACGTAGGTGTTATATCATGGGCTTTGACGTGACTAACCTACACGTAAATAGAGATATATAGACATATAAAACATGTTATTGACTGAGATCATCGATTCTCTTTAGGGTAATTTGATCATACATATTGCAAATCTAGATTCTTGTATCCGCATCTTCTGTGACACATTTGCCCATAGAAAAATCTTTGGTCAGTAAAAATATAATTATTGTGGGAGTGTGTTAGCCTATATATTAAGTTTTATAACCAACTTCAAAAAACCGGCCAAGTCGAGTTGAAAATTGGACCCGGTAGGTGGCGCTGCAATGCGGGCAGGACGTCTGCCGCATTCGCTTGCTAGTCTTGATAAATATTTTGCACTGGGATTAGCGAGTTCGTATTATAATCCTACGAATAAATAGAGAGAAGAAAGAAAAAAATTACATTAATTTAGCATAAAACAATGTCAATGTCATAATATATGTAGAGATAATAAAACAAGTATTGTAGCGTATACCATATCTTTCTGTATACCACCGCCGGGTCATCATTACAGAAACACAATTCGCGAAGCATTAAATTCTATAATGTATGTCAAACCAATGATAGATGGATGTTATTGTATTCTAGTTTTCTAGAACGTTAGAGTAAACATTTACGAATCCACAGTTGGTTGGGAGTGATTCCCCTCAATTACAAATGGATTGGATTGAAAGGTTTTCGATTGAGAACTTTCAGCGATTGATATGCTCAAACTAAAATGTACACTCTCGATACTTTACACTGGAAAATATATTTCTCAAGTAACACCACTTTTTAGGGTTCCGTAGTCCTGACAAGGAACCCTTATAGTTTCGTAATGTCCGTCTGTCTGTCCGTCCGAGGTTTTGCTAAGAGACTTCTAATACTAGAAAGCTGAAATTTTGTGTGGGTATGAATATAAATGACGCCGACAAAGTGCTGAAATAAAATTTTTAAAAATATTTTTTTTAGGGTAGCTGTGGTATAGTAGTAGTATAATAGTAGTATAATAGTAGTATAATAGTAGGGTATATGTGATGTGGGGATGAATTTTTTTTCATCGTCTACCCCATCGTGTGGGGTGTCGTTGAATAGGTCTTTTAAAATGACTTAAGGGTTGCTAATACCATTTTTCGATTGAATGCTCCATTTACGAAATATTAAACTTTAAAGTGCAAATTTTTGTTCCAGTAGGGCGTCCCCCCCCCCCCTTCAAAAGCTAAACTGCTGGCTTGAAAAATCTGGAAAAATTCGTGATAATAGCGCATTTCTTGAACTTTAAAAGAAAATTATAGCGGTTAAGATAACTTTATTAGTTTAGCAGTAATAGTCGTTGAACTTGGGTGTTGGATAATTTTGTACCAAATACAAAATCCTTAGAATAAATCCTTTAAAGTGACAAAGACGGAGTACCTAGTTGCTTGTTTATAACGGGTAAAGACTTGCATTGAATAACAGGCTACTACGGAATCCTACACTGCGCGTGGCCCAACACGAACTTGGCCGGTTATTTGTCCTGTTTTCTTTTATGTGCAATAAAGTGTTTTCATTCATTCATTAATTTTTTGCTGGCGAAAAATTATAGTGGTATATTTTGCTCGATCTTATAAAATACTGTAGTGTGCTACTGAACCCTACTAGTGCGAGTCCGACTTGCACTTGGCCAGTTTATTTATTTCTGATAGGCTAGCGCTTGAGAACTATCTCGCCTGGGGGCAAGAATTGATGTAGGCGAGGAATGTAAACACGGTTTTAGGCCTAGAATGGTCTAACTCTCAAGGACTGAGCTGCCGGAACACCGGCTGACTTTTGGGTTTGGGCCCAGTGCTGTATTGAGAGAATAGTTGGCTTTGACGCCAGAGGTAGCGGGTGCAAGTCACGCCGTGCACTAATGTATTTTTATATCGAAAAACGTATGTGCCAATTTCACAGTGGCCTTCCAGCGAAGAAAGAACATCGCTAAGATAACCCCCGATTTAATAAGCTGGCAGGATACACAGCTGTTGCTCAAGCTTGTATCAATCTAGTAACGGCCCCTACATGGTTGTTTCGTCCCGTACCAAAGTTTGTGGTTACCACCAACCCGTACCATGGTTGTAGAACACTATCTAGTGCCCACCTCCTGGCCAGTTACCACCCTTAAGTTGAAACATCTGTTGCAAAACATATGTGTTTAGGCAGCTGTTCAAGAGGTCCAATTCCCATTCTAGACCTAGCCTTACCGACGGGTGAGATAACAAGCAAACGCAACAGAGCAATGGTACCGCCTAGTGTGAACTAGCAGAAGTCCAACCACAGCAAAACTATGTAGCGTAAAAGCTCAGTATAATGTTAAAACAAACCATTAATAATAGTTAAATATGTACCTGGTTTTCTCCGCATGCGCCACTGCACCGGCGGCGGCGCCGGGCTGCCTGAGCCCGACGAAGCCAGCTTGATGCCAGTTACCTAAAATAAAAAAAACTTCATCAGATAATTATCATCGCCTTTCCCAATAGTACGGCTCCTTGTCCAAACAAAAATCTTTTTTACAGTCCCATCCGGAAGAAAGCATGAAACTTTGTATATATGTAGCTTTCATGTATGTGATTCAATGACGATATCGTATACGTCATTGAATCACATATATGAAAGTCATACATAAACTTTGCATGCAGGTATGTGATTCAATGACGTATACGATAAATATGATGAAAGTCATATATGTGATTCAATGACGTATACGATATCGTCATTGAATCACATACATGCATGCAAAGTTTCATGCTTTCTTCCGGATGGGACTGTATTATAAGTTAAGGACCCGTACTACATCAAGTATAGTGAGATTCGTGAGACCAAACATTTTTGGTTAGAGTTAATAATTTTTTAGACCTTGTGAAAGGTAAGGCGGCTTCAGCTTCAACCATACGAGACACGCCTATCGGTTCGCCTAGTTCTGGCGTGTTGTTTAGTGTAAGCATTTTGTTGTGGTAGGACTTCTGTAAGTGCGCCTGGGGCGGTACCACCACTTTGCCAATTGCTTCGGCCGTGAAATAGAAATAGAAATGTTTTTCAGTCTGAATTTCGGCGTCGACTGAAAATTACAGGCCATGTGAAACTTAACATTTATGTGTCTCAAGGTAACAGGCGCGGTGCAGCGGCATGCTGGATAGCCAGAATGTTTTATGCCACTGTATCTGTAATAGATAGACGTAGGAATAGGTGGGAAAAAATGGGGGAGACCTTTTCCCAGCAGTAGGATCAAATAGTGACCTCACTCCCGAGGAAGAGCGACGGACTCGCTCGAAACCTAGGTCGAGAAAAATCGACTAAAGGTACGTGAATTACAGCCGGTATATAACATTAATAAAAATCGAATAGGTTAATTTAAAAAAGTTGAAATACGTACAAACTTGATTATATTGAATCAGGAATTTCAATAAAAGAGTTTGCGTTACTATAAGTCAAACGCTCCATTTATTTGAAGCTCTTTTACTGTTTAGTTATTCGTTTAGCTTTTTGAAAAAAATAACGCCCATTTCAAAATCGCGTAGCGACATCTCTCGACGTTTTTCTGTACTACGTTGTTGCGGTGTTGCGTAACGTGAATTTGAGTTACGGTGGACTCAGCAGCCTACGTTACGATGTTAGTTTCTCAAAGTTATTCTAGGTGGCAGCACTCAAAATGTGGCTGAGATTTATGAAGATAGTATCGTGCGTGTAATAATAATTAAAATATATACCTATCCGCTCCGCTCACTACAGATAAAATATATACCCGCTCACTTAACACGCAATTATATACCCTATAATATATGATTTAACCAATAAACCAAGTACGTAGTACTATTAATTATTCTGTGATTTAGTAAATGCCTTAATTCTACCATCAGAAATTAGAAACTAAATAGATATACTTATTACTTAGTACATTTTATTACTTTTTTTAACAATCAAATCCATTATACATAAAAAAATTATAACGTAAAAATTATATAAGTAGAAGTACTTAATTAGAGAAACATAAATATAGGTAATTTGAGCAATTTTTACATCCAGCGCTTACATTAAATTAAAAATATTCCCAATATAAAGTTTATAAAAGGTAAGTACCTACAATTTACAAAATATGATAGGTACTCGTACCTATCTTTCTATCTAGTGTATTGTTTAAATTCTAGGCATCACCTACGCTTCCTAAACGTGGAAAGAATAAAAATACCAGCAAATTGTCAGAAAAACCTTTCTGTTGGCACCTACACCTATCTTGTAAAGGCTTCTACATCCTTCCGGATATCTTAGGTTAAACGTGACTAGTAAATTCAAATAGTCCGAAAATTGTATTATTAAACTAATACAAAAAGCAGGGGCTTCTAGTATATAATTCTATGCCTAACGTGTTTACTATCTTCGACCATATTATCGCTTACCACCAGGCGAGACAGTAGTCAAGCGCAACATAATATATTCAGATATTATGAAGGGAGTGCATATTTCGTTCACATTCAATTACATAGATACAGGCGCAGCTAATAAAATTGTGTTAAAAAGGGTAAAACGTAACAGACAAGAATATTGGTTCTATTCCACCTAAAAATAAAGATACAGCATTTGCTTCGTTTGTTTTAATCTCACTAAGAGCTTCTGTTTTGTGTTAAACCTGGCATAAAATCCTAGATTACAAATTACAAGTTCCGAAACATACCGAAATAACTATACCGTAGGTATTTTCCGATAAGCATTTCTGAATTAGAATGCCGGCAATCTGTGGATCTTTCATTAGTTAAAATGCTTCGGACATTCACACCTGCATGTGAAGCAGTGGGTGTATTAAGAAGCATTTTATTTGTTTTATATTTGATTATTAATAATACGTAAATTTAAAACCACCACCGACTGGTCTATGTATTATCTTTTCATTGAGCCCATTCCGATGAGCCTAAACTGCTGCAGAGATGTGCTACTTTGCAGAATGTATTGTATTATAGCATGGTAATATATTACCGTGATTATAGGTAGGTATTTAACTTTAACGGTAGGCACAGAATAATGAACAGTACAATTAGTAGGTGACATACGGCCACAGACCCACGGTTATCCTCTGAGCACCACTATGAATATGTATGAAATCATCAACATCATCATCAGCCTGTGTCAGTCCACCGCTGGATGTAGGCTTCTCCCAAGATGCGCCACTGATGTATGAAATACAATTAAATATTTATTACAAGTTGTTTATTTAATAATACAACACGATGCATATCGAATAGTTTGTACATAACAATTTCAAATGAGAATATTTTCTTGATATTTCGGTACTCGGGTTTTAGTATTTAAACTATTGTTTTTTTTTTTAAATTGTTTTTGAGTTTAATTTAGGTAAAATCAAGTTCAATAATAAAGATCGAAAGTTATACTCGTAGAAATTCTTCGTAATTTCCCCATCATGAACAAAGATACATTTAGGCTGGCAAAGTTAGCAGCTATAGGAAAAGTTCGGTAAAATGATACTGGTTCCGCAAATACATGGCAGAACTTCACTTAAGTAACAAGTTACGTGTAGGGTGCCCAAAATTTATTTATATAATGAAATGGGTAATTCCATGTAACGGGTGTAACAGTTCGTACGCCTTTATTTGACAAAAAAAAACACTATAGTAAGCTATATAATAGTAAGCTCCTTGTCCTAACAAAAATCTTTTTTACGGTCCCATCAGGAAGAAAGCATGAATCTTTGCATGCATGTAGCTTTCATATATGTGATTCAATTACGATATGGAAGCAAGTCGAGAAATGACTGCTCCCCCCTCCCCACTTTCCCCCCTTTTATCTCCCTCATTCTGGTTTTGTTCATATGGAAGCCCTTCCCTGAAGTCAGCAAAGTATTCGAAATATTCTCGCAATCCATCGTTTGGATGTTTTAGCAAGATATTTCATCCTAACTTACGATACGACAATACAAGCGACGTAAACGAAGCTTTATTCATCAGGGCATGGATAGGCTGCCAATAACATTTGGTGCTTTTTAACAGTAGGTAGTAGGTAACAGTAGGTAGGTATATAAAACGAGCATATTCATATTCAAATGCAGCATTAATCTGGGGGTTAGAGTTTGGTACCAAACCCTGAATATTCCAACTTTGAGAATCGACTGCTACATGCATGCAAAGTTTCATACTTTCTTCCGGATGGGACCGTATTTCAAGTTAAGGACCCGTAGTACTAAATTATAAAGAAAACATAGTAATGTTATTATTTCAATACACTCCTTCGATTTGGCCTCATAATTCCAGATCGCCCGTAATAAATATGAAACTCTGCGAATTTTGTTAGTTTACATTTAAAAAAACATATGTTAACTAAAATTAAATATCCACTCTATACTATATACTAACTGTAGTAAAAAAATACTTAAAGTTTTTTTACTAGATATTCGAATCAATATTAGCAGTGTGAAATCTATATAAAATCATCATCATATATTTGGTTGTTATATATGGTGGGAACACTTAAAATATCATGTTTTACAATTTTCATTAATTTATTGTTCTAATTAGTATCAACTTTTGACAAAAAACTGTAATAAGTACTGTCCCCCTCTTATCTTTAGTTCGGGACTGGGTAATGTGCAGATGATGTTTGTAATGAGAACAGAGTTACAGCGGTGACTTTCTTTAGATATATGACCTGGACATCGCCCATCTGAACTGAACTTTGGCATACCGCAGTAATCCTTTTAGCTTTTTGTTTTATTTCAGGGCAAAAATAGGTAGTTAACTGGTTTCAAAAATGTTTAAAAAGGGGCCCGTAATTTATGGATGACGACCCCTCTGTGTTAAAAAGCTTTAAACTATACATGAAACTATAAACGAACCCATTATCGGTATATTATTTGGTGGAAAGGAGCTTAAATTTTGGACAAAATTTAGTATATTGTGTTGAAAGGAGGTTAAAATATGTAACTTTTGTTAAAAGCATTCAAAAAATCTCAGAGTTTGTGGATGATCCCTCTGTGTCGAAACGTTTTGAACAAGCAATCAAACCTATTATAATTATTTTACTGGCTCTAATAATATCAAATTAAAAAGAGGTAACACCCGTTACGTAACGGGTGTTACATAATTTTCCCCGTTAATATTTCATAAATAAATAACACAAATATAAAAACAAACACAAATATATGTTGCTTGCTTTTTAAACCTTACTTTCTCAAATGCATTTTGCAATTCATGCAACAGGTTAGAAGTTAAATATAAATAAACTTTTACACTATTTTTGTAACGGGCGTTACAAGGCGAGGGGACAGCAGTAAAATCTAGAGAAAGTAATGAAAGTATTAAGATAACCAAATAATTATTTGCACACAAGAAAATATTCATAATCGATTGGCGAATCGTCAGTTTGTTAATTATAAGTTCCTTTTTCTTTTTTGTGATGCCATTATTGTAAAATAATTAACTACCTTTGATCAAGCCTAATCATCTGAGTTTACCTGAAGAAAATTCGAAAAATTAAAAATGTAGGCAAAAAACCTAAAACTTTTAGTAAAATATTATATAGGATATTATATATTAAATATTATATAGGATTAGTAGATTATCTTAAACGAAATTTTTACTGAAATTACTTAATTTAAAATTTAAACATAAAGTAGCGTTTTCCATGGAATGACCCAAATACTAAGTCAAAATACAAATATTGACAGAGTAAGTTGTCACTTCGAAGGCTATGATTGTATCCTCGGCTACTCATATTTTCTAAGCCACCTTTGAATATCATCAATCTGATCGATCACCTAGCCTGAAACCGTCCTATTACGATTGCTAAATTACGGTTTCCACTCACGAATAAGTTGATCCCAGTACATGTACTCGTATTCTTTGGCTAATATGCCCAGGTCCACTACCACTTCTTAACTAAATCGAAGGTAAAATTTCATTCATGTTTACTTATCAGAAAATTAACTCTTATATACATTTCACATGCAGTTGTAATCGATATTCCTACCTAACGTCACGTTTAAGTCTTAATCTAAGTAACAAATTAGACATAAGGTTTTCTGTGATAAGGATCACCGTACGAAATTCAAATTACGCATCACCTTTAACTGATTTTACAAGAAAGGAGGAGGTTCTCAATTTGCCTGTATTTTTTTGTTTATTACCTCAGAACTCCGTCATTTCTTAACCGAAAACTTCTGTTTTTGTTTGAGAAAGTATGCTTTCCGTTTCGTTTTATTGTAATTTTATCGAGGTTTGACAAGTATATTCAGAGATATGGATATAAACACCGGTAACTTAGTACTAAATATAACTAGCGCGGTATTTGAAGTCAGTTTTTCTCGTGAATTATAAATAAAATATCTTTATTTGATCTGTAGTGTTTGATATTTACGCTCTTAAAGTACAATAATTAAACAGCGCTGTTATTTTAGTTTACAGCGCTGAATTTTCAACCATTATGGCTGTATTAGTAGTATCTGAAGAAAACAAAATAGGAGGTCAATCTACATCCAACTTCGTAACTGAGCTTTCAGTTATGTTAACTTTTGTTCGTTGAAGTTGTGGTTATACTCATATTGAAGTTCTGAAACTATTATGAGCCATTAATGTTTCTGATATTTTGTATAGAATAAATTTAATAAGCGGTTTTGATTATAAGGGCCAGTTTCACCCGGTTTCTGATAAAGTGACAGATAGTAATCTGATGCCATATAAAAGCTGTCAAAAATCTGTCAGATATGTTACGAATTATCAGGAACCGGAAATTGGCCCTAAATCTAAAATAACTTGACCTTATAACTTCATGTCTAATAGACACTATAAGTTATTTTTCAAAAAAAATAAAACCGACTTCATAACCACAAAAAGGCACTCAAAAGCGAAAAATAATTTACTTAAAATTATTATAAGCGTTACCCACTTCTCTATTTGAAGTCGGTGCCATGCATATATTAAATTTCGTGTCTGGTTCAGTGTATACTGACGGATATATACTTTTTGAAAATTTCAAGTATGTACCTATAACGGTTAAGAAGATACAGATCTGTAAAGTGCGCACATATAGACACACGGACGGACGGACGGACGGACGGACGAACAGACAACAAAGTCTCAGAAAGTGTTCATTTGGTAGCCTTTGGGTTCGGAACCCTAAAAAATTGACTTTAAATGCCGCGCTAAAGTGAAAATATTCACTAGTAATAATGATGTCATCAAGGTATCAAAGGACAATGTCCAAAATGGCCCTGTACAATTAAAGCATCTGACACACACGATAATTAATTGTCTATTTTATTGGAATAATTCCAAATACTTTTATAACACGGACTAGTTGTATTCCAAAATGAATATTAAAAAGTATTATTTGCTATTATTAACATTAATTGCCGCCATATGGCCAACAGAGTACTGAATCACTCTACTGCGTTATAAGAGGCACTTCCCTATATTGTGGATACCCGAATTATGAAAGCACTGTGTAGCCAACCTAACAACGGAAAGTATTATTTACGTAGTAACTATTATATAATATGTGGTTTTATGCTAATAATTTTTTTTTTGCTGTGTTGATTGGTACAAAGTACGTTCATAATTCTGAGTTATTTAATTATGTATGCAGTGTCGCGGGACTGAAATGGCCGCCATCTTCGCCAAATGTCATGTCATGTCAAAAAATATTAGGTATGTTTAAAAAAGTTTGCACCCTAAGAAGACTTTGCCCGGTAGAACATTCCTGTGAAGACAAATTATTTATATTTATATATAATTATTTATTATTATTATTAATATATAATTATTTATTGAGGGCCCGGTGGCGTAATTGGGAGAACGGTCGGCTTTGATGCCCTGGTACCGAGTTCAAACCGCCGTGCACCAATGAATTTTTCTATCGAAAAATATATGTGCGCTTCTCACAGTGGCCCTCCGGTGAAGGAAAACATCGTTAAGAAACCAATAACCCCCGCATGGTGGTAGAACATATATAGTGTCCGCCTGGCCAGCTACCACCCTCAAGTCAGAAAATCTGTCGCCAAACATCTAATGTGTTCCGGCAGCTATCCTTGAGAGCCAGTTCCCATTCTAGTCCACTTCTCTATCTTCGACCGCATCATCACTTAGCAACAGGTGAGATAGTGGACAAACGCTTGCCTATAAGATATAAAAAAAAATTATCCCCACCTTTATTTCTATCTCGCTCACAGTTACCGTAAGAATATCTTATATGCAATAGCAACCTCTATTGTGCATAATCTTCTTGGGACTCTTCTACTAAAACTAGTACATTCTCCTATGTTTGAGGTATTTATCTCCATATCTCTGGTGATACTAATCAGATCTCGATAAAATTAAAATGGGACCACCTCGGAAACGTATCCTACCTATTAAAAAAAGAATCATTTGAATCCGTTCACAATAACATACACACAAAAAAAAAAAAAAAAACATTCAGACGTATTGAGAACCTACTCCTTTTTTGTGAAGTCGGTTAAAAATATTATGAATTCCGAAGTCCGTTGGTATATGAAGGTATTTGTTTGTTCTTTCGTTATGTATTTTTTATTTCGTATATTTGTTACCTCTTCGAGGTCAAACGGCTGAATAGATTTGCCTGAAATTTTACACAGGCATAGCATAATATGATGGAATGGAACACACAGAATTTTATTATGGGCGCAGCTGCGATGTGGAACGTAGCTACCATAAACTTGTAGCTGTCCCCAGACATAATTCTATTCCAACATAACCGATAGAGCATTTAGCTATGGGGGCATAACTACGAATAAATTGTTGACTAGCAAATCTTGGTACAGCACGTTTATAGTGTGATGCATGGGCAGCAACAACCGCCACAGCAACCTCCGCACATTTTGACATTAGATAAGAGTACGTATATAGACGGCAATCCAAAAATATGGTCGGACGGACCTATGAGAAATTAGTCGAGAGTTCTAAGTTTGTGTGTTTAAAAAGTGAAGTGATTTTGCTAGTTTAGTAAATTTTTTAAAAATAATTTTGATGTGTTTAATTCAGATTCTTTAACTGTTTCTTGTTATAATAAATTAGTAGGAAGATAAACAGAAAGCAAGTCTGCTTGAAAGACGGGTTGGAATAGTTTAGCTACAAGGATTAATCGCTTAATCGCAATGTGAGTTGCACATTACTAGTATTCTGGTTAACCCTTTCAGCTAAGCTAAATAAGCTTGTGTCTGGAGTGGGTTCACGGCAATCGTGCAATGGGTGGGGTGGGGAACGAACTCACGACCTCTCGATCGCCAGCTCGACACCTTATCCATTGGGCTATTGCCGCCTTTAAAAGTTAGTTGTGCACAGTGAGACTAGGCGTTGTCATCTATTTCGCGTAGGCGAACGCCCCGCACTCAAGATCTTGAGGAAGGCTTCCGTATGAAGCTGAAACATAAATGTCGATCACTATATCGACATCGCGTAAGTCACGACAAATTCGCGTTTTCAATCATATTAAGCATGATTCTATCTACTAGACCGCAACAACATATAACATCAGGAGAGATAGAGGTCAATTGCTTATTTGTCTGGAAATAAAATAAATTGGACAAGTGCAAGTCGGACTCGCACTCGCAGGGTTCCGTAACACAGTAGAGCATTTCATAATATATTTTTAATTTTCAGGAAAAAAAAACTTTGTTTTTAATAGTGCTTGTATGAAAAACAAACTTATATTTGCGGTTTCTATATTTTAAAAACTGCTGACTATTTCTCGTTCAAACCAATTTTCGTTGAAAGTGTTTATTAAGATCAACAGCATATATTTTTTAAGATTTTTCTCTCCCTTACTTTAAAACTTAGAGAGGGAGAGGGACACACATTTTTTTACTACTTTAGAAGTGTCTATCTTTCAAATTATCGTCTTTGAGAAAAAATAGTTTTATGAACCTCAATGTCATTTAAGAGACAGATATATCTATCGACAACCCTTACATATAGGTTGATGAAAAAAAAATGTGTTACAGTTCCATGTGTGGGGAGGGGGGAGAGGAGCCCCCCCCCCTTAATCATTTAGTTTTTTATTTTTGTATAATATCGTAAAGCGGTTTACAGAAAACCTACCAAGTTTCAACTGTGTAGTCTTAATAGTTTCGGAATAAATTGGCTGTGACATGCGAACGGATGGACAGACAGACAGACATGACGAATCTACAAGGGTCCCGTATTTTTCCTTTTGGCAACGGATCCCTAATACGGAATCAAACTGACTTACGCGTGGTGATTAAATAGAAAATGTTGAGTTAAGTTAATTAAAAAAGTTAAATACAGATAAACATCAGTAGTAGGAGGACTCCGTATTTATTTAACTGGCGTTCCGGCTATCCTGGAGTACGGTGATTGCTACGGACTCCGGACGGGAAATCAAGCGGACCGGAACGGACCGGCCGGATCGACCGGAAATAGAATTTATTTGCTTTACTGCCGAAGAGATTGCAAATAAAATTGCGATGATCATCTGCGTGTTTTCATTTTGAACCAGTTCCCAAAAAATATTGTTACATAATATGACCAGTTGCGTAGGTACCTTACCTTATTTTAAATGTAACGTACTAATTATGGAACAACTAAACTTCTATAGATTTTGAGCTATAGGTTGATATAGTATACTTTTCTTAGAACTTATTCTGGTATAAAAATAATTAAAAATTATAAGGATCGTTTAAACTAAAAAATCGACTTCACATGCCGCTCTGACCATTTTCAATATCGAGTTTGAGGTGTTTATTCTCTTTAAATCTCTGGAGATAATCATCAGATCTAGACAAATTATACAATGGTATCAAACGGGAAGAACACTCTCTCAAAAACAATTCAATCGTATTGTGAAACTAATACTTTTTTGAAGTCGATTAAAAATTAGTCTGTGACACGCTCTATAATTTTGCGAGATAGCACATTTAACTTAAAACATTTCTTTTCAATTTAATATCTACAAAATAAAATCTGCCGCCATAATCTTACGGTGTTCTGGCAGCACATGGCCCTTAAGAGTTAGAGCATTCTAACTTAAGCCTACCTACTACCAGGCGAGATAGTGGTCAAAGGCTAGCCTATCAAAAATAAAAAATAAACATAAGACCTCTTATATTAACTCGGTCGAGTGGTAAACAAGTTCAGGAAGCTGTAAAACTAGCTGGATTCAACAGAATTAGGTATACCGAAGTTTGTTGAAGTAGCAACTTTGCCAAGTTCATAAAATACTATGATACTGCTGTAGTATTTTTATTTAATATCTTTCAGCTAAGAGAGAAATAAAACGCTAGATTGGATGAGAAATGTATAAAGTATACGAAAATACATAGGTCTAAGGGTCCCCACACACGGGCCACGGGCCACAACCACAAAACGCCGCCACCGGCATATTTCCTACAGTTTTCATACATTTATCATGTAGCGTGTGGCGGCCACCGGCGTCAACCGTGTGCGGCGAGTCCATATAAAATGTATGAAAACTATAGGAAATATGCCGGTGGCGGCTTGTGGCCGGTGACCCGTGTGCGCCAAGGCTTAGTTGTTATTATGTAACCTGACTTTCAAAAGAAGGAAGTAAGTAGGTACGCGACTCGTTTGAATGTCATTATTAACTGACTTCACAAAAAAGGAGGAGGTTCTCAAGTTCTTTGGGAAGCGACTTTGTTTTTTACATAGTATTATGTAAAGAAGAATTGTAATGTAACGTCAAAAGGTTTTGAGTTTGTAAAGAACGAAAGTCTCCATAAGCAACGATTTGAGGTCGGTTCTTAATAATATCGTTTAAAAACTAAAAAAGAACCGACTTCAATGCCGCGCTATTCATTTTCAGTACCAATTCTGAGGTGTTTATCTCAATATCTCTGGAGATACTAATCTGACCTCGATAAAATTACCATGGTACCACACTTGGGATATCTCCTTTCTAACAAAAAAAGAATAATCAAAATCGGTTATCTGCGAACGAACATTAAAAAATATATATATATATATATGGTCGAATTAAGAAACCTCCTCCTTTTTTTGAAGTCGGTTAAAAATATTTTAATTTTTAATCTTAAACACGTTATGAACATGCAAAAGATATTCAATTGTGTTATTGTATCTACTTAGTAATCAACGTTTTAATAGGCTCCGAATTACGACCTTGCATCATCTTAACAGCTCTAAACGAAGCTGACCTTTTAAGCCTCTTGGGAGCTAGGACTAGGAAGTTCTATTCTAAATGAAGATCCAATTCTTGACTTGATGTCAGTAAAGGTACGGACACGCCGCAGCGTCCTGCGTGCGCGATCGAGGCGGCGATCAGATAGTGCAGTAGTATTTGTACCGACTGGTTCACACCAAACGCGATCAGAAAACAATTGAAATGTACTGAGATCGCGCCCGCAGATCGCAGGACGCCGCGGTGTGGCCGTACCTTAAGGCGGTTAAAGCCTCTCATTGTTCGGATAACGTTTACCACGCTTTTATAATATGAAAACTATTAAAAAATTTCTGCCGACATATTAGCCAGAGATTCTTATTCCTATTTGTGCTAATGGATGTTCAAATCAGCTGGAAACAATTTATAATGAAAGTTACAAGTACCTTTTAGCGGCATTTCAACAAATTTTAAGTTCACTAGCAACTTTGATATAAGAGGCAATAATTTATGGTGTACGTGGCTTATTATATATATATATATATATATATATATATATAAATCTATATTTTACTTTCGTCATGATGGTGATTATATATATATCTACCGCCGAAAACAGTCATTCCTCCAAATTATAACCTAAAATTGTTCAAATCCTATTCCTAACAACACGTAACCTCATACCAAAGCATTGAACCCATGGAACTCATTGGTCAAATGTTGGTATTTCTGATTCCTAATTTTCCCTTGTATGATGGTAACTCTTAATAGAAAACTCTTAATCTGGCAGGGAATTATGGCATGAGGAGTTGCCAAATATGACCTAATTGTTGGTGCAAAGCTGTATTAGATCTGATCTATTGCCAACAATGCTTACGAAATGCTAACATCCTCACCAATGTTATCTAGCCGCAAGTTGAATAGTTTGTTTATTTTTGTTTGTCTTAAGAAGGCCTAGAGGCTGTTAGCTTTGTGGATCAGCGAGAGATACCTTTCTGGAAGTTATCTTACAAGCTAGCTCTGCTGTCAGTCCATAAGGTTTTATGGAATAAAGAAAAATAGGACAAGCACGAAGTGCACAACGCTTATAATAGAAACTGACACGCAAATCTTTAAATAGCCAGGTTTTAGGCGCCGTTGCACCACTGCGCCAAGCGTACGACGATCAAGCTAACGGTCTATTCATATTCATGAGGAAGTGGTCGTATCGTACACCGTACTAGGTGGAATAGTACTCGTATAGAAGTCTTAATCTATTTACTATACAAGGTTGCACCGTAGACTAAGACATCCGTCATTTGAGACTCTTATTAAAATGAGACGATACGAAAGAACCTTACCTTCTAAAATGTTAATATCGAGGTAAATCTTATTAAATGTTAGGGCCAGACTCCTCCAACCAACAATCAGCTTATCAGCCTTTATGTTTTCATCTTTCATAGTTCAGTTCACTGGCTAGTTTACATCATAGTTACTACATCATAAGATCAGTATCTATTAACCCAAGTTAGAGAGACATAAGTGAAGGTATAAGTTACGACGTCCCAAGTCAATGCTTGTATGAGCCGTAATTATTCCATCCCAAAGCCATTTAGTTTAGCTAGAGACTTTATTAAGCCGTTGATGAGATGTAGTGAACTTAATAGTTCAACGTTGAGAGATTTAGTACAGATAGGCAACCAGCAATCTCGTTATTATTGTCACTGCTGAAATGCTTTAGGTATGCTAGAATCGGCTTCGGAAATGGCTACATTTGACCGGATATAGAGTGCCTTATCTCGACAAAGCGTTTGAAGATGTCTTTGTACTCTGAGAGATATGGGGCATGACCGAAGCCACTGCCGGGCGCCGGTCACTAGAACTACCAGGATTTTTTTTTTATATAAAAAAAAAACAAGTTCAAAAGCCGCGCTAGTCATTTTTATCAGTAGCAAGTTTGAGGTTTTTATCTTTATATATCCGGAGATACTCATCAGATCTCGATGAATTTTTTTTGAACGAGACCATCTTATGAGTAGGTATACTCCTACGAAAAAAAAATATTTGAAAATCGGTCCTCAATTGACAGAGAAATCATTGGAAATACATAATTTAAAAAAAACAGACGAATTGAGAACCTCCTCCTTTTTTGTGAAGTCTGTAAAAAAACATAGAGATGAACTGAGCACAAATGCTGGTGCAACCAAATAATTTGGGATGGGAAAATATACCATTTCATTTTACAGATAGTTCTGTCGTACAGATAGATCTGACAGACAATGTCGTACAGAAGTTGTCAAATATCTGACAGATAAGTTCCTAAGTTTGTCAGGATATTAACCCTAAATGAAATACCACTTTTGAACGATTGTCCTATTTTACTACCCATATGAACAGAGAATTTTAATCGCTTCGGGGCACGCCTGGCATTTTCATAATATGCAATATATCGTTGAGCTGCGTGACTAAACGCTTATTAGTTTTACAAACATGTTGTAATTTTCAGTGTAAGATATAGAGCAAATAAATAGTAAGTCACATGCTGAAATGATGTCATAGAAGACTTGACAAGTAACGGTTTTCAGCCATTTTAAATGAATGGGATTTACGCTGCGTAGTTTTGCTTTGGTACGGCGCAGTGGTGATTCTTTGAAAGAATCAAAATTGATAATTTGTTTATCTACAATATTAAAAATTCGTTGTTATTTGGTTTATCTGCAACATTCATGGTTAGTGGCTACAAATAACTATTTATTCGTGGGTTACTGGGGTCATATGATAGGATAGGACTCACAACGAAAGTTTATAATTATTATTATTGACGTTAATTAGACCGTTTTCGTCACATTCTACATTATTAACCGACTTCAAAAAAATGAGGACGTTTCTCAATTCGATCGTATATATATATTTTTTTTACGTTTGTTCCCGGATAACTTCGTCGTTAATGAACCGATTTTGATTATTCATTTTTTGTTCGAAAGTAGATATTCCAAGTGTGGTACCATAGTAATTTTATCGAGTTCTGATAAGTATCTCCAGAGATATTGAGATAAACATCTCAAAATTGGTACTGAAAATGAATAGCGCGGCATTGAAGTCGGTTCTTTCTTAGTTTTTAAACGATATTATTTTTATTTTATTTTTATAATATAATTTTTTTTAAGCTTCTAGCAATGTGGGTTGTACATTACTAGTATTCTTGTTAACGCCTCCAACAAGCTATGCTTGTGTCTGAAGTGGGTTCATGTCAATAGTGCAATGGGTAGGAATCGACCTCTCGATCGCCAGTCCGACACCTTATCCATTGGGCTATTGCCGCTATATACTCTACATTACGATATAGATCTACATTACTTCACGTTATTACAATCGATATCGATGGTTTATTACCTACCGATGCTTTTTTAAATCTCAAAATCTAGGATTTCTCCGTCTGGGGCAATACTATGACTATGTTATTCGGCCGTGAAATAGGTGTTTCAGTTTGAATGGCAAAGTGTCCATTGTAATAACAGGGCATGTGAGACTTAATATATTTGTCTCAAGGTATGAGGCGAAGTGCAGTAGCATGCCAAATTCTATTTATCCAAAATTTTCTGACTGCATCTGTATGACTGCATCTCGTTCTGTACTTGAACATTGGTTGCAAAACTTTAGCTCACCGAAAAACAAAATCTTAAATATCTAGTAATGTACTATTATTTATTCTGTGGTACCTATTAAAGAGTAGAAACATTAATTGGTATATCTTTAGTTTTTTTTGGTATATCTTAAGTTGTATTGTAAGTAGTTGACTATTGAGTTAGCTCATGACAAAAAATATTAATTCTATAATATGCCTATATGGTCATCATCAATATAAAGCTCAGTGGCGTTCTTTAAAATGACCTATAAGTGAACTGAAGTATTTCCAAAGGTGGTAGGAGCATTGTATCAATGTTCCGCGTGATCTACCGAAATATAGCTTATCACCATCATAAATAAATTCTGCCGACATAAAATTACGGTGTTCCGGCAGCACACATTCCTTAAGAGCATTCAAAGTCTAGTGTGTTCACCATCTTCGACCACATCATCGTTTACCACCAAACGAGATAGTGGTCAAACGCCAGTCTATCAGATATAAATAAACTGGCCAAGTGCAAGTCAGACTCGCACTCGTAGGGTTCCGTAACATAGTAGAGTATTCTATAACTGTGATTTTTCGCAACTACAAAAATAACTTTGTTTTTGATAGAGTTTGTATGAAAAACAAAGTTATCATTGCGGTCGCTATATCTCAAAAACTGCTTACTGTATCTCGTTCAAACCAATTTTCGTTGAAAGTTTTTATTGAGATCTACAGAATATATTTTTTCTAGATTTTTCACTCCCTTACTTTAAAAGTTAGAGGGGGGGGGGGGACACACATTTTACCACTTTAGACGCGCCTATCTTTTAAATGTTTGACTTTGAGAAAAAATGATTTTAGAAACCTCAATGTCATTTTAAAGACCTATCCCACACGTATAGGTTTGAACAAAATGTTTCAGTTCCATGTATGGGGGGCCCCCCCCTTAAACTTTTATATTTTTTATTTTTGTATAAAAATCGGAAAGCGGTTCACAGAATACCCTGCAAGTTTCAATTCTGTAGTCCTAATAGTTTCGGAATAAAATGGCTGTGACATACGGACGGACAGACAGACAGACATGGCGAATCTATTAGGGTTCCGTTTTTTGCCATTCGGCTACGGAACCCTAAAAAGGAGGCTAAGGGCCAGTTTCAGCGGTTCCTAATATATCAGGACCTAATCTGACACATTTTTGACAGCTTTTAAATGGCGGCATCTGTCAGATAACTATCTGTCACTTTATCAGGAACCGATGAAACTGGCCATGTATGATAAGATATATGGTACATACATACTATATTTATAATAATACAGTTGAAGCTGTGAGGCGCAGTAAATATAAAAAAGTATAAAATAGGAAATGTTCCAACAAAACAGAACAAAAGCTGCAGCGGACAATGCCCGACACATAAAAACATAATGAAAATGCTGCTTTAAAACACTTGGACAAATAAAATGGAACGTACTGAGATAGGTACACGATTATTTATGACCATAACTAAGAACTAAGAGTTCACACATCGGAATCCAATAACAAAACAAACAACTCAAGACTAACGGCAATGATTCAATAGCTACCTATATTTGTACATAGGTGAAGCGAATTGCAGATCTATAGCGTATAGATAGAGGCTTTTAAGGCACAGTTTCCCAAAGTGTTAAATATGGCTCTCACCCGGAGGTAGATTTAAGATTTGATTTGCAAAGGTTAGCTATAAAGACAATTAATGGGCTAAACGTTGTTCAATAGATTACGGAAACCATATTGAAAATTGTTAAGTTGCTAGATGTCTTTTATTTATCAAAACCTAGGATTTGAGGCATGTAGCAAAAAATAGTAACATGGTTCCATCTTTCGCAACAAAGTCGCATCATGTCCATTATTGTCATTGGCCTGTTTAGTCATTAATGGATACTGATAGTCAAGTCACGATGCCTTCAAAAACTAAGCATTAATGCTTAGAAGTCCACTGATTTTCTTACAATATAAACTACGCAAACACCCCACCGTGGCATCAATATACGAAAGAACAGATTTTTTTGACTTGTTTTAAGTTGATATATCTCACGAACTCTATACAAAACAAAGGTCGCACTGGAAAAACGGTCGGTTGTGTCAAAGGAAAACGAGACACAGCTGCTAGTGGCTTAAGCAGTAAACAGTTTGGGAACCTGTGTTATGGCTTATGGCCGAATTCTTCTAAGGCAGCCCACATAAGGATGAGTCAGATTCACTTGGCAAGAGGCTGTGTCGAACACCGCAATAAATAACAGCCCACCGAATCAGGATGTAATACAACGTATCAGATAAAGTTGTATGTTTTCCTGCACTCTGTTTTAGTTTACGTAGACGTTTTATAGTTTTTCTTTTTATTGGAGGCTTTGCTTTAGAATAGATGATCGTTTAAATTATTAAGGTGAAGATTTGACTTGAGATGGTATTGTATATACAAGTGGAACTTGGACAACGATAGCAGCGAAGAGAGACATTGTCAAATATAGCTTTACTTGCTACTATAAAGGAGCTTAACATCAGAAATAAAACCTGCCGCCAAAGCCTTAGTGTTCCAGCAGCACGGTGTTCCAACCGGAATTTGTTACTTATCTCGGAACTTGTGTGTCGCCGCAAAGCCCTTGAGAGTGTGAATTCTACGGCTAGCGTGTTCACGATTTGCGATATCATCGCTTACCACCAGGCGAGATAGTGGTCAAACGCTAGCGTATCAGATATAAAAAAAGTCTGCAGAATTTACTAAGTGTACGTTTTATTCATAAAAGTATTGATTGTAAATATCGATGCAATACTTTGGTGATACCGAAATGTCCAGCAGGAACATCTCACATTCGGTTCTCTATCATGTTTTTGTAAGACTAAGTTTAGTTACTGATGGCCACAAATGAGACCGAATGTGAAGTGAAGACACACACTTTGACTTCATTCACTCGCGTTCTCCTAGAGTCTAGTCTAGGAGAACGCGAGTAACTGTCTAGGACCTAGACAGTAGCCTGGTATACCGGTAAATCTCTGCCGAAAATCACTGACTTAGATCATTCGAATAATGCACTTGTAAGTGCCTCAAAGTAAAGCCGCCTTTATCACTACGAATTTCAATGAACATTTGGATACGATCTCGAAAGATCACGAAAGCATCTCCATACATCTCTTATGCCGAAACGTAGATCCATGCGCGACATAATACATAAAATGTTTATTGTATCTGAAATCCCGGAATATAAGATATTAATCTCTTGTACGGGCTTTCTACTTTTAAAGCAAATGTATCATCCAGTATCTCAATGAAAATATGTAGCTTAAGAGTGTTCACAACAATCATAATCCAAAAGTAAAGTCAGCGACAGATTTCATTTAAAGTTGAAGTGTTTGGCAGACACAAATGACTTTTCGACTTTTTTATGCAAACAACTCCTTCCGTAGGTAAAGTTCTATAATAAAGCAACTTCAATTTACATAAATGTATATATAATTTAAGATCGTTTAAAAAACTAAAAAATACCGATTTCAAATTCTGCGCTCATTCATTTTCATTATCAAGTTTGAGGTGTTTATCTCCATAACTCTAGAGATAATCATAAAATCTTGACGATATTTAAATTGGACGATTTCGGAATAAGCCCCTTTCAAGTAGGAAAACCTTTTGAAACAGTCCAAAATTGACAGCAAAATCACAGTGATGATTTAAATTTTTTTTAATACATAAGTACAGTGAAAACAACTCCCTCCTTTTTTTAAGTCGATGAAAATTATGGATCGATAAATACCTATTATGTTTATTTAAGTGTTACACACTTTGTGTTTTTGGATTGTGTGTAACAATGTATGGAACAATAGATAGTTTTTCATCCCATCTATTCGAAACACGCTGATTGGTTCCTCGATAAGTGCGCGCAAAATGGGTATTTACTCTTCAAGCCTTTTAAGCGGGCGGTTAAAGTGTTTGTCAGTTAAGTAGGTACCGTATTTCGAAAAGTAAGAGTCAAATGGAATAGAGTCCGTTTGGCAGAGATCAGACACGTCTGGGTCTTAGCAGCATTGAACTTGATTATATTGGCATCACCTTATTAGGAGAAAGCCTGTAAGAACAAGTTCATGCGCTCAAACATTGCCTCTCTAAAACACTGGATTTAAGCTGCAATGTTCTCTACAACGGTGCTGTCGTCTACATTATCAAAGACCGGGCTTTAGCAGATCGTTGACATGCAGCAGGAAAAGGGTTGCAGAGAGCACCGATCAATAAGGGTATCGGCATTATTACCAATTGGTCGACCGGTCCCTTGGAAATCCTCTATTCAGACAAAAACTAGCAGTCCGTAGGTAGGATGGAAGTTGGGTTATAAGAATATCGTGCCAAATCCTGCCTAAAAGTACGGACACACCGCAGCTCCTGCGTGCGCGATCTAGGCGGCGATCAGATAGCGCAGTAGTATTTCTACCGACTGGTTCACAACAAATGCGATCAGAAAACAATTAAAAAGTACTGAGATCGCGCCCGCAGATCGCAGGACGCCGCGGTGTGGTCGTACCTTAAGTCTTTTGAGCTATCAAAGGACACCGCAAGCACAAGCTCCCATGCATGATTCTTAATAGGCGAGCTCGAAATTTGCGTAGTATATTACGCTACCAGGGTCATCAGGACAGTTTACCTGAAAAAAGGAAAGAAGCAATTCAAAAAACTAGATTGAAAATATTGAAATGTATCTTTGCTTGAAGCACAAAATAAACCGTGAAATAACAGGTCATGAGTGATCTGAACTTAGTACCTTTGAATAAATAGTAAGTAATGAAAGCATGCAATAATTTGGCATATTCTGAATTATATAGTTTTCTGAAGTATTAACGAGGTATTCCCTTTTTTATAACTACTTTTTTGAAAATGTAACTAATATTACGTTACGTTACGTTACGTTAACTTAATAAATCGTCTACGAAACTGTTAATTATTCGTAATAAATAAGTACAATAGGTATTAATTGTTTGTTGTAAGTTCGCCCCAAATTATTCATCAAAGCCCTTAATAAGCCCTTTTGAACTGCGAAAGGCCGCACATTATTAAACCAAAAAATAACAAGTAAACAAACCAAAATGGTCGCAAGGTACGCGATGTCAAAGACACTTATCACGGCGGTATAATATAAATATGTATGGAAAACACCCGAATAATGTAAAGAACGTTGCCCTTATGGTGACGTCACTGATTTGTCTCTTGGTGTTTATCGGAGTTCATCTATGTATTATCTTTTCCGTATTACGTTCCCACTACGGGGTTTGACTATGAGTAGGTACCAACTACGTATTGACATAATTTCTGCTGTTCAAGACCAGACAAAGGGGTGGCAAAGTAACTAAACTAAAAAACTAAACTGGCTGATTATTATGATAAGATTTTTATAGCTTACCTATAGGCTAGCATTGTTCTACTACTACTCTCTTCTGTCGGTAAGTGAAGACGTGGTCGAGGATGGCTCGCTTGGCCTAGAATGGGATTGGGAATTGGCTCTCAGAGGCATCTGTCAAGCACGCACCGTTAGATGATTGAAGACAGATTTTCCAAATCGAGGGTGGTAATGATAGATTAGGGTTGTTACTCTGAGTCTGTGGTGGTAACTAGGCAGTCAGATACTAGATCATCAACCTATTACCACAGAATAAATAATAGTACAAATACTATAAGTAGTCTTTATTGGACATAGGCTTCTTTAATTGCAAAATGCACGCCACTGACCACGATTCTTGTCTACCTGTTGTCTAGCTCTTGCCAACCAGCTTGTAAATAACACCGTTCCATCTACTAGACTGATATTGTCCGATGCTACCTGATATATCGTAAGTACTTGCGTAGTAAATACCAAGTATATATTATCTGTGATCTGTGCCCAAAGTTCAACAATCTCCATCAGTTTATTCGCGCACTTTTAATAAGTACTTTTGGGCCTGAATGTGAGTCACTAATAAGATTTTGTTACACTAACTTAATTGAGCGAATAAGTTATTTAAAGTAATAAAGTAAGTAAGTTAAGTTTATCAGAGTAATTGATATGTGTCAAATTAATGACTTTGCTCGTAAATATTGCAATTTGACATGGATCATAACTCTACTTTCTACTTTCACTTACAAATTGTACAATGTACTCAATAAGTAAGGCTACAGAGTGAGGTTAAATCTTATTTCAATTATTTCTATAACATGAAATTTGTAAGCAGGACAAGCAAAACTCTCGACTGATGGTGAGCGTTGACGGCTCCCTATATTCATATTCACAGAATATTTTATGTCTAGAGTTTTCACCATCTTCGACTACATCGTCGCTTACCGCCAGTGGTCAAACGCTAGGCCTTTAGGTAAGTTACAAAAAAAGAATTACCACGTTCTCGGAATTATCCATTGTTCCTTATGTAGAATAACCAGAACTTTTATAGTACTTAGTGCCATCCAGCGTACCAAATGATAGACACTTTTGTAAAACCAAAATAGGTAATAAATAGGTAATTCTTAAATTTAAAATTTAAAACCAACCCCCGACTGATCTGTCCATCAATCTGTTCAGTCCAAACTCGACATTTCTGCTATATGTTGGTGAGGAGTTGAGTATTCTGCTCATTCGATGAGATGTTTTAGCATCAGGTCCACACTACCAAGTTCTTACAATATCGTTGAAGTAAGTGTATACCGATTTCGAATTGATCAGAACTACAAGTTTTTTTTTATTAAGACAAAGCTTACTAGCATTGTGGATTGCACATTACTAGTATTGGTTATTGTCAACCCCTCCAACTAAGCTAATTATGCTTGTATTTGGAGTGGGTTCACATCAATAGTCCAATGGGTGGGGATCGAACTCACGACCTCTTAATCGCCAGTCCGACACCCTAACCATTGGACTATTGCCGCATTAAAGTTAATATCATAGCGTCATCATCTAGAAAATGCTTGTAGTCTTTAAACGGCTGAACGGATTTTCATAAATCAAACCTAAGAACACTCTCGATGAAGACATCAATAAAAAAATGTAAACCAAAATCGGTTCATCCGTTTGGGCGCTTCGATGCCACAGACATACACACACGTCAATTTTATTTCCCCTTCTTTTATGGGTCGGGGGTTAAAAACTAAACTTGCGTATAATGAACGCATTTCAATACAATCAGGTAAGTAGGTATTTAGGCTAAGTTGCGCCTTATAATGGCCCAAGTATCGACCTTGGTAGTTATAAAATGTTAAAATACTTATTGTTTCAATTCGTAATAAAATTATTTACATAACTGGTTCCATTAACATGTTTACACAGAGAAATGTATCTACAGCCATATATAACGACGTAAACGAATTTAAGAGCAATTGAGTTAAAACGGTTTATTGGTGCTTTAATTAATCCACAAACGGCCCTGCAGGGTTGAATTTAAGCCCTCGCTCGATAAACACGTTACGGTAACTGGGAAAACTTGAATTCTAACAATTTAATTTTAATTTTCCAAATTCTATTCCTGGAATTCGGGTTTGCCGAGTAACCCATCAAAACTTTGCTTCGATTGCGGCTGTACCTAATTAATCTTTACTCTTAAAACCTATTTTTTTGTATTGAGAAGTTTAGACGTCGTAATTAACATAAGGATCAGTTCATTGCATCCATGAATTTTGTAATAACCGACTTTGGTTATTATGGTTTTCGGAAATAATCTTCAATCCACAGTTCAGTCTCTACTATCTTCTCTGTCATCGCTAACGTGTGTTAATAATACTGAGAGAGAAATACAGCTGTATAGCTCTTTTCGTTTTTAGGGTTCCGTAGCCGAATGGCAAAAAACGGAACCCTTATAGATTCGTCATGTCTGTCTGTCCGTCCATACCTATTTTGTGAACCGCTTTCCGATTTTTATACAAAAATTTAAAAATATATATTAAGGGGAATACAATACAAAGAAATGAAACAATTTTTTTTTTCATCAAACCTATACGTGCGTGCTTATTTCTGTAAAAATGACATTGTGGTTCCTAAAACCATTTTTTCTCAAAGTCAATCATTTGAAAGATAGACACTTCTAAAGTGGTAAAAAGTGACAGACGTTTTGCCTGCTCCTAATATCATTATTCGAAAGCCAGAAGTCAAATCGTACCACAAGCATAGAAAAGATAATAATCATAAGAGACCGTCATGCTTATATGTACGTTATTATCATAAAGTTCAATTTCAGCAGCAAGTTTGAGACGTTTATCCGAATCAGAATCAAAATCAGAATCAGAATTATTTATTTGCCTAAAATGTTGGTATCATTGGTGTTGACAAATTGTAAAAAATAGTTAAACATTTTACCACAAAGCGGCATGCAAATTATCACACACATAAAATCAAATTAAAATCTAATCATTAAAAATTATTATTATACACATTTACTAAGTCATAATCAAAATAAAATAGAATTATAATTTTACATGTTTACTTAGTCAATCATTAAAAATAGAATTAAAAAATAGAATTAAAGCTATATTATAGATTTATATATATATATATATATATATATATATATATATATATATATATATATATATAGATGTCAATTTTGTAGGATATTAAATTATTTTAAAAAATCTGCTACAGTATAGAAATATTTTTCTTGTAACCAACACTTAAGTTTTTGACAAAATCGTGTCATTGGAAGATTTTTTTTCTGTAGGAACAGAATTTTAAATGCGGCCACACATTACGAGACAGCTCTTTGAAAATAATGCTGTCTTTGGAGCCCGCGGTAGAACTATTTTATTTGGGTTCCTAGTGTTTCTAGGGTATTTTTCCTTAGCGGTGATAAATATATCAGGATGTCTCTTTGTAAATTTGGCTGCTTCCAGAATTTACATACAAGGCAAAGTAAGTATACGGTACTTTTTGAACAGAGGCTTGCAAGACTCCCACGGTGGTATGCCAGCTATTGCTCTTATACACCTTTTTTGCGCCAAAAAGGCTTTATGGAAATGGGTTGAGTTACCCCACAAGATAATACCATAATTTAACATCGATCTTATGTATCCATGGTATGCTGCCAGTTTGATGTTTTATTTCATTTGTTAAGGACATAAACAAATCTATTTACTTTGTTAAAACCTTTTCGATGTGCATTTTCCAGTTTAAGTTTTTGTCTAAGATTATGCCCAAAAAGGTTGTCTCGTCTTTTTCATTCAAATGTTTCAGCAATTTCTATAGGATTTGTAATAGTTTTACCTTTTTTTTTATTTCGTCAATAAATTCTCTATAGTGGCTCCTGCTTCAGCTAGGCTATTCTGTAAGCTATCTCGACAGCGGAATCCACGGTGAGATTCGAATTTCGTACTACGAAATTCACTCGTATCACGCTCGTAATACGGTTGAATTTCGTAGTACGCAATTCAAAACTCACCGCGGATTCCGCTGTCGAGATAGCTTACAGAATAGCCTAGCTGCTTTTACTATCTCCCAGGACGTTTTACAAACATTTTTAGAACTCGTTATCATTTTTAAATTATGTTTTTGTATAGAATGGTCAATGCATTGACGGAGGAGCTTTGTATATTTTTTATATTTCATTTGTATGGTTTTACATTTACTTCTATAGTATTTGTGGCGGAGAAATCGTTTTGTTTTGCTACTAATTTTTAGAACCTTACTTATCCATTTTAATTTTTTGTGTTGTATATTTTTATTCTAATTTTTGGAAAACACAGTTTGTAGAACAAATCAAAATTATCAAAAAAATGTTGAAATGCTAAATCAAAATTACTTTCTGTGACAATTTCGCTGAAAGAAAGACTTTTCAAACACATTTTGCATTTATCTACGTTTTCTTGGCTGTAATCTCTTTTATATAAAAAGTATGCTTTTAATGGGGTTTCTTTGCGTAAAATCGGTATTTTGAGTATTTGAGCTGTATTATGATCAGAAATATCTAGATGTAACAACTCACCGTTAGCATATTCAATATTACTAATCAAGTGGTCTATACACGTTTTTTGACGTGTAGGCCCATTTATGTGTAGATAGAGATTAAAATTACCTAAAAGGTGTAATAAGAGTTCGGTGTCTTTATGTTGTGTGTGTAAAGTATTAATATTAAAATCACCGGCAAGGACAAGTTTTTTATCAGATCTTTTATTTATTCTATAAAGTAGCGACTCTAGTTTATTAATGAATCTGCGGCAAACTGAGTCCGGTGTGCGATACAAGTAGATGATAAACATTTTATATTGTGCTGACAAAAACTCTATACCACAACACTCAAAAACTCTATCTTCGGCATATTAATTACAAAGTGTAATAGGTTTATATTTTAGTCCGCGTTTTATCAGAATGCAGACTCCACCGTGCTTTTGTTTTGTCTAGAGTAAAAAGATACTAGATTATAACCAGATAGGTTTACCATCTGTTCGTGTCCCTTGTGTATAAATGTTTCTGAAAAACAAAGTATATCCGGTTCTTCGTTTTTATCTGCAAGTTCTGATAAATGTATTTCTAATAAACGACTCTTTCTAAATAGACCTGCCACGTTCTGGTGGAGTAATCGCAAGCAATTATCTTCTATTTGTTTATTAGCAGCTACGAAAAAATATCGTTATATCTCTGGAGATACTTATAAGATCTCGATGAAATTACAATTGACGGAGTAATCGCGTAACATACATACAATAAAACATGCATACATATTTAAAAAAAAAAAACAAAAATAAAGAAAAACATACAGACGAATTGAAAACCTTCTTCTTTTTGGAAGTCGGTTAAAAACTGTACCACGCTGCAAGCTTACCTAAAAGCAAAACTAAAACTTCACTACACTATCTGATAAGTTTTGAGTCTCTTGTTATGACAGAACTCGAATACATTAAACAATTATTTCTCAAGTGCTCTACATTGTACTAGCTTTCTCCATTGTTTCAGAGTATTTCAGTATTTGCTTACGGTATATAACTATAAACATTGTAACACTCTGTATTTACATACAACTCCTGAGGTTGTTTGCTACAATATGTTTCTACGGAGTAAGTAGGTAATGATTATAATATGTAATGTGAAATTCTGAGTTCTGTTCAACGATTTTGTTTTTAACACGTGTGTGTTTTTAAATTAAATAATGGCAAGATTGTTTAGTTTTTACTTCGGTCTCAATTGATGGTTTCTATATGAAGAGAAAGCGTTGTAACTTATACCGGGTTCACACCAGGCGATTCTATATCTATCTAGATACTTGTCTTACGATTCCAAGTACTTTTAGTATCGATACTAAGTAAGTACTGGTTATAAGTTGACTAGCTTGTTATAAGTACTCGTTTCGTTACTCAATTATTTGTTTTGGAAGAACATTTAAGTTGGCCTTATACAGCGATAATAGGGTTTCGAATGAAACTATTTGATGTGCTAATCAAGTGCGATTTAATCGATAAAAAATATCGATTGGGTATTTTTTGTAACTCGTAACGTACATCCCTAGGAAGTTGAACGACAACAATCGCCTGGTCTGAACCTGGTATTAGATGATCATCATCTATATTCTATGCGAAAGACGGTGATTTTTTTTTTTGTATCAGTATTACCGGCTTCACAACAAAACCAATTTTAAATAATCTTCTAGGCGTTTCAACAGTTAGTAAAGTAAAATAAAATTTCAGTGGTTAATGTAAACACGGTTGAAAAAATATTTTTTAACCACAACAAAAGAGATCATAATGAATAAGAACATTATTAATAATTCGTTTTGTGGTAAACCTGCTCGCATGAAGGATCAAACCAAAATCATCGCAAACGTGATTGTGAAAACATCAATCGCTCATATAACTCTACCTTTGGAATACGAATTACTTTGCGATTTTTTTTATAATTATAGAGCAGCTAGCAACCATGCGGCACCCCCTAATGGTAAGTGGATACCGCCGCCTAGTGACACCTGCAATACTCTGGTATTGTCTCTGGGCAATACGTACTATTCATTATTCTGTGGCAATACGTAGTAACTATTATATTATCAGTGGCAATACTGCCTGCTCTTTTGAAAGATATTTAAGCAACTCAGATCTCGGTACTCGGTCTTATTGTGTCAGATTGCCAAATATCACTGAGAACTTCTGAACGCTTAATTTAGCAATAATCCAAAACTTCACTGCCAAATTATCTATAGTAGCATCCCACGGCCCACCTGACTGGGAATAGCTACGTATGTGTTAACGGTTGATAAAAGTAGGGACGAGACTATCGGCCGATACAGTATTAACGGACCGCCAGTCCGGGCCAATTTGCCGGGAGAGCGCAGAGGCAAAGTGCGGAATCACGACCTGATTGCAACTTTCCACATAGATAAAAAGAAAAAGGTATATCGTGTCTAGCTTTAAGGCCAAGTGAAGTAAGAAAAGAAAAAGGAATCCAGTGTATTTTATAATTAACTAGCTACGCCTCGCAGCGTATGTGGATTTCCTACTCCAGCCTTATCATAATCATCATTAACAGCCAGTATTCGTCCACTGCTGAACATAGGCCTCTCTTATGGCAAGCCACTGAGCTCAACCTTCAGCTCCTTGTTTCCAACCGCTATATATATGTATAGTATGGCTATGTGCAATGTTTGAGCCAAATGAGTCCTGCTGTTCAGTCGTGAAAACGTACCAAACAGACCGAGAAACTGTCGAATGTATCATTTACGGTTAGAACTATGGTGCTACCGTCCTTGGCCGTACTTACCATCCGTTGAGATACTTGCCAAACGTTAAGCTATGTGCTATAAAAAAGTATACATTATGAAAAATATCAAACTACAAATGGCGTTGTGTGTTGGCTTCACAAAAAGGAGGAGGTACTAAATTCGACTGTTTTGTACCTCAGAACTTCGTCAAATCTTAATTGAGTCGAAACCGGTCGGAGCATAATCCGAAAAATAAACTCGAGATCAGATCGTTTAAAAAACTAAAAACAACCGACTTCAATGCCGCGCTATTAATTTTCAGTACTAATTTTGAGGTGTTTATCTCCATATCTCTGGAGATACTCATCAGACCTCGATAAAATTATCATGGTACTACACTTGGGATATCTCCTTTCTAACAAAAAAAAGAATAATCAAAATCGGTTCATAAACGACGAAGTTATCCGCAAACAAACATTTAAAAAAAAAAAACATATATACGGTCGAATTGAGAAACCTCCTCCTTTTTTTGAAGTCGGTTAAAAAGCCGGTTGGTTTAAAAACTAAATATGAATGTATATAACTATACGGGTTGCTCTATAAAGATGTGTATACTATCTGTAATAAGATATGATAATTAATATTTTTTTATCGTACAAAACAAAAATAAAACTGGCCAAGTGCGAGTCAGCATCGCGTCTCTTATCGCACACTTAGGGAGGGTTCCGTACAATACGAAACATAACAGAGTTTCAACCTCATATATTTGATTAATTGATATTACCAAGAATATTTGGTTTGGTCGCGATCTAGAAAGACGGGGCTCGTTTACTAGCGCCATCTATGTCATTTTGCCGAAACTAATTAGATAGATGGCGTTTAAAAACACGTTTTTTGTATGGGGACCCTCTTTAATTTTTAACTTTATTTTGTTTTTAGTATTTGTTATTCTAGCGGCAACAGAAATACACCATCTGTGAAAATTTCAACTGTCTAACTATCACGGTTAATGAGCTATAACCTGGTGACAGACGGACAGACAGACAGACAGACAGACAGACAGACAGACAGACAGACAGACAGACAGACAGACAGACAGACAGACAGACAGACAGACAGACAGACGGACAGACGGACAGCGGAGTCTTAGTAATAGATAAATAAAAAAAAATCCCGTTTTACCCTTTGGGTACGGAACCCTAAAGACCGACTTCACAGTTCACATGCCGCGATAGTCAAAGTACTGGCTAGTTATAATCACGTCATCAAAGTATACAAATTTGCTTATATTGTTTATCTCCATATCTTCGGGGATAATTGTCATAGCTCGATAAAATTTGAATGGGTGGTCCCATTCAAATCCAACGGGAGGCATAATCTCTCAAACAAAAAAAGAATTTTCCAAATCGGTTTAAGCATCTTCGAGTAATTGGTGAACATACATTAAAAAAAAGTTTTCGACGAATTGAGAACCTCCTCCTTTTTGTGAAGTCGGTTAATTATATCTTTCAATAGTTTGAAGGCTAACATAAAGAAAGTTAAGGCAAGTGTGAAGTAATTATTTTCAACTTGTTTTTAAAATTGGATGATGATTGGAGAGTCGTGCAGCTTGTACTACTTGTACAATCTACATAATGAACATTTTACGTACAACGTAACCACATGAGTAATTATTTACTCATGAGACGTAACTTCTGATAAGTCTTACCATTCTTCGATGGTCATCAAGGTAGTACAAGGTTGACAGATTCAATACAATACAATAACTCTTTATTGATCACCAAAATAACAAAACTTAAAGTAATACATAACAATACAATGGTAATAATACAATCGACGGTATTATCGCTAAGAGCGAAGAGAATGGACGGCGGTACACAATAAAAAAGATATCTACTATATATTTTACTAAATGCCTACTTACAATCTAATTCGGACTCTAATACATATATATATATATATAAGTATAATAAAAATATACTAATATATATATAGGTATAATATTACTTAACGGAAAATAAGACAAATCAGGCAGATTCATTAGTCTCTAATTCAAATCAACATTAAAAAAAAAATAGTGGCCTTGATGAATGAACGATGTGATATGACAACCAATTAGTTACGTCAAGAGATAATAACAATACCTAATATTAAAAGTTAAACATTTTATTAATACACGAGTTTTTTGCTTTGATTGTTGAAGCTTGTAATAATGAATCCCAAGGCATTTCCGTGATGAAATGCTAAGTGTTAAATCGACTTAATCCGCAAAAAACAGATCACAGTATGTCACAGAAATTACATGATGTTTTGAAGTTTATTCAATTCAATTCAATTCAATTCATTTATTCATTTCTAGGCATTTTTTATGCACTTAGATAAGTCATTTTACATTATTTAATATTATATGATCCGACAATAAATACAAATGAGTAATTAACATAATAGCAAAACAAGAAAATATGTATCTGCAAAAGCATCGTCAGTATTGATAAAATATGTCAATAAAGGAAACTTCAATATAAATAGTTTAATACAATGTGTATCAGTTCCAGCATCGTCAAGGTAATAAGTAATAATTTTGCATTTAATAAGTTAATCATTATAAAGATTATAAATTATAACATTCAATCAATGAATATTGTTTTATCTTCTAAAGCGTCATTTATTTTATAGTAGGTTCTTTTAATCAGATGTTCTTTAAGAAAGTTATAAAAGTCATTATTACTCATATCCCTAACGTAAGTTGGAATTTTATTATACAGTTTTATGCCATGGCAGTAGAAACTCTTTGAAATTTTTGCAATTTTTTTTTTTTTTTTTTAATACGTTATAGGCTAGCGTTTGACCACTATCTCACCTGTTGGTAAGTGAGTAATCTTGTTTGGGGGCCGATTATTTTATCTTTATGTCTAGTGTTGTAGTTGTGAATGTCTAGATGTCTTGTCAGTTTACCAATATTTTCATTATATAATTTCTTTATATAATTTTCAATATTATACGAGCATTGTGAATGGAAACATACGTTTTCTATAGATAAGACCGGATAAGTGCACGGAACAGCGAATACATACATGCTACATGGCTGTACCGTGGAATAAATGTAACTCATTTCGCTAGTGCACTAAATAAAATAATTTAAGATCGTTTAAAAACCTAAAAGAACCGACTTCAAACGTCGCGATAGACAAAGTAGCTAGTAGTTAGTAGCATGTCAACGAGATATACAGATGCGTCGTAATACAAATGTTGATGTATTAAAAACGGCTAGACCGATTTTGTCAAAATTTAAATGCGGTCCCATTTAAATTTAAGTCGGTTTAAAATGATGCCTTTACAACAAAACTGTTCTTTTTATACGTACACACAAGCACTTTACTGCTATCTTACCTGATGTTAAATCTAGAAGGAAATCATGCTTATCTTAATGTGAATAAAACTGGCCAAGTGCGAGTCAGACTTTTGTCCCGCACACGGAGGGTTCTGAACGCCATCTAACGAATATCTAACGAACTTCTAACACCACCAAGTAAAATAACACTAAAGCTACTTCTACTCGCCAATGATGTCGGGAAGAGTCATATTTTAAGTTGATTATCGATAAAGTTGATTATTGAAAACACGAATAAAACAACATTTTCTGAAAATGAATCGTAGTTAGATTGATTTATCGCTCACGAAATCCCCTGTATATACTAAATTTTATTTAATCGTTGGTGCCGTTTCCGAGATTCAGATTCAGATTCCGAGATTAAGGTAAACACGATAGCGGCGCCATCTATGAAGATTCATAGATGGCGCTATCGTAAAAAACGCGTTTTTTATTACACGAGATACAGCCTTGTGACGGACGGACAGAAAGACAGACAGACGGACAGCGGAGTCTCAGTAATAGGGTTCCGTTGGTACCCTTTGGGCTCGGAACCCTAAAAATGACACTAAGACGATACGCTGGACAACTCACTTTAGTTCTAAAATCTAGCGTAGCGAAAACAGCAGGAAACATTATACAATACATACAATGAAATCAAAAATAACTTTCACAAGTTCTTTCCAGTTTTGGAATAACGATGCAGCCCTACCTGAAATAAAAGTTAGTGCAAATACGTGGGAGCAACCTGCGACCTAATTGAAGGAGCATGTTACTGTGAAATACAATATCGCCACTGCAGTCTGATCTAAATTGGAAGGGACGTGAGTTCGAGTAAGTGAGTTAGAGTAAGCTAAGCAAGCAAGCAGTTCCTGATCTAGAGGCCCCAGCTTCGACCACACTGTCACTGAAAAAGCGGTCAAATGCTTGTCTGTCAGATATTAAAATAATCTAAAAAAAACTAAAAGAACCGACTTCCAACTTCGCGCTAGTCATTTTCAGTACTTACTAAGTTTGAGGTGTTTATTTTCATATTTCTGGAGATACTGAACATATCTAATATTATGTTTCTTTGAAGTGTTTCACACTTTATATTTTTGTAAATTGTTAAACACAATCCAAAATTTCATCGTACCGACGGGACTTGAACCCGCAACCTCCGGAATAACATGTTCCGGTGCTTTTGCCAATTAAGCCACGGTGCGAAGTATCGTTACGACGAAATTAGTGGATTGCATTTGTTAACCCAATTATGCATTGGTGGCGCCATCTATGACTACTTATTACGTAAGTTAATCATTCGGAAGAAATCATTACAGTTTTTCAAATCCGACGAGAGATGTTGCACTGCGTAAATCAAATATTATGTTTCTTTGAAGTGTTTCACACTTTATATTTTTGTAAATTGTTAAACACAATCCAAAATTTCATCGTACCGACGGGACTTGAACCCGCAACCTCCGGAATAACATGTTCCGGTGCTTTTGCCAATTAAGCCACGGTGCGAAGTATCGTTACGACGAAATTAGTGGATTGCATTTGTTAACCCAATTATGCATTGGTGGCGCCATCTATGACTACTTATTACGTAAGTTAATCATTCGGAAGAAATCATTACAGTTTTTCAAATCCGACGAGAGATGTTGCACTGCGTAAATCAAATATTATGTTTCTTTGAAGTGTTTCACACTTTATATTTTTGTAAATTGTTAAACACAATCCAAAATTTCATCGTACCGACGGGACTTGAACCCGCAACCTCCGGAATAACATGTTCCGGTGCTTTTGCCAATTAAGCCACGGTGCGAAATATCGTTACGACGAAATTAGTGGATTGCATTTGTTAACCCAATTATGCATTGGTGGCGCCATCTATGACTACTTATTACGTAAGTTAATCATTCGGAAGAAATCATTACAGTTTTTCAAATCCGACGAGAGATGTTGCACTGCGTAAATCAAATATTATGTTTCTTTGAAGTGTTTCACACTTTATATTTTTGTAAATTGTTAAACACAATCCAAAATTTCATCGTACCGACGGGACTTGATTAACTTACGTAATAAGTAGTCATAGATGGCGCCACCAATGCATAATTGGGTTAACAAATGCAATCCACTAATTTCGTCGTAACGATACTTCGCACCGTGGCTTAATTGGCAAAAGCACCGGAACATGTTATTCCGGAGGTTGCGGGTTCAAGTCCCGTCGGTACGATGAAATTTTGGATTGTGTTTAACAATTTACAAAAATATAAAGTGTGAAACACTTCAAAGAAACATAATATTTGATTTACGCAGTGCAACATCTCTCGTCGGATTTGAAAAACTGTAATGATTTCTTCCGAATGATTAACTTACGTAATAAGTAGTCATAGATGGCGCCACCAATGCATAATTGGGTTAACAAATGCAATCCACTAATTTCGTCGTAACGATACTTCGCACCGTGAACATATCTAGATGAAATTTAAATGGGACCACTTGTGAAGTATACCCTTTCAAATAAAAAAAGAATGTACCAAATCGGTTCAAGCGTCTTCGAGTAATCGGTGAACATAGGTACCTACATATAAAAAATAAAAATTAAAAAAGATCGTTTAAAAAACTAAAAAGAACCGACTTCAATGCCGCGCCATTAATTTTCAGTACCAATTCTCAGGTGTTTATCTCTATATCTCTGGAGATACTTATCAGACCTCGATAAAATTACCATGGTACCACACTTGGGATATCGCCATTCCAACAAAAAAAGAGTAATCAAAATCGGTTCATAAACGACGAAGTTATCCGCGAACAAACAAAAAAAAACATATATACGGTCGAATTGAGAAACCCCTCCTGTTTTTGAAGTCGGTAAAAAAACCGCTGAGGCCTACCACGGAGCTACTAACAAGCAACTCTAGTAACTTTCCTACCCCGTAAGTTTTTCTACAAGCTGCTCCTAATCCTAAGGAGCCGCCAAAGTTCGGTTAACATTATCCTTTGAGTAAATAATTAACAAAAAACATACAAAAATTATTTAACATTTTAGAGTGCTTCTCGTGAAATAGGTATCTACCAATATTTCTCCACTCTGTAGGTTTTATGTATCGGAAAACCCTAAAACGCTTTAAAACGGTGTCGTAAAATATGTAAATAATCCGTTTTCGTTGGCAGATACGCTCATCTGTATGCCCCATAGCTAATAATTATAGGCTAACATAGCTATTAATTGCGAAGTGCCATTAAGTCGCTTGTTAAAGCTATGACAGCACAATCTGGGTTTAAAAAAAATATACGGTCGAATTGAGAAACCTCCTCTTTTTTTTGAAGTTAATTATAGCGTACGTCGCATTTACGTACTATTATACGGATATATGAAAAACACTTTTTAAAAAAGGAAAATTCGGGGAAACCCCCTTTTATTTCTATGTAATATAAAATAACGTAGAATATCGTAGAACTTAATTAATGAAATAGAAAATAAGAAATGGAAAGATGTGGCTTGTTAGCCGGTTCCTTGACGACTGACTCTAATGTGCATCACTTGAAGTGTATTAAGACCGAAAAGTGCAGAAAGGCACTTTTCGGCATTATTTAGCGTTTTAGCTTACAAACGAGGGTTATAACAACCCCCTCTTTAAGAGAAAACTTACGCTTTAAGCGAAGTTTTAGTTAATTCTAATTCGCGGCTGTATTTCGGCGTCGTTTACGTTTTGCATTTCTAATTCATGGGTTACTGTATTGGGCCGGAACTTGTGATAAAAAGCCACACATTTCTTATTACAAAAGAAATAGATTATAAAAATAACAAATAAAACAACAAACACGTATGTGGTTATAGAGTGAGATGTAAGTTATGGAATAGATTCGTTTTTGGATTGTAGGTCAATTATATTTTGCAGCATTTCATCTGTTTTAGTGTACATTTTGTTTAAACCATTAATGTCTAGATTTGGTAGTCTGCTAATTGATTCGGTGTAATTGAGTTTTTTAAATTTTGACATATCACAACAAGTATCCTTTATTAAATTGAAATCGGTATTGAGGTGATTAAGTTTATACATGGGTTGTCTCTTACTTACTAATTTTACATTTTTACAAAATGCGGTACAATTCGGGCTTAGAGTTAGGACACCTGTTCCTATAATATTATATTCATTGACATCGCTGTTGCATTCGACACTCAATTTTGTAGGTTCAGAATGAGTAAATATCCATCTATTGTTCCCTAATATTTGCCAAATATTAGTGTGTCCATACAAAAAGTCTGTATTACATTGTTTCGGCAGTGATTTTACAATCCTAGTTAAAAATTCTGTTTCACAAATAGGATAATCTTGTACATTAAATTCATTTAAGTTATCACATAAATAAAGTTCGCTGTTTACTATTTTACAATGAGAGAGATCGTCTAGAGTTACATATTTTGTTTTATCTTGGCTTAGGGCCACGTATCGGGTTGTAGGTATGATTAAAGCATATGACTTAGAGGTAGTTACATTGTGCGGCACGGGAATAGGTATGTTCTTATACAGGCTGTACTTATTTAAGAACACTAAAGGTATCTTAAGACTAAACACAAGTATATTATCAATAACATAGGTTATAACTTCAGATATGCTTAGAAATACATTCATATTATCTAGATCTAATGCTAATGGAAGTTCCGAGTATTTGGGGAAGTGCTTGACATTATTTACCAAATCATAGTATAAATCTTTAGGTGTTACAACAGATGGATGCAATATATTATTTTTTGATAACAGTACTGAGTTTACAATATCCTCTAACTTATAAGATAAGCTTAACATACTCGATTGAAGCGCACTGAACATGTCATGTAATACTGATTTAAACAACAACGCATTTGTGACTGTTGTTAAATTGTTAACCTGTACAGATAGGGTATCCAGCATAATATTTAACATTTTTTCGTTTTTATTGATTTCGATGAGCGATTCATTTATTTTTAAAATAGCTGATTTTGTTAATAGTATATTTTCCGATACTAATTCTAATGTTTTCCTATTTGTGTCTTTTAATGTTTGGATGGCGTTGTCATACTTTATTGCGTCATCTTCGTCCATTGTGCCAAATATTTGTTTGAAAATTGTGCCGATACCGGAGATCCACGCGGATCTTTTAGATTTATTAGGTACAAGGTGAGAGATGGAATAATAATCTCTTGCAATGTCGTCATACATTGCGACGAGTGGTAGGAAAGAGTTTTGGCATTCTAAGTCGTCTATTGCATCGCTTTTCGCGCATAGGTATCGTGCGGAATGCAGTACATCCTTTATGTTATCCATGTGTGGTTTTAGGTATTGTATTTCCACAGGTATTAACACGTGTAGGTAGTCACTGATGATTTTTATGGAACCAGATGGGTTGAAATAGATACCAGGGCTTTTCGTTATTTGTTCTATGGTGCTGGTGACTTGGGTGCGAGAGACATCTAAGCTTAGCACTGCCAGACTGTAAAAATATATAAAGTACAATTTACTAAACCGAACTTATTATACTTAATTACTAATAAACTTATATCTAGTCATTTTTTTTTTAACAATAAAACCTTAACTTGATTTTAAGACTTAGCGGTTTTCTATATCTGCTAATTTCACCTCATCATAGTGATGAGTCACATGACGGCGATTGATAAGGAGGGACAAAGTGTGATTACCGTGTATTTTCACTACTTTGTATGGTCCTTTCCAAAGTGGCGAGAGCGCTTTACGTAACCTTACATGATTTTTGAGGTACACCATGTCGCCTACTTTATAAGTAATTGGGCGTGATCTTTTATCGTAGTACGTTTTTGATTTTTCTTTTGATGTAGCAATGTTTTCTAGAGCTTTGTCGCGGGATAATTTGAGTCGGTGACATAACATTTTTAGGTATTCATGGTAGGTATTTGTAGGATTAAGTTTATAAATTGAGTCAGGCAGATACGGTTTGTGACCAAACACGAGTTCGTATGGTGTGAATTTGGTAGTTGTATAGACGTTGGTATTGTATGCTAATATGGCGGTGTAGACGTATTTATGCCAGTCGGTTTGGTTATTATTGACATAGGATTTGAGATATTCTTTCAGGGTTGAGTGGCTTCTTTCTAGTGCGCCTTGTGTTTGAGGATGGTAAGGTGAGGACCAGAGCTGTTTTATTTTCAGAAATTCGCACGATTTTTTGAATAAGTCCGCGGTAAAATTGGTACCTTGGTCTGTTAATATCATTTTTGGGATTCCGAAAAGAGACACGAAGTGGATAAGACATTCACAGCATTCTTCAGCTGTGACATTTGTTATTGGGTAGGCTAGGGAGAATTTCGTTAGGTCGTCTTGCATGGTAAGTATATATCTCAGATTGATTTGGCCGGCTTCAGGAAGTGGACCCACGATGTCCATACTGACTCTTTCAAAGGGGGCGGTTGAAGTAGATGTTAATTGCATCGGAGTACGATTGACTTGACGGAGAGCTTTGTTTACTTGACATTGAGGACATTTCTTAACGTAATTTTCGATGTCTGACCTCATTTTCTTCCAATGATACCTTTCTTTTATGCGGTTATACATGCGAGATGAGCCCACATGGCCTGCTATGGGTATATCATGGTTTTCTTTGAGAATTTTGGAAATTTCGCTCGGGACTGGAAAGATCATTGAGTTCCTGTAGATATTGACAGTGATACCAGTATTATGAAACAGATAAGCAAGAATATTATAGATTTTTGTGAATGAAGGTTTAACAAAAGGGTCGTTAAAATCAGAAATAGCAATTTCATTTGGTTTTTCGTTGCAGTTTTGAAGTAGTTTGTTTCGTAGAGATTTAATTGAGTCAAATAATGCAGGATATTCGATATTGTCGAAATTATGTACTTTTGTAAAAAGGAGATAGTACGATTTGTTTTGGGTTTTAATGCCCAAGAAAGAATATAATGTTCTTTCTTCGTCAATGAGATCGGCTATATCACCGTGATTAGAAATAATTTCTTCTATGTAAGGAATCGATTCGTCAAGATCTATTGAAGTTGGTACAACAATGATTTTGCAATCTGACGACAGTAATGGATTGGTATATTCGTGAATTTTTGTATTATGAGTATAATTTTTATTAGACATTGCTTTAAGAAAGTCAGAGTAGCAGGTTTCCTGGATGTCGGGACGTGAGGAATCGAGAGGTAAGTTTTCTGGTACATTGTTATTTTCAGGTGAATTACGCAGTGAGTCGTCGGTCGCAGTTTCTGGTAAGTGTGTATTATTTGTTTTAGCTATAGGTTCTGGAATAACGATTTCTTCATTTTCAGGATTGAATGGTGAGTTTGGGAGGAAGTCAATATCTTGGAGAGGATCCAGAGATGGTAAGTTATAATCGTCAGGGTTGAAAGGGTCAGATGGGAGTTCAGTATTTAATGGATTAGGGTAAGATCCCTGTGAAGGCATGTCGATGGATGTAGTAGGATTTTCTTGATTTTCACTTGGGTCATTAGATATTGGTAAAACGGTAGATTCTGAGTTTATATTCAATACATTTGAACAGTCAGTCGGGTATCTGGATAGAGCGTCTGCTGCAGAATTCAGTTTTCCTTTTCTATAAACTATTTCATAGTCATATTCTTCGAGTTTCAGTCTCCATCTTTGTAATTTGCTAGATGGGTCTTTGTGTTTGAAAAGCCATCGTAATGGGTTATGATCGGTGATTATTTGGAATTTTTGGCCATATAGATACGGTCTGAAGTTTTTACAGCCAAATATTATTGCTAGTAATTCTTTTTCAGTGACGTTGTAATTTATTTCGTTTTTGTTCAAAGTTCGCGATGCATAAGAAATAGGTCTTTCTTTGCCAATATCACCTTGAGATAGTATTGCACTGATTGCGTAGTTGGATGCATCACATGTGAGAATGAAAGGTTTGGTAAAATCTGGGTATATGAGAAGCGGTGGAGAGATTAGGCGAGTTTTTAGCGTTTCGAATGAGAGTTGGTGCTCGTTCTGCCAGGAAAAAGGGCAATCCTTTTTTAAAAGGCTAGTCAAAGGTTTCGCAGTGTTCGAGAAGTCGGGTATGAACTTACGATAGTAGGACATAAGGCCTAGAAATGATTTTACATCTTTCGCGGATTTTGGGATAGGAAATTCTGAGACAGCGGATATTTTCGCTGGGTCGGGCTTGACGCCTTCGTCAGTTATGAGATGGCCGAGATAAGAGACTTCTTTGCGGAGAAATTCGCACTTATCTGGCTGAAGTTTTAGGTTAAATTCTCTTAGACGTTTGAATATGGATTCTAGGTTTTTGATATGCGAGTCGAGATCGTAGGAGTAAATCACTATATCGTCAAGATATACAAAGCATCGTGTGCCTTGTAAACCGGAGAGTACAGAGTTCATGAGTCGCTGAAAGGTAGAAGGTGCATTTTTAAGCCCAAAGGGCATGCGTTTGAATTCAAAGTGTCCTTGTGGTACACTGAAAGCGGTTTTGGCTGCATCTTGCGGTGACATACAAATCTGATGAAAGCCGGAAGCTAAATCTAATGTTGTAAAATATTTTGATTTGCCGAGTTGGTCAAGAATTTCGTTGATGTTTGGGATAGGGTAGGAGTCACCGATAGTGATATCATTGAGTCTTCGGTAATCGATCACAACTCGCCATTTGCGCTGTCCGGAAGCATCGAGCTTCTTTGGGACAACCCAAATGGGAGCTGCTAGGCTATTCTGTAAGCTATCTCGACAGCGGAATCCGATTCAAATTACGTATTACGAAATTCAACCGTATACCAACGTAATACGATTGAATTTCGTAGTACGAAATTTGAATCTCACCGCGGATTCCGCTATCGAGATAGCTTACAGAATAGCCTAGCTGACCAAGGGGACATAGAAGGTTGTATGATGTCATTGTCTAACATTTTGTTTACTTGATTTTCCACTTCGGTTTTATGACATTCTGGGAATCTGTATGATTTTACGTGTATTGGTTCATTAGATGTGGTTTTTATTTCATGTTTTAACGCGTTGGTAGATGTAAGTGGTTCGTTGGGTAGGTGGAATATATCTGAAAAGTCGGAACAGATATCGTATAGGCATGAAGCTTCTTCAGAGTTTAGGTGTGATGTTCTGAGTAGGTTTATAACATCTTGGGTGCGTTTAGTAGCGTTTTGAGTTGAGATTGTGTTCATAGGTTGTTCTTTAAGTTCGTCATCAGAAATTGTAGTTTGGAAGGTTTCGACTGGGGACAGAGTTATATTTAGATTAGAATTAATGGTTTTCGTTAATGTTGATGTATTAACAACTGTTATATTTATTCTGTTGTTATCTTTAATTTTTACTAAGCAATTAGCAATGAGGATGTCTTCTAATTGAGTTTGATCTAGTACGAGTCCTTCTTTAATTTCAGGGTTAGACACGGAGCATTCAATGACCATTTCAGATCTTGCTGGGATAGAGTAGGTTGGTTCACACAGTTGAATTGGTAGTTGTGACCCGTTGATTTGGAGTACATTTTTCGTGTAGTCTATGCTACAACCGAAAGAGTTAAGCATGTCTGTTCCAATAATTCCATCATATGGTAAGTGAATTTTGTTGACGATATGAAATTTGTGTGTAATATATTTTCGGGACGAGTCAGTGAGTTGTAATTTTAATGGAAAATGTCCAATGGTTTTCGTTACATTTTTATCGGGGTCAATGCCCTTTAAATTTATTTGTTCTTTAGTGATTTTGGGGAAGATTTGTATGCATGATGATTTTATTAGGCTAATGGATGACCCTGAGTCTATTAAGAGAGACAGTGGGAATTCTGAGATTGGAGAATCAATTAGAACATGCGGAAGTAGTACCTTGAGGTCTGTATTTATTTCGAAAACGTCGTTATTTTGTTGGAGTTCGGGGCACGCCTTTTTGATTGATTGAGAGTTGGATTGAATGGGTTCAGCTGTTATAGTAGATATAGTATTGACATCGGGTTTGGTAGGTAATGTTTTTAATTTTGTCGATAAGATTTTATTTGTAGGTTCGGATTTAGCGGAGTCAGCGGAAATAGGGAATGTAACATTTACTTTGGCTTTGGTAGGAGTTTCTTTATTTTTTGTTATTATATTTATTTTTGATACAGTGTTTTGTACAGATTTAGGATTTTTTATTATTCTTTCAGGTGCAGTGGATATGGTAGATGCAGCGGACTTAGTAGATACAGTGGATTTGGTAAGTTGTTTTATTTCAGATGCAGTGGATTTAGTAGATAGTTTGATTTCGGACTCAGTGGATTTAGCGGGTGTAGTGGGCTTAGCAGACGCAGTGGACTTAGCAGATGCAGTGGAATTAGCAGACGCAGAGGATTTAATAGATTATTTGATTTGAGATGCAGTAGATTTGGCAGATGCAGTGGATTTGGTACGTTGTTTATTTTTTGTTGTAGCGACATTTCGGGATACAGTGGATTTTGTAGGTAAGTTGTTGGTGCCTTGTTTAATTGATATGTGATGTCCCGTATGACACCGATACGAGCCGCTTATTCGTTTTTTGTGTCTTCGTCATCGCAAGGATTAGAATCGTGGTCATTTTCAGGGTTCTCGACGTAATGAACGCGTTGTTGAGGCTTATAGCCAGACGTGGAAGGTCTGTCAAAATTGCGAGCACGATTGTTATTATTATATTCCCGTTTTCGGCAATTTTCAATCGAGTGCCCGAGGAATTTGCAGTATCGACAAATAATAGGATCATTATTTGAATTTTGATTTTGGTTTTGATTACGGCCTTGCCCTTGAATTTGAGGGTTGCGATTTTGGGTAAAGGTTGACCTGTTAGGTTTGAAATTTTTATTTTCGACTTGATTATTATTTCTCTTATACGTTGTCTGTTGGATACGCTCTTCGGAAATAGCTAAATTAATGGCTAAATTTAGGTTTTTGGGCGACCTACATCTCACCATCGAAGAAATGCGTGGGAGGAGCCCAATAGTAAAATGATGAAGGGCAAGATCCTCCATGGCCGCCGTGCGGCCTGGGAGTTCTTTCGTCTTATGCGATGATAAGGAAATCTCAGTCAGTAGCTGAGACAGGCACGTCTCAGTTTTGAGAGCGAATTGGCTAACACTCTCTTGCGGGCCTTGCTTGCTCTCTTGTAACTCAGTAAGCAAGTGAGAGTAATGCTTCCTCTCACAGAATTGTGTCTTAAGGAAATCTTTTAGTTGTTCCCACTTAGTAAACTCTTTAATTGAGCAAGCAACTTCCGCTTTACCTCTTAGTTGGCTAAGTATATACTTAAATAAAATAGGCTTCTGTGGATCAGTGGCGAGTTCATAAACATTATCACAGTTCACTATAAAAGAGTTCAGAGTTTCTCGGCTGCCGTCGTAAGGATTTATAAATTTAAACAAAACGTTGAGATCCATTTCGATGAAATTAGGAGTACTCTTGTTAGATGGGGTAAGTTTCGGCGATGGTGCCACTTGTTTATCGTCACTTTTAATGTCACTTTGAGCAGGAATATTTAATTTAAGATTGCTGCTGGCCATAGTTCATCATATAGTCATAGAAATAACACAGCGTTGGAAAATGTTCACACAGTATGTGAAAATTGTTCACACAATATAAAACAATTGTTCACTCAAAATCCGTTCGGCAGTGAACGTGTTAATGGTAATATAAGTCGATAGCAGATAAGCAGTTTGTTTTGACTACGAAACAATGTCTTAGTAGAGTAACTCACAGTGCATAGGCGGCGACGAGAATATGAGCGATATACATCGCGCAGTCTTTCGTTGGAGCACTTTTTAGATTCACTTATGATTTTTGACACTGGTTTTGTAATTTTACTTCACTTTTACACTTTTCCTGATTTTCGGATGCGTTTTCCGAGGATCTTTTGATCCCTTAAGCTGCCACCATTTATTATACGGATATATGAAAAACACTTTTTAAAAAAGGAAAATTCGGGGAAACCCCCTTTTATTTCTATGTAATATAAAATAACGTAGAATATCGTAGAACCTTATTAATGAAATAGAAAATAAGTATATAAATACTAAATATGCTTGTGTCTGGAGTGGGTTCACGTCAATAGTGCAATGAGAGGGGTGGGGATCGAACTCACGATCTCTCGATCGCCAGTCCGACACCTTATCCATAGCGCCTCCATTGGGCTATTTCCGCCTTGAAACTGATTAGATTTCCATCCATTTACAGCGTGACAAAGATCCCAAATCAGAAAGACCAAAAGGTGCGTTTTCTTAAAAAAAAAACATGTTAGTTCCTGAAGAGTCAACAGATGATATTATTATTAATAAAAACGGTTGTGCACTCACGGGTTTTTTATCGGAATTGCTCTAACCAGTTTCGGGCATGTTTGATGTCCTTCTTCTGGGAGCCACGTCTACCGCAAGCTCCTCGTGCAACGAGCTTCGGCACGTAACAGCCTTGCTGATCGTGGAGCAGGCGCGGGAACGGCTGCCGGCGGTGTTGGCGATGTTTGTCTCCTCCCGGACAAAAGCGGAAGCTTTAACTTTAAAACGTTTCTAAATGTCTACGTTTCGGAAACGTAGACACTGTCCGGTCGGCGGTCGCCGAACATGCCCATACTCCGAATTCCCAACACTTTCTTCGGTTTGATAAGACCTCCGTGCTTTCACAGAGAAGTTCTATGTTCGTCGTAAGGTACGTGATGCCATAGAGATCAGTCGATATCCGAATTTTAATCGGGATGGAGGATGGACTGTATCGCCGTCTTGGAAGCCGACTTTAACTGACAACACTTACAATAATAAAAATACCTTGTTGTGGACTTGTGAAACTGACACTACAAGTGCAGTGAGTCTGAATTATAACCAAACAGACAATAGTGATAGTGACCAATCATCGGATGTCGACGATGAGCTTCCGCTTTTGTCCGGGAGGAGACAAACATCACCATTACCGCGCGTGCCCCACGATCAGCACGTGCCGAAGCTCGTTGCGCGAGGAGCTTGCGGTAGACGTGGCTTCCAGAAGAAGGACATCAAACATGTCTGAAACTGGTCGCAGCAATTCCGATAAAAAAACCCGTGAGTGTACAACCGTTTTTAGGGTTCCGTACCCAAAGGGTAAAACGGGACCCTATTACTAAGACTCCGCTGTCCGTCTGTCTGTCTCCAGGTCCCCATACAAGAGACATGTTTTTTTCGGCATTTCACGCCATCTATGAACGCTTAGTTAGGTAAACGTCCCATAGATGGCGTTATATTGAAATGTCGATCCCTAACACCTTTGTTAGACGTTAGATGGCGTTATAAGAAATAAAATGTTTATTAATTATTCTTTTTTGCTGGCGAAAAATGATAGTGGTATTTTTTGCTCGATCTTATAAAATACTGTAGTGTGGTACGGAACCCTACGAGTGCGAGTCCGACTTGCACTTGGCCAATTTATTAATAATAATATTATGTGTAATCCTCACGATACATTTAACAGTCAACAGATGGCTTACAAGATGTACGCAGTCACTGTCATACTGAATATTTATTCATAATAAATTATTAATTATTAAATCTGTCAAATTTCTTGTTTTCTTTTTATTTTATGTAATGTATCGCTTTAATTCCTTAGATTTCTAACATTTCTAAAATTTCTATAATTTATAACTTTCGACGACTTTCGCACCATAAATATTATTTGCTAAAAATAATAAGCAATGTTTCGCTTTGACAGTTTTGACAGTGACAGTTCTCAGTAGGTAGCGAATATAGTGGAACTATTTTTTTAAATGAAAACGGCTGACTGGAATAGCAAGATTTTTAACTAAACGTAAAGATACGAGTGTAGTATAATTTAAAATCGTTTAAAAAACTAAAAGAACAGACTTCAAACGTCGCGCTAGTCAAAGTAGCCTGCAACCATTATCATGTCAACGAAGTACGTAAGTAAGTAACATATATATCGTAATACAAAAGTTGATATATTAAAAACGGCCCAACCGATTTCGTTAATATTTTAATGGGACCACCTGGGAAGGGTGCCCTTTGAAACTAAAAAATAATTTTCCAAATCGGTTCAAGTATCTTCGAGTAATCGGTGAACATGATTCCGACAAATTGAGAACCTCCTTCTTTTCTGTGAAGTCGGTTAAAAACGAGACGCTAGCGTAGGACTATTATCTTTTCTGTGACGCTAGTCAACTATGCTTTAGTTCCATCGCATAGAGCAACTATCCCAATCAGTCTTGCGAATTTTTATTACTGGATCAATTACTAAAACAATCAAACTAGCCACGAAGCGCGAATCCCGACCAAACACAGATTAAATAAGTTTCCACGTAATGGCTGACGTTTAACATAACTAGGAACCGAGCCTCTTTGTATTAAAAATAAGTTATGACTTTTCCTGACCAAGTCTCTATTTATTGGTAGAATTTCTGCTAGTCCACATTGGGAGGTACCACCACATTGACAAGAATTCTGCCGTGAAATAGATAAAATGAACTCATAAAAAAAAGTAATAGTCAAAAAGTTTGGGAAAGATAAAGTTGATCTGTGGTAGTCGTAGCATTACAATAGGTCTTGTTGAGTTCAACAATTTCTTTCAGACATATATAACATCGGGCTCAGTGGCGCACCTTGGGAGAGTCCTACGTCCAGTAGCGGACGGACACCGGCTGATAATGATGATGATATATAACATACTCCATTCTACAAGGAAACTAAAAAGTACTTACTCACGTTTCTTATCTATTTCAAATCATCGAAAAATATTAATCATCATAACCAGCCGGTATCAGTCCACAGTTGTACAATGGGCATAGGCAGATGCCTATTGGGAGATCCCAAGAAATGCCACTGAGCCCGAACTTCGGCTCCCTTTTCCAGGCACTTCTATAAAAATATTAATAACAACAAGTTTTATAATAAAGAAAAACTATTTACGTTAGTAACCTGTTAAGACAAAACCCAGAGAACGCAAATAAAACATGTTTTATTTGCGTTCACTGACAAAACCGCATTGTGGAAAAATACCTGACATATCGAATTAAACCAACCGCAATGTTTATATTGTTAATAATATGAGTATTACTCGACCTAAATAACTAGATTTTATTTAAATGGCATGTACGACTAAGAATGATTGACCAAATTGCTTATTGTATTCAAATACGACCTAGAAACATTGTAGATACGTAGACCTTCGGAAGTACAGAACACAGACCTAAGGTTATTTTCGGTAGCTGATAGTTCACGATTCAACACAATAATGTATGTAGATAAAGATTTTCGTAGGTTCAAATTTAGTAGATGCATACAATTTGGTTAAGAAACATGGCATCCATTTATTACCATCGTCTAACTAGAGCTAGACTAAGACATAGGTATTTAAGTGAACGAAAATAATGTTTGTTTTAATATCTTATAGCCTAGATTTTGGACCACTATCTTGCCTGGTGGTGGGTAAGAAATAATATGGTCGAAGATGGCGAACACGATTCTCAATATTATTAAGCTTGTTTTTTTACCTTCTTACTTATATCTTCTACCCTCGGACGTTACCTAAACTTTCTCAGACAAAGGGACGGGGTAATCGAAAGTCAACTAACGAACAGACCTTTTAAGAGTCCTGAGACATAAAAGTTCTCCATACAAATGTTACGCCGAAATTATTACCAATTGGACTATCACCATACTAAGTATTCTGCTCGGGCTAAGACAGGTGGTTTTTATCGCAAAATCTTATTCGCAATTTTTTTTTTCCTAAACAGAAAATAGTAACGAATTTCTCACGCATTTCTCAGCATAAATGACACACATTTTCTTCTTAAATTATCCTTTATTAAAAACTACAATATTATTTTCATATGAGATTTTTATCCTGGAACCTAGGACATAAATCATATTGTCACATAATTTTGTTTAGAGAAATTTTGTTGATCATCTAGATCAACAAAATTTCTCTAAACAAAAAAACGTTGATAGTTTTTTTTGTTTTAGTTTTGTTTAATGGTAATTATCGTGAGAATAACACACATAATTATCTAGAACATTTTATCGTCTGTTTGACTTCAGACGTGAGACAAGGTGAGACAATGTATGTAAAGCTCCCAATTAGTTTAGCAAAGCAATAACAGTATCAAGTACCACTGGCATCTTAACTAAGTCGGACATGACATGAATACAATGTAGGTACTAGACGTTTCTCTCATTAAACCCGAGGCTACCTGCAAGTTCTTGAGTCCTGAAGGATGGATTACACGAGTGCGACCTTTAAGAGTCTTTATAGATTGTCATCAGTCTAGAAAACTAAGTTAATGAAGCTTAGAGATAAAATCCTTAAAATAAAAGCCTTAGCGCACTTTAAGTTACAAAGAGATTTAAATAAAAGCTAATTTGTTTTATAAGATAAAAGCGGTTTTTATGTCAGCTCATAAAGTTTTCAAGGAATTTGGAGTAACTACGTAATATACCTATAGTTAGATAGGAATCTTGCGATCTCTTTTAGTGATTCTCTTCTTCTTTTATTTCTCTATTTTTTCTCTCTCTTTCAATTAACAAATGTGTGATTTGAAAAATATGAAAGAAAATATTGCGAAAACAAAGTTTTCAAACAATTATTTTATACATATATAATTTATTACATAACAATATTATAGAGATGTATGCATTCCTTATCAGCTATATACTCGTATATATATATATATATCCGGCTCCTGGACAAAAAAAAGTACGATTGTTGAATATTAACAATTACCACAGTTTCACAATCATATTGTAAAACTGTTCATGTCATAAATCTAAAATAATGAATGACTAATAAGGATCGTATATATTTTTTTTTACTGGTCCGGATATAAGAAGCAAAGATTCGAAATTTCCATCAACAAATGGTTGTTTTGACGAAAACAAGTTTTGATATAATTAGCTTTAGAGGCGAGGTCGAATTTCAGTTTTCAGTTAAGTTACGATTAACTTTCAGGCTTTATAGAGTTTTCCACAAAACAGAACTTGTTCTGTGGAGTTTTCGTTTAAATTTGGGGAAGCAGACGCTCAATCAAGAAGTTTCGAGTGGTTAGAATTTCTAAAACTTTTTGTCACAAGATGATTTTGAAACTTTTCAATTTAATGAACATGAATAATTTTCAAAGTAAGTTAGACTAATGTTCTAGTTTAAAAATAAAGAAAGTCACGGGGTCGGTTTGTTTAGAGATTTTTTAATTACCTTCGCCATTTCTTCAGATCTGTAATGAGGGCTTTGATACCTACTGTATGAGAAGATTTATACAGTAGTGGTAATTAAATTACATACTTGTTATACAATAATCAGGAAAAAACATGTGTTTAGTAGTCTAACGTGGACGATTGGATAAGAGCTGAATGGCTTATGATTTATATATATATTTCTTGAAGTATATTTTTTGATTAAAAGCTTAAATTATAGTTTAATGAATTTAGAATAATTATATAAAATATATAAACTAACCTCCTATAGCAACACCAATCAACACCAATATTATAAATGTAAAAGTCACTTTCTAATTTTGTTTGTTTGGGACTCCTTCACGGTCAAACGGTTTGACCGATTTAGCTGAAATTTTGCACACGGATAGCCAGTATTTGGATTAGGCTATAGGATACGCGGGCGATGCCGCGGGGCACAGCAAGTACAGAATAAATGCTTAAACTTAAGTTGGATGCTGAGGTCCTTGGGCGCATCGAGGATACATTTTCTTTAGGCAGCTTGTAGCACCTCTACCCTCTACCTGCCTGCTAAGTTGACGACATCGACACTTTTCAAGCAGTGAGGCAATGGTCAAGCTCTTACCAATACGTCATAAAAGAAAAAAAAAACAGATTATTTCAATAATATTATCACAAACAATCTGTTTATCAATCAATATATATATATCTATATATATATCAATACATATATATATGTCTATGTAAAGACATCGGTAAACATTACCTAAAAATTTGACCGCTCTGTCAGATCACAGAAAAAATATAAGTCAGATATGAGATGGGTCGTCTATTAAATACCTCGCTCGGGTCCAGCCTATTTGTCACGAGACGTGACGACTTACTGATTTTTATACTGGGAAAAATCCATAACTAGACTAATAAAGACGAGCCGAAATTTTCTTCGACATCAATAATCACAAGTCAGAAATTTATACAAGCGACGGAACTACCAATCCACGCGCCTTTGTGCGTAGATACTCTAAAGGAAGGGAGTGCCAGTCTCTAAGGAAAGCTAAGGCCCATAATATGGTTATTGGAAAATGACTAACACCCTCTTATGTGCAACTTCTGTATACTAGTGTCTCTGTAAGCTGAAGACCTCGTGAGTCTGTCTTTGCATAGCTTAAAACTGAATAACACACGTCCGACCCCTTGAAGTTTATCGGATGAAAAAGTTGTTCAGATCAGACCAAAGACCTATAATAACCTCAAAAAAGTTTCTTCTTGGGTAACAAAAAACTGTGAACAATGACTGTCGAAAGTTATGACCTGTAGAGGAGAACAGACATCCGGATATCCGGATATGCGAAAGCCTTTGTGATCAAGGCGAAACGGAGACCTTTGCTACGCTCGGTCAATAAATCCATCTTTAAAATGAAAATAACGAAAAAAAATCATTTAAGGATAAAATTACACAAATATATTGTGTTTTGCCACATGTTTACATTCCTGCCAAAACTTTTAGCCTAAACTAAATAATGTTTTTAAACAGATTCATAGTAGGTAAATTCCCAGCTTACCGCGCGACAATCCGACAGTGGACGTAACCTCTTATCCGGACTTCATGCTGAATCAGTCAACCCATTCACACGTGTAAATGCACAAATAGTACTCATCTATTCATATACACGTGGTGTTTTTTGTAATTTCACAAATCATTTATACTAAAACTACAACTCGTAAATATTATATTTGGTTATTTATCATGACACAAGGCGCCGGAACATTTTGCTTCAACCCTCGTTTTATTTGATAACGAATAACAGCCCGTGGGTCAATCACAAAGTTTTAAAACATTTCTATGAAATTCAATCCCACTTTCAGCGAGAGAACAAGCTGTGGAGCTCGATTAAGTACTAGTGAAGACGTAAATGCAATCCAAAAGTCAGCATTGCCTTCAGGTTTGGTATTACAGGTGTCCATTATACAGGTAGTCAGACGGCAGTGACCATCAGGCAGGTGGGATGCTTGCTTATTTGTCAAAAATATTTATGAATTAAGTGTGATTTTTCTGTCATTCCAGCATGCTGCTATGCCCCGTCGTTGCAGGTCTTATTTTTAACCAAGTAGTTAGGAAAACAGATGGAAATGAATCGATGAACGGAGTTATCACTAAATACTTCATTAAAACCTTTTTAACAGACTTCAAAATAGAAGGCGGTTCTTAATTCGTCGGAATCTATTATTTTTCTTTTTAATCTATTATCTGGATTTTTTTTTATATATGTTCACCGATTTCTCGAAAACGCCTGAACCGATTTATGACAAATTCTTTTATTGTTTGAAAAGGTATACTTCCCCAGCCGCTTACAGTGGGACCATACTAGCAGGGCTAGCATGGCCTTATCCCCGGGGGAAAGACAAAATTATTTCCCTGTTTTTCGCCACTGACAGGAGATCAACACAAAAGTTTAAACGCTTGGTGAAGTTTAACCCCGAGTTTTTGGGTACTTAGTTCCATTTAAATTCTGAGGTCTGGTGAGTGGATCCAAAGATATGGAGATTTCAACACCTCAAACTTGGTACTGAAAATGACTAGCGCGGCATTTGAAGTCGCTTCTTTTAGTTTTTTAAACGATTTTAAATAAATTGTTATGGATTATGTACCGCAAAGTTAAAATTTTAAATCAATTAGTTAGTTTAAATCAATGTCAAATCTGAAGAACTGAATGTTTTGTTGCAAGATTTAAGAACAAAACCGGAAATATTTTACAACCTGCCGAACAACATTGAAATTTTCCAAATCGATCTCTTGACAACCATAAAAAACGATGAGACATAAAACATGTTTCCAATAATACTCGTAAAAGATTTTTGTAGCAACATTTACTGATCGTTATTTTATTCCGATATGAATAACAGCCGATTAGACAAATATTTAGGAAATAAAAGCTAAAGGAGTGCGCTCCAGTTGATGTTTTATCTTCTTATGATGTAGATACTCGTAGTAACAGAAACATAATTTAGGTCTTAAAACTCAAAGACAAGAAGCTTATACCTTTTTGCTCAATGGTGACTGGTGACTATATTCACAGATTAACCACATTACAGGTACTTAGTTTTTTTTTTTTTTTTTTATACCGAACTGGGTAGCACTTGATCACTATCTCACCTGATGTTAAGTGATGATGCGATCGATGATGTAGCGTGCTTACCCAGAAGATACCTATTCACTCGCGATTTGAAGACCCCCATATTGTACTTAATCGGAAACACGGACTCAGGCAGGGTATTCCATTCCTTAGCGGTTCGTATGATGAACGAAGAAGCAAATCGCTTCGTTCGGGTAGATGGTATATCCACCATAAATCGGTGGCGCCTTTTAGTGTCTCTGGATGTCCGATTATAAAATGGGGATGGTGGAATCAAATCATGCAGTTCCATTGCACACTCTCCGAAATGTATCCGATAGAAAACCGATAAACAAGCGACTTTGCGGCGATGCGCGAGACTCTGGAGTCTCTTGCTTACTAATAGGTCATCGCTGATGAGTTTTTTGGCTCTCCTCTCAATAGCTTCCAGTGTCTCCAGCTGGTATTTAGCAGAACCATCCCAAAGGTGAGAACAGTACTCCATACACGACCGGACTTGTGCTTGGTAAAGATTAAGCAACTGTCCCGGTGTGAAGTACCGTCTCACCTTAGCCAAAATGCCAAGCTTTTTTGAGGCTAGCTGGGCTCTAGACTCAATATAAGAGAAATTGAGAGTTGGTGTCAAAGAGATGCCAAGAAGCTCGAGATTGTTACTTATCTGAACGGACACATCCCGGAAAGTAGGAGCCAGTAGAAATGGGCTCCGTTTAGCGGAGAAAAGACACGCCTGGGTTTTCGCAGCATTGAACTTGACCAGATTGGCATCGCCCCAATCAGAGACTGCCTTCAAAGAAAAGTTCATGCGTTCGACCATCGCTTCTCTATGAGACTGGATTTGTAATGCACTGGTTCGTGCGTTGGATGTATAACTCTCTACAACAGTGCTGTCATCTGCGTACCCAAAGATACCGGGTTTAAGCAGGTCATTAATATGCAGCAGAAAAAGTGTTGCAGAGAGTACTGATCCTTGAGGGACTCCGGCATTTATGGCCAATTGGTCGGAAGAACAGCCATCGATGACCACTCGAATCGACCGATCCCTTAAGAAATCTGCTATCCAAACACATAAACCAGTGGGCAGGCCGTATGTAGGAAGCTTGCTAATAAGGCTATCGTGCCAAACCCTGTCGAAAGCCTTCGAGATGTCAAGAGAGACGGCCAGCGCCTCGCCGTGGTTCTCGATGGCTTCGCTCCATATGTGCGTGGCATACGCTAGAAGATCCCCAGTAGACCGGTTTCGGCGAAACCCGTATTGTCGGTCACTGAGGAGATCGTTCACTTCTAGGTATGCCAGGAGCCTGTGGTTCAGTACACGTTCCATAGTCTTACAGAGTATGGAAGTGACTGAGATAGGCCTGTAATTGACAGGGTCTGCACGACTACCCTTTTTCGGCACGGGTTGCACGTTTGCTTGCTTCCAGGACTTAGGCACTTGACCAGTCGTCATAGACAAGCGAAAGAGGCGTGTCAAAATAGGAGCCAACTCAGGCGCACACGTCCTCAAGACTACAGCTGGTATACCGTCTGGACCACTAGCTTTGTTCACGTCTAGATTGCGCAACGCTTTGCGTACTTCAGTCTGACGAATGCGGATTTCCGACATAAACGTCTTCAAGTTAGTAGTAGTAGTCTTCAGTTTTCAACTAGGTTTTCAAAGTATGCAAGTAGCTTACTTTTAAAAGTAAGCAAATACCACAGAATAATTAATAGTACTAAGTACAAATACTTGGGATTTCTGTATGTTTGTTTAAGGTAAATTCTTGTAAGCAGAATTAGATCTACTTCCTCTGATCGTACGGAGATGAAATTTTGTATGTTGGTTCAGTTACAATGAAAATGCATTTTGTGATGAGCACGATCTGATTTTACACCCAGAGCTGGCTACAGACGTAGGAACTCCTCAGCGGTCGACAGCACAAACACACATTTTTGCATGCGAATTTTGTACATATTTTTATTCTAGTGGTAAGCTACTTTTTTGATAGAAAATCAGGCGGAACATCAATATAATAGCTCTTACCACCTGTGTTAAAGTAATTGACGGGCGCTCTTCAATGAAAACTACTATACTCTTAACACTTAGATCAAAAAGGCGCTTATAACTATACTTACTTTTAAACAATCTTCGAGCATTTATTAATGGAGATGTTAACGCAAGGCGTACCCCTCTGCTGGCCATATAGCCATTATTGGCCATATGAGCGTGCGTAAATACGCTGTATTTTTAATACTGTGTGCGTGTTTCAAGCCAGTGTGCGGGATCTTTAAAGTGAGTGATTTGTGTGTGTGCAATGCGTGTTTACCTCGTCCCCCGTATGTATCGGCAGAAAAAAATGTTTGAGGATTACAACGTTGACATCTCCATTGGTAAATGCTCGAAGTAAGCAATAGATAAACGCATTGATCATCATCATCTTCCTATCCTTATCCCACTTAAGTGGAGTCGGTGCAATATATCATTATCTTCCATTTGGGTATAGACCCAATTTTTGAATTTGATTGCGGATAGCCGCAGTCATTTCCGCATCCACTCCTTTTACATCCATATCTTCTATCACACAGTCCATCCACACGATAAACGCAATAGATAAACGTAATCAATATTTTATACCAGTAATAAATTACTCATAGCTTCGTTTTACTTACTCATGCTCTACTAATTTATCATTATTGCTGATCTTATCCTATATGTCCAATTAGCTATGTCAAGGTCTTAATTAATTGCTCCTTCTTCTATGCTCTTATTACGTGACATTTTGCTATTAATTATTAATTAATTTTGAACTTGGTATGGTGGATGTCGAAACATAATTTGTGTTACAAGCTAATAATTAATACCTAATTAAAAAATACGTGTGTATTTTTACTGTGTTTTATTAAAACAGCTTATTCTGTAAATTTAACTTGTATCAACATGATTATTATATTTTAGTTTTTAATATGATAAAGACGAATGTTTGTGTGAATGTTTGTTACTTCGTCACGCTAAAACTGATTGAGCTGACATTTGGTATGTAGATAGCCTAGACCTTGGAATAACACAGACATATGTTTTTTTCCCGATATATCCACGGGAACGATGTCTACACGGGTATAACCTCAGCTCAGCTAGTATTTAATGAAAACATCAGGGCTGTGCCACGGCAATGTTGAGAGAGCATCAAATAGGTATGTATACACGTATTCCAGCAATGATTCTGAAGGGACCAATCAGACTGCGTGTTCCCGATAAGATCCTGCCAGCCTAGTATAGGGGTCGGATAAAAGTTATGTCACCCCTACTTTTCTCCACTGACAAGATACAATATGTTCTTGGCAATATATAAAAACAGAAGACTTGATTTATATCTACCTGACTGATGGAAGGAATGCTGGAATAAGGACTTAAACAGACCTTGACTTACATAAACCCACCGCAAAAGTATATTGCTTTAAAAAGTTCGGGAGAAAAAACACGTGCCTCAAGTTTCAAACAAGTTTTCACGTATTTCTTCACCTATATCTCCGGCTTAGCTGTACACCATCATCTACCTATCTTCCTCAAAGTAAGACAGAATAACGCATTTATACCCGACTACAGGAGGGTGGGTTATGATTTTCACCGGTATGTATGTATATTCATCAGCTCAGATCCCTCATAAATTCTTAACTCCTTATCATAATTTGACAAATAAGGCACCGTTGGAAGCGTCTTGATTGTTCACTGGTTATAAGTACGTATGGTTGTATCACTGGCTAAGTGATGTTACAGTAAATTGATAATAAGATCGTTTAAAAAACTAAAAAGAACCGACTTTAATAATATATTTTCAGTACCAATTTTGAGGTGTTTATCTCCATATCACTGGAGATACTTAACAGACCTCGATAAAATTAACATGGTATCACACTTGGGATATCTCCTTTCCAACAAAAAAATAATAATCAAAATCGGTTCATAAACGACGAAGTTTTCCGCGAACAAACATTAAAAAAAAAAAAAAAAACATATATAGGGTCGAATTGAGAAACCTCCTCCTTTTTAGGGTTCCGTAGCCAAATGGCAAAAAACGGAACCCTTATAGATTCGTCATGTCTGTCTGTCTGTCTGTCTGTCTGTCCGTATGTCACAGCCATTTTATTCCGAAACTGTTAGGACTACATAATTGAAACTTGGTAGGTAGATGTATTCTGTGAACCGCTTTCCGATTTTAATACAAAAATAAAAAATATAAAAGTTTAAGGGGGGCATCCGATACATGGAACTGAAACAAAAAATTTTTTTTTTTATCAAACCTATTTGTGGGGGTGTCTATGGATAGGTCTTCAAAAATGACATTGAGGTTCCTAAAATCATTTTTCCTCAAAGTCAATCATTTGAAAAATAGGTGCGTCTAAAGTGGTAAAATCTGTGTTCCCCCCCCCCCTCTAACTTTTAAAGTATTGGAGTGAAAAATCTAAAAATATATATTTTACAGATATATATGATCTACAGCATATATATGCTGTAGATCTCAATAAAAACTAACAACGAAAATTGGTTTGAACGATTCACTTAGCAGTTTTAGAGATATGGCGACCGCAAAGATAACTTTGTTTTTCATACAAGCACTATGAAAAACAAAGTTAATTTTGTAGTTGCGAAAAATCATAGTTATGGAATACTTAACTGTGTTACGGAACCATACGAGTGCGAGTTCGACTTGCACTTGGCCAGTTTATTTATTTTTGAAGTCGTTTAAAAATGGCGCCCTCTAAAGGGCACGTCAAGTCATGAACTATTTTTTTTGTTTATCTAGTCGTGATGGCCTTAGCTGTTGCTCGCGGCTTTACTTACATGCGTCTGATAATTAGGAATCATTTCTAAACTTAGAGCGTTACTATTCAATTAGTCGGATTTTAGTTTTTAACTTACTTTTTATACTTGTTAGATCTTGTTATAGAGCCCCAGGCAATAGAAAAGAGTAGGTAAATGTCGCGCAATGATGAAGAGATAAAAAGATCATTTCCACTATCCACCACAGAAAATCAAGTACATAATGCACGATGAAAACGATAACACAAGTTTTCGAGATTCGAGACTACGCTCATTTAGATTAGATTCGATAAACTCCCTCCGATTGACAACACTATTATAATACTGTAGGTAGTCGTCACAAAATGTTATCTAAGTATTTAAGTGTAAGCTTTTAAGCTTTAGAAAGGATAATCTACTTTTCGACATGTTTTGCCAACCCGCCATATTTTCAAGTGTTTTAATTTTGTGGAAAGGCACAAATAGATGGGTTACTATTACTATATACTACGTAACCATGGGAGCATACTGTAAAGGTCTGAACATTCTCAAAGAAATACGTTCTACTTCATTATAACAGCAACCTGTTGTCTTTTTGTGTTTTAGGACTGAAATACTAGAAATACCTAGTAAGTTAATGAGAAGCTTTAACATAAAACTTGAAATATTCGCAAGTCTTTCTACTACTTGCTGGTATCAGATTGAGCTGAAATTTAGAATACTAGTGCTCGTAAGTTTGGTTCGCAGGCATGTGTAGTTTTTTAGGGTTCCGTACCGCAAAAGGTAAAAAAAGGAACTCTTATATGATCACTTTCTTGTCCGTCTGTCTGTTTGTCTGTCCGTGTGTCACCGCCGATTTTCTCAGGAACGGGTAGACCTAACAAGTTGAAATTTATACAGACATTCAAAGTTTGTGAGGCGGCGTGGTACGGTGCGGTGTAGGTGGGATACGCATGTGTCCTATTTGTAAAATAATTAGCCTTAATACTTAAAAAAGTTACCCAAAGACACTATTCCACGCGGACGAAGTCGCGGGCACAGCTAGTATGTATTATATATATAGTATGGATACTTGTTTGCTTAAAGGCGAAGAATGTACATGAAACTTTTCCCTCGTATATCTTGGCATGTCTTATTATGTCCTGTTATATCCTTCTCTATCCTACATTCTTACAAATTATAAGTTATTTTTCGAAAAAAATAATACCGACTTCATAACCACAAAAAGGCACTCAAAAGCGAAAAATAATTTACTTAAAATTATTATAAGCGTTACCCACTTCTCTATTTGAAGTCGGTGCCAGCCAAGTCTAATAGGTAGTAGATAGATAATACCTACATGTATCTACCTACTTACTAACCTACTTACTACTACTACATACATAGTGTCTATCTAATATCCAATAGGCTTGGCTGGCACCGACTTCAAATAGAGAAGTGGGTAACGCTTATAATAATTTTAAGTAAATTATTTTTCGCTTTTGAGTGCCTTTTTGTGGTTATGAAGTCGGTTTTATTTTTTTCGAAAAATAACTTATTTTACCCTTTTTAGTGCAAAAAAAGTTTTAATGAAATTACATGCATCTATTAAATTTCGTGTCTGGGCCGTTATACACTGACGGATATATACTTTTTGAAAATTTCAAGTAGATAGATAGATAGATAGATAAACACTTTATTACACCATACAAATTAAAAGAAAAAAAAGGTAAATAAAACAATGTGGCAACAGGCGGTCTTATCGCTTAAAGCGATCTCTTCCAGACAACCTTAAGGTGGAAAGAAATAATACACACGGACGGACGGACGGACGGACGGACGGACGGACGGACGGACGGACGAACAGACAACAAAGTCTCAGAAAGTGTTCATTTGGTAGCCTTTGGGTTCGGAACCCTAAAAAAATGACTTTAAATGCCGCGCTAGTGAAAATAGTCACTAGTAATAATGATGTCATCAAGGTATCAAAGGACAATGTCCAAAATGGCCCTGTACAATTAAAGCATCTGATACACACGATAATTAATTGTCTATTTTATTACAATAATTCCAAAAACTCTAATAATACGGACTAGTTGTATTTCAAAATGAATATTAAAAAGTATTATTTGCGATTATTAACATTAATTGCCGTCATATGGCCAACAGAGTACTGAATCACTTTACTACGTTATAAGAGGCACTTCCCTATATTGTGGATACCCGAATTATGAAAGCACTGTGTAGCCAACCTAACAACGGAAAGTATTATTTACGTAGTAACTATTATATAATATGTGGTTTTATGCTTATAATTTTTTTTTGCTGTGTTGATTGGTACAAAGTACGTTCATAATTCTGAGTTATTTAATTATGTATGCAGTGTCGCGGGACTGAAATGGCCGCCATATTCGCCAAATGTCATGTCATGTCAAAAAATATTAGGTATGTTTAAAAAGTTTGCACCCTAACAAGACTTTGCTCGGTAGAACATTCCTGTGAAGACAAATTATTTATATTTATATATAATTATTTATATAAGCATCGGTGACAACTATGCTTTTCTTCCGTTTGGGGTCGAAACCATGGGCCCGTGGGGTCAACAAGCACGCGGTTTTGTTAGGGAGCTGTCTAGACGCCTAATCGATGTCTCCCACGGCCAAAGAGCTGGCGCTTACCTCGGGCAACGCATTAGTTTCGCGATTCAAAGAGGTAATGTCGCCAGCTTTTTGGGTACTCTACCAGCAGACAGCGACCTAAATTCCATTTATTCTTTGTAGTTTTTATTTGAATTATTAGTCATAGTTAATATTTTAGTTTAATAAGTTTTTTAAATTGTGTTGAGAAATATATTTTAATATTATCATAATTTTATTATAATTATTAATATACAATTATTTATTGAGGGCCCGGTGGCGTAATTGGGAGAACGGTCGGCTTTGATGCCGTGGTACCGAGTTCAAACCGCCGTGCACCAATGAATTTTTCTATCGAAAAATATATGTGCACTTCGCACAGTGGCCCTCCGGTGAAGGAAAACATCGTTAAGAAACCAATAACCCCCGCATGGTGGTAGAACATATCTAGTGTCCGCCTGGCCAGCTACCACCCTCAAGTCAGAAAATCTGTCGCCAAACATCTAATGTGTTCCGGCAGCTATCCTTGAGAGCCATTCTAGTCCACTTCTCTATCTTCGACCGCATCATCACTTAGCAACAGGTGAGATAGTGGTCAAACGCTTGCCTATAAGATATAAAAAATAATCATCCCCAACTTTATTTCTATCTCGCTCACAGTTACCGTAAGAATATCTTATATGCAAAAGCAACCTCCATTGTGTATAATCTTCTTGGGACTCTTCTACTAAAACTAGTACATTCTCCTATGTTTGAGGTATTTATCTCCATACCTCTGGTGATACTAATCAGATCTCGATAAAATTAAAATGGGACCACTTCGGAAACGTATCCTACCTATTAAAAAAATAATCATTTGAATCCGTTCACTATTGATGGAGAAATCGCGTAACATACACACAAAAAAAAAACATACAGACGAATTGAGAACCTCCTCCTTTTTTGTGAAGTCGGTTAAAAATGATTATGATTTTGATTGCTCAAAGGATGTTATACTAAAAAGTTACCTATGTTACATTAAAAACCTTCTTAATCACAAGCTTTTACATAACCTAAGACCAGAGTCAGTCAAGATAAATCCAACGACCCCAAATACGACGGGATAATATGTGTAGTTTAGGCGTTCCCTTGGCCACCTTCCAGCTCCATCATTAGATCAGCACTATCTCATCATAATATTGCATTGTCACGCGATTTACACATGTATGCAAAATTTCAGCTCAATCGGTAACTGGGAAGAGGATCACATTGAATTTGCAAGATTTGATGACAAAATCGGAACAGTTGAAACTAAATTAAAGCTTGTAAAAAGTATTGTCATTAATGAAAAGCATACATATCTGTATATATATCTGACAGACAAGCACTGATGGAATCACGCTTGTCTGGATTTGGAAGACGGTAGTGAGGCGAGGCGCTGGACACTATATCTGTGTTCTGTGTGCTGCTCAACGGACTTTAGTCTAATCTTCAGAGCCTAACTATGCCAACCTTTCTGCCACACTGGCTGGAGATGATACGATCTTTATTGAAACAAGCTTCACTAAGGCTGGGTTGCACCATCTTATTTTAACTACGACAAACGTCAAAAACCTGTCAAACACCTTACAAAAACACTGTTTACAGTTACAGTTACGGTTAAAGTAAGATGGAGCAACTCAGCCTAAGACTACGTCTATCCAGACTTGCGGAGAAGAATGCCTGCAACCACATTATTTTTATCAGAAAACATTAAGAGAGGGCTTTACTTTAATTGACCTGTCAAAACTCAGCAATCATTGAATCGCATAAGCCAGTCAATTATAAGACTTAAACGATATCTAGTAAAGCTTAGATTAAATCCTCTAAAAACGTTTCATTAAGCCTAGTTAAAAAGCTTAGCGCGCCCCTTCAAGACTGCCATTTATAAAATTGATCTATTTAGACTTAGAGAAAAGATAATCATATGAAGTCGAATTTAACAGAATTTTAAATCACCCTAAGAACCGACAACCGGGGTGAGGTAAAGAGTTCCTTAGTTGAGACCGCGGATCGACTAACGTAAGTAGTATAAGACGCCATCAGACTAGGTGCAGCGATGACCTTCACAAGGCAGCTGGAATGAGCTGTATGAGCATGAGAGTAGCCGAGGATCGTGCCCAGTTCCATGCAATTGGAGAGGCCTATATCACAGAACAGATAATAATACTACGTACCTATCCAGCAGTCCCGCAGTAGACTTATAAAGGCTGATAATACTTAAAGGGTTCCTTCCTATCCTACATAATATCTATCATGATTTTCCCACCGTGATCATACGAAATGAATATGGTAAGTATATGCCAATTATAACTCTCTGTTTGGGTATCCATGCAGTGATTCACTAATTACTGGCATAGGTAATGCAAATTTGTTAGTCATACAGTCAACATTTTTAACTTGTTTTTTATATTTTGGATATTGTCCAAGATGAGGGAAAGAGGATAATTAATATTGATTGTGAGATTTTCCTTAATGACGTGGGGGAACTTCAGAAAATGTCAGGTTCATATAAATGTTGCGTTATCTTTGTGCCACCTCTGACTTGCTACCAAACAGTATCTAACCACCATCAAGGAGAAAATCTGCCGTCATAAGCTACGGTGTTCACAGCACAAAGCCCTTGAGAGTCAGAGTATTCTAGGCCTACCGTGTTGACCATTATCGACCAAATCATCGTTTACCACCAGACGAGATAGTGGTAATACGCTAGACTATAAGATATAAAAAAACCTTTTGTAAAAGCGACCCCTACATATTTTATGTTTGAAGATAATTGGTGAACTGATGGACATTTTTTATCTCTCGCTGAAGCACATCTAATAATCTATCTAAAACTATAAGAATCTTTGTCCTGACATACTGACTGACTCACTGACAGACAACGCACAGCCTAAAACCGCTGGTCGTAGTAACTTGAAATTTGGAGGGTAAATTTGTCTTAGTACGTAGGGGTGTACTAAGAAAGGATTTTTCAAAATTCACCTCTTAAGGGGATGAAATGGGGGTTCAAAGTTTGTATGGAGAAACAAGATTAGATAGTCTTTTCTATCCGAAACTTCACACAAGTGCTTCAGTACAAAAATAAGTAAATACGTGTTTCAGGTTTTTTTTTAAATTCCACCCCTAAGAGGGTGAAATGGGGTAACAAAGTCTGAAAATCAATATTGTTTAGGATTGCAATGAAATTTGGCATGCAGATAGTTATCACAACGTTAGTTCCCTCTGAGAAATGATTTTCTAAAATTCACCCCTTAAGGGGATGAAACGGGTGTTTAAAGTTTGTAAGGAGAAACAAGATTGGATAGTATTTTCTATTCGAAACTTAACACAAGTGCTTCAGTAAATAAATAAGAAAATACGTGGTTCAGGCTTTTTCGAAATGGAATTTGAAAATGGTGAAGTGGGGTAACAAAGTCTGAAATAAATATTATTTCGGATTGCGCTGAAATTTGGTATGCAGATAGTTATTTTGATGCAGATATCCGCTGAGAAAAGATTTTTCAAAATTCACTCTTCAAGGGGATGGAAACGGGGGTCCAAAGTTTGTTTGGAGAAACAAGATTAGATAGTCTTTTCTATCCAAACTTCACACAAGTGCTTCAAGTAAAAAAATAAGTAAACACGATTTGCCTGAAATTTTGTGTGAATACATGTCATAGGACAGAACAGAATATAGGATACTTTTTTCTGGCTGTCGAGTCAGGGGGTCCAGAAATTTTTAATTTAATTTTGTAAATATAAGACCACTTCTCGAATAAACGGCTTGACCAAATAGCCTGACATGTTGTATAAAGACAGTTCATAGGGCAGAATAGGATATAGAAAACTTTTTTCTGGCTATCAAGTCAGGGGGTCCAAATATTTTTAATTGAATTTTGTAAATATAAGACATCTTCTTGAATAAACGGCTTGACCGATTTACCTGAAATTTTGTGTGAATACATGTCATAGGGCAGAATAGAATATAAGATACTTTTTTTCTGGCTGTCGAGTCAGGGGGTCCAGAAATTTTTAATTGATATTTGTAAATATAAGACCACTTCTCGAATAAACGGCTTGACCAAATAGCCTGACATGTTGTATAAAGACAGTTCATAGGGCAGAATAGGATATAGAAAACTTTTTTTCTGGCTATCAAGTCAGGGGGTCCAAATATTTTTAACGGAATTTTGTAAATATAAGACATCTTCTCGAATAAACGGCTTGACCGATTTGCCTGACATGTTGTGTAAAGACAGTTCATAGGGCAGAATAGGATATAGAATACTTTTTTTCTGGCTATCGAGTCAGGGGGTCCAAATATTTTTAATTGAATTTTGTAAATATAAGACCTCTTCTCGAATAAACGGCTTGACCAATTTGCCTGGCATGTTGTATAAAGACAGTTCATAAGGCAGAATAGGATATAGGATACTTTTTTTGGCTATCGAGTCTGGGTGTCCAGATTTTTTTTATTGAATTTTGGGTATGTGTGGCCACTTATCAGCTAAACGGCTTGACCGATACGGCTGAAATGTTCTACATATACAGCTCATATAGCATAGCACATAGGATACTTTTTTTCTGGCAGTCGAGTCCAGGTGTCCAGATTTTTTTTATTGAACTTTGTAAATGTGTGGCCTACTCTCAGTCAAACGGGTCAACCATTTCAGCTAAAATTTTGAGCGCAGACGGTCAATAAGACATAGGATACTTTTTTTGGCTGGTAATTGCGGGTGTCCATAGTTTTATGATGGAATAATGTGTTGCCTCTTAGCGGCAATCGTTTTGACCGATTCAGCTCAAATTTTGTTCAAATACAGTGAATAGGGCATAGAACGTCAAAGGATATTTTTTTTAACAGTTGAGTTTGGGTAACAAATTTTTTTTTATTGAATTTTTTAAACGTGTTTCCTCTTCTCGGTTCAACGAGTTGACCGATTGAGCTGAAATTGTACAGAGACAGTCAATAAGACACAGACCAAGAGTAGAGTCTGTTATCCAAGCACATTGGTTATTTTTTTTACAATCGAGTCTGGTTGTCAGTTTTTAGGGTTTCGTAGCCGAATGGCAAAAAACGGAACCCTTATAGATTCGTCATGTCTGTCTGTCTGTCTGTCTGTCCGTCCGTATGTCACAGCCATTTTATTCCGAAACTGTTAGGACTACAGAATTGAAACTTGGTAGATAGATGTTTTCTGTGAACCGCTTTCCGATTTTTATACAAAAATAAAAAATATGAACTATGGAACTGAATCAAACAAAAAAAAAATCTTCAAACCTATACGTGTGGGGTGTCTATGGATAGGTCTTCAAAAATGACATTGAGGATTCTAAAATCATTTTTTCTCAAAGTCAATCATTTGAAAGATCATCATTATCAGCCAATTTCCGTCCACTGCTGGACATAGGCCTCTCCCATGGCATGCCACTGAGCTCGATCTTCAGCTATTCGTTTCCAACCGCTGCCAGCCAGCTTGCGTATATCATCGCTCCATCTAGTTGGAGGGCGTCCCACACTACGTTTGCCGAGCCGTGGTCTCCACTCTAGAACTCGTTTACCCCAACGGTTATCGGTTCTGCGACAGATGTGACCGGCCCACTGCCATTTCAGCTTGCTAATCCTCTGAGCTATATCGATTACTTTGGTTCTCTGACGGATGACTTCGTTTCGAATTCGATCCTTCAGAGAAACTCCGAGCATAGCCCTCTCCATAGCTCGCTGAGCGACTTTGAATTGGTGAACTAGTCGCACTGTCAGTGTCCACGTCTCGGCTCCGTAGGTAATAACAGGAAGGACGCACTCGTTAAAGACTTTCGTCTTCAGGCTTTGTGGTATGGGCGATGTAAAGACTCGACGAAGTTTTCCGAATGCTGCCCATCCAAGCTGTATCCTTCTGCGAGCTTCCTTCTCGAAATTGTTTCTGCCCAATTGCAAGATTTGCCCAAGGTAGACATATTCGTCAACAACTTCGAGAGGGACTCCATTTAAGGCAATCGGTTCCGGAATAACATGTTCGTTGAACATGATCTTGGTCTTATCCAAGTTCATCCGGAGACCGATGCGCGCAGAAGAATCAGCGAGGGTGGTCAGCATGTATTGCAGGTCCTGCACGGTTTCAGCCATGATGACGATGTCGTCCGCAAATCTCAAGTGTGAGAGGTAATTGCCATTGACATTTATGCCCCGTCCTTTCCAGTTCAGCGTTTTGAACATATCCTCTAGAGCGTTTGTGAATAATTTGGGGGAAATAACGTCTCCTTGGGATGTAAGGGAGCACAAATACGACCTCGGTGCTCCCAGCCAACCTCACCTGCCCGTGGTGCATCCTGCTGACCAACAGACGGGGCTCTGGCGACCGACAAATGGCGGTATAACCATTTCATATCTATGGCGTAGCCAAATTCTACAGGCCGGTGACGGGCAGCAGCGTCACCGGTGCGAAAAGCTACGTCCTGCGATCGCCAACACGCCTGCCCAGCATGGCGATTAGGGCATATCCCTCCCAAGGGATGAAAGAAGGATGGAAAGTCACACAATGCCGCGGCCCCCAGTTCCCGGCCGCCCTGCTATTCCTGACCACGGCGGCGGTCACGGTAACGGCAGGGCAGGGGGTGCTAAGAATCCCCGGGTTACGGTAGGCCGCCAGAACAAACTGACCCTCGCAACGTACAATGGACGCACGATTCGGCTGGACGATCATCTGGCGCAGCTAGAGGAGGAGCTGAAACACATAAGATGGCACATTCTGGGGTTATGCGAAGTCCGAAGACAGGGAGAGGACACCATAACCTTAGAATCGGGCCATCTTATGTACTACAGAGAAGGAGATCAGCCATCCCAAGGCGGCGTCGGGTTTCTGGTCAACAAGGTTCTCAGTGACAACGTTGTAGAAATCTCCAGTGTGTCGACCAGGGTAGCGTACCTCATAATTAAGTTAACCAAGAGGTACAGCCTCAAGGTTATCCAGGTCTACGCACCGACCTCGACACACTTGGATGATGAGGTGGAGAGCATGTATGAAGATATCTCCAGAGCTTTACACACCACCTCCAAGGCTCACTACAACGTTGTCATGGGAGACTTTAACGCCAAAGTGGGAGTACAAACTTGCGGCGAATCGTCTATAGGACCACACGGATTTGGGAGTAGGAATCACAGGGGACAAATGCTCGTCAATTTCCTCGAGAGAGAGGGGCTTTTCTTGATGAACTCGTTCTTCAAGAAACAGCCCCAAAGGAAATGGACGTGGCAAAGCCCCGACTTTGTGACTAAAAACGAGATTGACTTCATCATTACGGACAAACGGCGCATATTCAGAGACGTCTCAGTGATCACTAGGTTTAATACTGGAAGTGATCACCGACTTGTACGAGGCACTCTGGATATCGACTTTAAAGCCGAGAGATTCCGATTGATGAAGTCTACGCTCCGCCCGAACCTACTCCAAACCGTTGTTGGGTCCGAAACATTCCAATTAAAATTGGAAAATCGATTCGCTGCCTTGGAAACCACAGATGACGTAGACCAGAAACTCGAAGAAGTGGTGGAAATCCTCAGGGATGAAGGGACGAAGTTTTGCGAGAGCAAGCGTGCGGGCAAAAAATCCAAACTCTCGGCAGAAACACTTCGGCTAATGGAAGAGAGACGAACAGACCCTTTGTCAGCTTTGTCAACTAACCTGGTGCGCAACAAATCCATAAAGAAGCTGATACGACGCGACCTCCGATCCTCTAACACGCTCTTGATTAAAGAATCAATTGAGCAGAATCGGGGGTCGAAAGTGTTCGTCCAGCCTCTGGGTAGAAGCCACCTCACAAAGCTGACAACGTCAACGGGGAACGTCGTCGCATCCAAGCCGGAGATTCTGTCGGAAGTTGAAGACTTCTACGGCAAGCTCTACGCATCGCATGCTTCAAGGCCCGAACCCGATACTGAGGATTCTAGAGCCACCTTAACCCGCCACTTCACAGAAGATCTGCCCGAAATTAGCCGAGACGAAATCGTGATGGCCCTTAAACAACTCAAAAATGGAAAAGCCCCAGGAGAAGACGGAATCACAACGGAGCTTTTAAAAGCCGGAGGAGCTCCAGCAGTTCAACAGCTGCAGCAGCTATTTAATTCCGTACTTTTTACTGGGAGAACTCCACAGGCATGGAACAGAAGCATGGTGGTTTTGTTTTTCAAAAAAGGAGACAAAACCCTATTGAAAAACTATCGCCCGATTTCGCTTCTGAGCCATGTCTACAAGCTGTTTTCAAGGGTCATCACGAACCGTCTTGCGCGAAGACTCGACGAGTTTCAACCTCCGGAACAGGCCGGGTTTCGAAGCGGTTACGGCACCATAGACCACATCCACACGGTGCGGCAGATTGTACAGAAGACCGAAGAGTATAATCGGCCCCTGTGCTTAGCATTTGTGGACTATGAGAAGGCCTTTGACTCAATCGAAACCTGGTCTGTTCTCGAGTCCTTGCAGCGTTGCCAAGTCGACTGGCGATATATCGAAGTGATGAGATGTCTATACAATGCCGCAACGATGACTGTACAAGTACAGAACCAGCGAACTAAACATGTCCACCTGCGTCGAGGAGTGAGACAGGGGGACGTCATATCCCCGAAACTGTTCACTAACGCCTTGGAGGATATGTTTAAGACGCTGGACTGGAAAGGTCGTGGCATTAACATCAACGGCAGGTACATCTCTCACTTACGATTCGCAGATGACATCGTCATAATGGCAGAGACGCTGCAGGACCTACAAAGGATGTTGAATGGCCTAGCTGATTCTTCTCGTAGCATCGGTCTCCGGATGAATTTGGACAAAACCAAAGTCATGTACAACGAGCACGTTGTTCCGGAACCGATTGCCGTAGATGGAATCCCACTCGAAGTTGTCACTAAGTATGTTTACCTAGGGCAAACGCTCCAACTAGGCAAACATAACTTCGAGAAGGAAATCCAGAGAAGAATTCAGCTGGGCTGGGCAGCATTCGGAAAACTCCGTCGAGTCTTCTCGTCGCCTATACCACAGTGTCTAAAGACAAAAGTCTTTAACCAGTGCGTCCTACCTGTGATGACATACGGAGCCGAGACGTGGGCACTCACAGTCCGACTGGTCCACCAGTTTAAAGTCGCTCAGCGAGCTATGGAGAGAGCTATGCTCGGTATTTCTCTGCGGGATCGAATCCGGAACGAAGTAATTCGCCAGAGAACTAAAGTTATCGACATAGCTCAACGGATTAGCAAGCTGAAGTGGCAGTGGGCTGGTCATATCTGCCGCAGGACTGATAACCGTTGGGGCAGACTTGTCCTAGAGTGGAGACCGCGAATCGGCAAACGTAGCGTAGGACGTCCTGTGACCAGGTGGAGCGACGACATACGTAAAGCGGTGGGCAGTGACTGGAAGAGAAGAGCCGAAGATCGGGCTCAGTGGCGCATCTTGGGAGAGGCCTATGTCCAGCAGTGGACTGATACAGGCTGATGATGATGATGATGAACGTCTCCTTGTCTAACTCCTCGATGTAAGTGGATATGTTCAGTCTGCTGATTTTGTACTTGGACGGTCATAGTTGCGGTGTCATATAGACCTCTCAACACTTGGACGTATCGCCAATCGACTTGGCACCGTTGCAGAGACTCCAGAACAGACCAGGTTTCAATGGAGTCAAAGGCTTTCTCATAGTCCACAAACGCTAAGCACAGGGGCTGGTTATACTCTTCAGTCTTCTGTATAACCTGCCGCACTGTGTGGATGTGGTCTATGGTGCCGTATCCTCCTCGAAACCCAGCCTGCTCGGGGGGTTGAAATTCGTCGAGCCTACGCGCGAGACGATTTGTGATGACTCTAGAAAACAACTTATAGACATGGCTTAAGAGCGAGATAGGTCGATAGTTCTTCAAAAGGGTTTTGTCTCCCTTTTTGAAGAACATAACAACCACACTCTTACTCCATGTCTTCGGAGTTCTCCCCGAAAAGAGGACGGAATTGAAAATACGCTGAAGCTGTAGTAGCGTAGGAGTTCCACCGGCTTTTAAGAGCTCCGTTGTAATTCCATCCTCTCCGGGGGCTTTTACGTTTTTAAGCTGCCTGAGAGCCATCACAATTTCATCTAGGCTGATTTCTGGCAAATCTTCGGTGTAGTGGCGGGTCAGAGTGGCTCTAGGATCCTCGATGCCGGGTTGGGGAAGGGACGCTTGTGAGGTGTATAATTGGCTGTAGAAGTCTTTTACTTCCCTAAGAATCTCCGGCTTAGAAGCGACGACACTCCCGCTAGAAGTGGTCAACTTCGTCAGATGGCTTCGGCCCAGCTGTTGGACAAAGACTTTTGACCCCCGGTTTTGCTCGATCGCTTCTTTAATTGAGCGTGTGTTGGAGCTCCGGAGGTCACGTCGTACCAATTTAAAAATCTTTTTATTTAGGGTCCGTTGATCTGACGAAGTGACTGCAGGGTTATCACGTCGCTTTTGTATTAGCTGCAGAGATTCCTCTGAAAGCTTGGACTTCTTGCCAGCACCTCGCGTCTCACAGAATTTTGTCCCTTCCTCCCTGAGGATGTCCACCACATGGTCGAGATCCTGGTCAACGTCAATTGTGGTTTCCAGTGCAGCAAATCGGTTTTCCAGTTTCAGCTGGAACGTTTCAGACCCGACCACGGATTGTAGCATATTGGGTCGGAGCGTGGACTTCATTAGACGAAATTGAAAGATAGGCGCGACTAAAGTGTTAAAATGTGTCCCCCCCCCCTCTAACTTTTAAAGTATGAGAGTGAAAAATCTAAAAAAAATAAATGCTGTAGATCTCAATAAAAACTAACAACGAAAATTGGTTTGAACGAGATACAGTCAGCAGTTTTAGAGATATGGCGACCACAAAGATAACTTTGTTTTTCATACAGACACTATGAAAAACAAAGTTATTTTTGTAGTTCGAAAAATCATAGTCATAGAATACTCTACGGTGTTACGGAACCCTACGAGTGCGAGTCCGACTTGCACTTGGCCAGTTATTTATTGTTGAATTTTGTATATGTTTGGCCTCTTTTCGGCCAAAAGGCTTGACCGATTCACATGACATTTTGTACAAAGACATTTAATAGGGCATAAAAGGGCAAAGAATACTTTTTTTTCGGCAGTTAAGTGAGGGTGCATATATTTTTTGTTAACTTTACATAGAGTTAACATAATCATAAAAGTTTGACCTTAGGTTCGTCTATAATGACTTAATTAGTGTCTTGATTAGGCCATAAAACTGTCAGGATCATTAGAAGTCATCAAAATTTACGCGCTGGCTTTGCTTTCCCAACGTTTTTATCTGCTTTGTGGGAAGTATTTCAAAAACTTTCGTATTTTAACAGCCTTAGGGTAATTTGTCTTGACTTAGTAAGTCATAAAACCTGTCAGGGTCATTAAAACACGTAAAGTTCGCTCGCGTAGTTATAGCACTCCCTGCGCTCGCGCAAGCATTTGTTTTATCTACTTTGTAGGAAATACTTCGTCAACTTTTGAATTTTAATAGCCACATGCATCAAAACATGTCATAAATTGAAACAGAACAACCTTCAATAATCATAATGATTATTAACCTTAAATTAAGTGGACATCAAATTTAACCCTAATGTCAACGGTGTTGACTTAGTAGGTCATAAAAACTGTCTGGGTCATAAAAAGTCGTAAAAATGTTTAGCGCTCGCGAAGCTCGCGCAATTATTTTATCTACTTTGAATGTAATATTTCAGAAACTTTTGTATTTTAATAGCCACATGCATCAAAACGAGTCATAAATTAAAACAGTACAACCTTCAATAATCATAATGATTATTAACCTTAAAATAAGTGGATATCACGTTTAACCCTAATGTCATCGGTGTTGACTTAGTAAGTCATAAAAACGGTCAGGGTCATAAAAAGTCGTAAAAAATTTTTCGCGCTCGCTTAGCTCGCTCAGTGATAGCGCCGCTAGCTACGCTTGCGCAGGCATTTGTTTTATCTACTTTGAATATATTGAATATATAAGCAACTTTTGTATATTAATAACCACATGCATCAAATCGAGTCATACATTTAAACAGTACAACCTTCAATTATCATAATGATTATTAACCTTAAAATAAGTGGATATCACGTTTTACCTGAGTGTCATCGGTGTTAACTTAGTAGGTCATAAAAACTGTCAGGGTCATAAAAAGTCGTAAAATTTTTTCGCAGTAATAACGCTATAATATAGCGTATAATAGCGTGTTTCAACAGCCTCATACATTAGACTGACTCAAATACTTAAACAGCAAAACTTGGTAAACCTTGGTTAGGTTTACCAAGTAATTATTAATGACTTTAACAATAGACGATATCGAGTTCGACCTAAGGGTTATCTATAGTGAGTTGATTATTAGGTCGTAAATTTTTCAGGGTCATAAAAAGTCATACAAAATGTTCGCTCGCGCAATGATAGCTCTCGCTGCGCTCGCGCAGCTATTTACCTTATTTTCTTTGTAAGAAATGTTTTAGGAACTTTTGTGTTGAGTCAAACATTTAAACAGCACAACTTCGTATACCTAACCTAAATGATTAATGACTTTAACAATAGAGGATATTGAGTTCGACTTTAGGGCTTAGGGTCATCTATGGTGACTTGGCCTAAGAGATCATCGATCTTGACCTCAAAGGTCATAAAGACTCTAATAACGCGGGCGAAGCCGCGAGTAACAGCTAGTAGTAGATATGTAAGTATATGCGTAACCAAGAATAATTAATTGTGAATTTTATCAAAAGAATAGACGTATTTACTGATATGTCCTGCCTTCTTTAAAGAACTGTACTGTAAAATACCGAATACTAAAATATCTATTATAATAGAGGTACTGCTCTATTTTATATACAGGAATTATAATCCGCATTTTATTCGTATTGTATCAATGTCATTTGTCCTGTAAGGATGTCGCTTTCTATAGATACGAATATTACGAGTACATAATAAATTTTCGTTCATCAATACACTCCAAAAACGATAACATTGTCATTGTATAGACTTAGTGATTTTATTTGAGCTTGTGCCTGTTGTCAAGTTACATAAAAATCCGTGATCTGAATTAAAATTGTTTTTTGAGCGGCGGGCGGCGATTGGTCGAGAATAAAAATTACGGAGTAGCAATTTTTTCTTCGTTACTTCCTTAATGAAAAGGAATTGTTTGGTTTGGGGCGCTCGAATTAGGTATCTAAGTAGAATAAGTTTTTCATAAGTATTCGAGACAGGCAAGCACTTTCTCAGTATGTAAAATAGGATAAGAACCACGAGAAGAACCACGACCCCTTATCTTAAATACTGATTGTGATGTTAAGAAGTGTATACAGTCTATATCTTCCAATGCAGTCGGTAGTAATAATATAAGCCGCAAGATGATCCTACTCATACTTCATGAAATTGTCCCTGCGATCCAGTACACCCTTCTCTTCTCCATCTCCTCCGGCAGCTTACCGCTTATATGGAAAGAGGCTCAAGTTACCCCTTTACCTAAAAATTCCAACCCATCCTTGTTAGAATATCGACCCATCTCCATTCTCCCGTTCCTCTCCAAAGTCTTAGAACGCCTTGTACACAAACAACTCTCCTCTTTCTGATGTGAAACAGTCTCCTCAACCCCTTTCAATCCGGATTTCGTTCAGGTCATAGCACTGTTACTGCGTTAACGAAAATCTTAGTTAGAAAATCTGTCGCCAAACATCTAATGTGTTCCAGCAGCTATCCTTGAGAGCCAGTTCCCATTCTAGGCCTAGCGTGCTTACCATCTTCGACCGCATCATCACTTACCAACAGGTGAGATAGTGCGCTAACGCTAGCTTATGAGATATAAAAAAAAATCACCGAATTTTTTTTTGTCATGACATCAGGTATGGGGACGCGAATCAAAAGCTCACCGTGTTTCCATTATGAGACTTTAGCACTGCATTTAACAATATTAATTTCGCCTGTTTACTCTCTTAACATATCTCCAACAGTAATTGATTGGTTTCGTAGTTATTCCTGAACAACCTGACACGTCACTATACTACAACAAATCGTTCTCGATGCAAGCTGTTCGCCTTTGGAACGATCTCCCTGCATCAATTAGACAAGCCCAGTTCTCCGCAACTCTGAAAATTTGGTGTTCAAGCACTATTTATCTCTTAATTGATTGCATATATGTATTTATCCTTTAGTATTTTATGTGTGTGTATATAATAATGTTAAAAATGTTAAATATATGGTTATATATCATATGTTTGTATGTGTATATAATGTATATGTATTGTGTATATGTAGTGTATGTATTTAATGTATTATATATTATTATATAACTTTGTAGCTGTACGACCCCCTGTTATATATGAAATCCTGTCCATCCAAAGGTTTTCTGTTAGAGATCGCTCCAAGTGATAAAACCACCAATTGTATTACCATTGTTTCCGTATTAAATATTTTCTGTTGTATGTCTGTAATTTTGTATGTTTTATTTTGGTGTACAATAAAGAATCATTTATTTCTATAATAAAGGCAGCGTGGAAAACTTAAAACCCTTGCCTGATTGAATAGAAGTTTAGAAGTTGTTCTGATTTCGATTAGATCCACAGAAGTCTTAATAATAAGGCTAAAGTGCATCCTAACTAATACTAATACTAACTAATATTATAAATGCGAAAGTAACTCTGTCTGTCTGTCTGTCTGTCTGTCTGTGTTACTTTCACGCCAAAACCACTGAACCGATTTAAATGAAATTTGGTACACAGGTAGTCTAGAGCCTGAGAAAGGACATAGGCTACTTTTTAATGTGAAAATAAGGGTTGTAAGGGGTTGAAAGGGGGGATGAAAAGTTGTATGGAAGAATCGTCATTTTAGGAGCTAGAAGCTTGAAACTTATTTTTAGGCTGTTAATTCGATATAAATAAATATGACATCCACAGTTTGTAAAAGTTTTACCCTCAATGGTGTAAAATAACAATAGGTGATGAAAGTTTGTATGGAAATATGAATTCATTTCATTCAATGAATGTTCTACTAAACGGATTTAAATGGAATTTGGTATACAGATAGTCTAGAGCCTGAGAAAGGACATAAGCTACTTTTTAATGCGAAAAAAGGGTTGTAAGGGGTTGAAAGGGGGGATGAAATGTTGCATGGAAGTATCGTCATTTTTAGAGCTAGAAGCTTGAAACTTATTTTTTAGGCTGTTGATCCGATATAAATAAATATGACATTTAAAGTTTGTAAAAGTTTTACCCTCAAGGGTGTAAAATAACAATAGGGAACAGGGGATGAAAGTTTGTATGGAAATATGTAAGGTTTATGTGAATGTTCTTCTGAACGGATTTAAATGAAATTTGGTACACAGATAATCTAGAGCCTGAGAAAGGAGATAGGTTACTTTTTAAGGCGAAGAAAGGGTTGTAAGGGGTTGAAAGGGGGGATGAAAAGTTGTATGGAAGTATCGTCATAGTAAAATCTAGAAGTTGTTGGTTCGATATAAATAAATATGACATTCAAAGTTTGTGAGGGGAAAGGGGGAGGGGGAAGGGGGAGGGAGGGGAGGGGAGGTGGAAGTGAAGGGAAGGGGAAAGGAGAGGGAGGGGAGGGGAAGGGGAGGAGAGCGGGAAGTGGGGGGAAAGGGGAGGAGAGCGGGAAGTGGGGGGAAAGGGGAGGGGAGAGGGAAGTGAGGGGAAGGGGAAGGGGAGGGGAGTGAGGAGAAAAGGGAGGAGAAGAGGAAAGTGAGGGTAGGGAGTGGGGGGACGAGAGAGGGGAGAGAAAAGTGAGGGGAAGGGGGAAGAGAGAGGGGAGGGGAGGGGAAGAGGGAAGTTAGGGGAAGAGGGGGAGGGAAGTGAGGGGTAGGGAGAGGGGGAGGATGGATTACCGTGGCGTGGTACGGTGCGGTGTAGGTGGGATACGCATGTCTTATTTGTAAAATAATTAGCCTAAATAATTAAAAATGCTACCCAAAGACACTATTCCACGCGGACGAAGTCGCGGGTAGAGATAGTCATGTATAAAATCGAATTATTACAAACCGTACAATTACAAATCAAGTGAACGTGGGTGTTTTAAATTAAATCTGTTCGTTACTGATTTCATTAATAAAGTCAGTAAAATACTTGCATTCTAATATTTTCATCTATATGTGTATCATATTATGCATATGCACATGAAATCTACCGAAGATATAATTCCAATAATTTAATTGGATTTCAACAAGAGTTTTTACAACTAAACACAGGTTTGGTCATTGATTTAAATACTTAATACCGATATGTTTGATCGAATGAACTCAAATCCAAACAACAGTATGTAATAATGTTTTTGAATGAGATGATCTCATCGACGTATATATGTATATTATTAATGCGCATGTCGTTATACATCAGTATGTATGAATGTATTTATTGTGCGAATTAAGAAAATCAATGTACATTGTCTTTGATGGGATTTGGTGCAAAATGTGCAATTGTTTTACGAAGGAATCATCTCAGACCGTCTTTTTATTATCTTCACTTAACAGCGCTGAAAAAGTACTTATTGTCTATTTCAGTATTTCTATTAAAAAAATAATGTATTTGATTCGTATTCATGGGCACTTTACCACTGAATATAAATAGTTTAAATACGTGAAGTGTTACTGGACTCCACAATGGCTTACTTTTGGGTGTTTCGGCATTCAACCCGATACATTATCTAATATGCCTTTGTACATTAATTAATACATCCATGGTCCATGTAAAGAAAGTTTAGTTTGAAGTACCTTCTCAAAGTGTTAGTCTAAAGCTTGCTTCCCACGGTGCGTGATTCCATGGATTATCATACGCACGGTGACGACCACGCACAAACACACAGCCACGCAGAAGGGCGCCCGGCGCCGCCAAGTTTATTTTCAGGTAACGCGAGAATAATAATTATGGAAAAAACTTATAGGTACTTACCCAATAATGTTCTACAACTTTGATCGAAGGATATCAACACCAATCAACACCAATATTATAATAGTAGTTTATGCAACTGTCATATAATGAAGTTCTCTCACACTCGTTACTATTATGAAACTCGCTGCGCTCGTTTCATAAACTCACACTCGTGTTTTAATACCCGTGTTATATGCAGTTGCATACACTACTTTATCTTCACTAATGCAATTAATCAAACAACAAGAGTAAAAGCTGACAATAGTTTATTTATAATAATTGTTCAAATTTTGGATGGTACAATTTTGAAAGTTAATGTTTATTATTGATCCAGCAGCTGTAGCGGCCGCGGGGCAAGCAGTAGAGCTCGTAGACGGAGTCGGAATATTTATAATTACTTCATTCGTCTTGTTTTCTATACTGTTCAAGATCGTATTTGAGACTTGAATTTTATTCATTAAAGACTCATCAATGTAGCTTTCAGCCACAGTAGAAGACTTCCACCCCCCGTGTCGTTTCAGTGCGGTCAAATCACCACCGCTATCTATGAGAAGGGTCGCCGAGGTGCGCCGGAAGCAATGCCCCGTGTACAACGCTGGGTTAGGCAGATTCAAAAAACTTGCGATAGTTTTTCCCAGAGCACCAAATTTATTAATACCAGTTCTTTGATCGACGCACTTCCCCGATCTATAGCTCAAGAAAAAGGCAGGGTTTCGACAGGGGGTGGGTCGAAGTTCCATGTATTTTTTACATACGGCATAGCAGTTGCCCGTCACAACGAAAGAACGATCTATATTCGTTTTTGTTTTCGAAACTTTCACCATGATTGTACTGTCGTCTATGTTAGAGACTTCATCGAACTGGATGTTGTATAGCTCTTGCCTTCGGCATGCCCCCATTATGCCGAAGATTAGTGCAACCTGTAACAATAAACGATATAATAAGCTTGAGGTACATAGCCAAGGCAAAAACTATGATTTATGAAGTAATAAAGTGTAGGTACCTACTACCAAATTTATACACAAAGCGCTTAAACGGAGTGTCTAGATAACTTGCGTGTGTAGTACGTAAGTACTAGGTAGATTAAATAACAGAACTAAAATACACTTACCTTTTCAAAAAGATACAAAATATCTGGTGAATCTTCCAGGAACATCTTTATTTGACCTGATGTAAACGTCAAGGACTTTTTTTCCTTGTGTCCTTCTGAACTGCGTTTCAGGAACGCTATGACTTTTGAATACTTCGTGATATCAATATTGTTGTAGATACTCAGTGTGGACTTGAGCATAGAATATTTAGCCCACATAGAAGATGGCTTGAATTTGTCGGAGAGGTCTTTGAGATACGCAAGAATGACATTTTCAGAAAATGATGTAGTTTTCTTTTCGATCTTCCATGCCAAAAAGTTATTATATTCTTTTTCATATAATTTTCTAGATTTTTCTGGCAAAAGATTGTGAGTTACTTTTGTTGCCAATTCTAGAATATCCGGAGGCGTACAAATATCATCGTCGCTATCCATTTTTAACTTTTAATTTGTATTTTAAAAACAAAACACATTGCGAAACATTAAATTCACGCGTACGTGTATTGTCAGTGAACTTGCCGCCATTAAAATCTAACCAATGTGAGCGCAGCTGCGCGCGCAGGGCCAATCAGGAGCGAGCGCGCGCTGTTCTTTTTTTATTTAATTGGCACAAGATCTTACCAAAGAGTTTTGTGTATGTAAGTTTAGTAGTTTCGACGAAGTTTTCACGTATAACCCAACTGTTTTCAAAAGCCAGCCTAATATCAAAATTTTATACAACTTGTATGAGGATTTTGACATAAGGCTCGCCAGGTTAATTGGTCGCGTTTTATTGATGTTATAATGAGATTTTACGATATCGATGTGGATATTATACCATCATGTGAAATTGCTTAAATTGAGTGTTTTGTTATCTGCGCTATAACAGTAGTAATTATAAGTCAAGTATTGGAAACATAAGTAGAATGTTATAACATTAGTGTAGATAAATTTACTTATGATACTTTTTAGGATATTTTTTGACGCGGGCGATGCCGCGGGGCACAGCTAGTATCCAATACCTATCATTAATTAAAATTAAGTTAAATAGGGAGAGAGCGCTGTATGCTGAAACTCAGGCGATGAGCCTATCTCAGCAGCAGATACTCAAGGATGAACATGATCAGAACATTGACGGAGCCGAAGCCACTGTCAAGAGACCCTTTACAATATATTACTTAATTATAGATTATCGACTATGGATGGGACGATATGATAAACAATGGAAAGATAGTACAAATTATTCTAATTATATTGTTCTAAGCTTGATGTCTGATTCCTGGTCTATGGGATGAGGTACGGCACCCACAAATTATGCCTCATTTCAAATATAAAGACGGGTAGCCACTCGCTATACACAGAAGAGGGCCCCAAGGGGCCCCCTATAAAGACGGACCGTTATGTTGGCGCCGAGGGGCAACATTAGCGTGGATAGCTTAGGGTGTTGAGAGGTGTGCTGCACTTTCACTAAACGCTACTAGCGGCTTTATGCCTTTAAGACTTCCACCCTGGAGCTTAGGTCTTAGCTCTTGCGATTCCCACCACTGGCCGGCCGTTCAAGGCAAGCCGGGGGGTCAGAGGGTCTCATTTAGCGCTCACGGGATAGGGGTCAGTGAATTGTAATTATACGCTAGTAATAATAGTTCAATGATAGGGGTACGCGGTGTCGCTACTCACCGTCGGCTCGCCACAAAGCCGCCCCTTTTATTAATAAAAACTAGAGGTTGGTAAAAACGATTAGAATCGAATGATTCCAATGCTCCGATTCGCTTCGTCCAATACAAACATGTGATAACCTTGATTTCAGTCAATGTTAGTCACACATAAATTTATAATCGAATGACATAATAGATCTGCTAATTCTACTGATATCTATTTACATTGTTGCTTAATCAATTCATATTATGTTAGGCATAGTATTATCTTTTCTATGGCATAGGCACACAAGAATATACATAACTAGTTTTTAGTGTGTGATTGTAACATTTTTAATTTATATGATTTTAATTTAATACTTAATTGTAATCTATATAATATGGCCATGAGCCTGAAATAAATACATTTTATTTTATTTTATTAACCGACTTCAAAAAAAGACGAGGTTATATGTTCGACGTGTATGTATTTTTTTATGTATGTTCACCGATTACACCGCCATTTGTAGACCGATTCTCAAAATTCTTTTTTTATTTGAAAGTGTGCACTCCTGAGGTGGCACCAAATCAGGATCTGATGATGGAATCCCAGGGCAATTGAGAGCAAACCTCAAATTTTACAGGTATAAACAATGTTTTTCATATATTTTCTAAAGCTATTGATGCATTTGCATACGGTCATCGTCATCTCATGACGCTGAGCTGATGAAGGAAGGTACAACTCTTTAACGGTTAGGAGTTCGGTGATGAAACTTTGTAAATGGATTTTACTATAATATAGCCTGTTCTAAACTCCATGACATGGCTGCTGCACCCAGGGTTAACATCCGGCGAGAGAACTCCTCAACGGTGAATAGTACAGACACAACATTTTGTAAATAGATTTAACCGTAACAGCCTGTTTTAAACTCTTCAATGCTGAACAGCCCAGACACGAAATTTTAAATATTCATGTAATTTAAGTAATTAAAACTTGTTTGCACTAAAAATGGTAAAATAAATTATTTAAAAAAAATTTATTAAACCGATTGTAAAACCAGAAATAGGCACTCAAAAGCAAAAATAAATCAATATAATTATTATAAGCGCTACCTACTCATCTATATGAAGTCGGTGCCAGCCAAGTCTATTAGGTAGTAGATATATAGATACTATGTAGTAAGTAAGTAGATACTTGTAGATAGTATCTATCTACTACCTATTAGACTTGGCTAGCACCGACTTCATATAGTTGAGTGGGTTGCGCCTTGTACTATTCATTATTCTGTGGTAGCGCTTATAATAATTATATTAATTTATTTATCGCTTTTGAGTGCCTATTTCTGGTTTTGAAGTCGGTTTAATAATTTTTTTATTAATTTTTTTTTTCTATATAATAACTATAAGAATCTTTATCCTGACATACTTACTGACTAACTTGTAGACAACGCTCTTAACCACTGATCGTAGAGACTTGAAATTTGGAGGATATATATGTCTTACTTCTAAAGAATTTTACAAAATCAACCCTTAAGGGGATGAAACGGGGGTTCAAAGTTTGTATGGAGAAACAAGATTAGATAGTCTTTTCGAGTTTTATTTTGCCTCAAATACCTCGGTTATAATGAAATATTTATATATTATTAAATATATGTATTCAAGAAAATTACTTTTAAAAATATTTTGAACAAATTATCGATTAAAAGCGACATTTTAGCGATATTATAAAATCAGTCTTCATTAAAATTCCTAATAACTTTGTAATTAATAAAAGCGATGTAAAAAATAATCAACAAGAAATATGCAAACGCCCATTTCCAAACAGGTTTCAGAGACATAAAATTAGGGTGTTTTAATATTCTATTCCAAAATATTGTAATGACAAACACATTTGAAATTAAAATGTTTAGCATGCAAGTGTCATTGATAGTATGTTACTGCGTTTCAAACGTCTCAGTATTTTTTTTATCATATTTAAGGCTTAGGGTCAGCTCAGGGGCCTTATTCAGTATGACCAATGAGATAACGCGTTCCTTAACGCGCCACGTCACGTTATTGAAAAATTGTATTCTGTATGCCACACGATCGGTAAATTATACAAAACGCGCGCGTTACACGTCCTCATATGTCACGATATTTTGACAGCTCAAAACGCGCTCATAACCTTACTCTACCGCGTTTTAATTGGCATAGAGAATACCATAACGCGGAGATATCGTAACACGGCACTGTAAGACTTTAAAATGGCCATACTGAATAAGGCCCCAGGCCGCAACGCGGTGCGCACTTATTAAAAAGTGATATAAAAAATAAATTACAAGAAAAAATATTTTTAAAAACAAGCTTTTATCTGGGATAATGAACTAAAATGTAAAAAATAAATTCTAGTAAGTATTTGGCGTGTAGGTACTTACCTACACTCTTAAAAGCTTGAAGCACTACCCGTTTTTCAGGCTAGGTAATTACTATACTTCAGTGCCTCAATCTTTTAAAAATATAGGTAAGTACCTACACGCCAAATACTTACTAGAATTTATTTTTTACATTTTAGTTCATTGTTTAGTTTGAGGGCCCGGTGGCGCAATCGGGAGGACGCTTGCCTTTGAAGCCAGAGGTACCGAGTTCAAACCGCCGTGCACCAATGGATTTTTCTATCGAAAAATTTATGTGCGCTCTTCACAGTGGCCCTCCGGTGAAGGAAAAACATCGTTAAGAAACCAAAAACGTCCGCATGGTGGTAGGACACTATCTGGTGTCCGCCTGGCCAGCTACCACCCTCAAGTTAGAAAATCTGTCACCAAAACATCTAATGTGTTCCGGCAGCTATCCTTGAGAGCCAGTTCCCATTCTAGGCCTAGCGTGCTAACCATCTTCGACCGCATCATCACTTACCAACAGGTGAGATAGTTGTCAAACGCTAGCCTATAACGTATAAAAAAAAAAAAAAAAAAAAAAAAATTGTCCCAGATAAAAGCTTGTTTTTAAAAATATTTTTTTCTTATAATTTATTTTAAACTTTTTAGTAGGTAGGTATAGATACCGACTTCCTACCTACTACCTAAGTATTTAAGAGAAGGCATGATGTTTTAAAATATTCCACGGATATTTGATGTGATTATGGGTAAAGTGCTCTTTAAGGAAAATCAATCGACTCGGTGGGACTATGTTGCTTACAGCTTCATCGTCAGATCCTGGCTATCATTTAAGTGTAAAGTGCTCCTCAAGACGAATCATTTGAGCCCAAATTCACTGGGGTTACGTTATTTTATCACAGAGATGCCGTGGCCACCTTCCAGCTTCATTACCAGTCGCCTAATATCATCTAGGTGTAAAGTTATCTTCAAGACGAATCAATCTAGCCCAAACTCGGTAGAATTACGTTAATTTATCACAGAGATGCCGTGGCCACCTTCCAGCTTCATCATCAGACCCTGGATATCATCTAGGTGAAAACTTATCTTTAAGAGGAATCAATCGAGCCCAAACTCGGTAGGGTTATGTTGATTTATCACAGAGATGCCGTGGCCAGCTTCCAGCTTCATCATCAGACCCTGGATATCATCTAGGTATAAAGTTCTCTTCAAGACGAATCAATCGAGCCCAAACTCGGTAGGGTTATATTGATTTATCACAGAGATGCCGTGGCCACCTTCCAGCTTCATCATCAGACCCTGGATATCCTCTAGGCGTAAAGTTCTCTTCAAGACACATCAATCCAGCCCAAACTCGGTGGGGTCATGTTGTTTTATCACAGAGATGCCGTGGCCACCTTCCGTCTCCATCATCAGACCAGCTACATAGTACCATATTATTGTATTTTCACCGAAGATACATAAGTTCACCAAATTTGAGTCCAATCGACATCGACATCGGGAAGTGGTTCTAATTTAGCTTCCAAGTACTTGTGTTAAATTGTTAACCACAATCCAAAATTTCATCGTACCGACGGGACTTGAACCCGCAACCTCCGGAATAACATGTTCCGGGTTCATTCTTCAAGGGGATGAAGCGTGGTTCAAAGTTTGTATAGTAATTTTATCCGACATTTCACACAAGTACTTCTGTAAATAATTAAGTAAATACGAGTTTCAGACTTTTTCAAAATGCCACCCTAAGAGGATAAACTGGGGTAACAAAGTCTAAAAATCAATATTGTTTCGGATTGCGCTGAAATTTAAAATGCAGATAGTTATTATGACGTAGGCATCCGCTCAGAAAGGATTTGCTAAAAATTCCTCCAGGATACGGAACGGGGATTCAAAGTTTGTATGGCGGAACAAGATGAGATAAAGTACGTATTGTAAGATTTTTCAAAATGGGGTAGGTAACAATGTCTGAAAATTTGGGTTTTCAGGTTTTATAAATATGAATCTCGAATTGCCTTAGTCACGCGATAACATGAAAACGGGTGAACCGATTTGGCTAATTCTTATTTGATGTCTTTAATGATGGAATCGTTTTTACAAAAAGAAAAGTTTTAAGTAAGTAAGTAACCTACAGAAAGTAGGTTTTCAAACAACGCTTCGCTCGGAAGCTAGGCCGAAAATTCGCTATGTGTGCGTAACTGAGGTGTGTTTACTTGCAGTGTCACACGCACAGACGCATTATAATGTTGCCACTAAGAAAGTCTTTGCGTTAAAAGTTGGGTAAGGATGATTCGTGATTTTTTGCATGGGTATTTAAATTTGGTAAGTAAATGTATTCTGTGAACCGCTTTCCGATTTTGATACAAAATTTAAAAACATAAAAGTTTAAGGAGGGGGGGGGGCTCCACATACATAAAACTTTTTTTTTTTTTCATTAAACCTATACTTGTGTGTTGTGTAATAAAAAAAATGTGTTAGGTCGTTTCAAAAACTTTCAACGAAAATTGGTTTGAACGAAATATGGTCAGAAGGTTATGATATAGCACATTTTCCGAACCGCAAATTTAATTTCGTTTTTCATACAAACTCTATGAAAAACACAAACAAAAACCGATTCACAAACTACAGGTACCCCCCTGTAGTTTGTGAGTGTGAGTCGGCAGTGTATAACTTTCAAACGATTGAATTTGCCAAAAACATAATTTTAGAAGCGTCGAATGTTATTTTTAAAGACCTTACAACCCACACGTATAGGTTTGATGAACAAAAATTTTTTTTTTTCAGTTCTATGTATGAGGAGCCCCCCGTTAAACTTTAATTTTTTAAATTTTTGTATCAAAATCGGAAAGCGGTCTACAGAATACATCTACTTACCAAGTTTCAACGCTGTAGTCTTTATAGTTTCGGAATAAAATGGCTGTGACATACGGACGGACGGACGGACGGAAGTACGGACGGACGGTCGGACGGTCAAACAGACAGACATAACGAATCTACTAAGTTTCAGTTTTTTGCCATTCGGCAACGGAACCCTAAAACTAGAGTTTAGTTAAGTCTAGTTTAGGTATATATTTTGTATCTCATATATTTTTTTGTTATTATTTTAAACTAGCAGCTCGCCCCAGCTTCGCACGGGTAGAACATATATTCCTACAAAATTTGCATCAGTTTGTTGCATCGAATATAAAATATGAACATGTTTAACAATCATCGTCATATTTCATCCAATTTACACAAAACCTTAACGAATTATGCACCTAAACTATTTCTATTCTTCTTATTCTTATATATATAACTATTCTTCCTATTCTAGACTATGCTGACACCTGCTATCTTGATGTGACTGAGGAACAACTGGACAAGCTGGAGCGTCTCCAAAACATGAGTATTCGCTTCATTTTCGGATTACGCAAGTTCGACCACATTTCGGAATATCGCAAAATGTTAAATTGGCTACCTATCCGGCTCCGAAGAAATAGTCATATCCTTTCCCTTTTATACTCTGTCCTATTTGTCCCATCTACTCCTTCCTACCTTAAAGAGCGCTTCCAGTTCCTACATCTTTCTAATCCTCTTCGTCTTCGTTCCTCGGAAAACCTACAGTTACTCATATCTTTGCATTCTTCACGGTATTACGACAAATCTTTCACAGTGCATGCCGCTCGGTTGTGGAACGAGCTGCCTGTAGAGATTCGACGTGCTAAGTCTCTTTCGCAATTCAAATCCTTAATCAATAATCACTACTTGTCTTTAACCTGCTAAATACTGTTTTGCTTTTGTTTTTGTGTATAGAATATGTTTATATAATTATATTATATTTATGTATATTTTAAGTATATGTATTGTATAACTAAATATATTGTAAATGTGGTATGTATGTTATGTATGAATATATGTATATGGTATGTATATGCTATATATATATATATATATATATATATATATATATATATATATATAGCATATATTTTACTGTTGTATATGCTGTATACTAGATAATACAAATAAATTATACGCCATCGCCAAACACCCTGTGTATTTTAACCAGTCCACAAATAGGTTGTCTGGAAGAGATCGCTTTATGCGATAAGACCGCCGATTGTATCACCGAGTTATGTTGTTGTTATTTTAGATAATAAGTTCTTTATGGTGTTCAATAAAGAGTTATTCTATTCTATTCTATTCTAAACCTTCCTCATAAACACTGGCTATTGGTGAAAACCGCATGATAATCCGTTCAGTAGCTATTGAGATTATTGCGAACAGACAGACAGACGCAGTGATGGACTTTTATTTTATACTTACTTACGTAGTGATATTGGACGGCCCTTTTGGCGTAAAGGATAGTTACCCTGATTCTGACCCGACGGTCGTTGGTTCTAATCCTAGCTATATACCTGTCAATGAAAGTTTTATGTGCATTCATGAATCATGAGTTTTCGTACAGTTGTAGTGGGATCATTAGATCTACCAAAAAAATGCTTACCACCAAGGAGAACATCTGCCGCCGTAACTTTACGGCGTTCCCCGACGCAAAATTTGGGGGTAAAATTACGTTTAACGTGTGTTTCTGTCTGCGTGTCTGTCTGTAGCATCTTAGCACCTAACCGGATGAACCGATTTTGTTTTTATTATTGATAGTTTTTTTTTGTTTGATAGATGTCTTCATCGAGAGTTTTCTTAGCTTTGATTCATGAAAATTCGTTCAATCGTTATAAAACTATGAGTTTTTTTCTAGTAAATTGCGCTATGAAATCAACTTTCATAGGTCTGATCAATTCGAAAATCTTCTTCTTCAACGATATTGTAAGAACATGGAAGCATTGACCTGATGCTGGGACATCTCCTGGACTCTACAGAATACTCAAATCCTCACCAACTTACAGCTCAGATTTTAAATGTCGTGTTTAGAGTCATTGGAATGCTTTTAATGAAAAGATTATACATAGATCAGTCGGGGTGGTTTAAAATATTTATTTTATACAATAGATCATATTATTATATTATATTGACTTCAAATTGATTGTGATCGGTGGGGATCTACAGCATAGCTAAGCTTATAATAATATTTTCGTATTAACTATGACCTAATCTGTGGTTTCACTGCAAATATTTTATTAATTTTGCGATGCGTGTATGTGAAATTCGTGATATCTTCTAGAGTTTTCATTTGAATTATATACTGTAAAGGACAATTTTAATCTATAATATGTGGCCAAGCTAATTAACGTAATTATTTGGATAAGGATTAATACTATATACTTGAAAATAGCCTTGGAAGTTATGATATATTTTTCAACAAACATTTTAAGATTAAAATGGTTGCTGTGAGTCAACCTTAAGAGATAGACATATTCTGTCGCGGACTTTTTTGTTGGTCTTGTTAAGTTGTACAACTCTTGCAAAGAAAATATTCTTCTACCTATTTCCAATTAAGCGTTCGTAAGAAACGTGTTTTTTCGACCGTTTTTTTGCCGACTTAGGTTGCAAATTAGGTCTCCACGAATGTACCTTTGATTGAAACGGGATAATATACAGCCTATTTTCATTCCGAAAGTCCATTCTATGTATTAGTGAAAGAATTTTTTTAATCAGTTCAGTAGTTTTTGAGCCAAATCATACAACACAAACATACAAAAATACAAATGTTCTCTCTTTATAATATTAGTATAGATAAATAAATGTTGGTAAAGAATGTATAAATTAATTTGGGTCAATTTCACACCTTTTCTATTTTGATTCACTATTTTTGTTTTTACACAATTTACGTAATTAAATATTTGCCTTACCTGTGAAATGACAAACCAGAAACCTTATGATCCTATTCCGATGAATTGTGGCACAAAATCACCACACAATAAGTCATATTTTAATAATTTTGTGGGAGACGCACTCGCTACCTTGTGACACGGAGCACTAATTACGCGGGCGTCGATTGGGTCAGATCCTGATCCAAATGAACGGCGAGTATGACGAGCGCGTACTTGGTTTCTGTAGGTTATAATTCGATATAATTCGATGAAGGTAGGCATTGATTTGTTCAATAAAAATTTGTTTAACCGTAGTCTAGAATAGTTTAAAATTCAGATAGTTTAAAAACTAAAACAACCGACTTCAATGCCCCGCGAGTCCATTTCAGTAGCAAGTTTGAGACGTTTATCGTCATATATCTGGAGATACTTATCAGATCTCGATGAAGTATTTACAACTAAGTATACATAAGCATATTTTGTATCATACAGTGACTTACATTCAACCGTACCTACGCAGTTCCAGAGAATAAATAGGAAGAGAAGTAAGGCCTAGCACCTTGCCTAGGGTATGGAAATCGTAGCATGTTGTTAGAATGGGAACTGGCTCTCAAAAACAGCTGTTGGAACACATTTGATGTTAGGCGGCAGATTTTACATACAGTGCCGTACCTACTACCATTTAATTTTTTATATGTACCACCTACACAATGCAAAGGACCTGTAGAAAATGTCATGCTATTAGGCCCGCCGGTTAAGGCTGTGCGTTTCATCTTTCAACCTGTAATTTACTTAAGTGTGAAGTAGGTAACTGTATACTGCTAAGGGCCAATACACACCACGACGTGACGCGACGAGACGAGACGCGACGTAACGATGCTTCTGGTTTCGCGCGGCGCAACGAGAAGCCTAAAATTAGTATACAAACTTTGAACCACGCTTCATCCCCTTGAAGAGAGAATTTTTTAAAATTCTTTCTTAGCGGATACCTAAGTCAAAATAACTATCGGCATGCCAAATTTCAGCGCAATCCGAAACAATATTAATTTCAGACTTTGTTACCCCACTTCACCCTTTTAGGGGTGGAATTTCGAAAGAGCCTGAAACACGTGTTTACTTACTTAAGTACTTGTGTTAAATTGTTAAACACAATCCAAAATTTCATCGTACCGACGGGACTTGAACCCGCAACCTCCGGAACATGTTATTCCGGAGGTTGCGGGTTCAAGTCCCGTCGGTACGATGAAATTTTGGATTGTGTTTAACAATTTACAAAAATATAAAGTGTGAGACACTTCAAAAAAACATAATACTTGTGTTAAGTTTCGAATATAAAAGACTATCTAATCTGTTCTCCAGTTAGTAGTTCTGTTTCTCCACACAAACTTTGAACCCTAGTTTCATTCCCTTTAGGGGCAAATTTTGGAAAATCCTTTCTCAGAGGGAACTAACGTCGTAATAACTATCTGCATGCCAAATTTCAGCGCAATCCGACACAATATTGATTTTCACACTTTGTTACCCCATTTCAAACTCTTAGTGGTAAAATTTCAAAAAAACCTGAAACACGTATTTACTTATTTTTTTACTGGAGCACTTCTATGATGTTTCGAATAGAAAAGACTATCTAATCTTCTTTCTCCATACAAACTCTGAACCCCCGTTTCATCCCCTTAAGGGGTGAATTTTGGAAAATCCTTTCTTAGTACACCCTTACGTACTAAGACAAATATACATTCCAAATTTCAAGTCTCTACGACCAGTAGTTTAGGCTGTGCGTTGTCTGTCAGTCAGTCAGTCAGTCAGTATGTCAGGACAAAGATTCTTATAGTATTAGATTAATTGCAATAGATTTCCTTATAGGTCTACTTTATGTAGAATGTTCGACAAAATTCCACTAATTTGTTTAACAAAATAGTTTTAAAATAATATGTTTGTATTAAAAGCGACTTGTTTGTGTTCTCAGGTAGCTAGCTGGTTATGGACGAACGGAAGGACATTGGGCTGACCTTATTGGTCGGCTTTACTCTGAGGTGTGAAGGTCGGTGGTGGTATTTCTGGACGCAAAGTTATCAGCCATGAAGTAAACAACGTATTTTGAGTATGGAACTATGGATTTTTTATTGAGATTACATGGTAATTTTATTTACAGAAACATAAAATATGAAAAAAAAGTTAGTCGAACAACGGCTGAACGCATTTTCATGAATCAAAGCTAAGAACACTCTCGACTAAAACACCTCTCAAACAAAAAAAAAACGAAATCAAAATCAGTTCATCCGTTTAGGCGCTACTATGCCACAGACAGACACATACACAGATACACACGTCAAACTGATAATACACTTTCTTTTTAAGTCGGGGTAAAATAAGTAACTAGTAGTAGTATAGTAAATAACTAGTAAGTAAATAATAACAAGAAGCGGCAATAGCCCAATGGATAAGGTGTCGGACTGGCGATCGAGAGGTCGTGAGTTCGATCCCCACCCCACCCATTGCACTAATGAATTATTATCTTATCTATCCTATTAACGTGAGTCGTAAACCCACTCAGACATAAGCATATTTAGCTTAGTTGGAGGGGTCAACAAGAATACTAGTAATGTGCAACCCACATTGCGAGTAATCTTTATTAAATAAACTGGCCAAGTGCAAGTCGGACTCGCACTAGTAGGGTTCCGTACCACACTACAGTATTTTATAAGATCGAGCAAAAAATACCACTATAATTTTTCGCCAGCAAAAAATAATAATTATTATTTTTAATAAACATTTTATTTCTTATAACGCCATCTAACGTCTAACGAAAGTGTTAGGGATCGACATTTCAATATAACGCCATCTATGGGACGTTTACCTAACTAAGCGTTCATAGATGGATGTGAAATGCCGAAAAAAACACGTTTCTTGTATGTTATGTTCCCTCTGTTATTTTTAACTTCATTCTGTTTTTAGTATTTGTTGTTATAGCGGCAACAGAAATACATCATATGTGAAAATGTCAACTGTCTAACTATCACGGTTCATGAGATACAGCCTGGTGACAGACGGACAGACAGACAGACAGACAGACAGACAGACAGACAGACAGACAGACAGACAGACAGACAGACAGACAGACAGACGGACAGCGAAGTCTTAGTAATAGGGTCCCATTTTACCCTTTGGGTACGGAACCCTAAAAAACAAAAAAAAAAGTATAATGTGAATAAAATGGATTGCGACTGTATCATCTGCGGTGTGGTCTCATCGTCAATACACACTGCACAATGCCCGTAATTTTCATAATTACTTACAATAATTTACTCGAGCAAAACAATGGAGCGACTATGTGGGAAACACGTAATAGCAAAAGCACGTGGTTCTGTATCAGATAACAAAAGATAAGATTGTTTGCGTCCTTGATAGTTTGTTTTATAATGATAAGCTGAAGAATAAGAAATTAGTTTTTTGAACAAACAAAAACAGTAAAACAAAGGCTAGTTTTTCTAATCCTGCATTTGTCACAGGGTTAGGATGCCGAAATTACGCACTCCGACCATAGAGTTTATAGGTCTATGACTCCGACACGTTTCGGACATTTTTACCCGACTATTTTTGCGCGACTTATATAAGTAGGTTAGGTATGTAATAAAACCAAAATTCAATACTTCCGACAAACAGACGCCAATTTATAAAATAGAAAATAATATATCATTAAATAGGTATTTGTAAATGTTTTATGTGTGACGATCTTTTTCCACAGGATCTCTGAACCACAGGGATTCTGAAACGCGTAGTATTTATTTCTATATAAGTACGTAAACTACTTTTTAAACAAAAAGTTTTTTACTTTTGTTACATTTTTTGATATGGCTGAAGTATTCGCGCTTCGCGCTCACTCGGTCGATTATTATGTTACTCTTACGATAACTTTAATAATCAGACTACATTAATGGTCGCATACAATTTTAAGAAATACTTATTACAGAGTCGGACGTCTACGTAGTTCTTCTACGTACTTCGTACTTCGTCTACGTAGATTTTTTGTAAAAACAAGATTTGCTCTAGAAGCATTTTCCAGGGAGGAAACTGGGGAATACGTTTGTATGGAAAACTGGACCCCGCGTTTGCTCTTAAGTATTCTGTGACGTCTGCTTGATAATGATAACCCATCTAGGGTAGGTAAGTCTAAGTACATCTGTTGCCAAAACTACTATTGTATCTACCCTCATCATCTCATGAAGCCTTCGCTCATAGGTCTACTGTTTTCTCTGACGAGTCTAACCAACATAACTAACAAAAAAAATTGAATTTAACTTTGTTTTTGTGAAGTCGGCCAATAAGGAGGCAAAGTTAGTTACAGGCGACTTGGGCACGTTGAAGGTTGTCGACTCGTTATCGTCATGTAACCGATAAAGGGGTTAAGATCGAAAAATTTCCGCTGTTACCCAAAAATATTCATATAAAACATTAGAATACTGTGGAGTTAAAAATAAAGTTCACTGCAGCATCAAAACGTCAGCAATGTCGTCTAACCAAAGTATCAAAACATGCATCGGTAGACCCATCGGGTAGACCGCTTATGAATATAGTTTCCTCGCGACCAGAATTCGTAAGCGCCGTAAATTTTGCGGTCGTTTATGAGGTATTTTCCTATTATGTGTGTCGTCCTTGTAGATTTTTTTCTGCATTTAGTTGGAGATATATTTTCTCTATTGTGGTGTTACGATAATATGTAATTCACTTAAACGACAAATCCTTGTTACTTGACAACGGAATAATAATGATTAGTATTATCACAGAATAGTAAATAGTACAAGTGTTAGTAATTATTACGTCCTGTTTCACACTTAGACACGAATACTCAAATTAGCTTATTATTAACTTTAAGATAATGTGTATTGAAAAGTACTATTAATAACAATACATACTAGCCCAAATTCAATTCTTAATTTATCAAACCATTTGCCTTTGCGATGTTCCAGCACAGAATACTTAATAGTACTACGTAGTTCCAGTCTCTACAGGCCAGTGTTCCATCATCAAGTCAGCTCGATGGTACCATATTATTGAATAAGTATTGTCACAGAAACAGAATAATGAATAGTAGAAGCCAAAGATACGCATGTATACCACATTTAAAATCAATCGAAAGTCATTAAGTAGGTTTAGCTTCCAAAATTTGAACCACACAAACATCATCATTATCAGCCCGTATCAGTTCACTGCTGGACATAGGCCTCTCCCAAGACACGCCACTGAGCTCGATCTTTAGCTCTTCACACAAACATGCATAGGTATACACATACATAATACTAAACACCAAGTTAAATAAAAGCTTATAAAAATTTACCTACACGTGTAATTTTCATGGAAGGGTGGAATTGTAAATATTGGGCTTCAAGGACTAAATAAATCCACTATCAAGGTTCTTTTATGTGCGCTCCGCTGATAATACGATAAAGGCAGCTGACCCGGAGATAAGGCAGGGATTACAAGATAACTGAGATTAAAGCGTGGCGTAGATAGTTTCCGGGTTCTTATCTACAAGGATGTTGACAATTACAACAAGAACTTGCAAAAAGTAAATCGACGATCGAAGAAAAACCTTGTAAAAAGTGGTAGTGTAGGCACAGAATAAATTATAGTACCTACAAGTAGTGTAAATATTTCCTGCGTATTGGCTTATAAAATCAGTGTTTTTTTTTATCTCTTTATTGTTATGCATTTATAACAGTGAATGCATATGAAACAATTAATAACTTTTATAATAGTTGTAAATTGTTAAACACAATCCAAAATTTTATCGTACCGACGGGGCTCGAACCCGCACCCCCCGGATTACACGTCCAGGTGCTCTGCCAATTAAGCCACGGTTCGATACATCGATACGACGAAATTAGTGGATTGCATTTGTTAACCCAATTATGCATTGGTGGCGCCATCTATCACTACTTATTACGTAAGTTAATCATTCGGAAGAAATCATTTCAGTTTTCAAATCCGACGAGAGATGTTGCACTGCGTAAATCAAATATTGTTTCTTTATTTTTTTTTTGAAGTGAAGTTCTCACTTTATATTTTTAACCGACTTCAAAAAAAGGAGGAGGTTTCTCAATTCGACCGTATGTATATATATATATATATTTTTTTTTATTTTTTTTATTTTTTTTTTATGTTTGTTCGCGGATAACTTCGTCGTTTATGAACCGATTTCGATTATTCTTTTTTTGTTCGAAAGGAGATATCCCAAGTGTGGTACCATGGTAATTTTATCGAGGTATGATAAGTATCTCCAGAGATATTGAGATAAACATCTCAAAATTGGTACTGAAAATGAATAGCGCGGCATTGAAGTCGGTTGTTTTTTAGTTTTTAAACGATATTATTGTAAATTGTTTTAAATTTGTAAATTTTTGTAAAAATTTGTAAAGTTTTGTAAATTTTTGTAAAAATTTGTTTTTTAAATTTTTGTAAAAAAAACAAAAAAAAATATTAGCTTTTTTAATTAGCTTCACCTGTATGTTTGTATGTTTGTAACCGACTTCTTTGGGCGCGATTTTGACCCCCTTTAAACGGCCACATTTTTTTTTTAAATAAAATATTTATTTTTTATTCACACTATTATTAATTTATATTCATTGAATTTTTTAACACTATTCTTAATTTAAATTTATTAAAATTTATTTCTATTTTTAACCGACTTCAAAAAAAGGAGGAGGTTTCTCAATTCGACCGTATATATATATATATATATATTTTTTTATGTTTGTTCGCGGATAACTTCGTCGTTTATGAACCGATTTCGATTATTCTTTTTTTGTTCGAAAGGAGATATCCCAAGTGTGGTACCATGGTAATTTTATCGAGGTATGATAAGTATCTCCAGAGATATTGAGATAAACATCTCAAAATTGGTACTGAAAATGAATAGCGCGGCATTGAAGTCGGTTGTTTTTTAGTTTTTAAACGATATTATTGTAAATTGTTTTAAATTTGTAAATTTTTGTAAAAATTTGTAAAGTTTTGTAAATTTTTGTAAATATTTGTTTTTTTAAATTTTTGTAAAAAAAACAAAAAAAAATATTAGCTTTTTTAATTAGCTTCACCTGTATGTTTGTATGTTTGTAACCGACTTCTTTGGGCGCGATTTTGACCCCCTTTAAACGGCCACATTTTTTTTTTAAATAAAATATTTATTTTTTATTCACACTATTATTAATTTATATTCATTGAAATTTTTAACACTATTCTTAATTTAAATTTATTAAAATTTATTTCTATTTTTAACCGACTTCAAAAAAAGGAGGAGGTTTCTCAATTCGACCGTATATATATATTTTTTTTTTTTTTTTATGTTTGTTCGCGGATAACTTCGTCGTTTATGAACCGATTTCGATTATTCTTTTTTTGTTCGAAAGGAGATATCCCAAGTGTGGCACCATGGTAATTTTATCGAGGTATGATAAGTATCTCCAGAGATATTGAGATAAACATCTCAAAATTGGTACTGAAAATGAATAGCGCGGCATTGAAGTCGGTTGTTTTTTAGTTTTTAAACGATATTATTTAGTTCGGTTTTTTAGTTTTTTTTTAACTATTATTTATTAACAGTGCAAGCCGCATGATCTCGTCTTGGCAACATTTAAATGATTTTTTTTTGTTTTCACTTCCTTTTGTAAGTTGCTTATGACAATATCTTTTGGGGTGTAATTCTTGCACACCAGAGGTGCCTTTTTCAGAGCCTGTCTATCAATAACAAGGAGTCCCTATATCAATTTTCAGACCTCTAACATCAAAATTTGCGTAGGTCTCACACAAACTCCCATCCCCTAGTTTAAGGGGTTGAGGGTTTAAAGTTTCAAATTTTACAAATTTTTGTTTGTGTATTAACACTAGCTTATATACAAAACTTCAGCTTTCTAGGACTTCAGGAAGTACCTTAAAAATTTTGTAGAAATTAGGTTTTTTAGAACCAATAAAATCTAAAGTATATATAAGTATATAAACTATGCAATTGAACTACTGACATCCAATCTCGAGTTTTGTAGGAAAAGGAACGACAAAGCGCTTCGAGAAAAGTAAGTAGAGCCCTTGCGCTTCGCTTGGCTCGTCTACCATGCCCCAGATTTTTATTGTGTTTCGAATCCAGGCATTTTAGATGATCAATTAAGCCCATGAGGTCATCAATACAATGTAAGAGCTCTCCTGCAAAGTTTTTAATAACAAGTTTAAGTATGGTGTACTCTAGGTTCTAGTCTGATTGAGTACACGACGTAGCTAGTTTATTATTCTGTACCTACCTACGCCCACCAACTAATAATAGGTAGACAGACAAGAAAATTGAAAGATCATATCAAACAGATCAATCCTCGAGATTATGGCCGTAACAAAGACACATGATGAAGGTATAATTCCTTTATACTCCTACACGTGATATTCATAATTCATAATATAAACATGTGGAATTGAAAATTCTCCTTGCAAAACTAAGATAAAATTTGCTAATATATAGAGACGGCGTATAAAAGTTTGTGGAATATGTTAAAATGACTGGCGATATATATGTGTATGTAGTGCTTATATTTTTATGTATTTTATATTGTTAAATTATTATAACTTTGTAGCTGTACACCCCCTGCAACATTTTCTATGTGAAATCCTGTCCATCCAAAGGTTGTCTGATAGAAATCGCTCCAAGCGTTATCGCTTGGAGCGATGGATGGACGGTCTTATGACCGTCCATTGTGTAATACAATGGACGGTCTTATCGCTTGGATTGGTTCGTTTTAAAATATTTGCTGTCTGTTTTATTTTGGTGTACAATAAAGAATCATTCTATTCTATAATCTAAGGGTAAAATATTCCATAGTTTCTTCAGTTTCTCCAACCTGTTTCTTTATGTGTGAGCGCATATGATAACATTGAAATATTTTACCAGTACGGATCATATATATATATATCAAGATACCATACAAAAATAGAATAATCTAGAATGTCTTTTGTCGAGTTTACTATACATTTGGCTATGTAGGTACGAATGTTAGACAGAAAGACATTACAGTAATGTCTTTGGTTAGACATCAATTATCAATTTATCATACAATACATTTTTAAGATATCTGACCACTTGCATGATGATGGAATAAAATGGAAGCTGTAGTTGGAAGACAAGCAGTCTTCATTAGAACTCTTAACCGTGTTTGGCTCCGATTGCTAAAATACTTTTGTATTCGATATACTTACACTACACTACACCATAACGGCAACATAAAACAGTTCGCCACAGGCTGTAAAATGTGGAATGGCAAATAAAATTGCGTAAATACAAATTCCACCACCTCGAGCTGGCAGTGTGACAGTAAATTAATGAGTTTACAGCGTAAACTACAATTTGTCTAACGCAGAGTAAATTGTTGGCATTTTTAAATTCAGAAAGAAACAATTGACTTACAAATACGTTTGTAACCTACTTTACCTACTTGTCCAGGAAGGAAGGCGCTAAAGAGATAGATAAGAGTAGAGAGGCATTGAAATGGACTGTTTTTAATAGTTCTGTTTTTACTATGGTTCAACGTCGTGTGCAAAACAAATACTCACACTAAGTACAAGTCTTGGATACACCTTCAAGTAGCTGACCAAATATCATGCTTGCTTGATGATAAATTGATCATGCATGGATCTATTAATTATTACCTAATACTTTTATTAATTTATTTATTATTATTATTATATTTTATGATTCAAGGTAACATGACAAGTACGACGCTCGCCTGATGGTAAGTGATGACGTCTACCTATTACAGATACAGCGGCATGCAACATTCTGAAAATTATGAACATGTCACTGCACTGCGCCTGTTCCCTTGAGACATAAAGATCTTGAGTCTCACAAGCCCTGTAATTTCACTGGACTTTTGTAATTTCATTGGATATGATTCAACAAAACAATGTTTGAATTGCTTTTCGCAGAGGTACTCTAGAATTGAGTACAAACACTTGTGTGTACCTATATAATGGATCTAGAAAATAAAGGTATCTAATACAAACACAATACGTAGGTGCCCTATGTTAATAACTACGAAATGGAATTGTTTGAATATGGTATATTTTCTAGTGTTAAACTCGGCTACCAACAGAAACCCGCCCTTTAACTAAGGGTAGAACAAACAGAAACTTAGTTGCGAGATCCGGTAACATTATAATTGTCGGAGAGCACTCAAGAAAAGCCGAGGCTAATTTTGCAGGGGGTTTTAAACTTTTTGTTTACTCCGCGATTTTTCACATATCTAGATTATGATTCGATGTATCCAATCTAGAAAAATCCAATTCAGTTTTAAATAAACTGGCCTAAGTAGTGCAAGTCGGACTCGCACTCGTCGTCGGTCCGTAACATAGTACCTAGAGTATTTTATAACTATAATTTTTCGTCACCAAAACATTTACTTTGTTTTTCATAGTGTTTGTATGAAAAACAAAGTTATATTTGCGGTTTGGAAAATGTGCTTTATCTCAAAAACTGCTCAATATATCTCGTTCAACAACCAATTTTCGTTGAAAGTGTTTATTAAGATCTACAGCATATATGTATTTTAGATTTTTCACACCCTTACTTTAAAAGTTAATGGCCGGGGGACACATATTTTACCACTTTAGAAGTGTCTATCTTTCAAATGATTGACTTTAAGAAAAAATGGTTTTAGGAACCTCAATGTCATTTTTACCTATCTATAGTCTATAGACTCGATCCCGCACGTATAGGTTTGATGAAACATTTTATTTTTAGTTTCAGTTCCATGTTCGGGGGAGCCAAAATTTCTCTTTGTTTTATTTTTATTTTTGTATAAAAATCTTAAAGCGGTTCACAGAATACACTTACCTACCAAGTTTCAACTGTGGAGTCTTAAGAGTTTCGGAATTAAGTGTCTGTGACATAAGGACAGACAGACAGACAGACATGACGAATCTTCAAGGGTTCCGTTTTTTGCCAATCGGGTATGGAACCCTAAAAACTATGATACTTACTAACAGTAGGCAATTAAAAAATAATAATAAAAATATTGTGCTTTTGCCTATAAATAAAGCATAACTATAATAGCAACATAATAATAATAATAAACAAATATTTGCTGACGTAATTCCCTATCGCGTCAGCAAAACGAATTCATTCCGCAAGTATCAGTTATTCTATACCCACCTATGATATATCTATTTGATTACTTTCCATTACGGGGGTAGTTAACCGAGTTCGCGTCTACCCTCCCTAGAAACAATCAACCTCCTTGGGTTATGATGGGTCATAAAATGGCCGACTGTACGTACACTTCCGACTAACTGCGCTGTTGACGTTCAAAAAATAAACATTCATGGAAAAACACCGTTAATTAGGGAAAAAACCTGTAGTATGATTGAATTAACCAGATGATGACTCCGTGTGTAATTTGTGCTAGTCATTTAGATTTTATCGGGACTGTTAAAAGATACTCCAATTATCGAAATGTCAGGTGAGATAATGTGCACGTTTTATGTGAGCATGAGCTAAACTGTACCTACTTACTCCATCCATTTTGACCTAAATATTGAATTGAACCTTGGAGCAGCTACGAGTAACTTACTTCTGGGTTAATATTATAAAACTTGATCAAAAAGGATTTTGATAGTATATTCTCTTTGGTTGATGAATGAAAAAATAATGTAGTAGGTACAAGTCAGAATATTTTACTCAGCAGTAAATTCGAATATCAGCTTATGTTCCTTGGATTATAGTCCGTTGACAATCATCGAAGCTAAGCCATTTGAAGCTGTTTTATAGATTTCACGGATTGCGTGATCCACGATAGTAAATGTCCTGATCAAGAACGAATTTAGAAAAACTTTATGTAAGAACGTAAACTATGACGTGCTCTGGGGCGTGCAAACTCTGCAGGGTTTGCACGCGTTTGCAGTAAATTGCACGTGTATGCAGTAAAAGATTTTAGGAGTCCACGCAGAGTGCGCTTGAACGCAGCGGGTGAATTTGCTAAAACGGAATGGATTTTCTTTTTTACTACCCGACTAGATGAATAAAAACCGAAAAGCGAAAGAGTAGTGCTTTTTAGTTGTATTCTTTCTCAAAATAATTCTTAGGAGTGGATAAGCGCATGAAACCGACTTTATTTATACTTTACTCGAGTAGAACTATTTCTTTGTCGAGATAGCAATTAGGACTTAATATTAATTTCCATTCTATTCGCACACTTCATATTTACTCTCATATCCCAAATCTATTCTATTCACTTGTGCGATATCCATCACCCCGAAATAAGGCTTTTGACAACCATAATACGGGTTGGTCCCTTTTTCAACGGACGGTAGATGGGAAAACATTTAATCATTATAACATACACAGAAATCCTTTTACAACTTAGGGATGGGATGTGGGTAGGATTATAAAGACGATTTTGTATGCCGCTGGACATTTAATCATAATCCATGGATTATTCCATGGGGTTAAATGTAGATTGTTTTTGGTATACCCGCTTTGTTTCGTCAATTTATTGGTTTGTTTGGTTCGTGACCGCTATAACCGAGATAATAGGTGATCTCGATTAAAGACGTCGAAAGAGACCCTTTCCTAGCCCATCCTTTTTGGAATAGAGGTTAATGTAATCCCGTACTTGTGATACTGAACACCAGGAAGCAGTGAAACCTTTGCATTATTCTCTGATGAGTTTTCAATTGTATGAAAAATGTATGACCTGTATTATGTATGCATCCTGATAACATACGGACTTACCACCAATATTACAAATACTGAATGTAGTGTCTGTCAAGATCTATGTCAGATAAACTTTCATCCCCTCAGAAAATAATCCTACTAGTAGTATTATGAAGGCGAAAGTTTGTGTGTATGTTTCGTACTTCTTCACGCTAAAACTACTAGACCGATTGGGCTGAAATTTGTATGTAGATAGCCTAGACCCTGGAATACCACATAGTATACTTTTTATGCCGATATTCCCACGGGAACGATGTGTAAAACCGCGGGGCACAGCTAGTTTACAATAATCCTACTAAAGACCACGTCGTTATTTAACAATAGGCGAGATAGCGGTAACAGCCCTTTCATACGGCAGTCCAGTTTTGCAGGATCGGCTTTTTACGGTATCCTGCTAAACTGGACGCTGTGTTCACATGGCAGTTCAGTTTTGCAGGATTCAGTAAAAAGCTGGTCCCGCAAAACTAGACTGCCGTATGAACACGGTTGAACTATCAACTAACTAACCACTCCACTATCCCGCAAAAAACAGTGTCCAGCAAAAAACCCCACGCAGGAAGCCGTGTTATTAAACGGGATCCCGCTTTTAACTGGACTTCGGATCCTGTTTCTAGTGACAAAACCGAATGGCACAATTTGACCGGATCGGTTTTTTGCAGGATTCCGCATGCGGGATGCTCGTGTGAACGCTAGCATATAAACACATTCGCCATCAAACGGGATCCTGCCGAAAACGGGATCCTGTTAAAAACTGGACTGCCGTGTGAAAGGGCTGTAAGAGTTTATCTGTCAGCAATAACAAATACGTAAGAGGATCTCCTTGTGCAACATTTCACGTTGTATGTAGGTAATTCGAAACATCTCTTGCACAATGTTTGCCTAAGTAAACAAATGCTCTTTCCCGAGCTAAATGTTTGTGCGGAAATAGGTCGATTGAAATGCATGAAGTCACAACCGCAAATAAACGGTACTCCAATACGCGTGTTAACTGTACTGCATCGGATTTGAGACGATTTTTTCAACTGCGAAAGCAATGGTTATTGCAAAAGTTTTAAGATAGGTTGCTTTATAGTAGTTTGTTTCAAACAGACAAGCATCTAACCGCTATCTCACCTGGTGTTAAATGACGATGCGGTCTAAGATGGTATTGAGCTTAAATGGAATTGAAAGACGGCAGTGAGACGAGGTGCTGGTCAACCAGTTTGTGAAATCCAAATAACGCAACAGCCAACCCGTCTTCAAACATTTTTATTGTTATTGAAGAGAGACCTTAGCGCTGAAAAGCGATAGCTTCCAGGCAATGTTACTTTTCTTTAACCTTTTCTTCTTCTGCTTCTTAACCTAAGACTTATAAATTATAAGTTATAATACATATTATGATTACATTGGGCTTAATCCTGTATCGGAATTTAATATTCAAGATGCGATTATCGAATCTTTATTTAGATGAATCGTTTATGTTCATTGACCTTTAGGGCTTGTACACAAGACTGCGATGCGATGTCGCATCGTAAAATGTACAACTAATTTATATTTTCTGCGATGCGAATTAGCATCACGCCGATCCGCAGTTTTTTGTACAAGCTATTACTTATTGCTTGTAATGGTTTTTATTTTACGATCCACCTACATATTTTCCATTGACATTGCGTTTGTTACATGGCCATTATATTGAAGATTAGGGACTCATTATAATGAAAACTTGATAACCAGGAATATGGGCTCTTTGAAGGATCCGAAGCTTTATGCTGTCTTTTGAAGTCTTCTCGTCTCAGAGACTTCGCAGTCCTAACACGGTAATTATTATGTTATCGTTGTCCTAATGACTAATTCACAAATCTCTAAGCTATCCAAAACCTCTAAAAGATGAGAGGCAGCTAGACCGCTAAACATTATTGTAACTTAGTTCACACAATGAGAGTATTTAGCCAATGTCAAGCACAGATCTGTCTTTATTAACCGACTTCAAAAAAAGGAGGAGGTTTCTCAATTCGACCGTATATATATATATTTTTTTTTTTTTTAATGTTTGTTCGCGGATAACTTCGTCGTTTATGAACCGATTTCGATTATTCTTTTTTTGTTCGAAAGGAGATATCCCAAGTGTGGTACCATGGTAATTTTATCGAGGTATGATAAGTATCTCCAGAGATATTGAGATAAACATCTCAAAATTGGTACTGAAAATTAATAGCGCGGCATTGAAGTCGGTTGTTTTTTAGTTTTTAAACGATATTATGGTATCTTTATGGCGCAGGCGAGACAGAAAGGACGTAAGGTGAGGAGGGAGGTGGGGTATTTTGCGCCTTTTTTTTATTTCTACAGAATGTAAGGAAGTCTCATGATACAAGACATATGTATACATAAAGCGGACTATCCTCTCTATATATGTTTTGCATCTCAGCGGGACACAGCTTCGTTTATCACTGCGCTTATCCTTCCTTCCGTCTTGTCAGTCAACTTCGTATGTCAAGTCGCATCAACTTTTCTTTTGTCAAAAAATTCAATTGTTTTCAACATAACCAACTTTTAAAAAATAAAATTTTGTTTCGCACTGGGTTCGTTACAAATCACGCCTAAGCGGTTTCCGATTTGTTTTATTTTGTTTCGTGTCCAAGTACAAAGACCCCGCTTTTGTATGACATTCGTGTATGACATTCAAAATAATCTTCTAATTTCATAATTTACACAATCACGTGAATGATTTCCGTTGCCAAATTACCCTGTCTACAGTCTACCGCTCTCCGAAATTCCCCTGGAGCAAAAACGACACATCTGTTAACCCAAGATAGTCCTATCGCAATAGGTAGCTAAAATAAGAAAGACGCGTCTCGGCGTCATCTGGTAAAGTAATAATACGCACCTGTCAGACTTGTTCCAGTACGACTGTTGTTATTCATCTAGGTGGGTACCTCTATAGGTATATTAATAGTAGATTGTATAATAAGGGTGCAATATAGTACATTTCTACGAGGCCGCTATTTTGAATCCTGAGCGTAGCGAGGGATTTATAGTACGTCGGCCGAGAGAAAATAATATTGCAGCCGAGTTTTACACTCTGCTTTTCATCCCCCTCTATGACAAAAGGAAATAAAAGGCTCAAATTAAGTTCAACACTATATTAACTAAAAAAGAAACTAACACAACTAAACAAAACACATATGACACATATACACACAGCACATACACAAGCACTTTTGATTTCTTCGGTTTATGTTCTTCTGAAGATATGCTACCAATTTTGTATAGGTCCTGATTTGAATATTATTATTAGTATTGATTGTCGATATCAGCATCGAATAAATACTCCAAAGTGTAAATACTTCAAGAAGGTTGCCTGAATTTGGCTAGTCTATACTAATATTATAAAGAGAGAACATTTGTATTTTTGTATTTTTGTATGTTTGTAATGATTTGGCTCAAAAACTACTGGACCGATTCAATAAATTCTTTCACTTATATATAGAATGGACTTTCGCAATGAAAATATATATTATCCCGTTTAAATCAAAGGTACATTCGTGGAGACCTAATTTGCAACCTAAGTCTGCAAAAAAACGGTCAAAAAAACACGTTTCTTACGAACGCTGCTTAATTGAAAATAGATAGAAGAATATTTTCTATGCAAGAGTTGTACAACTTAATAAGACCTACAAAAAAGTCCGCGACAGCATATGTCTATCTCTTAAGGTTGACTCACAGTAACCATTTTAATCTTAAAATTTTTGTTAAAATATATTACATAACTTCCAAGGCTATTTTCAAGTATATAGTATTAATCCTTATCCAAATAATTACGTTAATTAGCTTTACTACATATTATAAATTAAAATTGTCCTTTACAGTATATAATTCAAAAAAAAAACTCTAGAAGATATCACGAATTTCACAAACACGCATCGCAAAATTAATAAAATATTTGCAGTGAAACCACAGATTAGGTCATAGTTACTTCGAAAATATTATTATAAGCTTAGCTATGCTGTAGATCCCCACCGATCACAATCAATTTGAAGTCAATATAGTATAATAATATGATCTATTGTATAAAATAATATTCATCAATATATATAATAATATAATATTTTAAACCATCCCGACTGATCAATGTATAATCTTTTCATTAAAAGCATTCCAATGACTCTAAACACGACATTTAAAATCTGAGCTGTAAGTTGGTGAGGATTTGAGTATTCTGTAGAGTCTAGGAGATGTCCCAGCATCAGGTCAATGCTTTCATGTTCTTACAATTACGTTGAAGAAGATTTTCGAATTGATCAGACCTATGAAAGTTGATTTCATAGCGCAATTAACTAGAAAAAAGCTCATAGTTTTTTATAACGATTGAACGAATTTTCATGAATCAAAGCTAAGAAAGCTCTCGATGAAGACATCTATCAAATAAATAAAAAACTATCTATAATAAAAACAAAATCGGTTCATTCGGTTAGGTGCTAAGATGCTACAGACAGACACACAGATACACACGTTAAACGTATATTACCCCTACATTTTGCGCCGGGGAACGCCGTAAGGTTACGGCGGCAGATGTTCTCCTTGGTGGTAAGCTACTTTTTGGTAGATTTCATGATCCCACTACCACTGTACAAAAACTCATGATTCATGAATGCACATAAAACTTTCATTGGTAGGTATATAGCTAGGATTAGAACCAACGACCGTCGGGTCAGAATCAGGGTAACTATCCTTTACGCCAAAGGGCCGTCCAATATCACTACGTAAGTATTATAAAACAAAGTCCATCACTGCGTCTGTCTGTCTGTTCGCAATAATCTCAATAGCTACTGAACGGATTATCATGCGGTTTTCACCAATAGCCAGAGTGTTTATGAGGAAGGTTTAGGTGCATAATTCGTTAAGGTTTTGTGTAAATTGGATGAAATGTGACGATGATTGTTAAATATGTTCATATTTTATATTCGATGCAACAAACTGATGCAAATTTTGTAGGCATATATGTTCTACCCGTGCGAAGCCGGGGCGGGCTGCTAGTCAATAATAAAATCAAAATCGGTTCATCTGGTTGGGTGCTAAGATGCTACAGACAGACACAGATACACACGTTAAACGTATAATACCCCTTCTTTGATCCCATGATTTGATTGATTTTGATTCCATGATCCCACTACCTCTGTACAAAAACCCATGATTCATGAATGCACATAAAACTTTCATTGGTAGGTATATAGCTAGGATTAGAACCAACGACCGTCGGGTCAGAATCAGGGTAACTATCGTTTACGCCAAAGGGCCGTCCAATATCACTATGTAAGTATTATAAAACAAAGTCCATCACTGCGTCTGTCTGTCTGTTCGCAATAATCTCAATAGCTACTGAACGGATTATCATGCGGTTTTCACCAATAGCCAGAGTGTTTATAAGGAAGGTTTAGGTGCATAATTCGTTAAGGTTTTGTGTAAATTGGTTGAAATATGACGATGATTGTTAAATATGTTAGTATTTTATATTTGATGCAACAAACTGATGCAACAAACTGATGAACTTGAACCTCCTTAGACATGGCACTATAAAATAACAGTCATAAGCCAAAACTTAAAAAAATACTTTCCCGCCCTAGGGCAGAAATGACCTATATTGCGCGTGTTACATTATTTTCATAGTACATACCGATATACGACATATTTCCAATATTGATGATGATTTATGTTATAAATTATTAATGTTGCCTCAAATAAGGGTGTTTATACCGTGTTCGATATATTTGAGGGTAGTCTAAACCTTACAAGATGTATCAGAGCCGCCATCTTGGTTTTCTATTTGACTGATGCTTTAAAAGGGCGGTAGAAACGTGTATTGAGACACTTTTGCTCGAGCAGCCTTCGGGCTAACATCAAAGAAAATATAAATACTACGTAAGCTAACATCGTCACCTTTACTCTGTTGGGAATATCGTTCAGACGACAAAGTGCTGTCCAACTCAATGAAGCTAAGTATTTGTATTACAAAATGTATAGAATAATTATGGCTAGAATGTGGTTTTCTAGGATATGTTTATAGTAATGATGGTTTCACCTAGGAATGGTGATGATAGTGTTTTAGCTTCGTTGAGGGTGGTAAGGAAAGGCTATGAGGGGTGGTGGAGGCCTTTTGGGGGAACCCCATAATATTTTGTATAAATTGTCTAAATGGGTAGTGATTTTCATGTGTTATGTCTTGTTGAAACTTGTTATAAAGCCTTGTGACTTAACATTAAATACTTATTGGTATATTGCTGTTCTCTTTGTTCTATTGTCTATTATAATGGTCCTGAGTATCCTGATGGTACATAAACTGTTGTTATAATGATGAAGGTACAAATAAAATGCTTTCTCGGTGATGTCCTGACTTTTATATTTTTAACCGACTTCACAAAAAAAGGAGGAGGTTCTCAATTCGTCTGTATGTTTTTTTTTTTTTGTGTGTATGTTACGCGATTTCTCCGTCAATAGTGAACGGATCCAAATGATTCTTTTTTTAATAGGTAGGATACGTTTCCGAGGTGGTCCCATTTTAATTTTATCGAGATCTGATAAGAATCTCCAGAGATATGGAGATAAATACCTCAAACATAGGAGAATGTACTGGTTTTAGTAGAAGAGTCCCAAGAAGATTATACACAAGGAGGTTGCTATTGGATATACTTTTGAAGACTAAAAAATATGACCTTGAATAATGTTTTTACATCTTTCTTCTCGTTGATTTTGGTTTTTGACAGATATTCTTACGGTAACTGTGAGCGAGATAGAAATAAAGGTGGGGATAATAAATTTATTTTTTTAAATATCTTATAGGCTAGCGTTTCACCACTATCTCACCTGTTGCTAAGTGATGATGCGATCGAAGATAGAGAAGTGGACTAGAATGGGAACTGGCTCTCAAGGATAGCTGCCTGAACACATAAGATGTTTGGCGACAGATTTTCTAACTTGAGGGTGGTAGCCAGGCGGACACTAGATATGGCCTACCACCATGCGGGGGTTGTTGGTTTCTTAGCGATATTTTCGTTCACCGGAGGGCAACTGTGAGAAGCGCACATATATTTTTCGATCGAAAAATTCATTGGTGCACGTCGGTTTGAACTCGGTACCACGGCATCAAAGCCGACGGTTCTCCCAATTACGCCACCGGGCCCTCAATAAATAATTATATATTAATAATTATAATAAATAATTATATATAAATATAAATAATTTGTCTTCACAGGAATGTTCTACCGGGCAAAGTCTTGTTAGGGTGCAAACTTTTTTAAACATACCTAAGATTTTTTGACATGACATGACGTTTGCCGAAGATGGCGGCCATTTTAGTCCCGCGACACTGCATACATTATTAAATAACTCAGAATTATGAACGTACTTTGTACCAACCAACACTGCAAAAAAAAAGTATAAGCATAATACCACAGATTATATAATAGTTACTACGTAAATAATACTTTCCGTTGTTAGGTTGGCTACACAATGCTTTCATAATTCGGGTTTCAACAATATAGGGAAGTGCCTCTTATAACGTAGTAGAGTGATTCAGTACTCTGTTGGCCATATGGCGGCAACTAATGTTAATAATCGCAAATAATACTTTTTTATATTCATTTTGGAATACAACTAGTCCGTGTTATAAAAGTATTTGGAATTATTGTAATAAAATAGACAATTAATTATCGTGTGTGTCAGATGCTTTAATTGCACAGAGCCATTTTGGACATTATCCTTTGATACCTTGATGACATAATTATTAATAGTGAATATTATCACTTTAGCAAGGCATTTAAAGTCAATTTTTTTAGGGTTCCGAACCCAAAGGGTACCAAATGAACACTTTCTGAGGCTTTGTTGTCCGTCCGTCCGTCCGTCCGTGTGTCTATACATATGTGCGCACTTTACAGATCTGTATCTTCTTAACCGTTATAGATACTTGAAATTTTCAAAAAGTATATATCCGTCAGTGTATAACGGCCCAGACACCAAATGTAATAGATGCATGTAATTTAATTAAAACTTGTTATGCACTAAAAAGGGTAAAATAAGTTATTTTTCAAAAAAAATAAAGCCGACTTCATAATCACAAACAGGCACTCAAAAGCGAAAAATAAATTACTTAAAATTATTATAAGCGCTACCCACTTATCTATTTGAAGTCGGTGCCAGCCAAGTCTATTGGATAGTAGATAGATACTATGTATGTAGTAGTAGTAAGTAGGTACATGTAGGTTAGTAAGTAGGTAGATACATGTAGGTATTATCTATCTACTACCTATTAGACTTGGCTGGCACCGACTTCAAATAGATAAGTGGGTAGCGCTTATAATAATTTTAAGTAATTTATTTTTCGCTTTTGAGTGCCTGTTTGTGATTATGAAGTCGGCTTTATTTTTTTTGAAAAATAACTTATATTAATAAGTCCTACCTATTAGCTGAAGTATAGGCAGGTAGTTTTGGAAGTAGTTCCAAGTGAATATTTAGCTCCAGACATATTAAGTTTATGGTAGATTATTAGACTACCGGCTACCACCCATCTTGTTATCTTATGAGTAAGCTAACACTTATCGAGGAACAAACCATCACTTTTCGAATAGATGGGATGAAAACATATTGGTACCTCTATTATGTTTGGAAGAATTGGAAGACGGTTTGGGATAGTCGCGCTATGTAGATTGGAAAAACTGAAGTCACAGAATATATTTATAATAGTACTGGCGGTATCGACGTCATAGCAATTCGATCTACTGCGGTCACCTCACATAATCAGATCAGCGCCTCATCTGATTGCCGTCTTTTATTTCCAATTAGGATCTTAGTAAAATACAACTGCACGACGTCAGGTTAAATAATGGTCAAGTGCATGTCTGTCCCGTTTAAAAAAAACATGTTTGTATTCGTATGTAGGTAGTAATTAGGTAAGTTTTACATGCATACCTACTGTGGTTATGCTGTGGTACCGTACCGTCCCTTGAACGTGAACTTTATGGTGAACTTGTTGCAATGTGGGTTGAGTTGAGTTGGACACAGATTAACAATTTTGTTACTGCAGTCATGCAGAGTATTTTTTATTTGACACATCCACAGAAATAGGAATAACTACCTAACTACCTTATTATTCCTATTTCTGTGGACACATCAGATAAACACACGACCAGTTTGTACCTGATGTGGTGAAAATATGAGGAATCATTTTGACTGTCTAATTATAATTTTCTGACCACTCTTCCGCTGGTTTAATAATCAACGGCAGATTAGATATCGCTTTATAGGACTACTTAGCTTTCCCTATGTTCCACAATCCCAAGTTCTACGAGCAATTTTAAGTACATTTTTTACCAGCCTGGTTGGACAAATATAGACCTGGAGAGAGATTCGTGCTGTGATCGTGAGGCTATGGTGACATTTGCCCACCAGCAGCACTTGTACTGCATTCGGCATTCCCTCACACTGATGCTGAACTCGTTTTATTTGGACTCTTAGTAGGACTTTTATCTTTTCTGTGTCTTGGTTGTGATGTCACTCATTTATGTTTGTCCTAAATAGCGTCATCGAGGCAAGCAGGTAGGTACAAGGTATAGGTTCGGTCTTGTTTTAGGTAAGTTATCTTGTATTGGGTAAAAGTATGTAACGTGTAAAGGAAATAATCCAGCATTGGACAGAAATTGTAGATGAATGAAATGTAAATTAAATAATTCTTTTAACTGTCTTGGTATTTACCTAGTCCAGACAGACCCTAATTCTGTAACTAAGCTATAGAAACGACTAATAGAGCAAAAGGCTGTCATGTTGCTCATTGTTACACGCTACGAACGCTACCAAAATGCGAGTCAATCAGTTAACAAGACGCGAGTGGCATGCTGTATCGCAGTTTCCTTGCTTTCAACGCAGAGGACTGGTTTTTGGAGCTCAGCATTTTCGGAGTGCTGTCACAGATTATATAATAGTTACTATGTAAGTGCTGTGCCCGCCTGATAGTAACCGACGAGTTCAGCATTGGTTGTCTTTTCAAATCGACTTGTTCTAAATGTTCGGAATGTATCTTTTATTATAATTTATGCATGACTATTAGACATGGGTAATTTCGGTTACAAAGAGGACCGATTACGATAACCTTTTTGTTTTATCTCAAAAATCGCAGTGTAGGCACGCAGTTTAAGGCGATTTCATAATATAATACCGTATTAGGCAAAACTATGCATTGATAGAATTTTGCGGCAGATACCTTCCGCAAAATCCATGGTTTGTCTGTTTCTATGTCACTCTATTTTCTGGGTTAATACTCCAAGCTCTCTCAATGGAAAAGCAGAAGTACCTAGGTAAAGCTACCATTTGGTTCAGAAGCACATAAAATATTATTTAAATAACGTTTTTTTGTTAAACGACGTCAACGACATATCATTGTGAACAGGTAGTTAATCAACATACAGCCAAACAACCGTGATATTGCCATTATAATTTCAAGGTTTTGTCGAACCGCTGCGCCACCCGTTGTTTTCTTGAGTGTATCTATTTCACCTAATATGTATTTTATTCGATATTCAATTCAAAGCTAATCGTCGGTTATTACTAATTCCTAGTTCTATGGAATCGGTTCCGCTTATATTGCATTGTCTTATATGTCTTGCATCCGTATTCAAGAAGATTAACAAACGCGAAGAGAAGTGGTGGTGGATTTCACTCAAGTGATGTCAATAAAGTATTGGTTAGAATTATCCTAGGGTATTGTTTGTGAATATGGGTGTCATCATATCAGTATTCATTTATTTGCAAAAAACAATGTACAATAGTCCTAACACTTAGTCTAAAACTAATCTAATTATGACTACTGACACGTGCCCTGTACTATTTAGGGTGTCGCATTATTATTATTTAATCTAATATGATAATGACAGAGTAAATTGTACCTACTTTTTTTGAGCCACGCAAAAGGGTTATAAGTATATTTTATCAAACTAACCTGGTTGAACCAGTGAGTTGAAATTAATCTTAGGACTTATTCTGTGTCTAGGTTGCAAGTCTGTGGTTACAAGTGTTGAAGTGAACGGAAGATGCCGTTAAAATCGGTCAGTACATATACATAGGTACCTATTATAGACACATAATTATTAATAAATAAAGTCATAGGTAACTTGCTTTATAGATAGGTGACTGACTTACTAGATACTACCTATCTTTATTTATCTTTAGGTATATTCAGTTATAAGTAGGTATTTCATGGATAGGTAGGCTGCATTTCGTTGGATGTTACATTGTTTGTTATTATAAGGCTTTAGTCAGCGGAACATCTAGATAGGTAACTTGCTTTATAGATAGGTGACTGACTTACTAAATACTACCTATATCTTTAGGTATGTTTAGTTATAAGTATTTCATGGATAGGTTTAAGTAGTCTACATTTCGTTGGATGTTACACTGTTTGTTATTAGGCTAATTAGCGGAACATCTAGATAGGTAACTAACTGGCTTTATAGATAGGTCACTGACTTACTAAATACTACCTATATCTTTAGGTATGTTTATTTATAAGTATTTCATGGATAGGTTTAGGTAGTCTGCATTTCGTTGGATGTTACACTGTTTGTTATTAGGCTAATTAGCGGAACATCTAGATAGGTAACTGGCTTTATAGATAGGTGACTGACTTACTAGATACTAACTATATCTTTAGGTATGTTTAGTTATAAGTATTTCATGGATAGGTTTAGGTAGTCTGCATTTCGTTGGATGTTATACTGTTTGTTATTAGGCTAATTAGCGGAACATCTAGATAGGTAACTAACTGGCTTTATAGATAGGTAAATGACTTACTAAATACTACCTATATCTTTAGGTATGTTTAGTTATAAGTATTTCGTGGATAGGTTAAGGTAGTCTGCATTTCGTTGGATGTTACACTGTTTGTTATTTATTAGGCTAATTAGCGGAACATCTAGATAGGTAACTAACTGGCTTTATAGATAGGTGACTGACTTACTAGATACTACCTATATCTTTAGGTATGTTTAGTTATAAGTATTTCGTGGATAGTTTTAGGTAGTCTGCATTTCGTTGGATGTTACACTGTTTGTTATTAGGCTAATTAGCGGAACATCTAGATAGGTAACTGGCTTTATAGATAGGTAACTGACTTACTAGATACTACATATATCTTTAGGTATGTTCAGTTATTAAGTATTTCATGGAAAGGGTTAGGTAGGCTGCATTTCGTTGGATGTTACATTGTTTTTTATTAAGATAGTTAGCGGAAAATCTAGCTATAATATATAAATTATAGGTGATATATAGGTGAATGTTAACTCTGATCAGTATTGAAAGCAGGTGATGAAGATTACGTCTAAAGTGGTGTCATTGTAGGTATTTTTTTACCGGTTTGACCAAATGGAGGCGATTCTCAATTCACCTGTATATTTAGGGTTCCGTACCCAAAGGGTAAAATGGGACCCTATTACTAAGACTCCGCTGTCCGTCTGTCTGTCTGTTCGTCTGTCACCAGGCTGTATCTCATGAACTGTGATAGTTAGACAGTTGAAATGTTCACAGATAATGTATTTCTGTTGCAGCTATAACAACAAATACCAAAAACAGAATAAAGTTTAAAATTATATGGGTGCCCATACAAGAAACGAGTTTGTTTTTCGGCATTTCAATATAACGCCATCTATGAACGCTTAGGTAAACGTCCATAGATGGCGTTATATTGAAATGCCGATCCCTAACACCTTTGTGTTAACTTTCACATAGATACCGTGCGTTAGACTTTAGATGGCGTTATAAGAAATAAGCACGCGGCTCACAACTCTGTTTTGATTAAATGATTAAAAATGATAGTGGTATTTTTTGCTCGATCTTATAAAATACTGTATAGTGTGGTACGGAACCCTACGAGTGCGAGTCCGACTTGTACTTGGCCAGTTTATTTTTAATGTGCGTTAGGTACCTCAAAAGGCACATGACGGCCTTTTAAGGTACCTACCTACCTAACGCGTTTACACAATTTACTTAACAGATTTGGAAAATGTTTTTTTTTTGTTTGATAGATATACCTACCTACCTATGTAATGATAATTTATGATGGTATAAAACGAAAAACATCCCATCCCGCGTTAGTCAAAGTAGCCAGTAGCCAGTAGGTAGGTATCATGTCATCAAGGTATACAAATTTATTTATATATTGTTTATCTCCATATCTCCGGAGATGATGAGAATTGTTAATTAACATGTTTCAGACAATGTGGACACGGAATGTTATAAAACATGATATTATAACATATTATTATAATATATCATAATATACGTATAATATGTTCGGTAAGTGTTATGAGTGTAACTAACTTCATAGGATTTTTAACCGACTTCACAAAAAAATAGAAGGTTCTCAATTTTCCTGTATACTTATTATTATTACGTTCCTTGTATGGGGACTCCACTTATCCTATTTACCTACATACTTTGTGAAAAATAGGGTTCCGTTGGTATCTTTTGGGTACGGAACCCTAAAGAAATACTTATAGTCGAATTGAGAAACTTCTTTTTTTAAGTTGGTTGAAAACAAGATTTTAAATTTATGAAAGGTAGGTATATATAGTAGCTAAGAGTATTTATCTATATAGAATGCTACTAGGTACCTAGAAAGATCATTACATAGATTAGATAGCAATCAAGCTTACCTCTTACTAGCCTCACTGGCAATGCAACAAGTTCACGGCTGTTCACAAAAACTGATCACTAAATAAACAGATTCAAACAAAACAATAGGTACTTTGTAATCACAACACACGCGATCACAATGCCACTAAAACTTGCCACTTGGCACAAATGTACCACAACCGATGTCCAAGGTTCAAAAAAGGAACGTGCGAGTTTTGAGTGAAAGTTTCGCGATAACACGCGGAGGTTATGTTATTGTTGTGATAAGAGCGCGAGCGTCGACACGATGCGAATACGACGCGGTTACTGCACAGACTAAGCTGAAGTGAATTGCGATCGGCAGAACGATTGACTGAGAGAATAGCGTGACGTTGGTGACGACGACTGTGCAAACCACGCGTGTCGCCGACTCGCCTCGCCTCCCTACCTTCTACCTCTGAGTCCTCTGACTCCCTCACACTCGCCTCTCAACTCTCACGAACCTCGCGCGGCTCGAACGTCGACTATAGAAAAGATAATAATACTACGTCAACGCCTTGTCGTTCGTTTGTTTGTTTTGTTGTGTTCGACGCTCGTCGCGCATGGCCACAGAATTAGTAAGAGTAGCGTACCTAGTTCAATTGTTCCCTTTATTTTATTTTTAGTACTATTTGTTATTATATTATAGTAGGTATTTAATACATACATACTAAATGTCAAGTGCCTTCCTGCAGGGCTAGCATGGCCTTATCCCCGGGGAAAGACAAAATTATTTCCCTGTTTTTCGCCACTGACAGGAGATCAATACAACAAATTAAACGCTTGGTGAAGTTTAACCTCGAGTTTTGATTTTGTTTCGTATTAAAAAATATGAAAAAAGAATTGATTAAAAGTCAGCGGGCGTTTATAAAAACTTTACTTATAATTTGCCTTCTTCACCAAACAAAACACGGATAGGTGGAAAGACAAAATAGTCCCCTTGCCATGCTAGCCCTGCTGTTATGGTTAAGGAGATACAGCCCTGTGACAGACGACGGACAGACGAACACGTGAGTGACAGCAATAGGGCTCCGTTTAGATTTAGACCCTCCCGGATACGGAACCCTAAAAAGTTGCTTAGGCGACCGTTATTCACGGTGCATCTAATCCCGTTCTAATCAATGGTCTAATCTAAATAAGTTTACAGCCACATCAATCAACAGCGCTTTATTACACTTTTACTACTGCGGCTAGCGTTTTGTAAACACACTGAGGGCTTACCATTATGTCTAGAACAATTACCTTGTTTTAACTCAGACTAGAATATAGTCTGACTGTTTTAAATACTTGTTATCATCTATTAATTCTATCGAAGATTCCCTTACACTATCATAAAACAGGCAGACAGATTCGTGCCGAACACCAGAGTGAACGCAAGTTCAGTAATACTAAATGCTTGAGTAATACGCTTCCGCGATCCGCGCGCGCGCTCTGTCAGTTTGCTTTGCTACCAAGCGGCAGCAGGGTAGGACGCTTCCGTGCAGTATTACTTCGCAGCGTTGCTTACGTAATAATCATGCCGTATTGACTATGCCGAACTGAGCGCGGAAACTTATTACTCAAGAATTTAGTATTACTGAACTTGCGGTCACTCGGGTGTTCGGCACGAATCCGTTTGCCTTTTTTATGATAGTCTGAGGAAGTTTCCATCCATTTCATGGAAGTCTGATGTTTCCATCGATACCTGAACGCATGCTTGGATTTAACCGGTGACCTCCCGTTTAGAAGTCAAGCCAGTCAAGCTTAGCTATCTAAATCTATCCAGACAGACAGAGAGCGTTCAGAGTTTGGCTCGAGTACCGCGTTCTAATGACAGTTCACAGTTAACCGCTCGAGAGTTTCGACACCGACACACACAACTCACACAAGTGACAAGTGGCGTTCAAATCACAGACTACAGAGGGGGGTTTGTTCAAATTCTCGCGTTCTAGTTTCGTTTGTGTCTGCATGTGAGACAGGTCGCTGGAGAGTTCTGCCGATGAAGAATTATTTCTTTTGTGAATCTCAGAAGCTTCTAAATAACCGGCCAAGTGCGTGTCGGGCCACGCGCAGTGTAGGGTTCAGTAGTAGCCAGTTATTCAATGCAAGTCTTTACCCGTACTCCGTCTTTGTCATTAGTGATTTTGTATTTGGTACAAAATTATCCAACACCCAAGTTCAACGACTATTACTGCTAAACTAATAAAGTTATCTTAACCGCTATAATTTTCCTTTAAAGTTCATGAAATGCGCTATTATCACGAATTCTTCCAGATTTTTCAAGCCAGTAGTTTAGCTTTTAGAGGGGGGGGGGGGGGACGCCCTACTGGAACAAAAATTTGCACTTTAAAGTTTAATATTTCGTAAATGGAGCATTCAATCGAAATATAGTATTAGCAACCCTTAAGTAATTTCAAAAGACCTATTCAACGATACCCCACACGATGGGGTAGACGATGAAAAAAAAAATCACCCACTTCTCATATAGGTGAGCTACCCTAAAAAAAAATATTTTTTCAAAGTTTTATTTCAGCACTTTGTCGTCGTCATTTATTTACATACCCCCACAAAATTACACACAGCATACAGCCTGTATCAGTCCACTGCTGGACGTAGGCCTCTCCCAAGATGCGCCACTGAGCCCGATCTTCGGCTCTTCTCTTCCAGTCCACCGCTTTGCGTATGTCGTCGCTCCACCTGGTCACAGGACGTCCTACGCTACGTTTGCCGATTCGCGGTCTCCACTCTAAGACAAGTCTACCCCAACGGTTATCAGTCCTGCGGCAGATATGACCAGCCCACTGCCACTTCAGCTTGCTAATCCGTTGAGCTATGTCGATAACTTTAGTTCTCTGGCGAATTACTGCGTTCCGGATTCGATCCCGCAGAAAAATACCGAGCATAGCTCTCCGTAGCTCGGTGAGCGACTTTAAACTGGTGGACCAGTCGGACTGTGAGTGTCCACGTCTCGGCTCCGTATGTCATCACAGGTAGGACGCACTGGTTAGACTTTTGTCTTTAGACACTGCGGTATAGGCGACGAGAAGACTCGACGAAGTTTTCCGAATGCTGCCCAGCCCAGCTGAATTCTTCTCTGGATTTCCTTCTCGAAGTTATGTTTGCCTAGTTGGAGCGTCTGCCCTAGGTACACATACTTAGTGACACTGACAACTTCGAGTGGGATTCCATCTACGGCAATCGGTTCCGGAACAACGTGCTCGTTGAACATGACTTTGGTTTTATCCAAATTCATCCGGAGACCGATGCGACGAGAAGATGCGGCCTTCTCATAGTCCACAAATGCTAAGCACAGGGGCCGATTGTACTCTTCGGTCTTCTGTACAATCTGCCGCACCGTGTGGATGTGGTCTTTGGTGCCGTAACCGCTTCGAAACCCGGCCTGTTCCGGAGGTTGAAACTCGTCGAGTCTTCGCGCAAGACGGTTCGTGATGACCCTTGAAAACAGCTTGTAGACATGGCTCAGAAGCGAAATCGGGCGGTAGTTTTTCAATAGGGTTTTGTCTCATTTTTTGAAAAACAGAACCACTATGCCTGGTCCTGTTCAGCACACACACACAAATAGCTTAAGTTTTATTATTTATGATTTTTTGTTTTATATACTACTAGGTTTAAGTTTTTGTTTGTATTTAAATACCTACGTTTTTTAGTGTGTAGCTGAATAAATGCATTTCATTTCATTTCATATGCTTCTGTTCCATGCCTGTGGAGTTCTCCCAGTGAAAAGAACGGAATTAAAGAGCTGCTGAAGCTGTTGAACTGCTGGAGCTCCTCCGGCTTTTAAAAGCTCCGTTGTGATTCCGTCTTCTCCTGGGGCTTTTCTATTTTTTAGTTGTTTAAGGGCCATCACGATTTCGTCTTGGCTAATTTCGGGCAGATCTTCTGTGAAGTGTCGGGTTAAGGTGGCTCTAGAATCCTCAGTATCGAGTTCGGGCCTTGAAGCATGCGATGCGTAGAGCTTGCCGTAGAAGTCTTCAACTTCCGACAGAATCTCCGGCTTTGATGCGACGACGTTCCCTGTTGACGTTGTCAGCTTTGTGAGGTGGCTTCTATCCAGAGGCAGGACGAACACTTTCGACCCCCGATTCTGCTCAATTGATTCTTTAATCAAGAGCGTGTTAGAGGATCGGACGTCGCGTCGTACCAGCTTCTTTAAAGATTTGTTGCGCACCAGGTTAGTTGACAAAGCTGACAAAGCGTCTGTTCCATTAGCCGAAGTGTTTCTGCCGAAAGATTGGACTTTTTGCCCGTACGCTTGCTCTCGCAAAACTTCGTTCCTTCATTATTAAAACTCACGTTCATTTTAAACTTATAAGATTTGAGTCGGGAATTTAACGTGACTTACGCGATGTCGATATAGCGATCGACATATGTTTCGGCCTCATCCGGAGGCCTTCTTCAGGATCTTGAGTGCGGGGCGCCCACCGACGCGTTCAGCCTCGCACTCTTGATCCTGAAGAATGCCTCCGGATGAGCACTCTCAGTGCGAGGATGAACGCGTCGGCGAGCGCCCCGCACTCAAGATCCTGAAGAAGGCCTCCGGATGAGGCCGAAACATATGTCGATCGCTATATCGACATCGCGTAAGTCACGTTAAATTCCCGTCTCAAACCTATAAGTTCGTCCCTTCATCCCTGAGGATTTCTACCACTTCTTCGAGTTTCTGGTCTACGACTTCTGTGGTTTCCAAGGCAGCGAATCGATTTTCCAATTTTAAAACCAAGGGGCTCAGTTGGGCCTGACAATGTTCCCCCGTATAATATAAAGGCATTTAAACAACAACTGTCTGAGCCGTTAGCACAAAAAGTCTCAAGTCACTCCAATCTTTAAATCTGGCGATAAAAACTTGGTAGAAAATTACAGGCCTATTGCAATCCTTCCAGCATTTGGTAAGAAATTTGAGAGTCTGCTCCACAATAGCATATATAAGCAGCTTGAACCTCATTTCTGTGACGCGCAACACGCATTTAGGAAAAACCGTTCAGTAAACTCTAACCTCCTGACATTGGTAGACAACATTACATCTAAAAAAATATAGATCAAAAGAACCAAGTAGACGTAGTTTATCTAGATTTTAGGAAAGCCTTTGACCAGGTGGACAATGATGTGCTTCTAGATAAACTCAACAAAGTTGGTTTTGCTCCCCAACTTCTTGTGCTTTTTTCGAGCTATTTGCGTGACCGCCAACAATTTGTCCGTCTAGGCTGCTATAATTCATTACCATACCACACTAGATCAGGAGTGAGCCAAGGCTCGTCCTTAGGACCATTGCTGTTCTCGATTATGGTTAACGATATACCAGAATATGTGACTCATACAAAATGTCTATTTTACGCAGATGACCTAAATATTTATAAGGCGGTTAAGTCCCAATACGATGCTGATGCACTACAACAAGACTGTGATGCAATACTTTTATGGAGCGAGAGTAATAAATTATTTCTTAACATAGCCAAATGCTAAGTTATGACCTTTACAAAATCATCGCAGTATCTTACATCTCCATACGATCTAAACGGCCCCTTGGTTTTAAAATTGGAAAATCAATTCGCTGCCTTGGAAACCACAGATGACGTAGACCAGAAACTCGAAGAAGTGGTGGAAATCCTCAGGGATGAAGGGACGAAGTTTTGCGAGAGCAAGCGTACGGGCAAAAAGGCCAAACTTTCGGCAGAAACACTTCGGCTAATGGAAGAGAGACGAACAGACCCTTTGTCAGCTTTGTCAACTAACCTGTTGCGCAACAAATCCTTAAAGAAGCTGATGCGACGCGACCTACGATCCTCTAACACGCTCTTCATTAAAGAATCAATTGAGCAGAATCGGGGGTCGAAAGTGTTCGTCCAGCCTCTGGGTAGAAGCCACCTCACAAAGCTGACAACGTCAACGGGGAACGTCGTCGCATCCAAGCCGGAGATTCTGTCGGAAGTTGAAGACTGCTACGACAAGCTCTACGCATCGCATGCTTCAAGGCCCGAACCCGATACTGAGGATTCTAGAGCCACCTTAACCCGCCACTTCACAGAAGATCTGCCCGAAATTAGCCGAGACGAAATCGTGATGGCCTTTAAACAACAGCATGGAACAGAATCATGGTGGTTCTGTTTTTCAAAAAAGGAGACAAAACCTTATTGAAAAACTACCGCCCGATTTCGCTTCTGAGCCATGTCTACAAGCTGTTTTCAAGGGTCATCACGAACCGTCTTGCGCGAAGACTCGACGAGTTTCAACCTCCGGAACAGGCCGGGTTTCGAAGCGGTTACGGCACCATAGTCCACATCCAAACGGTGCGGGAAATTGTAAAGAAGACCGAAGAGTACAATCGGCCCCTGTGCTTAGCATTTGTGGACTATGAGAAGGCCTTTGAATCGAAACCTGGTCTATTCTCGAGTCCTTGCAGCGTTGCCAAGTCAATTGGCTATATATCGAAGTGATGAGATGACTGTACAAGTACAGAACCAGCGAACTGAACATGTCCACCTGCGTCGAGGAGTGAGACAGGGGGACGTCATATCCCCGAAACTGTTCACTAACGCCTTGGAGGATATGTTTAAGATGCTGGACTGGAAAGATCGTGGCATTAACATCAACGGCAGGTACATCTCTCACTTACGATTCGCAGATGACATCGTCATTATGGCAGAGACGCTGCAGGACCTACAAAGGATGTTGAATGGCCTAGCTGATTCTTCTCGTCGCATCGGTCTCCGGATGAATTTGTATAAAACCAAAGTCATGTACAACGAGCAGGTTGTTCCGGAACCGATTGCCGTAGATGGAATCCCACTCGAAGTTGTCACTAAGTATGCACTAAGTGTACGTTCCAACTAGGCAAACATAACTTCGAAAAGGAAATCCAGAGAAGAATTCAGCTGGGCTGGACAGCATTCGGAAAACTTCGTCGAGTCTTCTCGTCGCCTATACCGCAGTGTCTAAAGACAAAAGTCTAACCAGTGCGTCCTACCTGTGATGACATACGGAGCCGAGACATTGACACTCACAGTCCGACTGGTCCACCAGTTTAAAGTCGCTTACCGAGCTATGGAGAGATCTATGCTCGGTATTTCTCTGCGGGATCGAATCCGGAACGAAGTAATTCGCCAGAGAACTAAAGTTATCGACATAGCTCAACGGATTAGCAAGCTGAAGTGGCAGTGGGCTGGTCATATCTGCCGCAGGACTGATAACCGTTGGGGTAGACTTGTCCTAGAGTGGAAACCGCGAATCGGAAAACGTAGCGAAGGACGTCCTGTGACCAGGTGGAGCGACGACATACGCAAAGCGGTGGGCAGTGACTGGAAGAGAAGAGCCGAAGATCGGGCTCAGTGGCGCATCTTGGGAGAGGCCTACGTCCAGCTGTGGACTGATACAGGCTGATGATGATGATGCATTCTAAAGTTCTTCAACCTCTTTTTTTAGAAGCTTCTGAGATCCACAAACGAAATAATTCTTCATCGGAAGAACTCTCCAGCGACCTGTTGCACATTCAAAGACACAAACGAAACTAGAACGCGAGAATTTGAACAAACCCCCCTCTGTAGTCTGTGATTTGAACGCCACTTGTCTGTCACTTGTGTGTGTCGGTGTCGAAACTCTCGATCGGTCAACTGTGAACTGTCATTAGAACGCGGTACTCAAGCCAAACTCTTAATCTGAACGCTCTCTGTCTGTCTGGATAGATTTAGATAGCTTAGCTTGACTGGCTTGCATATCTCATAAACTATCCAAAATGCTAGAGCATACATGGGGGTTCACTTCACTCATGTAATCAAAAAAGTTTCGACTGATTACGTGGGTGAAGTTGTTTAATTTTAAATTAACATGAATTTTATTTGTAAGTACTGTATAACTCTTGTTGGTTGCATGCTTGATGCCTTTAAGTACATACACCTTTTCAGATATCTGAATTATTCCCTGCCATTAGCTTGGGACTACTAAGCCTAAAAATGTCCAATTTGTTTGACTTTTGACAACTGGGACTTTGTTCAAGGCTCGAACCACCTGAACAATAAATGTCAGTTCGAAGTGAGGATTTTAATTGATGGATACCTATATTTTTTACAGAGGTGGCAGATCAGCACAACTACAATCTCACATGATATTTAGTGACACTGCAATTATAATTATAGCTTCAAGTTCAAAAATTTAACATAAGCAAAATTAGAAAATCCATTTAATTTAATAAACATATTATATTCACACAAAAATAATATAACTCTTATTTTTAAGGAAGTTGCTTTAGTAAGAGTTTTTTAGATGTTTACTTACTCGATCATGTTAATGTACTTAAAAAGCGCCATTTTATGTGCCTAACATACATACACATTAGGGACCACTTATATATGTTATCATTTAGGTTCATCAGGTTATACATAAATTACATACATAAATCCATTCAAATTTGCGTTTTCTTTAGTGTGATTGAGTAAGTAAACAGATCTAAAGAAACTTGCACTGGGCACTCAGTTGATCAAGATTATCTTATGTCTGTGTGCCAAATGTCCAAAACTTATTGACTGTTTTTAGAGTAACAAGCAACGGGACATAAACATTCACATTTATAATATTAATAGAATTTAGCATAGCCTGCAACTAGCTTACTACTGAAGACACTCACACAACATCACCAAGATTTTAATTTTAGGCTTCTCTCAATATTGTATTTACATTGATAACTGATGGAGAGGATTAAACGGATTAGACGGAGGAGATTAAAGTCGAAGTGCTGGTGAATGTTGCATGTGCTAACAATCGAGGGTGGTTGATGTTTATGCCTTCATGTTGCATTTATAATGTTCTCTTCTGAAGATAAGCACCCTCTCTTTGACAGCTCCTCGACTCTGTCTGTTAGCAATATGCCTTATACATGACATGCTCAAATTATCATATTAGATTCATAATTAAATTTAATTTTTTAAATAGTAGAATTATTTTTTGTACTAATCTGGTCTTATAATTTATACTCCATCCAACCATTTATATAACTTTTGACAGCTCAAGTATTATTCACTAAATTAGTGATGTTCTGCATTACGGGCTATGCATAACTAAATAGCCTGGGCCCCTAGACAAAATCCAATTTCCTGTTTTCCTTCATGCTAACGCAAGTTCAAAATGTATGGAATGACATTTGTTTCCACAACAAAAATGTCATCCCATACATTTTGAACTTGTTAGCGTGAAAGCAAACAGGAAATTGGATTGTCTAGGGGCCCAGGCCCGGTAGGCAAGAGGAGTGTTGACAGGCAAAGGAAAAGATGGACTGATGACATAATAGAAATAGCAGGGAAGGACTGGATTTAAGATGTCAAGAATGAGACAAATGGCAATAGATGGAGGAGGCAACTTACAAATACCAAAAATTAAATCCAACTTTGCATGGGAAACACAAGCTTAATGAATAAATAAACATTAAGGGTTCGATTTCATTTATGTAAAAGATAAATCAATTTCAAACATTACAAACATAAAATCACACCTTTTTCCCATTGCAATGAGTAAATTAAATTAAACACATTGATATTTAAAAATATAAAAAATGCCTTTGACAATTTATGTACTCACGAATACATATTCATTCAGTAGTATTCATCATCAATCTTATGTAAATTATTAGCCAAAATCATTCAGTCTGGTAGTGATGACATTGTATTTTTCAAGTGTTCGCTATTTAAGCTACTTAGAATGGGTTAATTTATAAACTCTCAGCCGAAGATCGGGCTCAGTGGCGAATCGTGGGAGAGGCCTACGTCCAGCAGTGGACTGACACTGGCTGATGATGATAAACTCTCATAGGAGGCAATGACTTAAGCATTTGCACTAATGTGTGATGTTTTGTTATACAAGGAATGATGTCTACCTATATCAGACACTGGCAGACAAAACTCCAGATTATCATATCAGCCAACACAGCTGTAAAGACAATGAGAGTTTATTTAATACATTCATAAAGATATAGGAGCCCACACCTTCTAAACTAAAATATATTCTTTTACTAGTTACAATTTTATTAAATTTCAAATATTTCTTCATAGCCATTATTCTTCATGTTTGTACCAGTACACAACATCATTGTTTCATTCAAGGTTGCCTTTACATTACTGTCACTATTTTTACTTATTAAATCTATAGTTTCCATTTCTTTCCTAGCTTTTTCACAAACACTTTCCACTGTGGATAGCTCATCTTCTTCGGCGGTAAGCAAAGCTTCCATTAACGCACCTCTTTCAACTTCTTTTCTTAATGACGCTACTTCAGCTTTAAGCTTTTCGTATTCAGAATCCGAAATTTGCTCTAACTGACATTCATCACCGGGTAGCAGAACATTCGACGGCACTTTCAGTATCCGCTCTATTTCCTCATCTATAATAGCGAGTGAAGGGCCAGCTCTCTCGCAATACAATCGTATCAGCTTATCACTAGACCGGGATAACGTAGCCTTGTCAGTTTCATTTAAATCCAAGGATTCCTGCATACACAACTCCATTCCCTTTATACCGTTGGTTATATTCTGTTCCACCATTTCACGCACCGCTATTTTGAGCCGCTGTTCCCCGAAACCAAAATGCTGGGTCTCGTATTCTTCATCAGTGCCTCCAATCCACGGCTGGGTATTCATTTTGAAATGATTTTGAAGACAAATCAAATGTACACTGTACCTACTGATTACCGAAAAAAAAAGGCAAAATAAACAGCGATACAGTAATATATAATAAAGCCTAGTAAGTTAACCAAAGAGAATATAATACTACGTTAATACACAAGTTAACCTACGAACACAGACCAGTTAGGAGATCTACGAATAAATAAAACGTTATTAGTTTTGAAATTTGAAAAATTGAAATTGACGACACGACCACAGATTACTATATGTGGACACGACACGACACGACTGACACGAGTCTTTTTTTAGTTTCATTATGGCTCCACACGATTAGTGTATTAGCCAGTGTCAAGTATTAATACCGAGTTCACACCAGGCGATTCTAGCAACTTCCTCGGGATGTCCTTGTCTTTCGATTACAAGTACATTTAGAATCGAAAAAAAAACAAATCACCCTACTACACATGTAACGGAGCTACCCTAAAAAAAAAGATTTCCAATATTTTACTTTACCATTTTGTCGGCGTTATTGATATACACACACCTACACAATTTAAGCTTTCTAGTACTAACGGTCTTTTAGCGTACAGTCTAACAGACAGACAGACAGGTTCCTTATCAGGACTACGGAACTCTAAAAAATAATTTTCAATTTTAAATCCGTTAAGATCTGACAGAGTTCTGAGGTCACAAACATTTAAAAAACCGTCGAATTCAGAACCTCCTCCGTTTTTGTGAAGTAGATTAAAAACTAAAACACCGACTTCCATGCCCCGCGAGTCAATTTCAGTAGCAAGTTTGAGAGGTTTATCGTCATATCTCTGGAGATACTTATCAGATCTCAGTGAATCTCAGTATCTCAGATCTATAAGTACTTTAATTACATTAACTCTCGGATTATAAAAATCTGACTATCGTATGACACGATCGAAATCATTAAGAAAGAAAAAAAGGAAAATTGAAGTAAACGATAAATAAATAGGGTAGGTGCCTACTAAAGGTACATACCCTATTTATTTATGTTAGAACTTATCTATATACTGTTAAAAATAATAAAATAAAACCCCAAGTAAACATTGGTAACCGTACTTATTTATCTGAGTAAAAATCTTGCATCAGCTATACAACTCTAGGACTATACAACTCGTTTGTCTCGACAAAATCGTATTGTAAGGTTCGTTAGTCAAGAAAGGGCTAAGTCAATTCAAATAAGTAGGTAGGTAGGTATAACTTTGTTGGTTTCAGCTGTGCACTGATATGTCAGTCAATCAGTCAGTCAGATTTATCTTTTTAGGTAGGTACTTATAGGATATACGTAACATACCTACAGTAAATAATAAAATAACCTACCAATTTCAAGTAGGTTACAATTAATATTTTGCAAGATGTTATATCGATAGAAATTCCCTAAAGATCATAACGTGAATTTCCTTGAAACATGAAACTCAGCTGATTTATACCTACTCACCATTTTATGTGTGACATTCTTTGCTTTTTACATAGTTACTCTTTACAGTTACTATATGTTTATATCGTAAGCCAGGAATATAATACTGAGGTAGATACAAGTAAGGCGCGCGGCCGATCGAGAGCACGTGTGACACTTTACTGATTGAACTTGTACCCTAGCGGGTGCGCGGAGGTACTTGTAGTTTCATAGCTACAGCGCGGAGTGCGACAGGCCTGCTTCAAGTAACTATTTTTCAAGCTTCATCGTTCGGTGTTCGTCAGCCCGAGTCGTCAGCGATCAAATTTTATTAACAGATTGCATATATGACAATGTCACTATATAAAAAAGTCATTAATATAAACAAATATGAAAGCCCGAGTTTAAGCACCCGCCGAGCAAGTATAACCCGGTTTAGCAAACAAAAAAAAATAAAAGCAAAAAAACTAATAGCTTTTGGAAAGATGTTATCCAGATGTGAGACGTTAAACTTTTTGTTTTTGTGTGGGTAGGTACACCAAATCTTCGTTTCCGCCATATCGTGAGATTGACCATATTCGACATCTGCAATAGCACATTAAATGGTTTATCGATAAGTGTTGCTCATCACTACTTTACACACTTTTTCACGTTCCCGCCAAAATTAAATCCAAGTTTATAATAAAAGGATTTTTCACTTAATTTATGACTAAATCTTAGTAGACTTGTAGTAGAATCAATGAAATAAGCAATGCTAGACTTGCATGTCTAGAATTATTCGATAAATATTAAAATTAAGACTTCAAAGCATATCAACACACCGGTCCGGGTCAATGGATATCTAGCCAAAAATATGCCTGAATGTCTTTTTTTCACTCTCCTCGATCCACAAACTTCACATTTTCGCAATGATTTTCCACCCATTACAATAAAACATGAGTTTTTGATGTAAAAAATAATTAGCAGCACGCTCACAAAGTTTTCAAAAATTTCCACAAATATTCACAGAGTATAAATATCTTTGATTCACAGACTACTGTATCACCAGACAGGGTAGCCAACCTAACGGAAAGTATTAGGCGTACTCGTATAAATTTAATAGACATAGTGACTGGGTAATCTTTACGAATAGTATGTCTTTGAAATTTTGTATAGTATTTTTTTTGCAATGTCGGTACTAAGTACCTTCATAATTATGAATTGTTTTATTATCTGTAGTCTGCGCTTTATTATGTATGCAATGTCGCAGGCCTGGTTGGAGTTTTAGTGGGAACGTGAAAGTGTGTGTGCTCCATCGATATGAACGTATTACGTACTAGATTTCGGGTTGCGAAGTCGCTCTCCGTCCCAAAGACCTGCAATTTTGAATCCGCACTTCGATTAGTATCGCTTCGACGCACGTCACGTGCGGACGGTAGTTGCCGAGCGACGGACAAAACTTACCGGACCGGAAAAATCCAGTCGAAGTAAGTAATTTAAAGATTTGTTGTAGGTAACAAGCAGAATACAAAATTTAGCAATTGATTTAGTGAATAATTAGATACAATGTCATAACATTAACAAAAAAAGAAAGATATTAATAAATATCCGAAGACAGCCGTCCCATGCATTTTTTTTAAATCAAATCAAAAATTCATTTATTGCATAGAATGTAGGTGGTACACAGATGTTAAATAATAATGAAGGTCCTTACAATCTACTCTAGTTCAGAGTGTGCAACGATTTATGCAATTGCTCAGTCAGTCAATTAATTAATTATTGTGTTCGTTGGAATTTAATTTAAATATGCTCACAATAAATATTAAAATTTTATCAATTACTAAATCACAATACAAAATAAGTTTACAATATGAGTCAAGATTTAAATTGCATATATTCATTTACACTATAAAAACAGTGAGTCAATAGCCATAGTTTTAATTTTTTTTTAAAGTACTTAAGCTTATTAATTTTATGTCATTGGAGGCAAGACTTACACGCTCCGTCTCGTTCCCTCTTATAACCTAGCGCAAATATGCAGATGTAGCATTGCGAAATTTTGTAGATAGAATATGTGTGACCGAATTAGTATTGTTTGTGTTATTATGATGTTTAATGTATATTATGCTTTACGTGGTTTAAGTTCATTATTATGCTTTACGTGGTTTAAGTTCATATACTGAAGATAAGCAAGCGTTTAACCACTATCTCACCGGATGTTAAGTGAAGATGTGATCGACGATGTAGCACGCTTGCCTAGAAGATACCTGTTCACTCGCGATTTGAAGACCCCCGGATTGTACTTCACAGGAAACACAAACTCTGGCAGGGAATTCCATTCCTTTGCTGTGCGTATGATAAATGTTGATGCAAAGCGCTTTGTGCGACAGAATGGAATATCAACCATGTATCGATGGCGTATATCTGTGCGTCTGGTAGTACGATGGTAATAGGGGGACAGTGGAATTAATTCGTGCAGTTGGTAGGCACACTCCCCGAAATGTATCCGATAAAAGACCGATAAACTGGCGACTTTGCGGCGATGCTCTAGGCTCTGAAGCCTTTTGCTTACTAGATTTTTGTCTTTAATGAGTTTCTTGGCTCTCCTCTCAATAACTTCCAACGCCTCCAGCTGGTATTTGGCTGACCCATCCCACAGGTGAGAACAGTACTCCATACATGATCGGACTTGAGCTTGATACAAATTAAGCAGCTGTCCTGTGTGAAGTACTGTCTCACCTTGGCCAAAACACCAAGCTTTTTTGAGGCCAATTGGGCTTTTGACTCAATATACGAGCCAAAGTTGAGTGTGGGTGTTAGCGAGATTCCAAGAAGCTCGAGGTGATCAGTTATCGGTACGGACACATTCCGGAAAGTAGGAGTCAGTTGGAACGGACTCCGTTTGGCGGAGAACAGACACGCCTAGGTCTTAGCTGCATTAAACTTGACCAGGTTGGCATCGCCCCATTCGGAGACAACCTGTAAGGACAAGTTCAAGCGCTCGACCATCGCCTCTAACATAAACATCTAACATTACACTGAAATTGTGCTACACTAGTTCGTGCACTGGATGTATACATCCAGTGCACGTACTACAGCACCGTTGTAGAGAGCTATAGCTCTCTACAACGGTGCATACCCAACTACTGTCGTCTGCATACCCAAAGATACCGGGCTTTAGAAGATCGTTAAAATGCAGCAGGAAAAGAGTTGCAGAGAGCACTGATCCCTGAGGGACCCCGGCATTAATAGCCATTTGGTCAGAAGAGCAGCCATCAATGACTACTCTTATCGACCGGTCCCTCAGGTAATCCGAAATCCAGACACATAAACCAGTAGGCAGTCCGTAGGATAGAAGCTTGCTAATAAGACTATCGAGCCAAACCCTGTCAAAGGCTTTTGATATATCAAGGGAAACTGCAAGAGCTTCCCCATGATTCTTAACAGCCTCGCTCCAAATGTGCGTGGCATACGCTAGAAGATCCCCAGTGGACCGATTCTGGCGAAATTCATATTGTCGGTCACTTAGGAGGTCGTTTGCTTCTATGTATGCCAGGAGCCGGTTATTCAGTACACGTTCCATAGTCTTGCAGAGTATGGACGTGACTGAGATTGGCCTATAGTTGGCAGGGTCAGCACGACTGCCTTTTTTGGGCACAGGTTGCACGTTGGCAAGCTTCCATGATTTCGGCACTTGACCACATGTTATAGAGAGACGAAAGAGGCGTGTCAGAACAGGAGCAAGTTCAGGCGCACAGGTCCTCAAGACTATAGCTGGAATACCATCCGGGCCGCTGGCTTTGTTCACGTCTAGATTTTGCAGTGTTTTACGAACCTCTGTCTGACGGATGCGGATTTCCGACATTTGTGTCATACATCCAGGTAGACTTGGAGGTGTCTCACCAGCAGTGTCTAGACGTGAAGATTCCGCAAACAGAGAAGCAAACAAATTTGCTTTCTCTTTGGCGGTGTAAAGCAGCGCCCCATCGGGTATTAGCAGTGGAGGAAGTGAGGGGCGACAGAAGTTCGACTCGACCGACTTAGCCAGAGACCAAAACGCTTTACTACCCGCTGGATACGAAGCTAGTTTGGTCCCTATCCGGCCTATGTGCTCAAATCGGGACTTCCGTAGAGCCTTCTTGCAGGACTTGGCAGCCTTTTTGAACGCTTTCTTCTTCGCTGACAGATCTCTGGCTTTGCGGTTACGAGCATCAACCCATGCTTCTTGTTTTAGTGCTTCAGCACGTCGACATTCAGCCCCGAACCATGGTTGAGCTTTGCTTGACATCGCTACATCAGAAAATGGAATATAGTACTCCATTCCTTGACGCAGCACCTTCGTCACAGCATCCGCGCAAATCGAAGGATCGTCGGAAGAGAAGCAAAAAGGCCGCCAAGGATAAGATGCAAAGAACGACCGCATCTCATCCCAATCTGCTGACTTGTATCGCCATACCCGCCGGGTGCCTCTTGGGCTGGGGTCGGGTGGGGAGTAGACTGATACAGAATTCACCAAACAGTGGTCGGAGCTACCTAACGGTGATGATACCGACACTGAGTAACGGTCTGGATCAGTTGTCAGCAGAAGGTCCAAGCAATTGGCTGTATGGCCGTCAACATCAGAAACCCGCGTTGCCTCTTGGACCAGCTGGATGAGATTTAACGCTAAGGCTAGCTTTCGCGTCTCTCTCCCAGCGTGGTCGGTGCACTGGTATGGGAAAAGCCACTCCTGGTGGTGGGCATTAAAGTCCCCCAGTAACACTAGTTGGGCAGAAGGGTATTTGTGTTGAGCGGCGTCCGCCGCCTCACTCAAGTACTCTGTGAGCCTGGATATCTCCTGATCTCCACTGTGCGACCGGTATACACAGGCGTAAAGAAGTTTCTCTAGGTCTGTGTCCACCAGTACCCAAAGCACGGAATAGCGAGGGTCTTCAAGATGACGGAGTCGTAGACAGCAGATGTCGTCCCGGGCGTACGCGCACACACCTTTTTTTTTTTTTTTGACCCAGGAAAATCCTTTATGGATACCAACTCGCCCGGGGGAGCGAGATGATTATGTGGGACTCGCTGCCTAAAAGGCAGGATACCGCACTAAAAACCTGGGGTGAGCCGTCATCCACCGTAGTGGAGCAAGATGCAGTTGCGATAGCATTCACCAACTTGCCCCGGTGGCAGACCCAAATGGGCCTCTACCGCTGCGGAGGGCTGACCTTGCTCACCAAAGTCAACCCTCAACCGTCATGTGGGGAGTGCAAGCCGTTGGAGAGTCCCCCGACTCTCCAACAGTTACCCCACAATGACAGAGGAGTGTGGCTCGTCTTCTCGTCAAACTTACCACACCCTCCGTCCCTCTGATGACAGGTGTGCGAAGAGCAAATACCCCTGCTCACACACCGTCCGCTGTGCGACTCGCATGCCATTGCCAGTGGCATACGAGACTCCACTCACGACCGTCACCGGCCCCACCACTCGGCCCGAGCATGTCGGACCCACAGCCTAAGAGGAGTGTGGCTCGTCTTCTCCTCAAACTCACCGCGCCCTCTATCCCTCATATGACAGGTGTGCGAAGGGCAACTACCCCTACTCGCACACCGTCCACCGTCCGGCTCGCATGTCAAAAGCATGCGAGCAGCCCTCTTGCAGCCGTTACCGGCCCCGCCACTTAGTCTGATCATTATGCTCAGATCCACCACCGGGCGGCTCCCACCACCGAGCCCGCCTTGCCCCGTCACACTGTGCCCTCTGCAAAATATCAGAGGGACACGCGGAGGAGCCCCTCACGTCGGAACTTCGCTATCGGTCGACAACTTAACCCAGTAAACTAAGAAAAGTTGTCGGCCGAAACCCAGGGTACACCACGAGGAGGTGTTCCGACCCGCACCCCAACGTGCACACACCTGACCGAGCTATAAAACTGTGCTCCAGGGTGTAGCCGGGGATGTACGGGCATTGTATCTGCGTCTCCGTGAGGAACAATAGAGCGGGTTTTTCAGTCTCGAGATGGTGGTGGACTGCGTGGAGATTTGAGTGCAGACCTCTAATATTAGTGAGGTGCACTTTGAGCGAGAGGGCGTGCAGCCGCTGTTTAAAATGCTTCTTGTTCCTTTTTGTCATGTCATGTTGCGAGTGTAAAGGTAGGAGCACGGCAGTAAAACGAGGCGCTGCTTTTGACCTGCGACTAACATTGAGACACAACACCAGAAGGGGGACCAGCCTGGAGACTGCGGGGACGCCCGAGCCCCCCCGGGAATGTTCATTATCATTCATATTATTATTTGAATTGACTTAGCCTTTTCTTGACTAACGAACCTTACAATACGATTTTGTCGAGACGAACGAGTTGTATAGTCCGAGAGTTGTATAGCTGATGCAAGATTTGTACTCAGATAAATAAGTACGGTTACCAATGTTTACTTGGGGTTTTATTTTATTTTTTTTAACAGTATATAGATTAGTTCTAACATAAATAAATAGGGTAGGGTAGGGTAGGGTTTATCATACGCACAGCAAAGGAATGGAATTCCCTGCCAGAATTTGTGTTTCCTGTGAAGTACAATCCGGGGGTCTTCAAATCGCGAGTGAACAGGTATCTTCTAGGCAAGCGTGCTACATCGTCGATCACATCTTCACTTAACATCCGGTGAGATAGTGGTTAAACGCTTGCTTATCTTCAGTATATGAACTTAAACCACGTAAAGCATAATAATGAACTTAAACCACGTAAAGCATAATATACATTAAACATCATAATAACACAAACAATACTAATTCGGTCACACATATTCTATCTACAAAATTTCGCAATGCTACATCTGCATATTTGCGCTAGGTTATAAGAGGGAACGAGACGGAGCGTGTAAGTCTTGCCTCCAATGACATAAAATTAATAAGCTTAAGTACTTTAAAAAAAAATTAAAACTATGGCTCAATAGCCATAGTTTTAATTTTTTGAGCGTGATGTAAACTTTGTGAGCGTGCTGCTAATTATTTTTTACATCAAAAACTCATGTTTTATTGTAATGGGTGGAAAATCATTGCGAAAATGTGAAGTTTGTGGAGCGAGGAGAGTGAAAAAAAGACATTCAGGCATATTTTTGGCTAGATATCCATTGACCCGGACCGGTGTGTTGATATGCTTTGAAGTCTTAATTTTAATATTTATCGAATAATTCTAGACATGCAAGTCTATCATTGCTTATTTCATTGATTCTACTACAAGTCTACTAAGATTTAGTCATAAATTAAGTGAAAAATCCTTTTATTATAAACTTGGATTTAATTTTGGCGGGAACGTGAAAAAGTGTGTAAAGTAGTGATGAGCAACACTTATCGATAAACCATTTAATGTGCTATTGCAGATGTCGAATATGGTCAATCTCACGATATGGCGGAAACGAAGATTTGGTGTACCTACCCACACAAAAACAAAAAGTTTAACGTCTCACATCTGGATAACATCTTTCCAAAAGCTATTAGTTTTTTTGCTTTTATTTTTTTTTGTTTGCTAAACCGGGTTATACTTGCTCGGCGGGTGCTTAAACTCGGGCTTTCATATTTGTTTATATTAATGACTTTTTTATATAGTGACATTGTCATATATGCAATCTGTTAATAAAATTTGATCGCTGACGACTCGGGCTGACGAACACCGAACGATGAAGCTTGAAAAATAGTTACTTGAAGCAGGCCTGTCGCACTCCGCGCTGTAGCTATGAAACTACAAGTACCTCCGCGCACCCGCTAGGGTACAAGTTCAATCAGTAAAGTGTCACACGTGCTCTCGATCGGCCGCGCGCCTTACTTGTATCTACCTCAGTATTATATTCCTGGCTTACGATATAAACATATAGTAACTGTAAAGAGTAACTATGTAAAAAGCAAAGAATGTCACACATAAAATGGTGAGTAGGTATAAATCAGCTGAGTTTCATGTTTCAAGGAAATTCACGTTATGATCTTTAGGGAATTTCTATCGATATAACATCTTGCAAAATATTAATTGTAACCTACTTGAAATTGGTAGGTTATTTTATTATTTACTGTAGGTATGTTACGTATATCCTATAAGTACCTACCTAAAAAGATAAATCTGACTGACTGATTGACTGACATATCAGTGCACAGCTGAAACCAACAAAGTTATACCTACCTACCTACTTATTTGAATTGACTTAGCCCTTTCTTGACTAACGAACCTTACAATACGATTTTGTCGAGACAAACGAGTTGTATAGTCCTAGAGTTGTATAGCTGATGCAAGATTTTTACTCAGATAAATAAGTACGGTTACCAATGTTTACTTGGGGTTTTATTTTATTATTTTTAACAGTATATAGATAAGTTCTAACATAAATAAATAGGGTATGTACCTTTAGTAGGCACCTACCCTATTTATTTATCGTTTACTTCAATTTTCCTTTTTTTCTTTCTTAATGATTTCGATCGTGTCATACGATAGTCAGATTTTTATAATCCGAGAGTTAATGTAATTAAAGTACTTATAGATCTGAGATACTGAGATTCACTGAGATCTGATAAGTATCTCCAGAGATATGACGATAAACCTCTCAAACTTGCTACTGAAATTGACTCGCGGGGCATGGAAGTCGGTGTTTTAGTTTTTAATCTACTTCACAAAAACGGAGGAGGTTCTGAATTCGACGGTTTTTTAAATGTTTGTGACCTCAGAACTCTGTCAGATCTTAACGGATTTAAAATTGAAAATTATTTTTTAGAGTTCCGTAGTCCTGATAAGGAACCTGTCTGTCTGTCTGTTAGACTGTACGCTAAAAGACCGTTAGTACTAGAAAGCTTAAATTGTGTAGGTGTGTGTATATCAATAACGCCGACAAAATGGTAAAGTAAAATATTGGAAATCTTTTTTTTTAGGGTAGCTCCGTTACATGTGTAGTAGGGTGATTTGTTTTTTTTTCGATTCTAAATGTACTTGTAATCGAAAGACAAGGACATCCCGAGGAAGTTGCTAGAATCGCCTGGTGTGAACTCGGTATTAATACTTGACACTGGCTAATACACTAATCGTGTGGAGCCATAATGAAACTAAAAAAAGACTCGTGTCAGTCGTGTCGTGTCGTGTCCACATATAGTAATCTGTGGTCGTGTCGTCAATTTCAATTTTTCAAATTTCAAAACTAATAACGTTTTATTTATTCGTAGATCTCCTAACTGGTCTGTGTTCGTAGGTTAACATGTGTATTAACGTAGTATTATATTCTCTTTGGTTAACTTACTAGGCTTTATTATATATTACTGTATCGCTGTTTATTTTGCCTTTTTTTTTCGGTAATCAGTAGGTACAGTGTACATTTGATTTGTCTTCAAAATCATTTCAAAATGAATACCCAGCCGTGGATTGGAGGCACTGATGAAGAATACGAGACCCAGCATTTTGGTTTCGGGGAACAGCGGCTCAAAATAGCGGTGCGTGAAATGGTGGAACAGAATATAACCAACGGTATAAAGGGAATGGAGTTGTGTATGCAGGAATCCTTGGATTTAAATGAAACTGACAAGGCTACGTTATCCCGGTCTAGTGATAAGCTGATACGATTGTATTGCGAGAGAGCTGGCCCTTCACTCGCTATTATAGATGAGGAAATAGAGCGGATACTGAAAGTGCCGTCGAATGTTCTGCTACCCGGTGATGAATGTCAGTTAGAGCAAATTTCGGATTCTGAATACGAAAAGCTTAAAGCTGAAGTAGCGTCATTAAGAAAAGAAGTTGAAAGAGGTGCGTTAATGGAAGCTTTGCTTACCGCCGAAGAAGATGAGCTATCCACAGTGGAAAGTGTTTGTGAAAAAGCTAGGAAAGAAATGGAAACTATAGATTTAATAAGTAAAAATAGTGACAGTAATGTAAAGGCAACCTTGAATGAAACAATGATGTTGTGTACTGGTACAAACATGAAGAATAATGGCTATGAAGAAATATTTGAAATTTAATAAAATTGTAACTAGTAAAAGAATATATTTTAGTTTAGAAGGTGTGGGCTCCTATATCTTTATGAATGTATTAAATAAACTCTCATTGTCTTTACAGCTGTGTTGGCTGATATGATAATCTGGAGTTTTGTCTGCCAGTGTCTGATATAGGTAGACATCATTCCTTGTATAACAAAACATCACACATTAGTGCAAATGCTTAAGTCATTGCCTCCTATGAGAGTTTATCATCATCAGCCAGTGTCAGTCCACTGCTGGACGTAGGCCTCTCCCACGATTCGCCACTGAGCCCGATCTTCGGCTGAGAGTTTATAAATTAACCCATTCTAAGTAGCTTAGATAGCAAACACTTGAAAAATACAATGTCATCACTACCAGACTGAATGATTTTGGCTAATAATTTACATAAGATTGATCATGAATACTACTGAATGAATATGTATTCGTGAGTACATAAATTGTCTAAGGCATTTTTTATATTTTTAAATATCAATGTGTTTAATTTAATTTACTCATTGCAATGGGAAAAAGGTGTGATTTTATGTTTGTAATGTTTGAAATTGATTTATCTTTTACATAAATGAAATCGAACCCTTAATGTTTATTTATTCATTAAGCTTGTGTTTCCCATGCAAAGTTGGATTTAATTTTTGGTATTTGTAAGTTGCCTCCTCCATCTATTGCCATTTGTCTCATTCTTGACATCTTAAATCCAGTCCTTCCCTGCTATTTCTATTATGTCATCAGTCCATCTTTTCCTTTGCCTGTCAACACTCCTCTTGCCTACCGGGCCTGGGCCCCTAGACAATCCAATTTCCTGTTTGCTTTCACGCTAACAAGTTCAAAATGTATGGGATGACATTTTTGTTGTGGAAACAAATGTCATTCCATACATTTTGAACTTGCGTTAGCATGAAGGAAAACAGGAAATTGGATTTTGTCTAGGGGCCCAGGCTATTTAGTTATGCATAGCCCGTAATGCAGAACATCACTAATTTAGTGAATAATACTTGAGCTGTCAAAAGTTATATAAATGGTTGGATGGAGTATAAATTATAAGACCAGATTAGTACAAAAAATAATTCTACTATTTAAAAAATTAAATTTAATTATGAATCTAATATGATAATTTGAGCATGTCATGTATAAGGCATATTGCTAACAGACAGAGTCGAGGAGCTGTCAAAGAGAGGGTGCTTATCTTCAGAAGAGAACATTATAAATGCAACATGAAGGCATAAACATCAACCACCCTCGATTGTTAGCACATGCAACATTCACCAGCACTTCGACTTTAATCTCCTCCGTCTAATCCGTTTAATCCTCTCCATCAGTTATCAATGTAAATACAATATTGAGAGAAGCCTAAAATTAAAATCTTGGTGATGTTGTGTGAGTGTCTTCAGTAGTAAGCTAGTTGCAGGCTATGCTAAATTCTATTAATATTATAAATGTGAATGTTTATGTCCCGTTGCTTGTTACTCTAAAAACAGTCAATAAGTTTTGGACATTTGGCACACAGACATAAGATAATCTTGATCAACTGAGTGCCCAGTGCAAGTTTCTTTAGATCTGTTTACTTACTCAATCACACTAAAGAAAACGCAAATTTGAATGGATTTATGTATGTGATAACCTGATGAACCTAAATGATAACATATATAAGTGGTCCCTAATGTGTATGTATGTTAGGCACATAAAATGGCGCTTTTTAAGTACATTAACATGATCGAGTAAGTAAACATCTAAAAAACTCTTACTAAAGCAACTTCCTTAAAAATAAGAGTTATATTATTTTTGTGTGAATATAATATGTTTATTAAATTAAATGGATTTTCTAATTTTGCTTATGTTAAATTTTTGAACTTGAAGCTATAATTATAATTGCAGTGTCACTAAATATCATATGAGATTGTAGTTGTGCTGATCTGCCACCTCTGTAAAAAATATAGGTATCCATCAATTAAAATCCTCACTTCGAACTGACATTTATTGTTCAGGTGGTTCGAGCCTTGAACAAAGTCCCAGTTGTCAAAAGTCAAACAAATTGGACATTTTTAGGCTTAGTAGTCCCAAGCTAATGGCAGGGAATAATTCAGATATCTGAAAAGGTGTATGTACTTAAAGGCATCAAGCATGCAACCAACAAGAGTTATACAGTACTTACAAATAAAATTCATGATAATTTAAAATTAAACAACTTCACCCACGTAATCAGTCGAAACTTTTTTGATTACATGAGTGAAGCTGTTTAATTTTAAATTATGGAACATACGGTAGTGTTAATAATGAAATATTCATGTTGATCAACATAGCTCAACAGATTAGCAAACTGAAATGGCAGTGGGCTGGTCATATCTGCCGTAGGATCAATAACTGTTAGAATAGACTGGTTCTAGAGTGGAGACCGCAAAGCAGTAAACCTAGCGTAGGACGCCCTGTGACTAGGTGGAGCGATGCCTATGTCCAGCAGTGGACTAATACCGGCTGATTATGACATGTATATACTTACCCGCTTGGTTGGTACTCTATTTTAAGGTATGTTAGGTAAATAAAACAAAATTCAACAGTCATTTTATTTTACTGTAAAAACAGAACGTTTACAGACATTTCATCTATCAGAGAATAACAATACTTATGACACCAATTCTATGTTTAAAACACCAATCTTACAAATATTCTCTATTCGCTATAAAACCTGCATATTATAAGAATGAAAAAAAAATTACAAAATTTGGTAACTCGCTAGAAACACACAATTCCAAAATACATTTTCAAAATTGCATTGGCACATCGACATGAAATTTTTAATTTAAATTGATTCAAAAAAGTAAAATTGGATAAAAAAAGGTAATTTTCAATAATATTATATACCAAGTAACAACATCTATTTGGTATCACAATTATAACTTATTCTATCAAAAACATCTAAGGACTTAATTTTAATGTCTTGAACATTTTATGTTATACTTTATCAAGTTGATCTACAGACATACTTGTATAGAAGAAATAGTAAGATATGGAGCAAATTACTAACAAGAGACGCTGAAAAATATGAGATTTTCAAATATACTAAAAATTAAAACACTTGAGACAGGTTCTAGACAAAATCTCAGTAGTCATAAATCATTAATCAATGAAATACTAAAGTCTTACTTATAAACGTTACTTAGGCTAACTTAATTAAATAGTTCCCATCAATGTTAAGTTGGACAAAGTAGTTTTTAAAATTGATTAGCTTAACTTTCGTTTGTAAGTGAGACTGTTGGCAGACATAACATTGTACTGTACATTTATATCCACATCCAAACAAACATCATTTAATTAATTATTCTTTAAGCAAAGTGAATAGGCATAATACCTGTAAGGCCATTTTCACCGGTTCATGATAAAGTGACATATAGTTATCTGACAGATGACGCCAAATAAAACGTGTCGAAAATCTGTCAGATAACTTCCTAATAAACTAGAGTATTTAGGAACCGGTGAAACTGGCCCTTTATATTCTAGAATATGTACAATTTATTTTTACCACCAGATAGATATACCTGCTAAAAATAAATTGTTATCTAATCTATACATAATATAATTATTATAAAAGCACAAATATCATTGATAGGTAATTAACAATTATTGAGATATTAAAAATAATGAGCAAAATTAATAAGTTTCAAGTCACCTAGCGTTAAAATCAAAATAAGAGAGCTAACATTTTATATTAAAGAAAGATTATTAAGTTACATTAAAAAAATTCTAGAAAAGAGCATCTTACGATTTATAATTATGTACGTTTATTATTTCCTATTAGATTTCTATTTGTTCCTATGACGTCTATTTATTACTTGCATTTGAAATTAAAACACTTTTTGAACTAGATTTTACACGTCTTTACGATAAAATTTATAGAGATTCTGCAAATACTCTTCATATTGCACAACATTTATAATTAATAAATACTGCATACATTATCATTTATCACAGACAAATAAAACAACACTAAATGTAATTTAATGAATTTATGTACAACACTTTAGAATTTATGCTTTATTTCGATTCATATTTACATTTCGTTACGTCTAATTTTATAAAACTAATATTATTACTGCTGAGACATACACAGGTGTAGCGCCGCGACACACCGTCTGTGTGGCGCCGCATAGCAGTAACGTTGCTCTCACACCGTGTGTGAGCGCCCGCATTCTCCTAACGTCACTAAATACACACGGTGTGTGTTTTCAGCAGGAAACGTGTTCATTTAATTTCAATTGTACATGTCTGTCATTATGCTTCTATTTTTTATTCATAATTATAACTTTACGATATGAGTGGATAAAAGAATATACTTTCGGTACATACATATTATTATCTACTTTCCTGGGGTGGAAGTCTCTATATTGATAGCGATGCGTCTTGTCATCGGAAACGTCTGCTAGAATGAGATGCAGCTAGACAGTTGTTATCTGCATCCCTTTTTTCTATCGAAGATTATCACTCGAAATTCATCGCTATTCATGTAGAGACAACCGAGCACCTGCCCAGGTGGGATATTAATCAATCAATCAAAATGGCTGTTGTTCAAATACATCAAAAAGTAGCCTTGACTATTCCGAATGTTTAACAATTTGCGTCTTATTGTCTGCCTTAACAAGAACATTGTGTTCTTTAGAGATAAATATTATCCACAAAAATATCAACTATTCTAATAACCTCATTATATCCTATGGTATATGGGACTAGCACGATTAATGGAGTTTATTAAATAACACATACGTAACTATAACATGTTATAACTATTAATTATATACATAATATTAGCTCTGACTGGTCTAATATAGCATTAACATGTTATTGGAATGTTGCATTCACTCTAACTTACACGAACACAGATATGAAATTGGACATTTCTAAGTCCCTCACTTAAGCATTTATAATTTAAGCATTACACTAATTAGTATTTAAGTTACATTTTTAAGTCTTATTTTCAAAGTTTATGGAACTTAAGTTACGAAGCGAAATTATTTAAATTGTACTGTTAATATATTACAGAATATTCTTTGGTAAAAAACAATTAATAAACACTACGGATAATTTCTTATTAATTTTACATTTAGTAAAATACATTATTTTTCTATACATTTATGTTTTTCTCGTATGTTCTGTCTTGTCTTGATAAGTTTTCAATAGTTTTACAAACTACCAAGATTCAGAATACTAACACAAATTATTTTAAAAAGGTAGTTCTTTATTTATTTAATTTATATTTAATTAATTATTATATTAACGAAATACGTGCTGATATTCTGAAACGAATTTCCAGTCTATCTTCTAAAGTCTTTGTCAAACAGAAGTTTTACCTAACGCGGCGTCAGGGCGTTCAATTTTACCGACTCAGCGTCATATTATGTTAGGAAAATTTTACCCTAGAGGCCTTGAAGTCTGACGTCGGCTTTAGGCACGTCTTCTGATTGAATCGATGCCGAATTTCGACCAATACCTACGTCAAATTAATTTCCATACGTTTTTGACAATACGAAATCTGTGAACTCTAATGTCTGTGAATTTATTGCTTTGATGTATTGATCAAAAAGCACAACGTCGCGGAGTGCCGTATTCGGCGTAAGACACGTAATCGTATGAAAAATTCTAGAGTATTCTTTTTTTTCATAAAATTATGTGTCCAACACATACCTACCGCAGTGTGCGTTCTGATCAAGAGGCCAAAACTTTATACGGTCCATAAAGGACCGTAGTCAACCACGCTTATATACAATTAAAATTCACCAATCACTAAAGCCTGAGACGCCCGAGCGGTTCTATAACAAAATGCTCCGTGGCGACGACCCGGAGTGTCAGGCCTAAGGAGCGTATCAAAAACTAGTGTGCTTGGTGGATTTTTTTTTAGAAGCGTGATTGACATATTCTGTTTGAATGCTCCATTAGTTTAAAAACACATATTAAAACTATTATACCACGACGTATTTACAAATTAAACTGCATCTTCGAATAGCGTCATTAACAATATTCCACAGCAATAAATATATTCACAAATATCTAAATTCACAAATATCACAAATAAACGAATAAATTATAATGAAAATCGTTATACCCGTATAATTCACAGCTTACAATTAACAGATTCACATAAAACTTACTAAATCACTGGAATACTAACTAAACCACCAAATGTATTTGCAACACAATTATAAGTCCAACTTAATTGATGCCTTTCACACACAAGTACACAACATATGATCAGAAGGATTATGTGCAATCTAATGGTAGGATTTAACGAACTACTTGTTCCTATTGCACGGGTTAAGCCCAAAGCTAAGATCTTGAGTCTAATATTTGGCAGTTATCATGGAAATTAGCTATAAATTAATTAGTTAAGTTTAACTGAAACTTTAAACAATTAATTTTACATTCCCCTTGACAACTTTGCCACTAATAATCTAAAAATATAAATATAAATGATAATTATCGCTTTGAAACCTGCTTAGGATGTGTTCAGTAGCAGCATAGAATAAAAAAACAAACCGGCCAAGTGCGCGTACAAATTTGTCAAACAAGGTTAAAGGACAAACTTATCGATCGTTCGATCCATAGAAATTGCATCAACCGCAAATAATAAGTTTGTAATAGTAAATTCACTTTTTTATTGTTTCACTAAATAATTACGGTTTTCAGATTTTTTCATTTATAAGTGCTTTAAGACCTTACTTCTTGCCCATTTTCAAGATTCAAGGTCAACGGGAAGTACACTATAGGTTTTAATTCCCTAGTGAAATTGCAAAATATGCGACAAAAACTACACATTCCTGAGAAAATGGGTCTTGACAGATGTACTGACGGACAGGCGGTCAGACAGACAGACGGACGGACAACAAAGTGATTCTATAAGGGTTCCGAACCCAAAGGGTACCAACGGAACCCCCTTACTGAGACTCCGCTGTCCGTCTGTCTGTCTGTCCGTCTGTCACCAGGCTGTATCTCGTGAACCGTGATAGACAGTTGAAATTTTCACAGATGCTGTATTTCTGTTGCCGCTATAACAACAAACACTAAAAACAGAACAAAGTTAAAAATTAAAGGGGGTCCCCATACAAAAAACGTGTTTTTACGAACGATTGTTTACCAGTTTTTTTCAACCTTTTTCATGACGCGACGCGACCCCCTTAGTATGAAAAAAAAATCGACCTACTTGCACTGTTTATAATCTGTATTTTGTTATATTGCTAGCTTCTACCCGCGGCTTCGTTCGTGTGGCCTACAGGAAACAAATTACATAGTTTTCTTTTGAAACAAATATTATAAGCACTCTCAGTCACAACACCTACAAATGCTCTTTAATTAATATTTTCTTTAAAAGGATATTTTCTTTTCTTTTACTGAGGCTTCGCGACCCCCCGCGATCCCCTTATAGAGGCTTCGCGACCCCCCAGGGGTTCACTAGTTTACCTTACCTAACATCTTTGTGTTAACGTTCACTTAGTTGGTGTTAAAAAGTTCGTTAAATATTCGTTAGATGGCGTTGTAGTAAATAAGCATGTTTAGTATTGACACGGTATTTATATATATCGATGTTAAAACTACATGTACTTAATTTTTCCGGCAAATTTTGTTTAATCGGAACCCTACGTGTGCGAGTCCGACTCGCACTTGGCCAGTTTATTCCTTTTTAAGTACGGAACTGTAAAAAGAACCAATAATAAATAGGTATGACAGGAGGGTAGGTACTTTTAATGAGGGTATTACTGTATGTGTGGGAAAAGTGATCCACAAAGGCTCCTTTTTCCTTTTTAAGCACGGAACTATAACAAGAACCAATAATAAATAGGTATGACAGGAGGGTAGGTAGTATTAGTGTATGTGTGTGAAGGCATCATACGAAAGCGGCGGGTCGCGGGTCGACGGTGGTGACGACCCTGGTGCCGGCCGGGCCGGGCCACGACCACGCGCTGTCGCTTAGGGCCACCAGTCACACTGGGCCTGCCCACTCTGTGCTCTCCTGGAATACACGTTTACAACATTACACTCTGTGCAAAAAGAGAACCATCGTAGAAATTGAGGTCGCAGCAGTCGTCGGTCGTTTTAATTTACTGTTTTACAACCGACTTCCAAAAATAAGCAGGTTTTTTTTGTATGTACCTAGGTATGTTACGATGATAAGAATGATTCTTTTTTTAATCGGTAGGGTACCGATTTTACCGGTACGTTTCCGAGGTGGTCCCATTGTAATTTCATCGAGATCTAATAATTATATCCAGAGATATGACGATAAACGTCTCCAAGTTGCTACTGAAATTGACTCGCGGGGCATGGAAGTCGGTTGTTTTAGTTTTATGTTGCATTGACAACACTGCTGTCATTACTAGTAGTTTAATACTTGGTAGGTACTTGGTACTCTTATCGTTATCGTGCTAATAGGTAGGTATTTATATATATATATATTATTATTATTTTTATTTTTTTTTAAATAAATTGTCTGAAGTACTGAAACATCCACAGGGTTGCGGTTGCTCGTAATAGTACAACCCTACATTAATCAGGGGAATTAAACATGTGTTTTAAGTGTGACGTTCGACGTCTAAATGAAAGCTAAATGGCTCAATACCTTAGTTTTTATTTGTAAATTCAAAGCAATAAGTTATGTTTCTGTTATATCTATAATATTTTTTATTGAATATGATCTATTTAATGTAATTTGACGAGTGTAAGTGCAAAAAAAAAAAAAAAAAAATTTAATTAGCCCATATACTGAATAAATGCTTTGACTTTGACTTTGACTGTATGTACCTGCCTTCCTTAGGCCCACTTGCAAAGACCAGAGTTAACACATATTTTTATAACTCAGGGTTATGCAATAAAAATTATCTGTGACAAATTGCAATGTTTTTTATTAATATTTATGTAGAAATATCTTATTTTGTCGTTGTATGTTGATTTGTGTCATTTTTATGTATTGCTTAAACCTGGGATATAAAAATATGCGTTAACTCTAGTCTGTGCAAGTGGGCCTTACATTTGAATGTTAGTTCATCGTAATGCCACGACGGTTCTCTTTTTGCACAGACTCTAGGCCTCAATCACATTGGGTTGCCAAGCGTCCGAATAAAGTTGGACATAGTATTTTTAGCTCAGAGTAACAATTACTGAAGTATAGAGCGCGCCTATGAGCCCGCCACCTTGCTGGAAGTTGTAAGCAGATGTGCTATAGCTACGTACATTGATAGGTCTGGCGTAGGGATGCCTGCAAACGCCCGCGCGCTTATCGATGAAGAGGGTGACACGTGATGACGAAAAATGAACATGTTGTATTATACATTGATAGGAATGTGATATATATTCTGTAAAAAATATTATTTTGGCGAAGTAGTCAAAAATATTAATCTCAAGATACGCTGTTTTTTCTTACGTTTACTCAGTCATTATATTATCAATGCACGAAATAGATAGTATTAATGTACGTAAGAGTACCTAAGAGCACTGAAAGGAATATTATTGTGATGTTATGATAATACTGAAATCAATACCAAATTAAATAATACAAATTTTGACCTGAGAAAGAAATGCCTAATTACATACTATCTCGTTTTTTCACTCTATTTGTAACATACCTAACATAAAGCTATCTGGGAATGACAACTTTGTTGCGGAAACATAAATGTCATTCCATACATTTTGAACTTGCGTTAGCGTGAATGGAAACAGAAATTGCATTTTGTCTCGGGGCCTAGGGTAGACTATTCCATGTCTGGCCAGTCCCTATTTTGTTGGAGTTTTTACATTTGGACCGGCTCGCGCACGGTCTACCATAATTCATCCCTAAAACATACATAAACATCCCGGAAAGTGGGTCAAAATTAAACGGCGTAGAGGAATGCCAAAAAAGCGGTGGCGAGACAATTTGGATTGTTTTCACAATGACTCCACAAACGGCGTTATAGGGATAGGTGGAAAAACATGGGGAAGCCCAGATAGCCCAGAAAAATAAAAACAAAAACATACATACTTGTGAGATGTTAACAGTGTTGGCGTGTAGAGGACTGTGGGCGGTAGTGAAGTACCCGCCGGGACGTGGTCGCAGGTGACGGTTGTGCATCTCCATTTGTACTATCTTCATGAACTCGATCTGGGCTGCTAGCTTCTGCACTTCTTCCTACAAATTGAGGTGGAAATACTGTTTTAATACAGGAAATTTCACCATTGAAGCTGTCAAGCCATATAAATTGAAATGAAATTTCATAAGTAATGCGATATTTCAATGTCAGTTTGTGATAAATCCCTAACAATAAATCACATTTGACTGGCCTCGTAGTCCACTATCGCCCCTAACGGCAAATCCACACGCGATAGCCCCCATTACAAGTGGGACGTCGTCATACTGATCGTCCCCATCACTAATTAGAAAGGTCGTACACACACACACACACGTACACAGACACACACGCATAGACATTAAATATATAGGTATATATATATATCTGCTCTCTATTAATATATATAATAATTAATATTAATATATATATATATATATAATAATTAATATATATAATATTAAAATATATAAAGTAAAATCGTTATTAGATGTAAGAAATAGTATACAAGCCAATCTATGTTTTACAATAACTGTGGATTTTGTAATAAAGAAAAAAAATAAAAAAAGTACCTTGAGTTCATCATTCTCCTGGTAGAGGTCGTGCGGTTCATCAGGCACTAGTCCTATCCCGTTGAGAGAGGAACAGGCCGGCACGCCGCGAGCGCGCGCGCGGCTGTCCCAGGTGTCGCCGGTGCCACGGATCACACGGATCACCTGTATTTGTAGGAGGATAAGGTTTCATTTTCCTTAAGGTTATATTATTGTAATGAAATGGAGAATTAAATTGTAAAGAAATCCTCTATGTAGGCAAAGCAGGTGCAAAACTACTTGTGTTGCATGATTGCAGGTGTTTAAAGGCGGCCGTGACCATTTTCGATCAGGTTTCATCAATGAAATGCTTTCAAGAATGGAACCGCTTTATGACCTTAAGGTGACACCCTCAAATATCATTCGACTCTACGTAAATACTACAGCAGCCGTGACGTCACCTCTGTTCTAGGAAACCTTTTAGGCATCTTTAGTCCTACCGACAGCTAGAAGCGAGACTCACACGGAATCTACAATCCATTTTAATAATATCGTTTAAAAACTAAAAAAGAACCGACTTCAATGCCGCGCTATTCATTTTCAGTACCAATTTTGAGATGTTTATCTCAATATCTCTGGAGATACTTATCAGACCTCGATAATATTACCATGGCACCACACTTGGGATATCTCCTTTCGAACAAAAAAAGAATAATCAAAATCGGTTCATAAACGACGAAGTTATCCACGAACAAACATAAATATATATATATATACGGTCGAATTGAGAAACCTCCTCCTTTTTTTGACGTCGGTAAAAAAAAGAAAATAGTTGCTAACCCCTTGCATGGCTTTGGTGTTTTAGATCTTTTAGGCCTGTATTACAGAACGATTCTCAAGCGCCGACCTGAGCTTAATGCGAAGTCAAGCCATCTGATTGGTAAATAGGCGGGCGCGACTTAACCAATACAATAGCGTCATTCCGCGCTGGGAGCGGATTCGCGCTTGAGCATCGTTATAAAATATGAGCCATAGACAATATAATGACATATTATTATGACTTTCCATCTTGTTAGATGGAGATCGCGTATCGCGACCGCCAACTGGTCGCGATACGCGATCTCCATCAGACAACAAACATTAAATTAAAAGGCAATTTAAGGTAAAATGTAATGTTGTTTGTTTACCTTAGGAGCAAACACCAAAAGCACCGTAGTAGTGGTCGACAGCTGCGTTCTTATAAACCCGAGCAGGTACTTCATGTCCGGGCCCGCTTGCGGCAATATTAGTAAACTGAAAGGTTAAATACATTTTTGATTATACCAGTATGATAACTATTTAAGTAAAAGACAATATGTTATCCTATACCACAGAATAATTAATAGCACAGGTACAGAAGATGCACTCCCTGATAGCAACAAATCGAGATTAAACCTTGTTACAACGTCGGTAACGTTCAAAATAAGCTATACTCCTCGGATGCTACCTTGAATTTACGTCAAATAATAAATTAATAGTAACTAGGAACCGCGTGTTGCGCATCGTAAAATGCGCCGTAAGTCAGCGTTGCAAGTCTGTACAACTCAGTCAGCTCGCGGGACGTCAGCTGTCTCTTACAGACTCTTGAGTAATGTTAAGTGTTGTGAGAAAACAGATTGAATAGTAAAAAGTAAAAGCGCGCTTTCGTTCGAGAGCGCGCGTGACACTGCTGACTGAACTTGCAACCCACAGGCTGCAGCGTATGTATTTTCATATTCCATAGCTCTTTCCCCCAAAATATTTATTGCGGTATTAGAATCCATCATAAGCAAACTAGACTGGAAGAATTACGGCTTGTCAGTTCAAGGTAAATATTTAAACCATTTACGATTCGCAGATGACCTTGTTCTGCTGTCTGAGACGGGATGCCAACTACAGTCTATGATGGAAACACTGCATAAGGCCAGCAGACAAGTCGGCTTAGAAATAAATATCTCAAAAACGAAAGTCATGTCCAACCATACAAAACCAACGATAACAATAGAAAATGATCAATTAGAGTATGTCGACCACTACATCTATCTGGGGAAACAAATCGGATTCAACAGAAACAACAACGATCTAGAAATCGAGAGAAGAGTAAACAACACCTGGAACAAATACTGGAGCTATAAGGAGGTATTCAAAAGCAAAATGTCCTTGAAACTCAAAAAGAAAGTCATGGATTCGTGTCTTATCCCGTGCTTAACATATGCGTGTCAAACATGAAATATACCAGTAAAATAAAAAACAAAATAAACACATGCCAGCGAGGAATGGAACGCAGTATGTTAAATATTAAGAAAGTACACAAGACAAGACATTCAAAGATAAGATCTATGACAAAAGCAATCGATGCCCTCAGTCACGCTCAAATACTAAAGTGGAAATGGGCCGGTCACGGGGCACGCCTCAAAGACCACAGATGGACCAAAACTGTAACAAGTTGGAGAGGCCCACCAGGCAAGCGTCACAGAGGTCGACCCTATTCACGCTGGGAGGACGACATAAGGACCACAGTGGCAACAAATAGCCCAAAACCGGGAGATTTGGCGGTCTCTGGAGGAGGCCTTCACCTGAGAGGGGTTCCTGTCACCTTCATTCATATTTCATACTTAAAATAAAAAAAAAATAAAAAAATAACATGTTAAAGAGACAGGAAATAAAAGGCATTTTTTATTTATTTATTTTATTATTCCATAGCTACAGTGCCGAGTGCGACAGGCCTGCCTATACGCGAAATGTTTTATGTACCTACTTTAAATGCATTTTAAGGAAAAACTTTATATTAACTATACGGTTGGCACCAAGGCTCACAAGGTTGTTTTAATGGGGTACTATAAAGGTTGCGCCGTTGTTAACGGCGTTGTGCCCGCGCAACATGCTCACCGCCCTAACCTTACTATGATTTATGATTATGACCCAGCCTGCAGCGAGTGAAAAACAGTACTATAGCGGTTTTTATGTAAGTACTTTGCTAGTCCACCTGGCACAGTACCATCACTTTGTCAATCATTGAACCGGGAAATAATTTTCAGTTTGAAGGTTGAAATATCAAGGAAAATTTCAGGGCAGCTCTGTCTCTATCATACTCTAATGCCAGGCGCAATGTAATGACGCGTCAAATCCTGGAATTCCAGACTGTTGTGTGTCTAAGTTTAACATATACATGTTAAAGGCAAACTGCATCTCTTAGAGAAGTCTTTATCTCATATAAAGCAACGGCATATCAACACCAATATTATAAATGCGTCAGTATGTTTATTTGTTTCTTTGGGCCATCTTCACGGTCAAACGGCTGGACCGATTTAGCTGAAATGTTGTAAAGGGATAGCCAGCAGTACTATGTATTAGGCTATAGGTTTAAATGCGGGCGAAGCCATGGGGCAGAACTAGCCTTAAATAAAAATAGTGAGGGTACTTACTGAAAAGCGATCATGACAGAGTTGACAGTAAATATATTGTAGATGGCGTATGATATGAGCCGCGCTTCATTGTAGAGGCTCTCTGCGTGACGGACTCGGTAGCACACTCGTACGCCCCACAGAAGGAACAGAATTTCACCTGGAGGAGATGTTTATAGTAAGAAAATTCGTTTACACTTTCATACCTTGGAATGAGTATTATAAAACGATACCCAAGGACATTCAATTCAATTGAAAAAACCAAGGACAGAATTAAAGGCGTTTGATTGGTTAAATCGCATATTACTTCTATACTTAAGAAACAGTAAATCAACGCCCGAGCGTCGTTCTATAATATCAGTCTAAGTATGGCAGGAGATTTGAACAGGTGAACAGACACAATTAGATGATTTTATTTAAACAATGATATGTACGTACAAAACAAAAATAAAACTGGCCAAGTGCGAGTCAGCATCGCGTCTCTCATCGCACACTTAGGGAGGGTTCCGTACAATACGAAACATAACAAAGTTTCAACCTCATATATTTGATTAATTGATATTACCATATTTGGTTTGGTCGCGATCTAGAAAGACGGGGCTCGTTTACTAGCGCCATCATGTCATTTTGTCGAAACTAATTAGATAGATGGCATTTAAAAACACGTTTTTTGTATGGGGACCCCCTTTAATTTTTAACTTTATTTTGTTTATAGTATTTGTTGTTCTAGCGGCAACAAAAATACACCATCTGTGAAAATTTCAACTGTCTAACTATCACGGTTAATGAGGTATGGCCTGGTGACAGACGGACAGACAGACAGACAGACAGACGGACAGCGGAGTCTTAGTAACAGGGTCCCGTTTTACCCTTTGGGTACGGAACCCTAAAAACCGACTTCACATGTCGCGATAGTCAAAGTAGCCAGTAGCCAGTATCATGTCATCAAGGTATGCAAATTTGTTTAATATTGTTTATATCCATATCTCCGAAGATGATTATCAGATCTCGATAAAATTTGAATGGGACTAAACATAAAGCATAATCTCTCAAACAAAAAAATAGTTTTTAAAATCGGTTAAGATTTGACGGAGTTCTGAGGTAACAAATAACGTCGAATTGAGAACCTCCTCCTTTTTTGTGAAGTCGGTTAAAAAAGACTAGTGTGGCAATGCAGCCAGATTTTTTTCATTTTTAAACGATCCTAAATTATATCAATTTCATACCAAAGTCCTTAAATGTTATAAATAATGTTGTTTATTATTACGAAATATATAAAAAATGTATGTAAAATGCATCTTACCTATAGCTAAACTGTGATCCCACCAATTATAGGAACACTGCATGAATTTGAGTCCTAAATTATCTGTGATCTGAAACAAAATAACAATAAAATTATAAGGCGTTTTCAGAAAAAGCATGAAGCATGACAAAAAGGGGCGACACATGGCCTAGTTACGGAAAAGAGCCCGCGCATCGAGTAAGAGCTCATGTCTTCTACGCGCAAAAACTAAAAAAAACATAGACGTATTAAAAAGGATGGTGCACTGCAGATGTTTTGACAAATTCAATTTAATCCGTATGCTTTAATGATAAGGTTGTAATTACTTTGTAGAACAAAACGGCCCAATTGAGAGACACCCGGGTGGGAGTGTGTCCTTGTCTAACAACCTGTCAATAGTCCTATATATGTTCTATACTATATGTATGGTATACGTATGGTATATATATATATATATATATATATACCATACGTATACACACTCCCACCCTGGTTACCTGGTTATATATATATATATAAGTTGTCCATACAAAAGAAAAGGACAAACTCCGTTCAAGGTCGGTCTCATTGGGGCTGGTGTACGCGATCGAGTTTAATATGTAGCAGATCTGTGAAAAAAATATAATATGATTTATAACTGTAAGAGCCAAATGTTCATATATTCGCGCCGCGACGACACCCCCACTCGAACTTCACTACTCATCAATAGAAAACAGACAGATACTCTGAACACACGCGCTTGGTTTTCTTTATAATATACCAGCCTTATTAAGTCCACTATATTATAGATTTCAATGGAAGCCTTTAGACATAAACAATAACAAGGTTGTACTTACAATTTCTGCATCAGGAGGTGCGGAAAGCGTCCAAGTTCCCAAGTACACCAGCATTATGAGAAGTATGGGAGCCATCCACTGCAGCAACTGTTTGTCAGTTAGCTTGAGCTTGTGTGCTGATTTTACACGGTAAGTTAGTGATACTCTGAAATGAGAAGGAATTGATAGATAGATTTCATCAAATCACATCATCTAGTTTAAATTATATATATATTTTTTTTATTACACGTTAGTTCCTAGAGTGTCAACAGATGGCTTTCGAAATGAATGCAATGGTCTGACATGTCATACTGGATAATCTGACACACCTCATGTATTCTTTTAATTCGTTTTAGATTAATGTCTATACCACGAATAAATAATAAGTCAGGAAATGTAACTGCGTTAAAAAATGACCCAACAAAAGTTGTCTCCAAGTAGGAGGGGTTAAAAGTTGTGTCCAGCACGTCATTACTCGGACATTTGTCTTGTTTGATTCAGCTGTAACAGCAGATATTGCAGCACTTGCGCAAACCAAACCCTGCTTTCGTTCCGAATTTAAAACAACCACCAAGTATATCCATTTGATTCTTATTTTGAATCTACGTCCTTTTGGTTTGAATGAGGGCCACTTTTTGTATGGAATTTGTTCTGAAATAGACTTCCTGACGTATTATTTATTCGTAGTGTCTATAGACATCTCTCTATGGACAAATCTACATGTAAAAGGAGAATAAAATATACAACTACTTACCTCCAAGTCTTCATCAGCAATGCTGTATAAGTGATGCAGAAACCCAAGTGCCGTGTCCATTTTGTGGCGATACAGAAATATCTGTCAAGGACGGGGAAGATGGCTGCCATCTGAAATATCAATATTCATTTATTTGGTAACAGTGATATCTTATGAATGGATGGACATGCCTGAAACAAAAAAGGCGTAATGAAGGAAATTCTATAGTAATTTTAGTGTTTCTGATATTTACAGTATATGTAGGCAAGTCTTCTGCATCTCAGATCTCACAGTTTCAAACTCAACTTCATTGTGGCCAAAAACTGGCTAATGTCTGTATATAAATCAAGTAAAAATTAATAAACTAATTTCATACTACAGTTTTGACCTCATAAGTTTTGTTTAATTTTTTCTCTTTACGCCACACCTTAAATTCATATATTTCCTATCTGCACATTATTTCAATGTTGTTGATCCAACTCTGTATTGATCTTCAATAGGTTCATTTTCCTACTGTCTTAACATTTTCAGTAAGATCTCTAAGGACTATTATAAAAGTAAAGTTACCTCCATGTACATAATAACGCAGCCACTAAGTGTGATGGACAGGAAGACGGGACTGGCTACTCGGAACACCTTCACTCGGCGATGGTGACGAGTGTAGCAACACAAGCAAATGCTCAGCACCGCACATGTCACCGAGATCACTAGTAGTGTTATCCTGGAATAATAGCAACATGGAGACATAGAAACGTTTTATTGAATACTTTAAGTAAAACTGGCCAAGTGCGAGTCAGACTTTGTCCCGCACACGGAGGGTTCCGAACGCCATCTATCGAGCTTCTAACGAACTTCTAACACCAACTAAGTAAATGTTAACACAAAGGTAGAATAGTATTATATAGCAGTAATAGTAATAGTAGTAATAGTAATTGTAGTAATTAATATTATTAAATATCTGGTTGACCGAGCTTTACTCGGTATTTTTTGCCACTTAAACAGACAAATATGACTCTTCCCGACATCTATTGACGAATAATAATACTATTTTTTTAATTGAGAGCAACTAACTGCTTTACTGATACAGTACTTCTACTCGCCAATAGATGTCGGGAAGAGTCATATTTGAAGTTGATTATTGAAAACACAAATAAAACAACATTTTCTGAAAATTACTACTAGCTAGATCGATTTATCGCCCCCGAAATCCCCTGTAGGTATACTAAATTTTATTTAATCGTTGGAGCCGCTTCCGAGATTCAGATTAAGGTAAAGATGATAGCGCCATCATAGCAACTAGGTGGCGCTGCACTATCGTAAAAAACTTTCTTTAATTTTGAACTTTGTTCTGTTCTTAGTATTTGTTGTTATAGCGGCAACAGAAATACATCATCTGTGAAAATTTTAACCGTCTAACTATCACGGTTTAACCGTCTAACTATCACGGTTCATGAGATACAGCCTGGTGACATACGGACAGAGACTGACAGACAGACAGACAGACGGACAGCGGAGTCTCAGTAATAGGGTTCCGTTGGTACCCTTTGGGTTCGGAACCCTAAAAATTATATAATGCTATAAATTGTTCAAATGTGTAACTATAAAGCATACAATAATATATAGAGAGTATTTTTTATGTCAGATTTTTCTCATCTAATAATAACTAATGTTGCAGTTTATGATGGAAACCTGCTAGTCTGGAAATTTAAGATTACGGTGATGACAGAACATTTTAGTTCACTTATTAGATATTCGTTCTATCTGCATAGTTCTGATAGGCTAAAGTTTGACCACTATCTGACCTGGTGGTAATTGATGATGTGGGCAAGGGTGGTGAAGCTAGGCATAGAATAGTCTGATTCTCAAGGGCTGTGCTGCCTGAATACAGTAAGATTTAGCCATCAGATTTTCTCCTTGATTGTGGTAAGCTACTTTTTTGTTGTAAGCCAGTTAGGTGGAACATTGATATAATGCTCCTATCACTGTGTGGACAAACACTCAAGAATGAATCATAGAAAAATCCATGCATGTAGTAGGATTTAAACATGCAAATTTTTTAAGCAATCTCTTGTGAAAAAGCTTCCGATGGAGAGGCATTTAATAGTATATAGCAGTGTACCAGTGAGTAAATAATTAATCGTTTTAGGCTAGTTGTGTACACAACTCAACTAGCTGTTAATTTAATTTAAATTTTAATATATTTGTATCGTATGTGGTTTGCTAAGGGCTCTAAAAGTCTATTGAGGCACTGTTGATATAGCCTGTCTTGAAATGTTTGTTAGCTCAGCTGTTAAAAGCTTCCTGAATGCATTTTATGATATCTGGACTTGGTTTGTGAGAGTAGGTTATTGTCGGCGTGAACCTTGCTAAACTTGTAAGATGAAGTAAGTATTTGTAGATCGAAATCTCCTTAACTTACCGAAACGGCCAGTTATATGTGGCGAGACAGGGCTCCGGGCCACGGCAAGAGTCGCAGCCTGGCTGGCACTGGAGGCACTCGTAAGGCTCGTTCCAATTTTCCACTCCGTGCTCTTCATATTCTTGGTACGCGACTACAAAAAAACAAACAAAACAAACACAAGTTTGTAACTGACTGAGGTTTGTTTGCAAGTTCAAATTTCAAGACTAATTTGAATGAATGAATCACACTATGTTTGTGTGCAGTATAAATAATATTTCTTTATTAAAATACCATCGTCACTGTTTAAACATGATGCTGAAGTGCATTTTCTTAAAAAATGATAAAAACAACATATATTCAATAAATAACATTTATTTACTTTTTTTTTTTTTTTTTTAAGTTTTATTATGGCTTCACACGATTAGTGTATTTAGCCAGTGTCAAGTATTGAAATTCTTCAAGTTTTTGTTAATTTTAGTCATAGAGATGGGTCAAAGTCACATTTCAGGTCAGTTTTCAAGTAAAAGTCTAGTCTAAGTCATACCTTCAGTAAAGATGTGGTGTTTACTGAAGATTTTCAGTGGAATTTTGGTGAGAACGCAAATAGCATGTTTTACAACATTATGCAGTTTCCCTACACTCGCACACAATCACCGGCACTTATGGTTAATAATCCACATTTATTACACATTAACACGCGGAAGAACACAAGTTTTAGGAAAAAATACAATGTTATCACACACACTTTTCCACGTTTCCGCCAAAACTCCACTGTCATTTATTTACTTATTTTTAAATTTTTATTTTTTAATTTTTTTTTAATTTTTTATAATGGCAATCGTCTTATGGCGCCTCTTCACAATCGGCGATCATAGACGATCACACGCGAGCACGATCGTGTAGAAGGGCTACTCGCCTGTAGTCGGCCATCATGGTCCTTATTCGTCGTCATGATCGCGGCGATCGGTGACTTGTCGGTTTTTCGGGCACGCATCAAAGGGAATCGCTTGTAGTTGGGAAGCGCGTGCCCACACGATCGCCGATCATTCATTCACCGGAGGACAGCGGAGCCGTGCGTACGTTGCGTCGTTTTTTTGTTTTTAAATACAAGTTTGCCGCTCAATAAATGATCACGGACGATCGTGTGGATGCTTGCACAATGATCGTGACGATTACCTTGCCGATCACAGACGATCAACGAGTGTCGATCATCGCCGATTGTGAAGAGGCGCCATTACTTTTGAGACATTTTTGCCAGTATCGCGTTAGTTCAGTAATGAAGTTAGTATTTGATATTAATAAAAAGGTAATGGTAAACGAGGTTAAGAGAAAGTAAAAGAAAAATAAGTTAGGGAACTCCACCCAAAAGAAAAGAAAAAATAAAAACAAATATTTACAATAATTGTTACGAGATATAAAATGAATACACTAACAGTAAAATACATATAATAATTAAACTTTAATGTTATTATCGACAAGAAAATTACTTATGATTCTAAATAGAAGGTATAGATAGAATAGATAGAAGGGTAGGTATGGAAGTAGGAAGAGGAATAACAAGACTAAGAGAAAGATAAAATGCTGAATGATTAAGAAGCGGGCATGAAAAAAATATATGATTGAGGTCTCCCTCGTCCAGACCACATTCGCATAGGGATGAATCCCTTATGTGCAATTTATTTTTAAAATAGGTGGGTACACAGCAGTCCCCCAAAGGAAATTTAACTTTTTGAACGATATTGTATTGAGCATGGAAAATACCACACCCAACACAACCAAGAGGGGAAAGTTTCGAAGCATCAGTATAAATACAGTGCCAACCACGCCAATCTCTCCTCAAAAGGCCTTGGAGATATTCATCAGCATGTGGGTCACCAGCACAGATGTCAAAGTCTAAAATTACAGTAGGCCGAGCGATGATGACTTCGTAACTAAAGGAGAAAACGGGAAGAGAAGGAGAACGGATAACTGGATCTTTAATTGACTTATAAATATCAAAACTCATGCAATGAAGAAGGCCTCCGGATGAGGCCGAAACATATGTCGATCGCTATATCGACATCGCGTAAGTCACGTTAAATTCCCGTTTTTAAATCTATAAATATCAAAACTCCGCAAAAGAGGAGGAGGTTTCTTGCTAAGCCAGAACCGAGATGTAAAAGAGAAACGCCGAAGAAGTTGAAGTTTAGGAATAAGAGGATGGGAGGAGTATTGTACACATCGGAAGAAGAATCGGTTAGCAAGAATCTGACGACGAAGGTGGAGCGGGGCATCAACACACTCTACCTGGAGTGCATTGATAGGAGACGATTTCATAGCACCCGATACAATACGAAGGGCTTTGGACTGGATAAGATCTAACTGCCTCATACTGCCCTTATTAGCAGGCTCCAGTAAAAAGGATCCATAATCCAAGACACTACGAATAATGGCATTATAAAGCAATTTCAAAGTAAATGGATGCGCTCCCCACCAAACACCCGAAAGGCATCTTAAGATGTTGAGATTTTTTTCACATTTGTCTACTATGTAGGCACAATGTGACTTACCAGTTAATTTACTATCTAAAAGAAGGCCAAGAAATTTAACAGAATTTTCAACCGGAATTTTGGAACCATTACAGAAAATTTGCACATCAGGAGTATAGCGCTTACGGGAAAAAATAACTATGTTACTCTTTGAGGGGGAGAGATCTAAACCATTGACATGAAGCCAAGAGTTTAGACATTGAATGACCGAAGAAGGTGCAGATGAACCAGCAGGTTTTTTCCTATAGTGAACATGAGCAGGCTCAACATTTACATTTTTAAAAGAGCCTGGAAACTGTGACGGGAGAGCAGGGGAAGTCATATCTACAGGAGAAGAAACAACCTCGGCGAACGACAGCTTAGATGGCGGATGAAGCTTCGAAGCCTCTGCGTATGAGGAGTAATTTTGAGTCATAGCAGCTTTGATAGCAACTTGCCGGGCCATTTCAGGGCAAGCTTTGTTTGTGGCGAAATGTCGACGACACCAAATACATTTAATGTTTTCGGTTTCAATATTGCATGTCTCTCCTGCGTGGGCTTGACTACATTTGTAGCAAGCGGGTTTGGATCTGCATTAAATTTTTGTGTGACCATATCTACAACACTGGAAACACTGAATCGTTGGGAGTGTATATCGTTCTACTTGGAAGGCATTATAGCACAAATAAACTCTAGACGGAAAAATTTGGCCGTCAAAAGTAAGTACGCAAGTTTGAGATGGCTTCCAAGTTACCTTCCCATCCAACATCAACTTAAAATTAAGGCGCCTCACCTTAATGACGGGACCACAGTCTTGAGGAACACGAACCTCTTTTATGATATCCTCCGGGGACATATCAGTAGGAATGCCTCTAACCAAGCCTAATGGGGTAACATTGTATGAGGGCACAAAAGCCCTATATCCGTTGTTCATTAAAGAACTTGACTCCATAAATGAGTTGGCGCTATTGACGGAGTGAAAGGTTAGAACAATTCTATTTCGACCTATACTTTTTATTGAACCATCCACTATACCCTGGAATTCTCTTGCGCGCCCGAAAAGAAATCGTCCAAAAGTAACCAGGTGCAAAGTTGTGCCCGCAGAAGGAGACTGTTCAATTTTTTGGACATGTACCACAAAGGGACCGGCGTCTGAATTTACATACTTCTGACGAGCAACTGGCGTGGGGACAACCTTTTGTCCTGGGGGCAAACTGGAAGACGCAACTGAGTCAGCAGATTTCTGGCCAAGAGGCATAGATAGCGAAGCGGATGAGGACGGAGCAGAGGAGGGAAGAGACGCAGCAGACGGTATGGGTGTAGTTAGAATTTCATCGTCAGCAATCTGGAATTCGTCTCCCGAGGAGTCGTTCGGGGAACAAGCTCTAACATCACGCTTTAGTGCTCTACGTTTCGAGCGGTTATTATTTACTAGCTTAAAGGGTCTTTCGTCGGACGTATGGACAGAAGTGAAAGCTGCTGGAGAGGGAGGAAGACTTTTATCCCCCCAAGCCCCGCCACCGCGGTCGGGGGGATCGTATCGTAACGATCCCAACAACTGGTACAAAACAATTCAAAAACACAACAGATACGGTCTTATAATGTTACATAATATCGGTTATGAAATGCGGATATGCTTTATTTAGGATATGGCATATACTAATGGATATAATTTGTATTTTTAAGTGAGTTTATCTGCAAAGTCTGAAATACGTCTCACATGGATATACCGGACATACTAAGCAGTTTTACTAAGCGGATATATATCCTTACATGGAATGATATACGATATACCCACTCCTCTGTGGGATATAGTTAGCCCAAGCCTATTCAGTAGTGTACACGTGTTCCGCCGATGGACGCGGCCTCTTTGAGCTTTGCTGCAAAAGGCAAAGCGGCGCTTTGACGACTGTTTTGCGAATATTAGGTGCGGTTTATACAGAAGAGACGTGGCGAGGGCTTGTGGCGTGGCGCCAACTTTTGTCACGTCACTTCGTAAATTATAATGATGTGGCGGAGACGCGTGGCGCGATGCGGCTAGTGTGACCATATGTGGCAGGTTCCTGCCATTTTGGCAGTATTGGCTTCTTATTTTAGCCTCTGGCATGATCGGCTAACGTTTTAAAGAACCGGGCGCAATTCTCCTTAAGCCAAAAATTACTCTATATTACGCACTATAAGGTTTATATTGCGTTACTTTGACTATACACCTCCACCATCCGTCCGCGCCACGTTTCTTCTGTATAAACCGCGCCTTACCGTGTTCACGCGATTCGCCGATGGAAGCGGCCCGCTTTGAATTCTGCCGAAAAGCGAAGCGGCGCTTTGACGACTGTTTTGCGATGTTATTATAACATGTTTTATGAGTGTCCACATCATCTGAAACATGTTATCTCACCATGTTATACAACATTTTATGTTACATACTTGTTACTATTGTCTGTACGCACCTTAAGCAATGCATACTGACGGTGACATTGATAAATTTGAAATGAAATTATCCATGGATAGAATAGACTCTTTTCAATTAGAGTTAGGAGCACGGTTAGGAGTTTAATCTTACCGATTTATCGGCTTTAAAAAATATATAAAATATGCTTCTAATTTACAACTTGGAATAGCATTACTTGCCTGAGTCTACATTTACTGAGCTCGGGGGTTGAAAGTAAGCAGATAAGTACTTTCTGGGTGCATAATAGTAGGCCACCCAACCAGTTTGATTTTTTGTCTATGTGGTAGTATAAAAAAGTATTCAAAATGTCATGTAAATGTTTTAGTTAGGGTTCCGAACCCAAAGGGTACTAACTAGGCTTGCAATGATATATCGGAAAACCGATAAATATCGATATATCGAGGTCTAAAATTATCGATAGTTATCGATATCGACGGTACGCCAATATCGATATATTAATATCGAAAAACTCAATTTATCGTAATAAGGAAACAGGAAAAAGGTATAAATAATTACATACATAATCAATAAAAATTTGATATAAATAAAACTACATTGGATGTTTGGTTTAAAAAAATGAAGAAATATCGATATGTCGCTCTAGCAGGCCGATATATCGATCTATCAATATCGACTTTATTCGATAAATATCGATATTGATATATCGATATTTTTAAAAACCTTGCATCCCTAGTACCAACCAAAGAGTAACATAATATGTATATATAGACTGTACCAACGGAAAACTATAACTGACACTTCACTGTCTGTCCGTCCGTCCGTCTGTCCACCTTTCACTAGGCTGTATCTCCTTAACCGTAATAGGTAAATAATACCTACTTGAAATTTTCAAGTATGTATTGTATTACTATAGCCGCTATTACAACAAATACTAAAAACAAAATACAGCTAAATATTAAAGGGGCCGGCCACATCAGCCGAAGAATCGACTACCATTGGTGTACCTAAACTAGTTCTTGAGAGGAGACCACGAATCGGCGTAGGTAGCATTCGCTCAGACTAGGTGAAGCAATGATCTTCGCAAGGCAAGGTGGCTGGCAAGAGCTGGATGAGTATAGCCGACGATCGTGCCCAGTTGCATGCAGTTGGAGAGACCTATTTTCAGCACTGGGCTAGTATATATTGATGATGATTAATATAAATTAGGTATTAATTTAACTTAAGTTTGAATTATTGTTTGTTTTTGCACCGAACTGGGTAGCACTTGACTACTATCTCACCTGATGCTAAGTGATGATGCGATCGATGATGGAGCGTGCTTACCCAGAAGATACTTATTCACTCGCGAACTATTATATCACCAATGTAGATGGTGTGTTCACCTGTGAGACGAGACTCTGCCAACTGTTCGGCAACTTTGTTCAGCATATGCTATTATATCACCAAAGTTTAAATTAAAAAACTTACTTTCAACAAGAGATCCGTTGAATCCTTCAGGATGGTGCATGGAGTAGAAGCCTGGGCGACATCTGCAGGTGTAGGAACCTCTGCCCCAGCCGGAGTAACGAGAACCCATCTCTCTGTTTGGCTTATATTCGCACTGTAACCGAAAGTACCTTTCGAAATAAATTTTGTTGTGTGTTGTTGTTACAGACAAGCATTTGTCCACTATTTCACCTTATGTACTAACCACGACGACTAGCTCAACTCCTTGCAAGATTACCTACCTGCAGGTGGTAGGAGCACATTATATATCGATGTTTCGCCTGACTTGCTACCAAATAGTAGATTAACACCCTCAAGGAAAAATCTGCCGCCAATGCCATAACCTTACGTTGTTCCAAGAGCGCACAGCCCTTGAGAGTCAGAGTATTCTAGGCCTAGCGCGTTTTAGACCACATCATCGCTTACCACCAGGCGAGATAGTGGTTAAACGCTAGCCTATCAGATATAAGCCTACTTAGTAGTAAGCTTATATCTGATAGGCTAGCGTTTATTACCACTAGGTAATGTGATCTAATATGCAGTCGTGGTTGGTTTTATGTTAAGACAGCTGTGAGACGAGACTCTGCGCTGGACAACCGTTTTTAGTCCAATTCGCAACATTATACCAGACGTTTTCCAACTTGTGGAAACTCAGCAAACTGTTCGGCGAATTTGTTCAGCATCTACTAATGTGAGCTTCCACCGTGGCCTAGATCAGTTTCCAAAGTATTAGTGGTCGCCCGTTTAGCGCCACCCAAGGATCACGTGTAGAATTTGGAAAGACCTAGGCCTAGCGTGTTCACCATCTTTGACCACTTCATCGCATACCACCATGCGTGTGGTCATGAAAATGACAGCCTATCAGATATATGAAAATAGGAAGCAATAAAATAACAATACGTACATAGGTAGTCTCATTCGGACACTTGTGCGTCCCATGGAAGGAATAAATTTGATTTTCACTGTAGTCGTCGAAGTCGCCTTCACATTGGTTGATTTCTAAATTCGATATGTCTATATCCAGCGAGACGATGCCTTTCAACCTAAAATATAAAGGTTTATCATTATTAACATCCTCAAGTAATAATGAGTATCATGGTAAGCCGCCTGGGGCTTTTTTATATCAGTATGGGATGTAGGTACTGCCGGAACACCATAAGGTTAAGGCGGCAGATTTTCTTCTTGATAGTGGTAAGCTATTTTTTGGTAACAAGTCAGGTGGAACAACGACATAATGCTCCTACCACCTGTGGTGTCTTTGGTTTAGAAAGATATAGAAATGATTTTCGGCTTATAGGACAGTGTCCAGATTTATGTACTGGGCATGTTATAACTTAACATCTAATTAGGCGGCAATAGCCCAATGGATAGGGCGTTGGACTGGCGATCGAAAGCTCGTGAGTTCGATCCCCACCCCACCCATTGCACTATTGACCTGAACCCACTCCAGACACAAGCATATTTAGCTTAGATATAGGGGTTAACAAAAATACTAGTAATGTGCAACCCCCATTGCGAGTAAACTTTAAAAAAAAAATGTCTAATGGGCACGTGCAGTAACGGGCGAAATCCAAAGTTTTGCATTCCACAAGTGTGTTCCACACTGTTTTTGTTATAGCCAGAAATCATGGTTTTATGTCTAAGGTGACAAAACATGCAGACCAAGCATGCAGTGGTCCAACATATGCTTTCACTGGGTCCAACTGATTGAAAGGGGTCATGGTCACCGTCGCCTATAAACACCAACAACATCAGTAGTGCGTTGCCTACCTTTTGCTTCTCTCTTAAATAACTGCTTGTTGTTTTGTAGGTTTTACCATTATAAAAAACTATCGGAAATATCTTACCCACTAGTAGTAGAAACAGGTACAGTGTAAGACAACAACCACCGCTTAGCTTCGCAGCTATAATACGGATACGTCCACCATCCAGCCAACGTGGTTTCTGAAGGGGAAGGCATGAACTTCGGAGAACGGAGAGTGTCGCTTTCTTGCGCAGATTCGTACCTGGAAGAGGGTATATTACCTATTAAGTAAAACCTTCATAATAAAACCCCTGATATCTAAAGATGGATGAGAACAACCCCCATTCCGACTGAAAAAAGTTTGGAATGGAAAAAAACAGATAGATAGACGGACAGACAGACAGACAGACAACAAAGTGATCCTATAAGGGTTCCTTTTTCATTTTTATGAACAGAACCCTAAAAATAAATGGGAAGTAACCTAATTATATAAATGACTCACCAAGGATACTCAGGGTCTGGTGGTTTCTCCCGCGGCAGTGAGGGTACAGGTACCGGTTCTCCGTTTCCATACCTATCCCAGGATATGGCGCTGTTGACTGCGCCATCTGTCCTCAAGGCTACAGCTCGAGCGCTAACCGCCCGCTCTGATGGTGTCGCCCCCATGACTAGCCCTCGAGATACTGCCAGGAGGAAATCTGCCAAAATAATAAAGTAACTTAAGGTTATATTACTTCTAGATAAGGAAAGCGGCTGGGCCGGCAACGTCAGTTAAAGAGCTTATAACAGATGGCATAAACGAGTTCTTCAGTGGAGTGGATGCCGCGGAATTCGAGCGTGGTGTAGGATGCTCCTATAGAGACTACGTGGAGCGGCGAGTAAGGAGGTAGGAAAGAGCTGGGTGAGAGTAGCCGGGAATCTTTGTTTATTAGTACCTATACCTACTAAGTACTACCCTTATGCGACACTGATTGTGATTCATGATATATTCATGATATCTTTTCCGCTATACGTGGTTGCCGGAAGAGTACATTATGCTAGACCACAGAATAATGAATAGTACAAGTAAAGTGGCTAGACTAGATCTAAAGTTTAGATCTAGTCTAACATAATATACAATGAAATGTAGAGAAAAGGCCTTCCAGAATCAACTCAGCGACTTGCTTTTTACGATACTACCATCTAAAATCTGGAGTTCAGAGCATACCAAACTTAAACTATTATAAGCAACTAGCTGCGCCCTGCGGCTTTACCCGCGTTTAATTCTGGTTATAAACCTTCCTCTTTTATCATTCCATCATATCATCGTCAAAAAGATCCGTTGCGTAGTTTAAATAAGATCTATGCGTACAGAGGAAGGGACAGACGGTGGAGAGCTAGGTGCTTAGTTTTCTATATAGGCATCCAAAAAATTGATTCACATTATGTATTCACCATATATATATCGATGGTATTCACCTATACTGTTTTTGACTTCTACGGGGGACATTATCTATTTTATTTGTACGTAGGTAATTGCATAACTACAATAAAAAAAAAATAGACTTCTATTATTCTAAATACCACACGACTGGGGCTCATTGGGCTTCGTTTGTCAATTTCACATCGGCGGGCCTTCGACTTTTTCGGACACTCTGTTGCCCCCACCAATTCCGGGAATCCTCACCCCGCCACCGACTTGGAGCTGTCGAGGAGCTGCGCTGAGCAAGGACGCCACACGCGTACGACTATAGAACAATTACTACTCACGGAGAGAAGAATATCAACTTCATATATTTATGTTGGGACCAGTAGACACTGGAGGTTCAAATTTACGTAGGTTCTTATTACGTAGGTATATAATAAATACTTAATTATATTAGTATACCTACCTACGTATTCGTATCTTAGAATTCATTTTCATAAATGAAACAACGATATATATATATATACTCGTGCGTAAATAACGCTTAATTTGTAAAATATTTAAAAAAACTTTCACGTTTAAACATTTTTATAACACAGCAATTGGGAACTTGATGTAGGTACGTAGTATTTATATTCTCTTCACTTGATGTCGCTCTAACGTGCGAGCAAGACACACAACATTGTTTCGTACAGCTCTGGCTGGCCGCCCAACACAGAATAAGAAATAGTTACCGTGGTGCAGTTTGTTCTATGCAAGTCGACTGGACCTGGAGATGATGGTTTACGAAATAGCGACTAATATTTTTAGTGTTAAAAGATTTTTGGGTAAGTGTACAAAAAATATTCATACGGTCAGTACGTAGTACGTATGTACGAAGTAACTATTATATAATCTGTGATACGGTGATTACGGGCGACAACCTTAGACATCACGCACACAAATGCACGTATAGAAAAACGACCCGTGTGTAGTGTCTGTGTCGGTGTCACAGTGTCGGTCGTTAAAACGCTAGTTTGTATGGAGATTTAGCGAGTGTCCGGGGTGTGACGGGGGTTCAAAGTGTGTATGGAGAAACAAGATTAGATAGTTTTTTCTATTCAAAACTTCACACAAGTACTTTAGTATATAGATAAGTAAATACGTGTCTCAGGCTGTTTCAAAATTCCACCACAAGAAGGTGAAGTGGGGTAATAAAGTCTGAAATCAATATTGTTTCGAATTGCGCTAAAATTTGGCATGCAGATAGTTGTTTCGACATAGGTGTCCGTTAAGAAAGGATTTTTCAAAATTCACTCTTTAAGGGGATGAAGCGGGGGTGCAAAGTTTGGATAGTCTTTTTATTCGAAACTTCACATAAGTACTTCAGTAAATAAATAATTAAACACGAGTTTAAGGCTATTTCAAAATGCCACTCCGAAGTGGGTGAAGTGGGGTAACAAAGTCTAAAAATCAATATTGTTTCGGATTGCGCTGAAATTTAGAATGCAGATAGTTATTATAACGTAGGTATCCGATAAGAAAGGATTTTCCAAATTCACCTATTAAGAGAGACGGAACGGGGATTCAAAGTTTGTATGGCAAAACAAGATGAGATAGTCTGTTTTATTCGAAACTTTACTTAAGTACTTCTGAAAATAAATAAGTAAATACGTGTTGCAGGATTTTTCGAAATGGGGTAGGTAACAATGTCTGAACATCAATATGGTTTTTCGGGTTTTATGAATATGAATCCCTATTTCCCTTAGTCACATGATAACATGAAAACAGTTGAACCGATTTGGCTAATTCTTTTTTGATGTCTTTTATTATGATGATAGAAAGGTTTTTACAAAAGAAACGTTATAAAAGAAGTTTATAACGCGGGCGAAGCCGCGAGTCACTTCTAGTTTTAGATAAGTGTCGATACGGCAAAAGTTCTGTGGGCTGCGTTGGAATCAGAGCGCAAAAATATTATGTAAAACTGATGTTTGATAAAACTACCTTCACAGTCCTAAAATGGTAAGTAGATATTAACGAACGAGCTACGTTCGCAAATGTAGGTAGAACCCATTTGCGTAAAAATTCACACCTACTTAAATATTTATTTAATAAAACCTCCCAGATTCCTATTAGTACCAGATCAAAAACATCCTAATAATGCTAATAACACATTTATGCGTACCAACAAACTTTTGAAGTCGTTAAACTTAATCATACGTATCTCAGGACAGACTCTATTATTCAGAATAAGTAAATCAAGTCGGACTTCTTTTCTGAGAGATCTCGGATCCATTTGTTTGCTTTTAGTACTCACATACATTGGGTGGACTTTACACTGTCTCAACCGATTCGCCCAACCAAGTTCTTACAAACTACAATCTTAATAAAAATAAATTGGATTAAAATTAGAACGCATAATACAACTAGAATAATATGTAAGTAAGAATTTGTGTAAACAAGTTCGTACAAAATTCACAAACATATATATTTATTTTTTAATGATTCGTATTACTTTATAAATTCGGAAGCAAATGCTTCTATATAATATACTAGCAGCCCGCCCCGGCTTCGCACGGGTAGAACAAATATGCCTATAAAATTTGCATCAGTTTGTTGCATCGAATATAAAATATGAACATATTTAACAATCATCGTCATATTTCAACCAATTTACACAAAACCTTAACGAATTATGCACCTAAACCTTCCTCATAAACACTCTGGCTATTGGTGAAAACCGCAGGATAATCCGTTCAGTAGCTATTGAGGTTATTGCAAACAGACAGACAGACGCAGTGATGGACTTTGTTTTATAATACTTATGTAGTGATATTGGACGGCCCTTTGGCGTAAAGGATACGAGTAGTTACCCTGATTCTGACCCGACGGTCGTTGGTTCTAATCCTAGCTTTATACCTACCAATGAAAGTTTTATGTGCATTTATGAATCATGAGTTTTGGTACAGTGGTAGTGGGATCATTAAATCTACCAAAAAGTAGCTTACCACCAAGGAGAACATCTGCCGCCTTAACCTTACGGCGTTCCCCGACGCAAAAAGTTGAGGTAATATACGCTTAACGTGTGTATCTGTGGGTCTGTCTGTAGCATCTTAGCACCTAACCGGAGGAACCGTTTTTGTTTTTATTATTGATACTTAGTTTTTTTTGTTTGATAGATGTCTTCATCGAGAGTGTTCTTAGCTTTGATTCATGAAAATTCATTCAATCGCTATAAAACTATGAGCTTTTTTCTAGTTAATTGCGCTATGAAATCAACTTTCATAGGTCTGATCAATTCGAAAATCTTATTGTAAGACGAAAACGATATTGTAAGAACATGGAAGCATTGACCTGGTGCTGGGACATCTCCTGGACTCTACAGAATACTCAAATCCACACCAACTTACAGCTCAGATATTAAATGTCGTGTTTGGAGTCATTTGAAAAGATTATACATAGATCAGTCGGGGTGGTTAAAATATTATATAATTATAAATATAGATCAATATTATTTTATACAATAGATCATATTATTATACTATATTGACTTCAAATTGATTGTGATCGATGGGGATCTACAGCATAGCTAAGCTTATAATAATATTTTCGTAGTAACTATGACCTAATCTGTGATTTCACTGCAAATATTTTAATAAATCCTAATCCTAACGGTATATTATATATTATATTATATATATATATACATAATATTATTATTATAAATATTATAAATGCGAAAGTAACTCTGTCTGTCTGTCTGTGTCACTTTCACGCCAAAACCACTAAACAGATTTAAATGAAATTGGGTACACAGATAGTCTAGAGCCTGAGAACGGACATAGGCTACTTTTTAATGCGAAAAGAGTGTTGTAAGGGGTTGAAAGGGGGGATGAAAAGTTGTATGGAAGTATCGTCATTTTTAGAGCGCAATTAACTAGCTAGTTGCGCTATGAAGTCAACTTTCAAAGGTCTGATCAATTTGAAAATCTTCTTCTTCAACGATATTGTAAGAACATGGAACATTGACCTGATGCTGGGTCATCTCCTGGACTCTACAGAATACTCAAATCCTCACCAACTTACAGCTCAGATTTTAAATGTCGTGTTTAGAGTCATTGGAATGCTTTTAATGAAAAGGTTATACATAGATCAGTCGGGTTGGTTTAAAATATTATATTATTATATATATAGATGAATATTATTTTATACAATAGATCATATTATTATACTATATTGACTTCAAATTGATTGTGATCGATGGGGATCTACAGCATAGCTAAGCTTATAATAATATTTTCATTGTAACTATGACCTAATCTGTGGTTTCACTGCAAATATTTTATTAATTTTGCGATGCGTGTATGTGAAATTCGTGATATCTTCTAGAGTTTTCATTTGAATTATATACTGTAAGGGACAATTTTAATCTATAATTTAGTTTTTTACTTTTTCTATAGTTACTGTGAGTCAACCTTAAGAGATAGATACTCGTATATGCTGTCGCGGACTTTTTTGTAGGTTCGTCAGCTAACCACAACAGCGCCAATAGATGGCGCTGATACTCTTATTTGATGAATTAAATTTTTTAATGACTGAAATAGTACTTGGTAAATAAAAAATATTGATTTTGCCAGTAAAGCGTATACATTTTAATTTATTCAGCTAAATTTGAAGTAAAACCTTGACCAAACGTCTAGCGAGAGCCTATTGAGATGTTGATCGAGGCTATTCGCTAATAGTCCTGTCCGTAAATGATAATCGAACGGTCCTAATAGAGCAATGCATGACCATTTTCGAGATCTGGCGCTGGTATTATCATCATCAAAATCAGCCGGTACCAGTCCACTGGTAGACATAGGGCTTTCCTAAGTCACTGCCTACCGCTTTGCGAATATCGTCGCTCCACCTGGGCCCCTAGACCATACCATACATTATAGTATATAGTCATCATCAGTACATAGTCATTCCATACATTATGAACTTGCGTTAGCGTGAATGGTAACAGACATTGAATTTTGTCTAGGGGGGCTGGTCACAGGAAGTCCTACGCTACGTTTGCCGATTCGCGGTCTCCACACTAGAACCAGTCTGCCCCAACGGTTATGGCTCCTATACGGCAGATATGACCAGCCCACTGCCATTTCAGTTTACTAATCCGGACATCAGGAAATTATTTGCCTGATACTACTTCTTTGGTCCTACCACAAATAAAATATCTAAACAATTTAGTCAATTAGTCGTACTCTCCTCAGTACAATCTCTGGTAAAACACATTTTTTATAAACTGTCACTAATTTTGGTAACATGTTTGTTATAAAATCTTCGTCGCGTTAAATTTTGAGAATAGTGATGTCATGTGTGTTTCGGTAATATAGCCAACATAATTTATAATCGTACAAAACTAAAAATCCGACTTCACATGCCGCGATAGTCAAAATAGCCAGTTGTCATAAAAATGTCATCAAGGTATACAAATTTGTTTACATTGTTTATCTCCATATCTCCGGAGATGATTACTCGGTAATATTATAATATTACCATGATGATTATCAGATCTCTATAAAATTTGAATGGGACCAAACGGGGGAGGCATAATCTCTCAAACAAAAAAAAATAAAAATAATTTTGAAATCGGTTAAGATTTGACGGAGTTCTGAGGTAACAAACATGAAGAAAAAAAATCGTCGAATTGAGATCCTCCTCCGTTTTTGTGAAGTCGGTTAAAGAGTTATTCCGTTAGTTAAAGTCCGTTTATTGGTATACAAAGACGTATTTGAGAATGATCTGACAGATGGTCTGACAGGATCGGATCGGTTTATCTATGAATGAAAGGCTGTTGTTGGTTTTAAATTGGCCTCTAAAATATCACCATCATCAGCCTAGCTCACCTACAGCACGCCACTGAGCTCGATCTTCAGCTCTTTGTTTTCAACCGCTGCCAGCCAGCTTGCATATGTCTTCGCTCCATATAGCTGGAGGGCGCCCTACACTATTACGAAAAAGATACTTTTAATGCGTTTATCTACACTAATGTTATAACATTCTACTTATGTTTCCAATACTTACTTATAATTACTACTGTTATAGCGCAGATAACAAAACACTCAATTTAAGCAATTTCACATGATAGTATAATATCCACATCGATATCGTAAAATCTCATTATAACATCAATAAAACGCGACCAATTAACCTGGCGAGCCTTATGTCAAAATCCTCATACAAGTTGTATAAAATTTTGATATTAGGCTGGCTTTTGAAAACAGTTGGGTTATACGTGAAAACTTCGTCGAAACTACTAAACTTACATACACAAAACTCTTTGGTAAGATCTTGTGCCAATTAAATAAAAAAAGAACAGCGCGCGCTCGCTCCTGATTGGCCCTGCGCGCGCAGCTGCGCTCTCATTGGTTAGATTTTAATGGCGGCAAGTTCACTGACAATACACGTACGCGTGAATTTAATGTTTCGCAATGTGTTTTGTTTTTAAAATACAAATTAAAAGTTTAAAATGGATAGCGACGATGATATTTGTACGCCTCCGGATATTCTAGAATTGGCAACAAAAGTAACTCACAATCTTTTGCCAGAAAAATCTAGAAAATTATATGAAAAAGAATATAATAACTTTTTGGCATGGAAGATCGAAAAGAAAACTACATCATTTTCTGAAAATGTCATTCTTGCGTATCTCAAAGACCTCTCCGACAAATTCAAGCCATCTTCTATGTGGGCTAAATATTCTATGCTCAAGTCCACACTGAGTACCTACAACAATATTAATATCACGAAGTATTCAAAAGTCATAGCGTTCCTGAAACGCAGTTCAGAAGGACAAAAGGAAAAAAAGTCCTTGACGTTTACATCAGGTCAAATAAAGATGTTCCTGGAAGATTCACCAGATATTTTGTATCTTTTTGAAAAGGTAAGTGTATTTTAGTTCTGTTATTTAATCTACCTAGTACTTACGTACTACACACGCAAGTTATCTAGACACTCCGTTTAAGCGCTTTGTGTATAAATTTGGTAGTAGGTACCTACACTTTATTACTTCATAAATCATAGTTTTTGCCTTGGCTATGTACCTCAAGCTTATTATATCGTTTATTGTTACAGGTTGCACTAATCTTCGGCATAATGGGGGCATGCCGAAGGCAAGAGCTATACAACATCCAGTTCGATGAAGTCTCTAACATAGACGACAGTACAATCATGGTGAAAGTTTCGAAAACAAAAACGAAAATAGATCGTTCTTTCGTTGTGACGGGCAACTGCTATGCCGTATGTAAAAAATACATGGAACTTCGACCCACCCCCTGTCGAAACCCTGCCTTTTTCTTGAGCTATAGATCGGGGAAGTGCGTCGATCAAAGAACTGGTATTAATAAATTTGGTGCTCTGGGAAAAACTATCGCAAGTTTTTTGAATCTGCCTAACCCAGCGTTGTACACGGGGCATTGCTTCCGGCGCACCTCGGCGACCCTTCTCATAGATAGCGGTGGTGATTTGACCGCACTGAAACGACACGGGGGGTGGAAGTCTTCTACTGTGGCTGAAAGCTACATTGATGAGTCTTTAATGAATAAAATTCAAGTCTCAAATACGATCTTGAACAGTATAGAAAACAAGACGAATGAAGTAATTATAAATATTCCGACTCCGTCTACGAGCTCTACTGCTTGCCCCGCGGCCGCTACAGCTGCTGGATCAATAATTAACATTAACTTTCAAAATTGTACCATCCAAAATTTGAACAATTATTATAAATAAACTATTGTCAGCTTTTACTCTTGTTGTTTGATTAATTGCATTAGTGAAGATAAAGTAGTGTATGCAACTGCATATAACACGGGTATTAAAACACTCGTTACTATTATGAAACTCGCTGCGCTCGTTTCATAAACTTACACTCGTGTTTTAATACCCTTCATTATATGACAGTTGCATAAACTACTATTATCGAGCCGTGGTCTCCACTCTAAAACACGTCTACCTCAACTGTTATCGGTTCTACGACTGTTGTGAACAGCCTACTGCCACTTCCGCTAGCTAATCCTTTGAGATATGTCGATAACTTTGGTTCTCTGACGGATGACTTCATTCCGAATTTGATTCTTCAGACAGACTCCAAGCATAGCCCTCTTTAAAGCTCGCTGAGCGATTTTGAATTGGTGAACCAGTCGCACTATCAGTGTCCACGTCTCGGCTCCGTAAGTAATAACAGGCAGGACGCACACGTTAAATACTTTCGTATTGAGGCTATTTCGTATTCGTATAAGAGCGATGAAAAGACCAGTCGGTGAATACTACGGTGTTGAACCTAGTGATCCTGATCACTGTGACATCTCTAAATATACGCTTCTTGTCCGTTATAATAAAATCAATCTAATTTTTCACTCTCACTCACTCATCTCTTTTCCAACAAAAAAAGAATTATCAAAATTGGTTCATATAAATATCCACACACATAAAAAAATACTATACGGTCGAATTGCGAAACATTTTTTTTGAAGTCGGTTAAAAATATCGAAATTTCAAATCTTGGGGTACCTATCAATTTCAATATTACAAAAAATGCCAATATGGTCCAAAATTTCCAAAAAACACTAAGCGATAAGATCCATTAAGAAAAAACTTAAAAAAAGAGAACCGACTTCAAATGCCACGCTATTAATTTTCAATACCAAGTTTGACGTGCTTATCTCCATATCTCTGAAAATGTATCATACATACATCATGTCTCCTTTCCAACAAAAAAATAATCATCAAAATCGGTTCAGAAACGACGAAGTTATCCGCGAACAAACATAAAAAAATATATACAGTCGAATTGAGAAACATCCTTTTTTGAAGTCGGTTAGAAACAAAATAAAACTAAATTTGAGTTTGTTAGAGCCTAACCTAACCGATAAAGCGACGAATTATTTGAAGGCCACAAACTATATGTCAGCGGTCTGGCAACGTCGCCTTTTCAGCGAGCGCACGGTTTGGCAACGTCTGACAATCGCAACAATACACACTAATGAGTTTAGCGTATGACACTGTAAAAACTTCACTCACATATTGACAAAAATGAATTAAAATCTCGATCCTAGTTTTCATATTATTTAATCAAATTATGTTGTAAGATTGAATTTCGCGTATGTAAAGAGTTGTATAAAGACCAATAGATGTGATTTCATTGCAATTTTTTGATCCAGTTACTCGTGTTTGTCAATATACTTTTGTATGGAAATCGAACCACCTTAAGTTGTATAACTCTTCCATAGAAAATATTCTTCTATCTATTTTCAATTGAGCAGCGTTCGTAAGAAACGTGTTTTTTCGACCGTTTTTTTTGCCGACTTAGGTTGCAAATTAGGTCTCCACGAATGTACCTTTGATTTAAACGGGATAATATATAGCCTATTTTCATTCCGGAAGTCCATTCTATGTGTTAGTGAAAGAATTGTTTAAATCGGTTCAGTAGTTTTTGAGCCAAATCATTACAAACATACAAAAATACAAATGTTCTCTCTTTATAATATTAGTATAGATTGTAATTCTGCTTAATTCAAGCTATTTCCAGCAAAATATGTCCAGTTGTTGGTGTTGGTATACTGCGTACACGTACGTACGTACGTATAATATAATTGTACCTGATGTAAGTATCATCAGAATGTAGGTCATTATGGCCACGGAAGGTATCTTGGAAGTTAGTGCGCAGAGCATGTGATGGAAATCTAATCATTTATGATTTAATAGGACAGCTTACATGCACTGTACCTATACTTGATGCACAAAGCTTACTTTAATAGCACTGATGGTTTTAGAACCATTTGTATAGTATACAACGTATAGATAATGAATGAATGATTTATGCATTAATGCAGAAGGAAGTGAAAAGATACTCGTACAGGACAAACTATATTCGAGGTCTGTGGGACAAACTGTGGGAAGATATCTTAGAACTTTTTTTTACTCGCTTCAAATAATATTTAAGATTTAGAATTAAGATTTCGTAACGGAGCGAGTTTAGGCGTTGGTGGATTATTGAAGTATTGAGTGTATATCATAATTCATATTATATGAATTAATATCATAATTATATATAATAATATATATATATATATATATATATATATATATATATATATATATATATATATATAATAATAAAATTAAATAAAATAAATATAAAAATAAAAATAAAAAAAAATAAAAATAAAAATAAAAATAAAATAAAATAAATATATATATAATAATATATATAATAATATACATATATATATATATATAATATATAATTATATCATAATTCATATTATATGTATTATATTTGCAGGAAATATCATCATCATCATCATTATCAGCCGGTATCAGTCCACTGCTGGACGTAGGCCTCCCCCAACACACGCCAGTGAGCCCGATCTTTGGCTCTTTGTTTCCAGTCACTGCCCACCGCTTTGTGAATGTCGTCGCTCTACCTGGTCACAGGGCGTCCTACGCTACGTGTGCCGATTTGCTTTTTCCACTCTAGAAAGTAGAACCAGTCTGCCCCAAGGGTTATCGGTCCGTTTTTTTTTGTTTTTTTTTTGACCCAGGAAAATCCTTTATGGGTACCACTCGCCCGGGGGAGCGAGATGGTTATGTGGGAGTCACTGCCAGAAGGGCAGTATACCCACTAAAAACCTAGGGTGAGCAGTCCTCCGCCGAGATGGGGCAAGATGGGGCCGCGCTAGTATTCGCCATCTTGCCCCGGCGGTAGGCCTCAAAATTCCAGGCCCCGGCACGTTCAGACGTGTGGGGTCGTGCAAGCCGGCCGAAAGTCCCCCGACCTTCGGCCAGTGACCTCATATGGCAGATATGACCAGCCCACTACCACTTCAGTTTGCTAATCCGTTAAGCTATGTAGAACGCTTTTGTTCTCTGGCGAATTACTTCGTTCTAGGAAATCTTACACACAAAGTATTCTATAAAAGAATTTTATGATGCTAGTAAAAAGCCTTGAGTGGCTGATGTTCACATGAAATCTCTCAATTCAAAAGGAAGGAAAAAATAAGGAAGAAATTGAAGCGCTTGTATTCGTACCGCGGAGATAAAAAAAACCTTTATTAAACCTAACCTAACCTAAACTAAAGTTTAGGGTGACAGTTTTGCAACTGTGTCAAGGCAGCGTCTCTTACTTTGCCAGAGGAGAAATACCCTAAAATGAAAATAGGCATAAATGCAAATGACAATCGCCAACATATATTAACGTAGGCCGTAACCTTTTAGGTAAATGGATTTTTTATGCCGATGGCGAACAAACATCAAATAAGGATTTGACGATTCTTCAAGACCTGTTTTTGCCAATAACTTTATTTCATCATGAATTACTTACTCAGTCCACATTAGTAAATTAGACATAGACATTTACTCCAATTAGACTTGGCTCAAAATGTATTACTGAGCCTAACTTTTTCTGATATGATGGAACGCTTAGCATATAGTCGTTGCTCACAGCAAGATGGAATCGTGCTTGTCTGGAAAATACTGGATATGGAGCACGGCAAGGAGACAAGGCGTTGAACAACTATGTACAAAAGTATAATGCACAAATATGAGTAAATGCACTAAAATCACATCTATTAGTATTATATAATTGGTCTTTACATATGGGACATTATATTTACCATCACAAAATTACATCAAAAAATCAAAAAGTACCTGTAATTTTAATTAAATTTGTAATTTTGTATGGAAATCGTACCACTGTAAGTCCAATCCACATAGCGTAATAATTTCAACCGATCTACCAAGCTGGCTTGCACCGATATTATCTTTTCTGTGACCGAACATCATGCCGGAACTCTGGGATACGATTATTGTTCGGTCGCTTTATTTGTTATGTGGAGTAAGGCTGCAAATTATGACGATAGACTTTCAGTTACCTGTGTTCTCTAAATCTAGCTGATGCAGAAGGTTGGCTGCAAGATCAGCCTGCGCTCGAGCGTTGTCCCAGCGAGTAGTATAAAGGGGTGCTTTCAGTCTGCCGTATCGATGAGTTACACATAGCGCCCCCGTCGCTCCCGTCGCCACAGCGTGGACTAGGAGAAGCGACGATTCTATTTCTTCCTGCAAAATAATATAATGAGTCAATTTAAACACTTTTGAAATAACCGACTTCACAAGCCTCGCGAGTGATTTTTAGTAGTATATTTTAGGTATATATTTCCGTAAATGTATGCTAGGTTCTTCAATACATAATGAACATCTCATATCCATGAGACTTTATAGAAGATCTCATAAAAAAAAGAATCACTTACATTTATTTCTACATATTATACCTACCTATAACATACACACATAAAAATACAAACGGATTGAGAACGTCCTCCTTCTTTAAGTGAGCTAAAATGTTTATATAATACTATAATGAATGCTAGGTGAACCTTCACGGCAATATTTAAAGAGCAAGATAGAAAGATTAGGATTTCTTTGTGATACAATACCCTAAAATGATCATAGAAATCTTTTTCATGGCAGATTATGGAAGAATTTTACCATGCTTATATATCCGAGGTTATTAAGAAGGAACGCAGGTCGCACTTTTCTATACAAATGTATTCCCCTGTTTCCTCCCTGGAAAATGCTTCTACAACGCTACAAAAAATCAAGATCTGCTGTAGCTACGCCCTTATTTTTTTGCTTTTTTTTTACCAATCAATTGCAAAAGAGAAATTTAAGCTTTCTAATCTCCTCCTTAAGATATTTAAAGGGTCATATTTCTATTCGCAATTGGTTGGCCAAAAAAAGATAATGATAGGGGCGTAGTAGCTACAGCAGACCTTGATTTTTTGTAGAAACATTTTTTTCTCTGGAAGTATTTTCCAGGGAGGAAACGGTAGAATACAATATTTGTATGGAAAAGTGCACCCCGCGTTCCCTCCTAAGTCCTATTGGTTGTCATGGAGTGAAAAAATAATATTGGCATATGGAAGACGAATTGGAACCAATAATCCTCGAAGATCCGAACGTAATACGTCCGAACCTTTATGAAACTTTTTTGACACAGTACATACCTCTACCATACATAATATTTTAAGAGGTGACCTTGCTTATAAACCTAGGATGATGGATTATAATGGATGGCGTCAAAACTTTGGCAGCATGTCCATTTTCTGTTTGTGTCAGTGTCTAGAACTGCTAGAGTGTGCCTGAGTAGGGAAGTGATCACTAGTGTAGAACATATCGATAAAAAGGTGAAAAATGTAGAAAACTAAAACTTATGTAAAAAGAAAACAATTTATGTGATAAAATACGTAGTTACTTTATTGAACTTATGGAAATTAGTTATTGATAAAAAATGCTACAGTACTTAACTGTAATTGGGCAACCTTAAATCTGGCGGTATAGATTTCTTAGCTTTTCTTAAACACAAATCTTAAATGTTTTTGCCTTTTCAATACGTCAATTAAATATTACAAATTTGAGCTACAAAGCTATATATACTTCTATACTAATATTATGAAGAGGTAACATGTATGTTTGTATTGAGTTAGCTCAAAAACTACTGGACTACAGGACTATTATTTTTTTCTCTCATATATAAATCTATATATGGTCTTTTAGAATGAACATAGGCTATATATTATCCTATTTAAAAGATAGGTATATTCGTGAAGATCTATTTTGGAACTTAAGTCGCCAATAAAACGGTCGAGAAAACACGTTTTTTACGAAAGATGATTAATCTGTAAAAGATGTAAGAAAGTATGTATCGAAGAGTGGTACAACATAATAAGACCTACAAAAAAGTCCGCGATAACATATGTCTATCGCACAGACTCAAAGTAACTATTTTAATCTTTATTTTTTTATAAAAAAATGTTACAGAACTTTCAAGGCTATTTTCTTCCATACAGTATTAATCCTTATTTGAATTATTACGCTAATTATCTTAGCCCAATATCATAGATTAAAATTGTCCTTAACAGTATATAATTTATATGAAAATACTAGAAGAGCCCCGCGGCTTCGGTCACGTTAAAGACTTCTTTTATTTACTTAAAACTTTTATTTTCTGAAACCTTTCTATCATAAAAGACATCAAAGAAGTAAAAGCCAAATCGGTTCACCGGTTTTCAAGTTATTGCGTGACTAAGGGAAATAGGGATTCATATTTATAAAACCCAAAAAACCATATTGACTGTCAGACTTTTTTACCAACCCCTTGCAAAAATCTTGCAACACGTATTTACTTATTTATTTATAGAAGTACTTACGTAAATCTATAAGTTTTTATATGTATAATTATAAATAATAAGTAATATCCGCGGGGAATTTTTAGAAAATGCTTTCTCAGCGGCAACCTACGTCATATCAACTATCTGCATTTTAAATTTCAGCGCAATCCAAAACAGTATTGATTTTCAGACTTTGTTACCCCACTGCACCCTCTTAGGGTGGCATTTTGAAAAAGCCTGAAACTCGTATTTACTTATTTATTTACAGAAGTACGGTTTGTGTGAAATGTCGAATAAAATGACTATCCAAACTTTGAACCCCCGTTTCATCCCCTTAAAGAGTGAATTTTGAAAAATCTTTTCTTCACATATACTTATGTTAAAACAACTATCTGCATGCCAAATTTCAGCGCAACCCGAAACAATATTGGTTTTCAGACTTTGTTACCTCATTTCACTCTTTTAGGGGTGGAATTTTGAAAAAGCTTGAAACACGTTTTTACTTATTTTTTTACTGAAGCACTTGTATGAAGTTTCGAATAGAAAAGACTATCTAATCTTGTTTATTCATACAAACTTTGAACCTCCAATTCACCCCCTAACGGGGTGAATTTTGAAAAATCCTTTTTGAGTACACCCTTGCGTACTAAGACAAATATACTCTTTAAATTTCAAGTCTCTACGACCAGCGGTTTAGGCTGTGCGTTGTCTGTCAGTCAGTCAGTATGTCAGGACAAAGATTCTTATAGTATTAGATAAATTATCGTATAAAACTACGCGCATCGCAAATAATAAAAAAATGCAGTGAAACCACAAATTAGGCCATACTTACTTTGTAAACATTAATCAGCTTTTTTATTGTAAAAGGTAACAGGACAAGCACGACTCTCACTTGATGGTAAGCGATGACGTCTACCTATTACAGATACAGCGATACAGGAAAATTCTGGCAGTCCAGAATTTTGCACGTCACTCCACTGCGCCTGTTACCTTGAGACATAAAGATGTTAAGTTTCACATGCCCTGTAATTTCACTGGACACCTTGCCATTTCAACCGAAAAACATTCCTATGAAAATTATTTGAAAAGTGGTGGTACCGGTCCAGGCGGACTAGCAGAAGTTCTACCACTACAGAAAAATTAGCACATCTCTTTTGTAAATGCTAACGATATAAAGAAATTTGATGTCAATATAGTATGATCTTTTGTATCGTCATCATCATCAGCCAGTGTCAGTCCACTGCTGGACTGTAGGCCTCTCCCAAGAGGCGCCACTGAGTCCGATATTCAGATCTTCTTTTCCAATCACTGCCCACCGCATTGCGTATGCCGTCGCTCCACCTGGTCACAGGACGTCCTACGCTACGTTTGCCGTTTCGCGATCTCCACTCTCCAATACTCAAAATTTGAAATCACCCCGACTGATCTATGTATAATCTATAATGAAAATTAAAAATATTCCAATGAGTCTGAATACGACATCTCAGCTGTAAGTTGGCGAGGAGTTGAGAATTCAGCAGATTCCAGAAGATGTCCCAGCATCATGTCTATGCTTCAGTGTCCTTTGTCGTTGAAGAAAAGGATACCGAATTTCGAATTAATCACTATGAAAGTTGATTTCATAGCGCCATCAACTAGAAAAATGCTCATACTTTTACAACGGCTAAACAGATTTTTATGTATTAGAGCTTATAACACTTTCGATTAAAACACTTTCAAAACCGTTTCATCATCCTTCATTGCTCGCAGAGAACTCGCGAACTGAGAACCTCATGTTTTTATTGTGAAGTCGGTTAAAAATGTTCAAATTTCGTTCTAATCAAGGCCCTAAGCTAACCGTTCCATCCTTAAAAAAAATATTCATATTATAAATCAACTAGCTGGGTCCCGCGGCTTTGTCCGCGTTTAATGACAGCGGCAACATGCGCGTGGGCTGTGCGCGGTAGAAAACACTGCTTAATTTGCACATTAACTTTCCCTATTTGAATCAGATATTGTTCCCTATTTCATTAGCTTCAATTTTGATTTCGAGGAACTTTATTTTTTTCTAAAATAAAAGTAGCCAAGTTACTTGGTAGTTAATATTTTAACATCAGCATTTTACTAGTGAAAGTCCCGTTAAATTGGTCCAGTCATTTCAGAGATAAACCGGAATAAACAGACAGACAGACAAAATTTAAAATTTTGTTTTTTATGTAAGTACCGTATATTCTTTCATATGCATTTAGTGAAAAGCTGTTAATCTGGAATTACAAACAGACACTTCAATTTTTTTTATATGTATAGAATAAGTGTAAAATGTATATAAACGAATTATTTATTTATATAATGTAATATTATAATATTACACTTAAAGGAATTTATATATTCCTTTTTATAAGGGTATCAACTATATTTATCGACAAAGTTTTGGAGGGTTCTCGTACATCACTAGCCGGGTGGCGTAAAATAATGTTTGTTATTTACATAAATTAAAGCTTTAAAATGATAACCATTTACCACCTCGGTAGTTATATGACGAAAAAGATGTATATAATGTAAGCAAAATAAATATTTTGATGTAAAAAGTGGTTATATATGAGAATAAATGCCCACAAAGACTTACGTGTGAAATGATAATTCTGGATCTTTTACGCCTCCTTTAGTTGTTCTTGATGGATAAAACACAGCACAACACGACATAATTTAACCATGTAACAGGGTTTCAGTCTTTAAAGCTATGTTTCTATTAAATTTTTAATTTATAAGTATGATGCGTCGCTATATTATGGCCTGCGAGCCGGTCAAAAATGGACACGCTCACCCATGCGCGAGGTTGTCAATTTGATATTAGCTTTCTCGTTTACTCTTATCTCGCGATCCCTGTAATAGAAAGGGTAGGACAATGTGTTGATAGAATGAAAGTCGATGTGACAACGTCACATGGCTGACATGGCTCCATCCATTGTAATCCATCATCCTAGTTATAAACACTATGTCTGTGACCTACGTACAGTTTTAGAATCTGTGGATAATATTAATGTGCTCTTTATGATATGAGGTAACACGACAAGCAAGACGCACCCCTGGTGGTAAGCGATGACGTCTGCCAGAAACTATGACACGCAAATTTTGGACTGACAGAATTTTGCGCATTACTGTACTTGCGGCCTTTACTTTCAGACGTCTCGCATGGTCTGTAATTTTACTGCATGATCCTTCAAGCCAAAAACACTTCATATTAATTCCTACGCAAAAAGAAGGGGTGCTGTAAGTTTGACGTGTGTATCTGTGTATGCGTGTGTATCAGGCGTAGTAGAGCCCAAATACAGACAGTCCAGCCACATAAAAGACAGGGTGAAGAGCTTGTGAAGTTAGAGCTTTTACAGATAGGGCGTGTAGAGTTAGAAGCTTGGCTCTACATAAGATCTGAAAACTTTTTGACAGTGCGAGCCGCATGCCCTTTGCATCTTGGCAACATTTTACGTGAAATTTTATTTATATATCATATAGGCTAGCATTTGACCACTATCTGGGAACTGGCTCTCAAGGATAGCTGCCGAAACACATTAGATGTTTCGCGACAGATTTTCTAACTTGAGGGTGGTAGATAGCCAGGTGGGATTATCTATTTCACGATAGACTAACTTCACATAACAGCCTTATTCTGCTATTCTGTGACTGGGTGACTTTCAGCCTATAGATAGGTTCACAACATTTTGAATACTATACTTTTGACCGTTCTCATATAAATGTGTCAAATACGTATACATTTTTCACAGTCATAAAAAAGCCACAATTTTCCTTGTATCCTACTTAGTAAATTGTTTTTATAGAGTCTATTCCTTTGAGGCCAACGATAACATAACTCCCCGTAACAAAAGGTTCGTATGTACCCAGATGAATCGCATTAATAACTAGGTAGGTTCTGATATCCGTGCAGAAAGAAAGGTAGTATTGGAAAACAATTATCCCCAGTTCTTTGTTCCTTTGACAGCATCGCATGCTCGACGAGAGACAATTCTTTATATTCTCGTGTTCATACCTCTACTTCATTTAATGAGATTGAAGGGGCTTCATTAAATTACGTAGATTTTCATGGTATCGAAAAATTCTTTGTAAAGTTAACAATGGATGAACCCGGTCCCTATTTTATCAAAAAAAATATTTCAATGCTGGTTGTACAAGACGATTTGGCATCTCGAAATACTCCGTGAATATAGGCCAGATAATATTTCAATATCCTTTGGATTTCGGCCGCTGAAAGATATCTTCGGTCATTTGCCTACTTATATTTTATTATCTTCAGTCCTTTCATTCCTTTATTATATCTTTAGATACGTAATAAGTGACGCAGTATAGCCAGCATTTTGGACATTTCCTCTCTTATACGTACTTATATACCAGTGGATTTTATAGATTTGCTATTTACTATGCGTGCTACATATTTTCTAATTGTTTATTTTTTAAACATCTTACTAATATTAGAGGATGGATGTTTGTTATCCTTTCACGCAGACAAACATAAGGATACTTTTTCAAGTAGGTCTACTTTTTAACGCGCGCGAAGTTGCGGGGCACAGCTAGTGTAAAATATTGATCATAATATTATAATGGTACTAGCTGTGCCCGCGACTTCGTCCGCGTGGAATAGTGTCTTTGGGTAGCATTTTAAATATTTAGGCTAATTATTTTACAAATAAGACACATGCGTATCCCACCTACACCGCACCGTACCACGCCACGCTAATCCCCCTTCCCCTCGCCCTTCCCCTCCCCTCTCCCTCTCTCTTCCCTCCACCCCTTTATCCTCACTTTCCTCTCCCACTCCCCTTTCCCCCACTTCCCCTCCCCTCCCCTCTGTCTTCCCCCACTTCCCCTCCCCTCCCCGTCTCTCTTCTCCCCACTCCCCTCCCCCACTTCCCTCTCCCCTCCCCTCTCCCCCTCCCCCACTCCGCCTCCCCTCCCCTTTCCATCACCTCCCATCCCTCTCCCCCTTTCCTCTTCCCCTCACTTCTACCCTCCCTCCCCTCCCCTCATTACCACTTCCCCTCCCTTCATTCCCCCTTCCCCTTCTCCCTCCCCCTTCCCCCTCACAACCTTTGAATGACATTAATTTATATCGAATCAACAGCCTAAACAATAAGTTTCAAGCTTCTAGCTTTAAAAATGACGATACTTACATACAACTTTTCATCCCCCCTTTTAACCCCTTACAACACTCTTTTCGCATTAAAAAGCCTATGTCCTTTCTCAGGCTCTAGACTATCTGTGTACCAAATTTCATTTAAATCCGTTCAGTAGAACATTCACATAAACCTTACATATTTCCATACAAACTTTCATCCCCTATTGTTATTTTACACCCTTTAGGGTAAAACTTTTAGAAACTTTGTATGTCATATTTATTTACATCGAATCAACAGCCTAAAAAATAAGTTTCAAGCTTCTAGCTCTAAAAATGACGATACTTCCATGCAATATTTCATCCCCCCTTTCAACCCCTTACAACACTCTTTTCGCATTAAAAAGTAGCCTATGTCCGTTCTCAGGCTCTAGACTATCTGTGTACCCAATTTCATTTAAATCGGTTCAGTGGTTTTGGCGTGAAAGTGACACAGACAGACAGACAGAGTTACTTCCGCATTTATAATATTAGTTAGGATTTATTAATGACGTTAATGATTACTAAAATGCGAACTACTTAATTGTTAAGTTCGGGAAGATAAATATCAAAATAAATTGAAATTAACTTTGCTGATACTGATACTGTACCTCAAATATTGAACCTCTGAGCATGCGTACGGATATCGGGTCTTTTTAACCGACGAAAACGGACGACGAACGGAGGAGGTACTCAAGTCGACACGTATATATCTTTTTTTATGTTAGACCACACATAACTTTTTAAAGAGTAGTCTGATATTGATAATTATTTTTTTTGTATTCTATTCTATTTACAACGGGGCATGTTTGAAGAACTATAAATGACTATTTAATCCCGGCGTCCCAATTTTACCATCGCACCTCTCGTCATAAACAACAACTCAAGCTCATGCAGATGATGCAGACATTATCGAGACTTGGACTTTGCATTTCGCAAACATCTCGATTTAGGCTATTATTTCTCCCCAACACTTGTAAAATGTGGGACGAGCCCCATTCGAGTCATCTGTTTTCATTATCATCATCATCAGCCTGTATCAGTCCACTGCTGGACGTAGGCCTCTCCCAAGATGCGCCACTGAGCCCGATCTTCGGCTCTTCTCTTCCAGTCACTGCCCACCGATTTGCGTATGTCGTCGCTCCACCTGGTCACAGGACGTCCTACGCTACGTTTGCCGATTCGCGGTCTCCACTCTAGGACAAGTCTACCCCAACGGTTATCAGTCCTGCGGCAGATATGACCAGCCCACTGCCACTTCAGCTTGCTAATCCGTTGAGCTCATCTGAAGAACAAAACCACCATGCTTCTGTTCCATGCCTGTGGAGTTCTCCCAGTGAAAAGAACGGAATTAAAGAGCTGCTGAAGCTGTTGAACTGCTGGAGCTCCTCCGGCTTTTAAAAACTCCGTTGTGATTCCGTCTTCTCCTGGGGCTTTTCCATTTTTGAGTTGTTTAAGGGCCATCACGATTTCGTCTTGGCTAATTTCGGGCAGATCTTCTGTAAAGTGGCGGGTTAAGGTGGCTCTAGAATCCTCAGTATCGGGTTCGGACCTTGAAGCATGCGATGCGTAGAGCTTGCCGTAAAAGTCTTCAACTTCCGACAGAATCTCCGGCTTGGATGCGACGACGTTCCCCGTTGACGTTGTCAGCTTTGTGAGGTAGCTTCTACCCAGAAGCTGGACGAACACTTTCGACCCCCGATTCTGCTCAATTGATTCTTTAATCACGAGCGTGTTAGAGGATCAGAGGTCGAGTCGTACCAGCTTCTTTATGGATTTGTTGCGCACCAGGTTAGTTGACAAAGCTGACAAAGGGTCTGTTCATCTCTCTTCCATTAGCCGAAGTGTTTCTGCCGAAAGTTTGGACTTTTTGCCCGTACGCTTCATCTTTCATCTCATCTGTTTTCCCCAGAGCTATATAACATGGAGTCCTCCAAACAAAACAGACATTAAAATAATCTTGACAGGCCAGCAACGCATGACCCTAGTGTTGCAAGTGTTCATAGGAGACGGTGATTCCCATCAGGTGGGTCGTTTGCTTACCTACCTATATCATAATAATTTAGAATCTAAATTATTGGGGCATGGAAGTCGGTAGTTTTGTTATGAAACTATCTAAATTTTAGCTAATTTAATAACTAAAACAACCGACTTCCATGCCCCACGAGTCAGTTGCAGTAGCAAGTTTGAGACGTATATCGTCATATCTCTGGAGGTACTTATCAAATCTCGATGAAATTGCAATGGGACCACCTCAGAAACGTATTCTACCGAATAAAAAAAGAATCATTCGAATCGGTTCACAATTGACGGATAAATCGCGTAACATACATACAAAAAAAGAAGAAAAAAAACGTACAGACGAATTGAGAACCTGCTCCTTTTTGAAAGTCAGTTAAAAAGTAAAACGCACGTGTAAAACCTGCGATGAAACACACTCATAAAATCTAGTTCGCTGATTCGAGCAAAGATTTTCCACGCGCCTGTTTTTCAGCGAACATCAAAGGGTGCCGATTTGCCGAACTTTGAATATTGTAAGCGTATCGCAGTAATATAATATGTAGGTAGAGAAAGAGTATCCTTTTAAATATGTATTTGTATGTATACCTATTACCTATCTATCTATATCCTTTGTGTGTTTAGGTAAATATCTACGACATCTTATATAGGAACATATTTTCTACATCTACCTATAACTACCTATTGTACTCGTATGAGTGTGGATAAAGTGGTGTATGAAACTACACATAAACTAGGTATAAAAAATCTCAAAAAAAACTAATTTATGATTGTGAAATTTATTACCCCTCATTAGTTTAATAAACTACTGTTAATAAACCATATTAATAATAATAACATCGAATTATAACCTTCAGAAAGTAGGTTTTCAAACAACGCTTCGCTCGGAAGCTAGGCCGAAAATTCGCTATGTGTGCGTAACTGAGGTGTGTTTACTTGCAGTGCCACACGCACAGACGTATTATAATGTTGCCAGTAAGAAAGACTTTTCGCTAAAAGTTGGGTAAGGATGATTCGTGATTTTTTGCATGGGTATTTGGTACCTTTATACCTACCCCGTATGATTATCGGGATAAAAAGTACTCTATGTGTTATTTATATGACATACATCGCAAGTTCAATGAAAGCGTGTAACAAATATCGTATTTTCCCTCAACTTTATTTCGCGGAGTCATCTTAAAATTTTGTACACTTCGTTTAACTCATCATACATACAGACTTCAGTGATTACATGTTTCTACAATAATTTTATAAAGTAGGTATTGTAATCAGTATGGCACCTGAACCAAGCACAGATTAATCAGACGTTTACCTTCTTAACACCGGGTTCTCAGCCAACCAGGGGTACATTCGTCTTATAGCTCGTTCTTTGCACGACTGGCTTCCCCTCGCACGTGAACCCAGACTCTCATTATTAAGACCTGCTAGGCTATTCTGTTAGCTATCTCGACAGCGAAATCCGCGGTGAGATTCGAATTTCGTACTACGAAATTCAATCGTATCACGTTCGTAATACGGTTGAATTTCGTAATACGAAATTCAAATCTCACCGCGGATTCCGCTGTCGAGATAGCTTACAGAATAGCCTAGCTGACTAAGTATGGTCAAGCGCAGCTTACGCCACATTAATTAGTATCACATGCCGGACACTTCTTATTTATTTATTTATAAACACACTAACGTAGTTATAACTAAACCTATTTTTTTTCTAAGAGGACAATTCATTACCTTTCGATTAAATTTTAATTAATATTGAAGTATTAAAGGCTAATTGCGACATCGACCATTTTGTTCCGGAAAATGGCAAACGGACGTGTTATAATGAATCAGGAGAACGGACTTCAAATATTTTTATTTTGTACCAAAACAGCGCAAATATTTCAAAAATATAATTTGTCCCAGTTAGGTATAACGCTAAACTGTTAAAAAAATCACACACCGTTGTGTTAGTTGGTTTCAGAGATATGCCCTCAGACATCGAATATTTTGTTTCAGAAGAATCACCCTTCTACCCCTGTGAAGGTTTTTTTTTTTTTTAATTGTTCCGCTATTTATACTCCTCCGACATGGGGTCGGAGACTTTTTCGAGCGGGTTTTAATATGTAGTATCATGTGCAATTGACTTCGTTGAGCTTTCATGCAATTTATTTATAGTGTATATTGTTTTTTATTCTTTGTGTGTTATGTCGTGTATGTATGTTTTTTTTTATTACGTGTGTGTATGTACGTGCACTTATTTTATTTTTCCTTTGTTCTCCATTTTTGTTCTCATTTCAATTTTTTTTTGTATTTTTTTTTCTTTTTTTTTTCTCCATAAGTCTACAATACAATGTGTAAAATCATAATATAATCAATAATAATCTGGGTTTTCACGTCGCTTTTGTATTAGCTGCAGAGATTCCTCTGAAAGCTTGGACTTTTTGCCAGCACCTCGCGTCTCACAGAATGTTATCCCTTCCTCCCTAAGGATGTCCACCACATGGTCGAGATCCTGGTCAACGTCAATTGTGGTTTCCAGTGCAGCAAATCGGTTTTCCAGTTTCAGCTGGAACGTTTCAGACCCGACCACGGATTGTAGCATATTGGGTCGGAGCGTGGACTTCATTAGACGAGCACGTTCTTTTTTATTTCAAAAAAGAACTCAAATTTGATATCTTATTACTAAAATAATATTGCAAGAAAATGGTAACATTGACTTGTTTCTGGGAAATTTTCTGGAATCTGCAAAATATCTAAATCATCAGCAGTTTATAGGCAGAGATTTCGTGTTTGGGCTTAATAATGGACAGATCATCCAGGCTAAGTAGTGGTCAAACTACAGAAGTCTAAATAAATACATTGCAAGCGCGCACAGCATTGTGGTGCGTTGATTCTTCCGCACGGTAGAACAAACATTGAGAGATGGTTATTTTTTCCATCGATATTTTTTTTCAAGTTGTGACAATACTATTATTGGGAGCCAAAATATTTACAAAACACGATTTACCAAAAAAAACCGAGCAAAGCTCCATACCTACCGACGAACCGACTTCCAACGTCGCGCTGGTCAAAGTAGTCAGTAGTAACTAATTTTCCAAATCGGTTCAGTCACCTTCGAGTAATCGGTGAACATACATAAAAAAAATAAGTTTCCGACAGATTGATAACCTCCCCCTTTTTTGTTAAGTCGTTTAAAAATACACACAATAATAAACGCGAAAATGTAATCAAGCAGAACAATTAATATTATTTTGAAATCAAATTATATTGCTATTATAATTTAAGATCGTTTGAAAAACTAAAAGAACCACCTTCAAACGTCGCGCTATAGTCTGGCCATAACTGCTGTACACTCCCTGAGGTATGCGCGGCGAGGTGGGAGCCGGGGAAACAGACTGTGGGGACGGCAGACTGACGGAGCGCGTCCCCACCGTCTCGCCGCGCGCATACCCGCGTCCCCCCCGTCTCGCCGCGCGCATACCTCAGGGAGTGTACAGCAGTTATGGCCAGACTATAGTCAAAGTAGCCAGTAGACTTTGTAACTATTACATAATCTGTGCCAGTAGTTAGTAGTAAAGTAACTAGTAAGTCGTCGAGATAAGTAAATGCGTCGTAATACAAATGTTGATATATTAAAAACGACTCGGCCGATTTGGTTAAAATTTAAATGGGACCACCTGGGAAGGGTATTCTTTGAAACAAAATCGGTAAAGGCATCTTCGAGTAATCGGTAAACATACATAAAAAAAAGATTCCGACGAATTGAGAATCTCCTTTTTGTGAAAAAAAAAAGATCGGTAAAAATAAAGATCTGTCGAGGGAAATTTCAAACGTCACTGACTTGGGGTCGTCGCAAATGATGATGAAATTTTACTTATTTTATATAATATTCCCGAAGTAGTATAAAACTAACCTAAATTCCTCTCTAATAGTGGATTTCTGAACATACTCGAAGTATTGAGGGCGGTTAAACTAATAGGTCGAACGGAGTCACGAGACCAAGCGGCTATTAAAAGCAGCGGATTCTAATTGGAAGCGAACAGATACGTTGCCAGGGTAGAAATTTAAGAGTTTATTTTTAATACCAGATAGGTAAAAATTTTACAACTATCTCACTTGATGTGAAGTGACGAAGTGATTGACGTTGTGGATTGTCGCGAAGATACCTACATATTCACTTGTTTTTTGAGGACCCCGGATTTTACTTATCAGGAAAGACATAGGTACTGTGACAGGGAAATCCATTCCTTCGCAGTAGGTATGTATGATCAATGATGAATGTTTTCTCTTTGTTAAAAAGTTTGTTCTTTAAAATGTATCCTTCAATCAACTTGTCAGTACCGAGGTCCTATGGGTTAATATGTAACTTAATTTACGTGTTTTGTCAGTCACCGGACTGACAACACGTAAATTAAGTTGAATATAATATGTAGTTTCTCTTAGCTTTTTCTGCACGATTGGTACATTTAAAAAAATCTGGAGTCAAAAAAACGTCAGGTACGCGACACATTTTGGCTGTGAATGTTTCAGATTTTCTTTAAAATAATGTTGTAACTGTTGAGAAAGGGATGCTTAGATGGTTTGGACATCTAGAGAGGATGGATGAAGAAAAACTGACGAAATAGATTTATGAGACGAGTGTGAATGGGGCAGCTGGTAGAGGCCGACCTAGGCGAACGTATCACTACCAGATCGGAGACGTTTTAAAGAAAGGCCAAGTCAAAAGAACTTATAACCGGCGAGCATGTATGAAGGCGCTCATGAAAGTGGAAGAAGCGAAAGAGTATGTCATGTCAGGATCGTAGCATGTGGAAAGAAGTAGTCTCTGCCTACCCCAACGGGAAAAAGGCGTGATTGTATGTATGTATGTAACTGTGTTTTAATTATTTTATCCATTATATACACATTTGGAATTATTGCAAATTCCAAATGTGTATGTATTTCTGTCCCCTATATAAAAGGAAGTTAGAGTAAAGTGTCTTGAACATTGCAAAACAAATAGGCATTGCTTCCTACACAAATATAAGAAATCTTGAGTAATTGTGTAAACTCGTGTAACTGTCATAAGCTTGAAACAAAATTGGTGTAACTGAAATTTATATCCGAAAATAGAGTAGGAAGAACAAATTTCATTTTAAGCTAGAAACTTGGTAAATTTGAAGCTTTTTTATCAAAACAGATCTAAAAGAAGTTAAGTTCAATTCATCACGAACAAACTTTAAATGCTTTTACTAAAGTTCGTGTTTTGTCGGTTACACCAATTCAATCTGTAACTGATTAACTATATCTGTAGGCACCACAGGCCTTGGCTTGCACTACGCAACGATGCGATTCGAACTTCGGATACTCTGCCTATCATAGACTTCGGATTCCGAAGTCGGTGATTATTTGGGCAAAACCTTCATGGCAGACACAACCACACAACGGCCCCCAGTTCCCGGTCGCCCTGCTATTCCTGGCCAAGGCGGCGGTCATGGTAACGGCGGGGCAGGGGTTGCTAAGAATCCCCGGGCTACGGTAGGCCGCCAACACCGACTGACACTGGCAACGTACAACGGACGCACGCTACGGCTTGATGAACATCTGGCACAACTCGATGAGGAGCTGAAGAACATAAGATGGCACATTCTAGGGTTATGTGAAATCCGAAGAGAGGGGGAGGATACCGTGACCCTGGAATCCGGTCATCTTATGTACTTCAGAGAGGGAGACCAACCATCCCAAGGCGGTGTCGGGTTTTTGGTCCACAAGGTCCTCTCTGACAACGTTCTAGAAATCTCCAGTGTGTCGACAAGGGTAGCGTATCTTGTGATCAAACTCACCGAGAGGTATAGCCTTAAAGTTATCCAAGTATACGCACCGACTTCGGCACACTCGGATGATGAAGTGGAGGAAATGTACGAGGACATTTCCAAGGCCTTGCACACCACCCAAAAGGCTCACTTCAACGTTGTCATGGGGGATCTCAACGCTAAAGTGGGAGTACAATCAAGCAGCGAATCGGTAGTAGGTCCACACGGCATTGGAAGCAGGAATCATAGGGGGCAAATGCTTGTCAACTTCCTGGAAAAAGAGGGGCTTTTTCTGATGAATTTTTTTTTTCAGAAAGATCCCCGGCGGAAGTGGACGTGGCAAAGCCCCGACTCTATGACCAATAACGAGATCGACTTCATTATGACGGACAAGAAGCGTATATTTAGAGATGTCTCAGTGATCACTAGGTTTAAAACCGGCAGTGATCACCGACTAGTCCGAGGCACTCTAGATATCGACTGCAAGCTTGAACGCGTCCGTCTAATGAAGTCCACGCTCCGACCTAACATGCTCCAGTCCGTAGTTGGGTCTGAAACATTCCAGCTGAAACTGGAGAACCGATTCGCTGCCCTGGAAACCACAGTCGACGTTGATATTGACCAAGATCTCGACCAAGTGGTGGAAATCCTCAGGGAAGAGGGAACGAAATTCTGTGAGACGCGAGGTGCCGTTAAGAAGTCTAAGCTTTCAGGAGAATCTCTGCAGCTAATGCAGAAGCGGCGTGAAACTCCTGCAGTCACTTCGTCAGAACAGCGGTCTTTGAACAAAAAGATCACGAAGCTCGTAAGACGTGACCTCCGGAATTCCAACACAAGCTCTATTAAAGAAGCGATCGAACGAAACCGGGGGTCAAAAGTCTTTGTTCAAGAGCTGGGCCGAAGCCATCTGACGAAGTTGACCACATCTAACGGGAGTGTCGTCGCTTCTAAGCCGGAGATTCTCAGGGAAGTTAAACGGCCACTTATACACCTCACAAGCGTCCCGTCCCCAACCTCATATTGAGGATCCTAGAGCCACTCCAACCCGCCACTATACCGAAGATTTGCCAGATATCAGCCTAGACGAAATTGTGTTGGCTCTCAGACACCTTAAAAACGGAAAAGCCCCCGGAGAGGATGGAATTACAACGGAGCTCTTAAAAGCTAGTGGAACTCCTACGCTACAACACGCTACAGCGTATTTTCAATTCTGTCCTCTTTTCGGGGAGAACTCCGAAGACGTCGAGCAAGAGTGTAGTCAATATGTTCTTTAAAAAAGGAAACAAAACCCTATTAAAGAACTATCAACCTATTTCACTCTTGAGTCACGTCTATAAGCTGTTTTCGAGAGTCATCACAAATCGTCTCGCGCGTAAACTCGACGAGTTCCAGCCCCCTGAACAGGCTGGGTTCCGAGGAGGATACGGCACCATAGACCACATACACACTGTGCGGCAGGTTATACAGAAGACAGAAGAGTATAACCAGCCCCTGTGTCTAGCATTTGTGGACTATGAGAAAGCCTTTGACTCTATTGAAACCTGGTCTGTTCTGGAGTCCCTGCAACGGTGCCAAGTTGATTGGCGATACGTGCAAGTGCTGAGAGGTTTGTATGAAGCCGCGACTATGACCGTCCAAGTACAAAATCAGCAGACTGAACATATCCCTTTACATCGAGGTGTGAGACAAGGGGACGTTATTTCCCCCAAATTGTTCACAAACGCTCTAGAGGATATGTTCAAGACGCTGAACTGGAAAGGACAAGGCATAAACATCATGAAAAGAAAACCTCTCACACCTGAGATTTGCGGACGATATCGTTATCATGGCTGAAACCGTACAGGACTTGGAATACATGCTGACCACCCTTGCTGATTCTTCTGCACGCATCGGTCTCCGGATGAACTTGGATAAGACCAAGATCATGTTCAACGAACATGTCATTCCGGAACCGATTGCCTTAAACGGAGTCCCTCTCGAGACTGTTCAAGAATATGACTACCTTGGCCAAATCTTGCAATTGGGTAGAAACAATTTCAGGAAGGAAGTCCGCAGAAGAATACAGCTGGGATGGGCAGCATATAGAAAACTACGTCGAGTCTTTTCATCGCCGATACCACAGAGCCTAAAGACAAAAGTCTTTAATGAGTGCGTCCTACCTGTAATGACATACGGAGCCGAGACGTGGACACTGACGGTGCGACTGATCCACCAATTAAAAGTCGCTCAGTGAGCTATGGAAAGGGCTATGCTCGGAGTATCTCTGAAAGATCGAATTCGAAATGAAGTCATTCGACAGAGAACCAAGGTTATCGACATAGCTCAAAGGATTAGCAAGCTGAAGTGGCAGTGGACTGGTCACATCTGTCGTAGAACCGATAACCGTTGGGGTAGACGTGTTCTAGAGTGGAGACCACGACTCGGGAAACGAAGCGTAGGACGCCCTCCAGCTAGATGGAGCGATGATATACGCAAGCTGGCTGGCAGCAGTTGGAAACAAATAGCTGAAGATCGAGCTCAGTGGCGTGCCATAGGAGAGGCCTATGTCCAGCAGTGGACGAGTACATGCTGTTAATGATGATGATGATGATGATGATAATGAGGTACTTAGAACGTCTGCGCTCTGGACAAACATGTAGGTTGGGATTTTCAGGCTTTTTATCAGCACTGCTGATATATAATTACATACCTACTAAGGGAACATTTAAGGGTCAAACAGTCAATGATGATGAAGGTGTGTTCAACAATAAATAAGCGCCAGTACACAAAAATCCTACCTATAGCTTAATATTTAATAATTGTAGTACCTACTTACATAATATCTACACGTACCTACATTTCTTAAACAAAGCACAGACAGAGAATAGTGTAAAATTTAAACATCTGAAAAACAAAGTGGTTTTGCTGTGTAAATTTTATAACTCAGATATTGTCATGCCCTCCTAATATCGCGGCAAAAGGTGAGCCTGGGGCTCTCAAATACAAACGGGGAAAATTCCTGTACAAACCATGTGTGAAATGCACACCGCAATATTAGGGTTTCGGCACGACTAAATTCGTATTGTTACCGTGTTTTTTGGTAATTTTACGGAGTTGGGATTAATTTGTTTTGAGAGATCACTTACATTAATTAAGCTATGACAAGATGATTCGTACTCAGAACTAAAGCAGATAAAGTCTTGAATACTGGCGGTCAAGTACGAAGTGGACTCGCGCATCAAGGGTTTCATACAAATGTGTCTGTTGTTTGTACAAATTAGGTTAAAGCACAAATACAATGAATATTAAACTACATAATATTTACGGTTTCTAGTTTTTAGGGTTCCGTACCCAAAGGGTAAAACGGGACCCTATTACTAAGACTCCGCTGTCCGTCTGTCTGTCTGTCTGTCTGTCTGTCTGTCTGTCCGTCTGTCACCAGGCTGTATCTCATGAACCGTGATAGTCAGACAGTTGAAATTTTCACAGATGGTGTATTTCTGTTGCCGCTATAACAACAAATACTAAAAACAGAATAAAGTTAAAGATAATAGAGGGTCTCCATATAAGAAACGTGTTTTTTTCGGCATTTCACGCCATCTATGAACGCTTAGTTAGGTAAACGTCCCATAGATGGCGTTATATTGAAATGTCGATCCCTAACACCTTTGTTAGACGTTAGATGGCGTTATAAGAAACAAAATGTTTATTAATTATTATTTTTTGCTGGCGAAAAATGATAGTGGTATTTTTTGCTCGATCTTATAAAATACTGTAGTGTGGTACGGAACCCTACGAGTGCGAGTCCGACTTGCATTTGGCCAGTTTTTTAATTTACTTAAGACGTTGCTTCTTGCCAATTTCATGATGCTGGGTCAATGGGAAGTGGGAAGTACCTTATAGGTTCCCTTGTAGAATCGCAAAATATGCGACATAAACCTCTGATCGCGTCATACCTTTTGATCGCGTTAGCTTACAAGTTTAATGTTTTTACATTATTTTATTTTTTATTTTTTTTATTTCTTATAGTCTAGCGTTTGACTACTATCTCACTTGGTGGTAAACGATGATTTGGTCGAAGATGGTAAACACTCTAGGCCTAGTGACTCTCAAAATATTGACATTTGATACCTCAACGTGTTCCTGGGAAATAGTATAGACCCCTTAGCAAATGTGTGTATTATAAAGAAATATTTGTTACAAAAACAATGCTATAAGTATATAAATTAAGTGCTCGAATACGCTCGTAACTCTAACTACTCGTATGTCACCCAGAGATGTATTAAGGATTCATTTTCGAATTTCATTTAAACAAATGCTATGCTATGTGTATATGAGTAATTAAATGGAGTGCAATTAACAATATGACACAATATGACGACGATTCATAAAACCTAAACGAGAGCGGTTTAACCACTTACACTCTGTGTAATTTGAAAACTGTATAATGAATTAATCACACATCTACAAACAATCTACAAAGGAGTATACGTAGGTACATAAAACATTAAGGTAAGGCAATAGACAATTAACAATTAATTAATTGACAATTAACATCTAATGTGTTTTCCATCATGCATGCATCCCTTGGGAGGGATATATAGGGCATATCCCTCCCAAGGGATGCATGCATGATGCAAAGCTACAATAAGCCGCGGCCCCCAGTTCCCGGCCGCCCTGCTATTCCTGCCCACGGCGGCGGTCACGGTAACGGCAGGGCAGGGGGTGCTAAGAATCCCCGGGCTACGGTAGGCCGCCAAAACAAACTGACCCTCGCAACGTACAATGGACGCACGATTCGGCTGGACGATCATCTGGCGCAGCTGGAGGAGGAGCTGAAACATATAAGATGGCACATCCTGGGGTTATGTGAAGTCCGAAGACAGGGAGAGGACACCTTAACCTTAGACTAGGGCCATCTTATGTACTACAGAGAAAGAGATCAGCCATCCCAAGGCGGCGTCGGGTTTCTGGTCAACAAGGTTCTCAGTGACGACGTTGTAGAAATCTCTAGTGTGTGGACCAGGGTAGCGTACCTCATAATGAAGTTAACCGAGAGGTACAGCCTCAAGGTTATCCAGGTCTACGCACCGACCTCGGCACATTTAGATGATGAGGTGGAGAGCATGTATGAAGATATCTCCAGAGCTTTACACACCACCTCCAAGGCTCACTACAACATTGTCATGGGAGACTTTAACGCCAAAGTGGGAGTACAAACTTGCGGCGAATCGTCTATAGGACATACGGATTTGGGAGTAGGAATCACAGGGGGCAAATGCTCGTCAATTTCCTCGAGAGAGAGGGGCTTTTCTTGATGAATTCGTTCTTCAAGAAACAGCCCCAAAGGAAATGGACGTGGCAAAGCCCCGACACTGTGACCAAAAGCGAGATTGACTTCATCATTACGGACAAACGGCGCATATTCAGAGACGTGTCAGTGATCACTAGGTTTAATATTGGAAGTGATCACCGACTTGTACGAGGCTCTCTGGATCATGAAGTCTACGCTCCGTCCAAACCTATTCCAAACCGTTGTTGGGTCCGAAACATTCCAATCAAAATTGGAAAATCGATACGCTGCCTTGGAAACCACAGATGACGTAGACCAGAAACTCGAAGAAGTGGTGAAATTCCTCAGGAATGAAGGGACGAAGTTTTGCGAGAGCAAGCGTACGAGCATAAAGTCAAAACTTTCGGCAGAAACACTTCGGCTAATGGAACAGACCCTTTGTCAGCTTTTTCAACTAACCTGGTGCGCAAAAAATTCATAAAGAAGTTGGTACGACGCGACCTCCAATCCTCTTACACACTAAATAATCAATTGAGCAGTTTCGGGGGTCGAAAGTGGTCGTCCAGCCTCTGGGTAGAAGCCACCTCACAAAGCTGACAACGTCAACGGGGAACGTCGTCACATCCAAGTCGGAGATTCTGTCGGAAGTTGAAGACTTCTACGGCAAGCTCTACGCATCGCATGCTTCAAGGCCAGTACCCGATACTGAGGATTCTAGAGCCACCTTAACCGGCCGGAGGAGCTCCAGCAGTTCAACAGTTTCAACAGCTCTTTAATTCCGTTCTTTTCACTGGGAGCACTCCACAGGCATGGTACAGAAGCATGTTAGTTTTGTTTTTAAAAAAATGAGACAAAACCCTCTTGAAAAACTACCGCCCGATTTCGCTTCTGAGCCATGTCTACAAGCTGTTTTCAAGGGTCATCACGAACCGTCTAGCGCGGAGACTCGATAAGTTCGAAATCGAAATCAGGCCTGTTTCTCCGGAACAGGCCGGATTGATTTGATTTGATGATGATTGATTTGATGACAACAACCGATTTGATTTGGGTTTCAAAGCGGTTACGGCACCATAGACCACATCCACACAGTGCGGCAGATTGTACAGAAGACCGAAGAGTACAATCGGCCCCTGTGCTTAGCATTCGTGGACTATGAGAAGGCCTTGGACTCAATAGAAATTTGGTCCGTTCTGTCGCCAGTCGACAAAGACTCCAGTCTTTGTCGACTGGCGATATATCGAAGTGATCAGATGTCTCTGATGATAATGTCGCGACGATGACTGTACAAGTACAGAACCAGCGAACTAAACATGTCCACCTGCGTCGAGGAGTGAGACAGGGGGATGTCATATCCCCGATACTGTTCAAGCCCCGAAACTTGGAGGATATGTTTAAGATGCTGGACTGGAAAGATTCTGGCATTAACATCAACGGCAAGTACATCTCTCACTTACGATTCGCATATGATATCGTCATTATGGCAGAGACGCTACAGGACCTTCAAAGGATGTTGAATAGCCTAGCTGATTCTTCTCGTTGCATTGGTGTCCGGATGAATTTGGATAAAACCAAAGTCATGTACAACGAGCACGTTGTTCCGGAACCGATTGCCGTAGATGGAATCCCACTCGAAGTTGTAACGCAGTATGTTTACCTAGGGTCTCTTCGAGAAGGAAATCTAGTAGAGAATTCAGGTGGGCTGGGCAGCATTTGGAAAACTCCGTCGAGTATTTTCGTCGCCTATACCTGTGATGACATACGGAGCCGAGACGTGGACACTCACAGTTCGACTGGTCCACCAAATTAAAGTCACTCAGCGAGCTATAGAAAGAGATATGCTCCGTATTTCTCTGCGGGATAGAATCCGGAACGAAGTAATTCGCCAGAGAGACTAAAGTTATCGACATAGCTCAACGGATTAGTAAGCTGAAGTGGAAGTGGGCTGGTCATATCTGCCGCAGGACTGACAACCGTTGGGGTAGACTTGTCCTTGAGTGGAGACCGCGAATCGGCAAACGCAGCGTAGGACGTCCTGTGACCAGATGGAGCGACGACATACGCAAAGCGGTGGGCAGTGACTGGAAAAGAAGAGCCGAAGATAGGGCTCAGTGGCGCACCTTGGGAGAGGCCTACGTCCAGCAGTGGACGGACACCAGCTGATAATGATGAGATCTAATGTGTTCCAGCAGCTATCCTTGAGAGCCAGTTCCCATTCTAGGCCTAGCGTGCTTACCATCTTCGACCGCATCATCACTTAACAACAGGTGAGATAGTGGTCAAACGCTAGCCTATAAGATATAAAAAAAAAGAAATAGACGCCCGAGTGCGCATTGAGAGATGGTCGGCTTTGAGGCCAGAGGTAGCTGGTTGAAATCCCAATGCGCATTTCATTGTGAAGAAAACATCGTTAAGAAACCTGTAAGCTGGCAGGACATAGGTGTTGGACAAGCTTGTATCAATCTAGTAACGGTCGCTGCATGGTGGTAGGACACTGTCAAGTGTCCGCCTGGCCAGCTACTACTCTACAAGTTGGAAAAAACTGTCGCCAAACCCTCTAATGTGTTCCGGCAGTTGTCCTTGAGAGCCAGTCCAGTAACCACTCAAAGCTTAGCGTGCTATCATTCTCGTCTGCATCGTCACTTACCAATAGGTGAGATAGTGGCGTATCGCCAGCCTATGCGATAAAAAAGAAGCAAAATGATTATCAACGAAGAAACCTTCAAAAATTCAAAACATTTGTCTCTGAGAAACGTATTCATACCTAACCGTTCTGTAGAACATGTTTTTCCACAGAAATCGTACATTTACATTAACTGGAACTCACGTTGGCATTATTATTTGCCTTTTGTTTACCGAGTATTCCCTACAGGTAAAGATTTCTCATTAAAGTCAGAAGTCCGCAAAATTGTCGAGCAGATTTTCGCAAGCAATTTATGCGTAATTAAAACTTCATCTTCTATAACGTTTGCGTAGCTCTAGAAGTATTATCAGAGAAAATATAGGTAGACAAGTAAAGTTTTGTAGTAGAGAGAGGATCAAAAAGTATGGAGAACGACATACTCCTTGGTAAGAAAAAAAAAATACTGGCAGGCATCGCTCAGATACATATTTAGAATATTAATAAAGAAAAAAATCTTCGATTCTCTTTTGTTTTTTTCTGAATGTAGTCATATGTTTTATTTAGTCATATGTTTGCTTTGTGTCGGAACGTGTTCTCGAAAATGGAGCAAAACGAAGTGCGAGCCGTTATTAAATACCTCTGTTTAAAAAACTTAACGACGCAAGAGATTCATTGCGATTTAGAGACAACATGAGTTGCTCCGCCGTATTCCACTGTCACAAGGTGGGCTTCTCAGTTTCGAGTAGGGAAAACAAGCACGGAAGACGAACATCGTTGCGGGCGTCCATCGACGTCAGTCACCCAAGAAAATGTTGCGAAAGTCGAGAAAATTGTATCGAGCGATCGAAAAGTTACCATCCGATCCGATACTTAATTCAAGAAACGGGCATTTCATATGGAAGTATTCAATCCATATTGAAACAATCTTTGAATATGAGAAAAGTCTCCGCAAGATGGGTGCCGAGAATGTTAACCGACAGTCAGCAACAAAACCGACTTGACATTTCGAAGATATTGTTGGACAAGTTTCAAGAAGATTCTGCAATTTTTTTGTCTCGTTTCGTAACAATGGACGAAACATAGGTCCATCATTTTCCCGGCCACTATCACTGACCTCGAAGAAGTTTCGTGCCGTGGCATCGGCTGGCAAGGTTATGGCCTCAATATTCTGGGACTCAGAAGGGATATTGTTGATTGATTATCTGGAGCTTGGAAGGTGGAACCACTATTACAGGCCAATATTATGCAGCTTTAATTCCCAAGTTGAGGAATGGCATCAAAGAGAAAATGAGAGGGAAACTTGGAAGGGGCGTGCTGTTTCATCACGACAACGCACCCGCGCATAGGTCGGCAGTTGCAATGGCAGCCATTCAGCAAGCTGGCTTCGAATTGGTTGACCACTCCCCTTATTCACCAGATGGCCTACGTCCAGCAGTGGACTGACACCAGCTGATGATGATGATGATGATTAAGGGGAAGTAGGTACGAAGACGATAACGAGGTGATGGATGTCGTGGAGAGCTTTTTGCAGGACCAAGACAAAACTTCTTTTTTTTAAAAGGGATTGAAGCCTTGGAAAAGCGCTGGACTCGGTGTGTAGAGAGACTCGGAGACTATGTACAATAATAATATTAAGTATAATAGTAGGCGCGCTAGAGCAACGCACACGTAGACAACGTTCACGGAGAAGAAATTTCGGCACATGTCGGAACCTCAGACTACTCTAGAGCAAGTGCCGCCTGTTACAGACACGCGTATCTCGTCTTTTCAATCGACTTCCCTTTTCTCAATTCATCTGTACTTATGTTTTTTATTCAACCAACTTCCAAAAAGGAGGAGGTTCTCATTTTTTTAATATGTATATTACGCGATTACTCCGTCAATTGTGAACCGATTCGAATAATTATTTTTTTAAATGGTAGGGTACATTTTCAGGGTGGTCCCATTGTAATATGATCTAGATCTAATAAGTTTCTCCAGAGATATCACGATAAACGTCTCAAACTTGCTACTGAAACTGACTCTAAGAATAAACTGTTTACAAAAAAAAAATTCACCGCACTTCTATGACTGCACATAATATGCGTGCGGTAGTATAAACGCACTGCAACCGCTGTGCGCGCTCGCAATAAAGTCGGATCGAGTTTGGGTAAAGTCGGCTCAAGTCAACAATTTCATGTTATAACCGCGTCTTGCTGAAGTCATGAGATTGGGTGCCGTTTTGCGTAGTTGTAAGGACTCGTTTAATATAAGAAGCCCTACATTTTACATTTTCTGTATAAGACAGTTTTACGGTTTCATTTCAATTTAAATTTGAAATGGAGTTTATCTCAATCGAAAGATTTTAAGATAGAAGGAAAAGCTTTAACAAGATCTCTGTTCCTACTTATCAGGAAGAATGACATTAAAAAAACGTAATATAAGTTGTTTAATCATTAGTTAAACCGCGCGGCTTTATATGAGTTAAAAAGTATAGTAATCTGTATGTTAAATTTCACTCAAATCCGTTTAGCCGTTTTTGCGTATCACCACCGTACATCCACCTATATATTTTATCATCATCATCATAATCAGCCTGTGTCAGTCCACTGCTGGACGAAGGCCTTTCCCAAGATACGCCACTGAGCCCAAACTTCGGCTCATTGGGAGGGATATGCCCTAATCGCCACGCTGGGCAGGCGGGTTGGCGATTGCAGGACGTAGCTCCTCGCACCGGTGACGCTGCTGCCCGTCACCGGCCTGCAGTATTTAGCTACGCCATAATTTAAAATGGTTATACCGCCATTTGTCAGTCACCAGAGCCTCGATTGTTGGTGCGCAGGATGCACCACGGGCAGGTGAGGTTGGGTGGGAGCGCCGAGGTGGTATTTGTCCTCCCTTACATTGCTACGAGTATATGTTTACTAACTTATAAATAACTAGGAGCCCGCCCGGCTTCGCACTGGTAGAACATAATCTTTGTACCAGTATCTATCTGGTACAGTATTATCTGTACTAGAAGCTATCATGGTACTCTAGCTGCCGATCAGTTACTTACTTGATCATTTTAAAGTAAACGCAGATTTGTATAGAAATTTCAATTTACCCATTGCACACTAGATGCTGCTTTTTAATTTCATACCAATCTGAGTTTATTTAACGTGATCGAGTATAAGTAAACCAATCTAAAAAAACTTGCAATAAGCACTCTGCACTAAATTTGAAGGCTACAGACCGACATTTTGCAATTATAATATTAGTAGAAAGTACATGGGAGTATGCATACAGTTATTGGATAATTTACACAATTTTTTTTATGCCATTCGATTTACTGTAAATATGTACTCGTTTGTTTTTGTACTCGTCTTACTGTAGCTACATCGGAAGAGGTACTTGCCCTTACGGTCCCATCTCAAAAATCCACTCTGTATAGTTATAGTGAAATAATTACAAGGGATCGTAATCTATAGAAAAAATGCGTTTTAGTCAACCTTTGAAATTGCTTTACGATAACGATCCCTTGTAATTATTTCAGACGGTTTTAAAAGCCCCATAATGTACTACACCAAGTTGTTCCCACTTAACCATAAACTTAGAGCCTTTACACATTTTCTACATATTTATACAATACTAGCTGCACCCCGTGGCTTTGCCCGAGTTTTATCCTGTATATATTACCTTCCGCTCGAATCACAATATCTATTGCTGAAAACTGCATTAAAATCCGTTGCGTGGTTCAAAAGTACTAAGCGTACAGACAGCGGGAGCCACTTTGTTTTATACTTAGTAATAAAGAAGCAAATTAGTATTTACTACTTGCTCATTTTACTCGAACAACAAACAAGGGATCACTAATGAGGTATACGAAAAACAAAAACTTTCATCAACACATATCCTAAACCCCTAAAATACATGTTTGGTTAAACCTAACATTAATCATAACCATGCTGACGCACGATACTTGAAGTTAACTACCCCTTCAAATAGCTCGCACCCTGATGAAGTGGCGTGTACACATTTAGCTCCCTACCTTCGACGCTTCATCGAATTTACGTCAATAATTACCCTTATAGCACGAAGGTAAACCTAATCTAAACCTGGGATAGGCTTTTAATATATATAACTTGTACCTAGTAAGTAGGTACCTATGTACTAAAATATTTTAAGTTAAGTTTAAGTTTTTATTTTTGTGTTATTATATTTATATTGGTTCGTAAAAAGCTTTTTTTATATAGTATAGGTATAGGTATAGGCTATTGTATGACATTTACCTCACCTCTTGGTGATACGGTCGAGGATGGTATCACGCTAAGCTTAACATACATACATACATACAATCACGCCTTTTTCCCGTTGGGGTAGGCAGAGACTACTTCTTTCCACATGCTACGATCCTGACATACCTCTTTCGCTTCTTCCACCTTCATGAGCGCCTTCATACATGCTCGCTAAGCTTAAAATGAGAAATTACTCTCAAGCAAATAGCTGCCAAATCACAGCAGATGTTTCGCGACAGATTTTCTAGTTTGAACTAGCCAGGTGGACACCAGATAGTGTCCTACCATCATACCATCAAATAAATTTTTCGATAGAAAAATCTCTGAAATCTGCACGGCGGGGAATGAACAGGGTGCCGCCGGCAGCGGGGCAGGGCCCAAGCTACCGGTGGTTAGGGCTGCAGAGAGAGAAGCCTCCTGACGATGCGTGCCGTGTCAAGAAGTACCCGCCTTCTGTATCTGGCCTTTGATCCAGCTGTCTAGCGAAAGTCTCTTGAGATGTTGGTCGAGACTCTTCGCTATGAGGCCGTTCGCAGAAACGACTATCGGGACAATGCTAGTCGCGTCAACATTCCACATGGCGGTAACCTCGTGAGCCAAGTCAAGGTACCTGCTTGCTGAGTTTATCGACTAAGATGTCGACTATCACTCCCCGCCGCTGGGACCGGTCGACTATCACAATATCAGGTTCATTACTATTCACAGAAATATTAATTAATAAAATATTTCTGTGTTATTATTATTAAACATTATACATATTATAAACAGTCGTAGCGACCCCAAGGACACATTCTAAGGGTGCAGCAAAGAAGTGCACGGGATCTATAGTAACTTACTCGGTAGGTAGTAGTATTCCCAGCATCCGAGGGCGGCAGTGAGAGCAGTGCGAAGGGTAGCAGCAGCGCACTGGACATGCGCCGCGGCCCCCCCATCACTGCGCACCATTCGCGTGAACACCTCTACCTGCAAACAAACATATAATTTTTAATAAGATTCATCATCATTAACTGCCAGTATTCGTCCACTGTTGGACGTAGGCCTCTCCTATGGCACGCAACCGAGCTCGATCTTCAGCTAGGTATTTATTTCCAACCGCTGCCAACCAGCTTGCGTATATCATCGCTCCACGTAGCTGGAAGGCGTCGTAAGCTTCGTTTACCGAGCCGTGCTCTCCACTCTAGAACTCGTCTACACCAACGGTTACCTGTTCTACGACAGATGTGCAAGACCAGCCAACTGCCACTTCAGCTTGCTAATCCTTTGAGTTATGTCGATAACCTTGGTTCTCTGTCGGGTGACTTCATTTCGAAGTCGATCTTTCAGAGAAACTCCGAGCATAGCCCTTTCCATAGATGGTTGAGTGACTTTGAATTGGTGGATCAGTCGCACCGTCAGTGTCCACGTCTCGACTCCGTATATCATTACAGGTAGGACGCACTCACACTTTTGTCTTTAGGCTCTGTGGTATCGGCGATGAAATTTAATAAGATTACAGTATAAATAATTGTAAGCTACTTTTTTGGTAGCAAGTTAGGCAGCACATTGATATGTTGCTCCTACCACCTATGAAAAGGCTCTTCCCAGAGATAACAGAACATTACCCAACACTGATAAAGAATTACTTTTGACGCTGTTGATTTTCATCACATTTATTTCCACCGCCGCCGACCTCTCTGAGATCTCAATTTCCAGGAATGTGTAAATACTCGCTCAGAATGTAAAGCTATCTCCATAAAGAAAATTAGGTAGACATATCAAGAACACGATGATATTTCATGACAGGGTCGCGAATCATATCTGCGTAAAATGTTCTTGCTATCCGAATATCCAAGTTTTGGATCGAATATAACATGAGAGGAAATACAATTTACCGTATGTGTCGTCCCAAGCAAATAAGGTTTGATTCTTTCACATTCTAGCTATATTATTGTAAATATCTTATCGTAATTTATGGGTTTAGTTTACTTAATATGAATATACATGTATATTATTATACATATTGTTCTCAATTCGACTGTAAATATATTTTTATGTTTGTTACCTCAGAACTGCGTAAAATCATAAATGATTTTAAAAAATGTTTTGAGATATTATGCCTCCCACGGATTAGATAAAGGAGGTTGGATTGGCAATAATCACACTTTTGTTTGAAAACCAGCGTCGCCGCGTTACTCCCACCAAACGATTCCACAACATAAACAATACAAATAGATACACGAATTACGCAAACTAATAAACAAATTACACATAGAACACGGGGCTGCAATTGCTTCGCACACTACTGCAATTGTTACGCACATTACTTCGAGACTCTATAAGTTACACACAATCACACGCGCAAGCAAGCCGTGCAAGCACTAGCCGGCGACCGACGCGAACGTGAATATAACGAGTCGGAGAGGCGTGGTGATTTCGCTCGCTTTGCAATCCATTGCGCGTAAACTGCGTCTCGAGGTAGAAATATTCGTACTTTACCAGCAATGTATAGTTATCTGTTCTCTGGGTATGTTGTCGTTTGAACAAAGAATTTCATAATTAAAAATAGTTTTTGGACAAAAATATCTATAATACGAAGATTTTATGCTTACCGATGAAAAGAAATTCCTCCTTGTTTAATACTTGATGTCTGACTCTTTAATTTACACGTAATAATCGCACAACACGGCATTTTGAGACGATTTTAGCGCACCTCCGCGCTGCGACGCAAACCACGAGCCACTAAAAAGTATGATCGCGTGGTTCTATGAATCTATGATTGTCTAATCATACTAGTGGCGCGCCTGCCCCGCCCACATTGCCAATCCAACCTCCTTTGTCTAATCCGTGATGCCTCCCGTTTGGTCTCATTCAAATTTTATCGATATCTGACAATTATCTCCGGAGATATGGCGATAAACAATATAAGCAAATTTTTATACTTTTATGACATGCTTATAACTACTGGCTAAGTACTTTGACTATCGCGGCATGTGAAGTCGGTTTTTTTCGTAATAAACGATCTTAAATTATTCTAGGAAATAATTAACAATACTTCAAATAGGTATGTCTCCTTTGCAACCTAGGGATAGAGACCCAATTAACAAATAAAATAACCCTACTCATTCAGATCCTTGTGTCCCTTTGCGTAATAATCTCTCAGATGTAACAATTCCGTTCCATTTGGATCTAACGTAATCTTTCCAAGCCCACATGTGAAACAAAACTGAGAGCCAACGAGTTAAAGCCCACTTAGGGAAATCCTTCATTTTCGACACAAAACACTGAAAGACCCTAGTAATTAGGGTCGTATACCCTGAACAAGCGATTATCCATTGTAACTGCCGGTCTTGATAAAGTAAAACCTGTTAACAAGTTATTTGAGAAGGGGAATTGAAAACGTTTTGATTTCATTTATTTCACACATTTTACATTAATTAATTAGTTATTGTTAGATGTGGTATTACGTTGATATTATTTTTTTTATTTCTTTGTGTTATTAACATAGAATTACACATAAAAACTGAATTATATAATTGAATTGTATTAAACATTAAAAAAATTGACGCGAAATTATGGCAAATTTTACTCAGAAGTGATATGCAACTTGAGGCACAAGAAGAAGATTTTTTATGAAGCGGTTAGCAAAACTGGTGGGAGGACTATGATAGCCCTCTTGGACGGTACCAAAACATTCTCAGTTATTTAACCTAATTAAAGAAACCTTTTATGTTTAACTGAACAATTTGTTTCAGTGAAATAAGAATAGTATAAACTAATAATAATTCGTGCACTGCGCAGATACACGCAAACTCTATCTATCTAGATTTTTACATGCGTAATATTTGTTATTATAGGCAGATTTATTCGCTTACCATCAGGCGAGTGTGTTGCTTTTCCTATAAACTCATATCATAACACACGTTTTTTATAAACTTTTATGTAATTCGACATCTATAAGACAATAGTAACTTTACGCGCTTTACCCTTAATAGTAAACGTAAATATGAAAAGTTGGACTAAAGTAAAATAGTACGTAGAGCTTAAAGCGCAGGTTTTCTAGTACATACTTAGATGAAGCTGGCTGAGTTTCCAGGTCATAGGTAGCCGTAGCCTTAGTCAAACACTAGTGATGTCCCTGATAAATGAGGCTCGATACTGGAAATGGATTGCAGTGTGCTATCGGAAAAGTTTACATTGGAACATCACTAGCGGCAAACATTGCAGTAGGCCTATGGCTAAAGAAGATATATAGATAGATAAACACTTTATTTGCACACCAATAATTACAGAAAATACTAAAGGAAAATACTTATTCTAAGTAATGCAAAGGGCGGTCTTATCGCTTAAAGCGATTTCTTCCAGACAACCAAGCTGAGAGTAATATTGCGAGACTGTGACGGACGGTGGTGTATCTATTGTTAGTTATTTATATCTAATACTATAAGAATCTTTGTCCTGACATACTGACTGACTGACTGACTGACAGACAACGCACAGCCTAAACCACTGGTCATAGAGACTTGAAATTTGGAGGGTATATTTGTCTTAGTACGTAAGGGTGTACTAAGAAAGGATTTTCCAAAATTCACCTCTTAAGGGGATGTATGGAGATACAAGATTAGATAGTCTTTTCTATCCGAAACTCCACACAAGTACTTCAGTAAAAAAATAAGTAAATACGTGTTTCAGGTTTTTTTTTTAATTCCACCCCTAAGAGGGTGAAATGGTATAACGAAGTGTGAAAATCAATATTGTTTCAGATTGCGCTGAAAATTGGCATGTAGATAGTTGTTACGACGTTAGTTCACTCTGAGAAAGGATTTTCCAAAATTCACCCCTAAAGGGAAACGGGGAAGATGAAACGGGGGTTCAAAGTTTGTATAGTACGGTATAGGATTTGTCGAGGAAGGTAGACGAATGTGTGGGGATTTGCAGAGAAAGATTTTCGGTTGACTTCAACGTTAGGGATGGAAGTAGGTGATGGAATTCTGCTGATAATTATTTTAAAAGCTAGGAAAGGGAATCTACAGTAATTATAGTAGGTAGTTTAACCTGTCTAACCTGTCTCCATCGTTTAAATAATACTAAATATCCTGTGTAATAACACACATTCTATGATACCTATATTTATAGAACAAACTTAATCTAACTTTTTCTCTGGACGTTTTACATTACATATTGTATCTTATTGTTCACTGGAATGGAGTACGGAGCTATTTTTCATAGAAGAGTAATGAACCCATATGAAAGCAAACATCTTTTGTTCCATACAAACTGAACACCGCACTATTTCAAGCGCGCTGCCAAGGGGCACTCTCGCCTTCCGGAGTCCCATAATGACAGCTTCAGAAAATCAATTTTCAGTTGTTTACTCTGAAAGCAGTTGAATGAGTCCAAGATTGCTTCTGTAATTTATTGAAGGGGACGAGCGTTCTTTATTTGTTCACTATAATTAACGAGTTTTTATTTATATTGCGGAAAGCATTAGACACTCTAGCTAGAATATCTGCGATGTTGATGCACCAGTGAATGTTGTCTAAGATAGATTCGTGCTTATTCGTGCTTGTTTCAAAAAGAAGTGGGATAAAGTGTCAGTGTGTACACAGGTGGTCGGAGCATATTATATCGTTGTTCCGCCTGAATTGTTACCAAAATGTATCCTACCACCATCAAAGAGAAAATGTTTCGCCATAATCATACGGAGTTCGGGCAGGGCACACAGCCCTTGAGAGTCTGACCATTCTAGGCTTAGCATGTACACCATTTTGTAACACACCATCTTTTAACATCAGGCGAGATTGCAGTCAAACGCTAGCCTATCAGATATAACAAAACACTTGTCCAAGCCACATAGGGCAACTGTCTCAACGAATTTTTCGGACTAGCTGGCACCAAATGTGGCAAAACGATTGGCGAAATATTTATGTTCGGAGGGTGGTTTGAATTACGGCATGCACCAGCCTAGTATTTAAAAGTCGCAAGGCCTTCACTGGATTGTTATGTTCTAGCTAGGCAATATAGTAATCTTTACATATTATAAAACACAGTCGCTCCCGCTAGACAGCGGGAGTAGAACGTATAGACATACGTTTACATCTATTTATGAATAAGTTTATTTATATGCATAAGTTATATGTGTAATAATTATTTAAAAGGTCTAAAGTAAACACGTCGTTTGCTGTGTGATCGACAACTGATTTATTGAGGTACCCACATTATAAATAAATGAATACTATTTCAAACTACCTACATAATAATTAATAATGATACATATACAACATCTCCCTTCTCCTCAAAATATTTAAGTATTTAAAAACTAAACACAGTTTTATGTTTCTTTGAAGTGTCTCACACTTTATATTTTTTTATTTTTAATTATATATATTTTATTTTATATAATATTTTATTTATTTACAAAAATATAAAGTGTGAGACACTTCAAAGAAACATAATATTTCATTTACGCAGTGCAACATCTCTCGTCGGATTTGAAAACTGTAATGATTTCTTCCGAATGATTAACTTACGTAATAAGTAGTCATAGATGGCGCCACCAATGCATAATTGGGTTAACAAAAATGCAATCCACTAATTTCGTCGTATCGATGTATCGAACCGTGGCTTAATTGGCAGAGCACCTGGACGTGTAATCCGGGGGGTGCGGGTTCGAGTCCCGTCGGTACGATGAAATTTTGGATTGTGTTTAACAATTTACATAAACACAGTTTGTAAACAAAAAATTATCGGATCTCATTTACTATTACATAAATATACATAAAAGTAAGCATATAGCTAATTCATGAGATAAACACACTTTACTTTAGTAATAAGTAAGTCTTTCCGGAGGTCTTACCTCCCTGCCACTACGAGTAACCTTATAAGCGGGCGCAGCCGACCCCGAGGATCCCTCTCCTGCATTCCCCTGTGAAGGTGGCTCTGAAGCTGACTCGTCTACAGGCTCGGGCTCTGATGTCGCTCGAGACACAATTGCGTTCGGCAAATAGTCAATACAATCCGCGTAATCACGGCTAATTGTATTTTTTATACTGGATTTTAAAATATGAGACCTATTTCGACGGTATGTTCCGCCGTCGTTGTCCACTTTCACCCAGTAGGAACGATCTCCATCCGCTTCCTTTAGAACCTGAGCTTTGTTCCACACTTTGCCTTCTTTGACCCGGACCTGCTCGCCCGGACGCAGGGGGGCCGCCGGCTTTGTGCCGCGGTCGTGGTATCGCTTCATAGTATCTACCCTAGTACGTCTAACGTCGCGCACCCGCTGCGGTTCTATGTAACTAGGTACTAACGCCTGAGGAGCGACAGGCAGCCTCGTGTTAAGCGATCTACCCATCAACAACTGCGCCGGAGAGTAATCTTCGCCGGTCACCGGTGTATTTCTAAAGTTAAGTAAAGCCAATTGCCACTCGGTCTCGTCTTCGGTGGCCTTTTTGAATAAGCGTTTAATCGTTTGAACGTTCCGTTCGGCTAGCCCGTTCGAACGCGGATACAACGGGGAACTAGTCACGTGCTCGAATTCCCACTTTTTTGCAAAAGCCGCGAATTGTTCCGACGTAAACAACTTAGCATTATCGGTAACTAGTTTTCTCGGAATGCCAAAACGTGAGAACATGCCTTTCATTTTACCGATAACCGTTTCGCTTCTCAAGTTCGGTAAGTGCACGACCTCCACAAACTTAGAATAGTAGTCGACGACCAGGAGATATTGTAGCTTGTCTAGTTCGAATACATCTGCGGCGAGCGCTTCCCACGGCAGGTGCGGCACGGGGTGCGGCGCCAGTGGCTCGCGCGGCGGCGCGGCGCGGTGTCGCTGGCACGGCTCGCAGCGCTGCACCACCTCTTCGATCTCCGCGCCCATGCCGGGCCACCACACCGCGTCACGAGCCCGCTTTTTACACTTCTCTATGCCGAGATGTCCCTCGTGTATGCGTTTTAACATCTCTTTCCGCATACTGCCCGGAATAACCACCCTATTGTTGCGAAATATGATACCGTTAATCTCGTGCAAATCCTGCCTAAACGTCCAATAGGGTCGCGCGATTGGAACTACTTGATTTTTATTATTCGGCCAGCCTTGGTAATAATAATTCACGACCGCCGATAAGCCACTATCCCGTCTAGTCTCCTCTTTCACTCGCTCTAGCATCTCACTAGTCGCCTCCACACTGTCATACATCGCGTTGACGTGCACGTTGACGTCATCGTCGCACACGTCCGCGCCCGAGCCCGTCTCGACCGCCACTCGCGATAACGCATCTGCTATATGCATATATTTACCCGGTTTATATACTACTTTCAAACGATACGCCTGTAGCTTTAATAGCATCCGCTGAAGCCTTGGCGGCGCTTCGTTGAGGGCCCGTCGGAAAATCGTCTCGAGAGGCTTGTGATCGCTCTCCACCGTTATCTCGCTGTGACCATAAATATATTGATGGAACCTAACGCATCCGAAAAAGATCGCGAGCATCTCCTTCTCTATCTGTGCCCAGCGGCCCTCGGTGGGCGTGAGAGTGCGCGCGGCGTACGCGACGGGGCGGCCGTCTTGCAGCAGACAGGCTCCGAGCCCGTGCGGGCTGGCGTCTACGCTCACCGTCACCGGCTCCTGCGGGGAGTAGTACCGAAGCACTGGGGCCGCACTTATATCCTTCTTTAACCGCTCGAACGCCTCGTCGTGCACTCGCGATCACTCATACACTATATCTTTTTTTAATAATGTCCGCAACGGGGCTGCTATTTCTGAATAATTCGGGATGAACCGTGCTAAGTAATTAGTCATACCCAAAAAACGCTCTAATTCCTTTCTATCGCGCGGTCTCGCGATGCAGTTTACTGCACGAATGCGACTCGGCAACGGACTAATACCCGAACCGTTCAATGTGTGCCCTAAAAAATTTACTTGAGAAGAGTTGAATACGCATTTCTTCTTATTGAACTTGACTCCGTATTTAATAGCCCTCTCGGTTACCTCCCTTAGGCACGCGTCATGTTCCGCCTTGTTCCGTCCCCACACCAAAATATCATCAGCAAATATTTCGACGCCGGGCATTGAAAATATTTTGTACATTTCGTGATGAAAAATTTCAGGGGCGCAGTTTAACCCGAACGGCATACGAAGCCAACGAAATCTACCGAACGGCATGGAGAAGGTACACAGCTTAGAACTCCTCTCGTCTAGCCTCAGCATCCAAAATCCGTTCTTCGCGTCTAATTTTGAAAACACGTTAGCCCCCGACAGATTACTCGTGATCTCGTCCAGCGTCGGGAGTTGAAAGTGACATCGGCGAACGGCCTCAAATGATAAGCATCTAAACAAATACGCAGCTTGTCCGGCCGCTCGACTATAACTATATTAGATACCCAGTCGGTAGGCGAGTCTTCTTTTACAATAATACCTAACTCCTCCATATTATCCAATTCTTGTTTGAGTCGCGGCATAATTTTAATCGGTACATTCCTAGATGCGTTCACAACCGGTAGCACCGCCTCATCTACTTGAATCTTGTATATATTAGGTAAACATCCTAGTCCCTCGAATAAAGATTCTCACAAATCTTATCATTACGTACAATCAATCTGAGCTCACGACAGGCCTTGATACCGAGCAAATTATTACAATTAAGATTTAAAACGTAAACTTTTTGGCGAGTTTGTACATTATTATGTCTCAAAATAGGCTCGAAAAATCCAACTACAGGTAATTTAGCTTTACTGACCTCTCGCAAAATACATTTATCTTTTCTTAAAATTCTATCATGGAAACCTGATTTTTTAAAAGCATGCAAAGACATAACAGAGGCCTCCGCCCCGCTATCTAACTTAAATGTTACCTTGGCATCGTCTACCATCACGTCTTCGTACCAAGCGTCGCAGTCCCCGCCTAATTGGTCGATAGATAATCCGCATAGTAAAACTCACGTATCTCGGCGCAGTCCGTATTGTCGTCGTCCTCTATCTCACCGACAAATTTAGCACGACACATCCTCGCAAAATGACCGATTCGATTACATCTAAAATACTTCACCTGCTTCGCCGAACACTGATTACCGACACCGTGGTTGCGACCACAATAACCACAGAGTGTCGCGGGCCCCGCGCGCTGGTACTGTTGCGGGCGGTGCGGCTGGCGGGCGGCGGCGGGTCGCGGCGCGGCGCGCACAGCTTCGAGCGCCAGCGGCGGCTCGGTGGCGGCGCGGGCGCTCGCGCTCGCTCCGGCGCCGGCGCACGCCTCCGCCTGCCGGCCGGCCGTCTCGACCGCGCGGCACCACGTTACCGCCTCCGTCAACTCCAGCTGAGACTTAGCCAACATCCGCTGCCGCATATTGGAATCCTTGATGCCCCTGATGACTTGCGTTAGAATCATACTATTTCGCAGTTGACCAAACTCGCACGATTTACTCCTCAGCTTCAGCGCACTGAAAAATTTATCGAAACCTCCTTCGTTTTGATAAGTTTCGAAAAATACATGCCTCTCGTAATTAACATTGCGACTTGGATCACAGTGACTCGTAAATGTCAAAACCAATTCGTCGTAGTTACTTCTGGTTTTCTCGTCTAGATCCAGTTCTTCTAAAATCTCCCGGCCACTCTTCCCGATGATGTGTAGAAACAATGCACATTTCTCTCTGGACGCTGCATGTTCCTTGCCGGTTGCAATTAAATAATAATCGAAAGCGGACTTCTATTCGCGCCAATTCGTTGCCGTGTTCCCGTCCTCGGCCATGGCGGCCGGCTGTTGCAGCGCCGAAAACATTACGTCTTTATAGCCTGCCTGAGTTATTTCACCTTCCTCCGACATGTTTTCCACAATAAAATACTTGTATTAAAACACAATAGCACTGTAAATTCCCGGAAATTTACACCTGACACCATGTAATAATTATTTAAAATGTCTAAAGTAAACACGTCGTTTGCTGTGTGATCGACAACTGATTTATTGAGGTACCCACATTATAAATAAATGAATACTATTTCAAACTACCTACATAATAATTAATAATGATACATATACAACAATATGTATATGTATGAATGGAGTATGTATGAATATATATCTATAGGGTTAATAATATGTATTGCGCCTATTGTATTTGATTAGATAAATAATTTTAAATACTTTGTGATTTCGTATACTGCCATCGATAGTAATAATAATGTATCTCCAATCGTCTCCCTGTTGCCTGGAAGAGATCGCTGTATAGCGATAAGGCCGCCGATTGTACAGTTAGTTTTTAAAGTGTTTGTAAATAACTACCTCTGTATTCTTATGTGCAATAAAGTGTTAATCTGCCTATCTATCTATTATGGAGGCCATACACGTTAGGGTTTGCATGCTGGTTTTAGCCTTGCATGCATAACCAACAGGTAAACCCTAGCGTGTATGTGATAAAACTGTACAGTTATCGGTGCATGTACATGCAACCGAGCAAATATCAAAATTGATATTTTATGCCGCTCGGTTATGTTTGCGCGCGAGCATAACCGAGCGTGTGTGGCGTCCGGCGAGCATGCCTGCCACAGTTCTCAGTATTAAATTGACTGTGACGGCGGAAAGTCGCGCGCGCACTAATTTGATCGCGTCGCTTCGGAAATGGCGAGTCGCAAGCGCAATGCCAAATTAGAAGAATTCATAGAAATTTATAAATCGGACAGTACCTAGGCGTCGTACACACACCGTCACGTAGCTCAACTGAGAGTTAATGGCAAAACTGTGCATGCAAACCCAAACGTGTATGTGTTATATGAAACTCGGTTATGCCTGTCGGTTATGCATGCAAGGCTAAAACCAGCATGCAAACCCTAACGTGTATGGCCTCCATTAAACTACGCAACGGTTTTTATATTAAGTTGGTGTGTATAGACAGATGGATAGATGATTTTGTTTCTCTTTCACGCAGTAACGGCTCAACGGATTTGGATGAAAGTTACTATAAAATCATAAGTAACTGCGTTATTTCTTGACGGTGTGTTTATCAAGATTGAGTTATATTAGTCTGAATGTAACGGACATGTTTCGTTGATTGGCAGCGCTTGTGGTGTTGGAATATTGGACGAAGTTTGGCAATTGGATTGGGTGGGGTGAAAATTTGATCAAATGTTCAAAGTTGTTGAAGGTGTTCCAAACTAATAAAGTTTTAAACTAAACAAGTTTCGTTAAAAGAAATAATTGCTTTCAAAATAATATAAATAATTATTTTTGCGCAGTAGATATTGAACCATAAAATTTTTTGTTTGTAAATATCGAAAGGGTTAGCTTTTTATCACCGAAAATTATTGTTGTAGTGGTAGGACTTCTGCTAGTCTGTCTGGGGCAGAACCAGAAATGTTGCTGCAAAATTTTGTCTATCCAGAATTCTCTATCTAATCTCTATCTGTAATGGGCAGATGTCATAGCTCTTACGATCAAGCAAGCGTCGTGCTTGTTCTTCTACCATAAAAACCAACAATGATATGGTATAATATCGATTTAAAAACTTCACAACTTGAGAGTCGGATAATGGTCCTGTGTAGACCTAGAATGCTAGGTCTATCATGTTCACTATATTCGACCACATCAGCGCTTACTTAGAGATAGTGGTGAATGCATAGTGGTGAATGCTAGCCTATCAGACACAAAAAAAGTACCGACTCCATATGTAGCTCAATCAGGATAACAATTTATATATAATTTGTCCTAAATAGAATAATAACATAAGTCATAGATCTATCAATTAAATAATTAAAATAGTAAAACCGAATTCGATGCCGCGGTTTCAGTAGCAAGTTTCAGATTTTTATCGTCACATCTCTAGTGATACTTATCAGTACTTGATACAATTTTTATGTGACCATTTTGGAAATAGATTCTACCTATGAATAAAATAATAATTCAAATCGGTTAACAGTTGGCGGAGTAATCGGCGAACAAATATTCAGACGAATTAAGAACCTCCTTCTTTTTGGAAGTCAGTTGAAAAAGAAACTACGTCAAAATAGGTTCAACCGTTTTGAAGATCCATTGCCATAGACCGACAGAAAACCTACACAGAGATTCATAAATAGTTACACAAAAAGACAGGTACACAGACACTCCGATAAATAGGTTCTATCATAGGTACGCCAAACGTACAGCCTTTTTGCATCATGGTTAATAATAATTAGTTTGAACCACAGACCTGCTACAATTAAACTTTATCGCGTACACCGGCCCCCATGACACCGACCTTGAATGGAGTTTGTCCCTTTCTTTTGTATGGACAACATATATATATATATATATATATATACACCATACATATAGTATAGAACATATATAGAACTAGCAGGTTGTTAGAAAAGGACACACTCCCACCCGGGTGTCTCTCAATTGGGCCGTTTTGTTCTACAAAGCAATTACAACCTTATCGTTAAAGCATACGGATTAGATTGAATTTATCAAAACATCTGCAGTTCATCATCCTTTTATAATACGTCTTTGGTTTTACCTAATTGAGTGTCTCTTCTTTTGTAAATTGGAACAAAAATAATATACAAGGTAAAGAAAAAAGTAAAAGTAAAGAAAGGATATTTTAACAACTATTAAGGTTCGTCTAAATTCAAGCTATTTTTTTTTACATTTTGGCATCACATTCCGAGTTTATTTAAGTTTATTCATTAAGTTTGGGTAACAAAGACCGCTTCCAGGTATTTTTCCTCTTAAAACAAAGTGAAAAATTTAGATAATGGGATAAAAAGAAAACCGTAAAAAAGATCTGAAGGCAATGTTAGGCAAGGCAGCCTATTACATTAACTTACTTACATTTTACCACTTTAGACGTGCCTATCTTTCAAATGATTGATTTCGAGAAAAAATGGTTTTAAAATCCCCAATGTAATTTTTTAAGACCTATCTATCTATCAAAAGACAACCCACACGTAAATGTTTGATGACAAAAAAAAATTGTTTCATTTCCATGTATGCGGAGTCCCCCTTAATATATATATTTTTTATTTTTGTACAAAAATCGTAAAGCGATTCACAGTATATACACCTGGCTACCAAGTATCAACTGTGTAGTCATATTAGTTTCGGAATAAAGTGGCTGTGACGTGGATGTACAGACAGATAGACATGACGAATCTATAAGGGTTCCCTTTTTGCCATTCGGCTACAGAACCCTAAAAAGCTTGTGTAAAAATAAATTTACTTAGGCTGAGTTGCACCATCTTACTTTAACTATGACAAAAGTCAAAAATCTGTCAAAATCCATATAAAAACATCGGTTAATAGTTATAGTTACGGTTAAAGTAAGATGGTGCAACTCAGCCTTCGAATGTATTTATTGTAATATAGCTCGTAGCCATGTTACGACGTCTGCGAGTACGACGTGTACGGAAATATTGCTACGAGTATAAAGGCCATTCGTAGTACCCGTAGACCGTATCTACGCGTTTGATAGAGCAGAACTAAAAACATTAGAAACACGTTTCCTGTCTCTCGAGATATGAGTACAATAACTACCAACTGTACCTACAACGCTCGTTTGAGCAAATGCTAATAATAGCAGAACAATCGTCAGTAAACTTCCATAGATTTTATTATGTCTGCACGTCCAGGTGGAAAGGAAGAGCTGTCAGTTGCCACGACCCTACTCAGCAGAGTTCCCGACCTTGGTAGGGCGGTATTGTCTGTGACCAGTAGGAAAGCTTCAAAGGGATCGATTTCGTGCAATGGATTAAGCACATTTCTATTAGAGTTTCAAACATCAATGATGTGAAATCAAGGATCTTAGAATATCAGTTAAATTTACACACCTCCACCTACTCCTTTATCTCCAAACCTACAACACCGGTGATTCGTTTTCTATAAATATCACTTAGGCAAGACACTCGCATAATGGTAGCGATGGTTTTTATAACATAAAACCCGTGTAAAACTTGAAACCAACTGCTGTCTGCCGTTTTCCCGCATAGTTAACATAAGCTCCATATTAAGAGAATCCACGTTAAAAGAATCGAGTGTTGCGAGTGAGCCATGGAAGACGTTGACCGTTTCCCATCAGGTGGCCGACTGCGTTTGGTAGCAAATAATCTTTATAGCATAAAAATCTAGCAAGCAAAACTGGATTATTAGCATGAAAGTTCCTATCGGGCACGAGGCTGCTACATTTCTCTACTTTAGTACTGCTGCTATACATGTAAGGATAAAAGTTTGAATGCTCCTTCTTGGTCTCCCCACAAGAACGTATATTAATCGTACATATTCACAATGTCCAGTGAAGTTGCCTCTCAGTGAAGGTAATATAAATATATCCACCTTTACGTTATAAATATTAATTTATTCCCATTAATATCTATTAAGATATATTAATAATTAGGTTAAATAGGCACCTAAATAAAGGGAAGGGACGCAAAAACTCGCTACACCACTGATCCGAACATAGGTACTTTTTATTAATTGAGGAGACTGAAAACATCCTTAGAAACAACATGAGATATTCACGCACTGAATAGATTGGGTCTTGCTGAACGTTCACCATGATGTTAAGATCAATCTTCAGATTGTTGTTACGCACATTATCTACTAGTGGCTCTGTGATCTTAAAACTTAATGGCTCAAATATATTTTTTTTTAAATATTTTTATATAATTTATTTTATATAATTAAATTTTATTTAATTAATAAGGATATAAAGAAAAATTCCATATAAGAATATGGATTTTTTGTCTATCAATATAAGTTGCCTATATGATTTTTTTGTGAGTGATGAAAACGTAAAGAAAAATATATGTCAGTCATTCAGTTTTCGAATACAAAAATCGAACTTCGGTTGAGAAATGCGACTTGTAGAAGAGTAACTTTCTGTACTGATTTCCACAGGGTTTCTAACAGGGCTGGTATGAGTTTTGACATTTCTATAGCGGGATGTGACATGTGTTCCCCACACAATCAACGGAACGGGGAAAACCGACTTTGGCCGCTCTGGGCTCTGTGGGCAACTTTATAAGGCTCTATAAATAACTTTCTTATAACTTTAGGCTGTATGTTTAGGACGTAAAGTAGAGTTAAGTTTTGTAATGAGCCATTGATAGCCCGCTTATAGGTGCCGTATGAAGAAGCGTATCATATGTCGATGAAATGTTAAGGTAGTAAAGACAAGTAATCGCCTGAAAGTTTTATAAGCCAAAAGGCCGCATTTGAGGTTAATATATCTAATTATCTGGGTAACTGCATCTCGCTGTACACAACGAACGGTGTGGAGATTACTAGGGCGGGTCTTACTTATTTACTAACTTGATATTAAAAGTTGGGATATTTACATGTACCGCTCAAAGCTTTTGGCTCGGTTACGCTAGGTAGAACTATCCAATTAAAAAGTTGGTAAAATCGATTTCATTGTATTAACTAATTGGTAGAACCCAAAAGCTTATTCAATTTATTGGCATTTGATAGGCTGACAGCTGTGTGAAATTATTTCCTCGATTGGAATTGAATCAAAATAATTTGAATCAAATCAAAAAGATGAAGGAAACATCAAGAATCAAAGGAAAAATCAAATTACTTATGAGTAATTTTTTCAATCTATCATTTATTCTGTACTTCTGAAGCTCGTGAAGATTAAATATAAATTGCTTGACTTATGTATAACTAGCTGTTGCGTACGCTTCGTGACTTAGCCCGAGACAGAAAATATACCCTATTACTAATACGCTATCTTTGAGCAACATTTAAGTCAAATTCAGGCTGAAATCTTGCTGAACAGATTTCAAAAGCTCCTGGTTGCCCTGAACTTAACAGAGCTGATAACTTAAATACTTTGAATTCTTTTGTTCTCTTCCCGACAGATGAAACTGAAGTGTATAATTTAATGAAATCGTTGAAAGATAATAACACAGCAGACTTCGATTACATCCCCGGCAAAATTATAAAGAGATATAAGTCTCTCCTCATACCCCCCGTAACTCATATTTGCAATCTAGCTTTATCAACAGGTTTTTTTCCAAGCGCCTTTAAAATCGCCCTCATCAAACCAATCTATAAAAGTGGCGATAAAGATAGCGTTAATAACTTCAGACCTATCTCTATTTTACCGACCCTTTCCAAGATCTTGGAATGAATCATGAATAACCGCTTGATTACGTACCTTGAAACAAATCACCTTCTCTCACCATCGTAGTACGGCTTCCGTAGAGGGAGGTCCACTGCCGACACTGTCCACGATCTCCTAAACTCAATTGTAAGCAGCTTGGATGAGAGAAAGAAATGCTTAACTGTGTTTCTTGATCTTGCGAAAGCGTTCGACACCGTATCCATTCCACATCTGTTGACGAAGCTAGAATGCCTTGGCATACGCGATCTACCACTACAGCTTTTCGAGGATTACCTTTCCCAAAGAAAACAGAGAGTCAGGATTGCGCATTGGATTAGTGACGAGCTGACCATGGAATGTGGAATACCACAAGGTAGTATTGCTGGTCCGACCTTATTCTTGGCTTATATTAACGACCTTTGCCAACTCCAACTCCATGGCGGCAAAATCTCTCACCTTTGCCGACGATACAGCGCTTTTCTTTTGCGGAGACACCTGGGAAGATATATATAAAATAGCACAAGAAGGGTTTAACAGAATCAATAACTGGCTGCGCTGTGTTTCTAAACCGCAATGTTTCTAAAACTAAATATGTCGCATTTGGTATTAAAACAAATTTGCTCCCTCCCAATTCTCTGTCCATAGTTGCCCATACGTGTAATCCAGACACATATAGCTGCTCGTGTCCAATACTGGAACGCACGGACAACATAAAGTAGGTATCTCGGTGTTACGATTGATCAATCGCTCAATTTTAAGCCCCACATTAATTTACTTGTATCTAGATTACGCAAACTTATTTATATATTTGCTAATCTTCGTCATGTTGCTAACCAAGCGACAATAAAAATGGTCTATTTTTCGTTAGTGCAATCCCTTATAGAATACTGTGCCTCCTCATGGGGACGCTCAGCGAAAACACATCTCATTGAGGCTGAACGTGCACAGCGAGCCATTCTTAAAGTCAACGCAGGTCTTCCATATAGATACCCCACACAAGACCTATACAAGAAGTGGGAAGTTCTTACAGTGAGGCTGATATTTATCATTCTAAAACAACACTCCGAGCTGCAGTACGACCCCACATTGACCCAAGATCGAAGACGGAAAGGAACAGTATGCCAAGCAAAGTCAGTTAACACATTTTTTTCCCACAACTTTTACATTTACCTTGGACCATACCTGTACAATAAACTTAACACTCAATTTTCTATATATCCCCATAACTCGTATCAATGTAAGCTATCCATCCTCAATTACCTAAAAACACTTAACTATCAGGAAACTGAAAACTTATTTACCCGGGTAATTTAATCCGCATACACGATACTTATTTATTTAACTCACTTAACGTACTGATTAAACACCTCTGCACACAAAACATACTGCCCACTCAACACAACTAAACTCATTTCACAAAAATCATCACACATACACACTCAATCATTAATTACCTATGCACTAACCTACTCACCAATCCTAACACCGAACTCATCACATTTAATAAAGCATAGACTTAGTAAATAATATATTGAACATTTTCTAATCAATCATTCCTCCACATGTTTTACCCACCAATGACTACATTGATTTTGAATTTAAGTAATAATAAGCGGGAGGGGTCCTGGTGACCTGCATTACAGGTTTTTCTACAAAACCTACAGCAGGCACCAGTCTCTCACAAAATATTATAATCTTACATTTTACATAAGTCCAAACTGTACCAATTTCTTATTGTGAGAGAGAAATAAATGGTTATTGATTATTGATTGATTGAGTTAGGCTGTGAAGAAGAAGTAAAAAGAAGCGTGAGAAGAAGTGATCGTGAAGAAGTAACAAACAAATATACAATCTGACTTTTGCATTTATAATTATACTAGAAGTGCCCCGCGGCTTCGCCCGCGTTAAAAACTTCTTTTATTTACTTAAAACTTTTCTTTTGTAAAAACGATTCTAGCATTAAATACATAAAATAAGAATTAGCCAAATCGGTTCACCCGTTTTCATGTTATCGCGTGACTAAGGCAATTCAGGATTCATATTTATAAAAACCGAAAAACCCAAATTTTCAGACTTTGTTACCTACCATGGGGTATCATCACATCGTTACCTACCCCATTTCACAAAATCCTACAACACATACTTTATCTCATCTTGTTTCGCCACACAAACTTTGAATCCTCGTTACGAATCCGGGAGAAATTTTTAGAAAATCCGTTCTGAGCGGATACCTACGTCGTAATAACTATCTGCATTCTAAACTTCAGCGCAATCCGAAAAAATATTGATTTTTAGACTTTGTTACCCCAGTTCATCATTTTAGGGTGGCACTTTGAAAAAGTCTGAAACCCGTATTTACTTATTTAATTACAGAAGTACTTGTGTGAAATCTCGAATAAAAGTAATATCCAAACTTTGAACATCATCCCCTTGAAGAGTGAATTTAGAAAAATTCTTTCTTAGCCTAAGTAGTAGGAGCCTAAGTCAAAATAACCATATGCATGCCAAATTTCAGCGCAATCCGAAATAATATTGATTTCAGACTTTGTTACCCCACTTCACCCTTTTAGGGGTGGAATTTTGAAAGACCCTGAAACACGTATTTACTTACTTAAGTACTTGTGTGAAGTTTCGAACAGAAAATACTATTTAATCTTGTTTCTCCATACATACTTTGAACCCCCGTTTCATCCCCTTCAGGGGAGAATTTTGGAAAATCCTTTCTCAGATGGAACTAACGTCGTAATAACTATCTGCATGCCAAATTTCAGCGCTATCCGAAACAATATTGATTTTCACACTTTGTTACCCCATTTCACCCTCTTAGGGTAGAATTTCAAAAAACCTGAAACACGTATTTACTTATTTTTTTACTGAAGCACTTGTATGTAGTTTCGAATAGAAAATACTATATAATCTTGTTTCTCCATACAAACTTTGAACCCCCGTTTCATCCCCTTCAGGAGTGAATTTTTGAAAATCCTTTCTTAGAGTCTAACGTCGTAGTAACTATCTGCATGCCAAATTTCAGCGCAATCCGAAACAATATTGAATTTCACACTTTGTTACCCCATTTCACCCTCTTAGGGGTGGAATTTCGAAAAAAGCGAAAACATGTGTTTACTTATTTATGTCCTGAAGCACTTGTGTGATGTTTCGAATAGAAAAGACTATGTAATAATGTTTCTCCATAGAAACTTTGTACCCCCGTTTCATCCCTTTAAGGGGTGAATTTTAGAAAATCCTTTCTTAGCTGATACTTACGTCATAATAACCACCTGTATGCCAAAGTTCAGCGCAATCCGAAACAATATTGATTTTCAGACTTTGTTACCCCATTTCAGCCTCTTAGGGGTGGAATTTCGAAAAAGCCTAAAACACATATTTACTTATTTATGTACTCAAGCACTTGTGTAAAGTTTCGAATAGAAAAGACTATCTAATGTTGTTTCTCCATAGAAACTTTGAAACCCCGTTTCATCCCCTTCAGGGGTGAAATTTGAAAAATCCTTTTTCAAAGGTAACTAAAGTTGTAATAATTATCTGCATGCCAAGTTTTAGCGCAATCCAAAAAAATATTGATTTTCACACTTTGTTACCCCATTTCACCCTCTTAGGGGTGGAATTTCAAAAAAACCTGAAACACGTATTTACTTATTTTTGTACTGAAGCACTTGTGTGAAGTTTCGGATAGAAAAGACTATTTAATCTTGTTTCTCCATACAAACTTTGAACCCCCATTTCATCCCCTTAAGGGGTGAATTTTGAAAAATCCTTTCTTAGTACAACCCTACGTACTAAGACAAATATACCCTCCAAATTTCAAGTCTCTACGACCAGCGGTTTAGGCTGTGCGTTGTCTGTCAGTGAGTCAGTCAGTCAGTATGTCAGGACAAAGATTCTTATAGTATTAGATAGATAGATAAAGTTTCTTTATTATAATAATAACAATTACGATGGAAGAAAGTCTTATCCCGCTTTTAAATTCCTTTATCCTTACCTAACTTATTTTTCATAAATAGGTTAAATTATCAAATTATAAACTATAATATGTATAAAAAAATATATAATGGTTTCGTATCTTACACCGAAGATATGACCACGATCTCACTTTAATGTTCAGTGGCAATGTAAATTTAAATTGCGTTGCGTGTCTGAACTGAGAGTGAATCTAACTGAAGCTAAAGAAGACGGTAGTAAGACGAGGTGCTGTACTGTACAGCCGTCGAATTTAAAGGCAAACAAGTAGCTACGGGCAAATTAAAACGGCTCCTTTTTGAAACGTTACCTTAAAAAAAAAACTATGCTGAAAATTATTTTATGAAAGCGCTGTTAAAAACTTTCACATTAACGTGCGAAAAGAGCTGAAAGCGCTTACGTTATTCGGAGAGTCGTTAGCTGAAACCTGAAGGGCTCTCAACTGGATTAACAATATTTTATTGAATGGGTAAAATAGAAATTTGCGCGTGAAGAATGACCTATTAAAATTAAATGGTCTTGTACGCGCTCATGTCTGGCACTTATCCACTGGCCTTCGTTTAAAACATTGTTAATACCTATCTGCAAAAATTATCAGCATTATGTAAGGGGTTACATTAGCTCTATAGTTATATTAACTCCTAGTTCAATTGAACTAGGACGAAATTATGTATTTATGTATATAGTTGCAATTGTAACGTTTAGACAATTAAAAGGTTGTCTGCAAGAGATAGCTTTTAGCAAGATACATTTCGTAGACGGGGCGGGGCGTCCATTGTACCTATATTTATTCACGCAGGTCCTACATTAAGTTCATTGTAATTTGTGTTAATGAAGAGTTTTTAAATTTATCAATTATATACTTAAAATATACCTATTGGGCATTGGCTAAGTATACATTTTCCAACTTGACAATTGCAGGTGAAACTATGTGCAAAAAATGCATTTATAAAAACAATTAACTAATATCATAATTATTCAATCATCATCATTCATCGTACTACAAGAATTTATTAGAATTTAAGAACTAGTAGTGAAACTAAGTTCTTAAATTCGGTCGGTCGATTCAGTCGGTTGATCAGTCGGTCGATCAGTCGGTCGATCAGTCCGTCGTTCAGTCGGTTGATCAGTCGGTCGATCAGTCGGTCGATAAGTCGGTCGATCAGTTGGTCAGTCAGTCGGTTGTTCAGTCGGTCGATCAGTCGGTCCATCAGTTGGTCGATCAGTCAGTCAATTAGTTGGACGATCAGTCGGTCGATCAGTCGGTAGATCAGCCGGTCGATCAGTCGGTCGATCAGTCAGTCGATCATTTAGTCGATCAGTCGGTCGACCAGTCGATCAGTTTGTCGATCAGTCGATCGATCAGTCGGTCAATCAGGCGATCGATTCTAATTCAATTTATTTATAGACATAATAAGTGCATAATGCACTTAGATTTTGACAAACATTTTTATATTATTAAGAGTACGTAGAACAACATTTGATAGAAATAAAGTATCTGCTTTGCTCTGCATTGTCAACATTGACATAGAAAAATAGACATTTAAATTTTATAATTACATAGAATTAGTACCTACTTTCCTATATTTACACATCTGTTCTACGACGTGTTTCTATTAGACGCGCTTCAGTCGAAAACAACAATGTGTCAAAGTTGCACCTTTCAGTATTCAGCCAGAAGAATACTCAAAGCGTTGCACAAATGCGTCGGTTACAAAGATTTTAAAATATTCCAGTTATTAAGTTTAAAAACTAAAGCAACTGACTTCCAAGCCGTGCGGGTCAGTTTCAGTAGCAAGTTTTAAACGTTTATATCTCCTGAGATACTTATAACATATCAATGAAATTACAATGGGATGATGATGATGATGTACATTTCCGAAGTGGTCCCAGTATCGGAAATGTACCCTACCAACTAAAACAAAAGAATCATTCGAATCGGTTTAAAAAAAAAGTATCTAATAGGCTATTGTTTGACCACTTTCTCACCTGTTGGTAAGTGATGATGCGGGCGAAGATGGTAAGCATGCTAGGCCTAGAATGGTAATTGGCTCTCAAGGAGCCTTGAGAGCCAGTATTCCGGCAGCTATGCCGGAATACATTAGATGTTGTTGTAGTGACAGATTTTCTAACTTGAGGGTAGTAGCTGGCCAGGCGGACACAAGATACTCGTAGTGTCCTACCACCATGCGGGGGTTGTTGGTTTCTTAACGATGTTTTTCCTTCACCGGGGGGCCACTGTGAAAAGCGCACATAATTTTTTCCATCCACGGTGCACGGCGGGGTTTGAACTCGGTACCTCTGGCATCAAAGCCGACCGTTCTCCCAATTACGCCACCGGGCCTTCAAATTGGTACACATATATATATATATAGGTACAGACCCATTGAGAACTTCCTCCTTTTTGGAAGTTGTTTGAAAAACAACTTGGCTTCCGTTTCCAACAAAAACGTGCTCCCTAACAAAACGTTCTTGGTCTCCAACGTCCAAATTCCTTCTTCAAACTCTTCAAAGTGAAAGCTGACGTAAATGATTAGATGTAACGAAGGCGGGAAACTTTGGGATTGGTTCTTTGTCGCAGGGATCCATGTTGATCAGGATTATTAGATTTATTGACGTAATCATGTCAAGGTATCGTATAATTTTAAGCAAAATTCTGATAGACAAATTGTTTTTGTTGGTTTTGGCGATCGTATAATATTGTGTTTCTTAAGGCCCAATTAGACGGGGAGAGTTTCTCGTACGTTTCCTTACGAGAAACCATACGCTACTATCACAAGCAATAATCGCCATAACACAATCGTATCAAAATGTTTACATACAGGCAAGAACTAAAATCTCGCCTACGATTATGTCATACGAGATTCGCATATGACTTACCGCTAGGCGATAATTGCCTATGTTTGTTTACACAACAAAAGTATAGTAAGCAGATTCTTGCCTATGAGAGTCTCGACTTGTATAAACACGATCTCGTATGACATTTTTCAAGTTCATACGAGTATCGTACAAATCAGGTGGAACCGTTTTGAGTGCGAGAATCGAAATACGAGAAAATTCTGTTTAGACCGACACTATCAATATTCTATTGCGAGTCAATTGTCGCCAGAGTGGAAGAGAGAGAGGTGTGAATGTTTAGACATATAATCTTTTTATATTCCTTCGATAATCGTATCTTCGAGACGAGAAACTCGCCCCGTTTAAATGGGCCTTTAGGGCCTAGAAGTAGGTATACAGATTATGAAGAGAAAAGTTACGGTACGAAACTGTAATATGATTTAATTAAGAATATTGATTTAATATATTTTCGTACTGACGCGGTATTCAGCAGTACAGTATTCAGTACTAGTATCAAGGTGGTATCGTAGTATCATTGATATATTGTATACAATATGATGAAAGTTAGCTGTTCAACATTTTTCTTACTGCCGTCTCCCCATATCAGACAAGCAGGAATCCTTCTAAGACCGCATTGTCGCTTCACACGAACAAGGACACAAGGTGTCGTATACTGGTCCCCCTTCCCCCCTGGACCGCGAAAGCGTATAGACGTGTCAAGTTATAGCCCGTTTTTAACTCAAAATTACTCAACCTTTTTATTATTTATTTTATTTTATTATATTATTCGCAGTTATTCAAATTTAGACCAGTTTAAATCATTCTAAAAAATAGGAGTGCATCAGTGAACAGGAGATCTACAAAACCCTCGCACTCACACATCGAATGTCAGCCACGTATGTAGCTCCACCCACTAATTGATAAGAAGCGGCCATCTTCGAATAAACCCCGCCCACGAGTCAACAAAATTAGTGGCCATCTTTGGAACAGACGTAGCTCCTCCCACTTCGAGCGCTGCGCCGACGCCTCTGGATTTCGAATCAACCAACTGCGCGTAGGCACCATCCCCAATACCTTCTAATAACCTATGATCGCCTGGTACTTAGTTTAGTTTAAAGTAAACCTCCTAGCTTGCACAGCGAGTATCGGCTTGCCTTCAATATCAAGTCTGACCTTCTGAGTATTTCTGCTCTTCTGGTACCTCACACACTAAAAATGCACCGCACACCACCTACAGCCACACAGGCAGAGGGTGCCACTGTGATTACGCCGGCGCCACGTACGAAACGCCAACGGCCTAATACTTCACCTACTTCGCCGCCTGAGCACTGTCTTGACAATCAGGAGGAAATTTTGTCAATGTTGACTAAAGTGCTTTCGGAACTTGCTGAAGTCCGGAAATCTAACTCGGATATACAACAAACCCTACAATTTAATGTAAGTCAATGCGAAGACATGCAAAACCGAATATCGACGCTCGAGAATGAGAAAACTGATCGTGAAAATTACATTCGAATGCTGGAGAATAAGCTAGAAGAGACTGACAGGCGTGCCCGTAGTACATGTCTAGAAATCAGAGGCATCCCTTCGAAACCGATGGAATCAAAACAGGAACTTTGTGACCTTGTTTCAAAGCTCCACGCAAAGATAAAAAGTGATCTACCCACAATTGATGTTATCAAGGATGTCTATCGAATCAAAGGCAAATCTAAAGAAGAACGACCAATTGTGGTAGACTACACCACAGTTATTAGGAAGACTAACACGCTTTCAGCGATCAAAAAATATAACGCAACAAATACAACTGATAGGTTAAATACTAACACCTTAGGCATAGATGGCAAGAAAATGCCTGTGTATGTGTCTGAATTTCTGACACCAAAGACCAAGCGGCTCTATTTCCTTGCAAGAGATGTGGCAAAGACCTGCAATTATGAATTTTGTTGGACCGTTAATGGCAGGATATTTCTCCGTCGCACCGAAGGGTCATCTCCAATCCTGATCAAGAGCGAGCAGCAAATCCAGGATCTGAAACAAAAAAACCAAGTTGTTTAAATAGTGCCACTAATTATAATTTTGAAATTAACCTCACCATAAATACTACAATTGTAAATATTAACTTTTTTAAAATTATCCATTCAAATCACACATACATTACCTACATTACAAACATAACCACACATACATTCTGCACCAAACTCAGCCTCACCACCCCTAACCTCGTGCTCAATTATACTCAATGGCTAATCAAACCTGTAAATAACAACATTATAAAATTAAGCTCAGTTCATATAAACGTGATCACGAATTCTTACATGTTAAAATGTATCGTACCTGCAATTATGTGTACCCCACTTTTTATCTGTCTAAATAATGGATAAAAGCCAACAAAATAACTTGTGTAATTTAATCGATGAATTTTCCATTGCCGATGCTAAACTTTGCCAGCCTGAATTATGCAAAACGTTTATTAACACCAATAACAAATCACTAAACATTCTCACTTTGAATATTAGAAGTGTAAATATGAACTTTGTTGCTATGGAAATACTTCTCCACAGATTGGGTTTTAATTGTGATCTGATTATACTCACTGAGTGTTGGATCGAAAACAATAAACCCTACCCAATGCTGAAATACTACAACGCTGCCCATACAAAACATTGCATTAATCAAAACGGTGGTATTATTATTTATTCAAAATCAAATATGGAAGTTCTTATTGAAGAACCCGATATCAAAGATGGAAACTGCTTAATAATAAAAATCGGTTCTAATATTGCTATAGTCGCACTGTACCGATCTCCTTCTTTTGCCAACATAGAACCATTTTTGCAATCATTAGACACAATTCTTACATCGATCAAAAAATATCAAACTGTATCTGTTTTAGGTGACCTAAATATCGACATACACCCTAAAGGTACCGATAAAAAATCGTCTGCTTATTTGGAAACTCTGGCGTGTCATGGATTAATGCCCACACATTATATCCCAACCAGAGGCGATCGGTGCCTTGACCACTCCTTATTAAAGAGTAAACTAAAATGTAAGACCTTTGTACTCAATACTTTGATCACAGACCATCTTCCTATTATTTTGAATATACGTAATAAAAAATCCTTTGCCGTTCAACCTAAAAAGTTCATACCTAAAACTAATTTTCTAGAAGTAACTCGACAAATTAAATGTTTTAATTTCAAGGACCTATTGAAGACAACAGACGTTAACATGACCACTGAAATTTTAATGAACTGGCTTACGAACGTTATCAAAATTAACACACGCATTCTCAAAATTCCACACAACCAGCAAATAATTAAACCATGGATAACACCAGGTATATTACGCTGCATTCGTACCAGGGACAGAATGCACCTTTGCCATAAGCAAACTCCAGATAACGAAACACTTAAAATAACATACAGAAGATATAGGAACTTTTGTACCAATTTGATAAAAAAACTAAAAATAGACTACAATAAAACGGAACTTGAAAAACACAAAGGCAACCTAAAGAAAACATGGGAGACTATCAGAAAAGTAACCAGTACAGTAAAGGTAAAAAGTAATAACGAAACGCTACTTAAGATTAAGGAAAACCCCAACCAATCAATTAACTATGTTAACAACTATTTTTGCAACGTAGGAAAAACATTAGCGTCCACGATCATGAGAAACTCCTTAGATAAAGATTATCCTACGCCTAAAATACTGTCTCAGCCAAATTCAATAGGTTTACTAGAAACTGACGAATTTGAAGTGCATGCTATAATTAAAAATCTAAAAAATAGTTGCTCAGCAGGTTTTGATGGAGTTTCTTCAAGGGTAATTAAAGAATCAGCTCCAGCACTTGTTCCTATAATTACACACATCTGTAACCTAAGTTTGTCTTCGGGTATCTTCCCACATTTGTTTAAAACATCAATAATTACACCTATTCATAAAAGTGGTAACAGAGACAGTGTCGGAAACTATAGACCTATATCAATCTTACCTTGTATTTCCAAAATTCTTGAAAAGATTATTAATAGACGCTTAACTTCATATTTGGAAAAATTCAATATCCTTTCATCCGCTCAATTTGGCATCAGAACTGGAAAATCTACTCAAAATGCTGTCTCGGAACTTACAAAATATATAGTTAATGAAATCGATAACAAAAACAAAGTCATAGGAGTATTTCTGGACCTAGCAAAAGCCTTCGACACTGTCTCTGTTCCACTACTGATTAAGAAGTTAGAATTAAATGGTATACGCGGTCAAACATTGTGTCTCTTAGCGAACTACCTACAAAACCGAACTCAGAGGACTAAAATAGGTGAGATGGTTAGTGAAGATGAATCGATTAGCTATGGAGTTCCCCAAGGCAGTGTTTTGGGCCCTAGCCTATTCTTGGTTTATATTAACGACCTGTGCAACCTGAATCTCCAAAATGGTAGAATATTCGCCTATGCGGATGATACAGCGCTAATTTTTGTAGGTAAACACTGGGAAGAGGTGAAAAACTATGCTGAACGGGGACTCGGCATTGTAACTAACTGGTTAAGTGATAATTTGCTTTCTCTTAACGTTGAGAAAACCAAATTTGTCACATTTACAAACTCTTATATTAGAATTTCCTCCATGAATCTCAAGATACACGGTGATTGTGCCGACACAAGCAAGTGTAGCTGTCCAAGCCTGCAGCGCGAATCAAGTGTGAGGTATTTGGGGGTAATTCTAGATTCTAGATTAACCTGGAAACCTCACATTGAAGCGCTCTGCAGTAAGGTTCGTAAATTAATATATTTATTCAAAAGTTTACGGGATGTTGCTGATCGGCCATTGGTAATTAGTGTATATGAAAGCCTTTGTAGATCCCTTCTCACCTATTGTATCACGTCTTGGGGCGGAGCATACGGTACACATATGTTACAACTTGAACGTGCTCAACGTGCTCTTCTAAAAGTAGCAACTTGTAGGCCTATGAGATTTCCCACTACAGAACTATACAAAGATTGCGGAGTTCTCACAGTACGGCAAATATATATTCTATGTCTCATTTTAGTACAACGCAAAAACGTGACCCACAATGAAAAATCAAACATTTTAACGAAAAGAAGAAAGGACAGAGTTTTTGCCCAGTCAAATACCAACACAAGATCTGCTCAACGACAGGAGTCATTTCTTGCTCCTTTTGTTTTTAATAAGACGTGTAAAGTTGTAAAAAATTTAATCTTGCTATCAGGTAAAGAAATCAAATACGAGGTTGATAAATGGCTTAAAAGCCTAAACTATGAAGATACTGAGAATATACTACACATTATGAAATAGCCAATTTCGTAAATAACCTAACACAACACATACACGTGCACACACACACACACACACACACACACGCACACACACACGCACACACACATACACGCACGCGCGCGCGCGCACACACACACACACACACACACACACACACACACACACACACACACACACACACACACACCCGCGCACTCTATTAAGATTTAGTAATAAATATAAATTTCATTCAATAATAATTAATATAATATAATAAATATCTTAATGAGTTACTTACCTCTAAATATATATATATATATATATATATATATATTCTTTCTGCACTCCGTATGGCTTTAATGTACACCTGGAAGGTTTATGCAGATCTCTACGACACAAGATATATTCTTAGTGTAGGATCTGCACGTCATCTGATTATGCTATGTAAGCCAAGATAAACAATGTCTTTTAAAGCAATTAAGACAACCATAGTGACATATTCTTAAGCAATTTCGTTTAATTAGAGAGTAAGTACTGTATTTCTAATTGAATTTGTATGCCTAATTATTTTGTATTTACATAACCTACTATTTGTGGAATAAATAAATGATTATGATTATGATTATGATTATGACTGTACTCTACAGTAAGAAAATATATATTCATGGTGCTAAAATTCAAATTTTATTTCAACACAACTCGCGGCATATTAGAATTTATTCACTTAACAAATTTAGAATTTCCAAATTAGCTTCACACAAAGCACTTTACTCATGCCAAATCCATACCAAAAGCACATATGCACAATCCAACCATTAATTATTCACTAGAAGATAAGCCGAATGAGATCCGAGGCAGCCAAAATATGACCATTCCACTATCCAGTCCAGCCATGCGGATGTAATATCTCCCTATCTTCCACGCTTCGCAGAGCGGCAGTAACGAAATGGCTACTGCCTAATTCAGAGTTTTACGAAATTCCGGCAAATGTTAGAATGCGACCCTTTACAACATTGCACTCTATTGAGTGACCCTTGGAAACTTTTGAAACAATGACGCTAAGGGACCTCTTTGTAAGGAGCAAACAGGGTGCCGTAATAGCGAATAACTTTGTTTATAAATACGGGTAACTATAGACAGTGAAGCTGTTTTTATTGTAACATTTCCAACAATACAAAAGGTTAGATTGAAACGCTTTGCTGTTAGAACTTTTTTTACCATTATTGTCCAAAGGTCTCCCCGATCTTCTTTAAATTCTCTGTCCTTTGCAAGCTCATGCCATTTCCCTTCGTATGCATTAAGATCGTCCCGTAGCACTTCCGAGGACGACCTCTGCTCCTACATCGGTCATTGGCTACCCAATGCGTGGCGATCTTTTCCCATCTATTGGGTCGGGGTGCATCCTAATAATATGGCCCGCCCAATCCTACTTAATTTTTTACCTAGCTAAAACGTAATCGAATATTTTCTATGTTTTACGTTTTTTTACACGACTGTCAAAGAATCAGGTTTATGTTTTTCGACTGTATGTATGTATATTTCTTTGCCAAGCCCTAGAGCCTAAACGGCTTGTTGTATTTTTATGTGAGTGGTGTCAATAGATTCGTCTTAGTCGTGCGAGTGACACTGGGTACATCAAAATAAAAAAAAAAAAACAAAATTAAGGATATTAGGCCCATAGCACACGGCGTATTTTAAACGCGCAGACGACGCGCGTTTCAGGAACGCGCGTCTTCGGCGCCGTAGACGCTGATTGTTGCGTTTGCATTTATGATACAAGCGCGCGCATGAAGCGCGTATACGCGCGTTTGAAGCGATACAAATCGATACTGTATGATACAAATCGATACTGTATCTGCACGTAAAAATAACAAGATGAAAATTGCGGTTCGACTATTTGGAAGAGAAGGAATTTTATTATTTTAATTCTAATTTGTTATCATTCTTTGCATTCCATTTAATTAAGACTGGCGTTAGAATATCTCTATCGAACGAATTCATATTGCACCCAGCGCCGCATTCGATTTTGGCACAGATTTGGTATTAGCAAGTCTGGTAGCTTACCGAAAGCTGCAAATGGACACATGTGAGAAAAATGGGCCATTACCAGGCCTGCCTAATTACTCAATTTAACTGGTGTTACTGTAACACTGGAGAGTCGCAACTGTCCAACTTTCCCGGCAGTATTCCAGTAAAGTTATATATCCAACAGTCTGTGGTAGTACCTAAGTGCATTACGACTTGCACTGGAGTTTCGGGCTCTAGTGATTTGTGTGATGAATTTCAGAAGAGATTAAGAGGCTTTGTTAAGTAGTTCGCACTTCAGCCATAGAAAAGATAAAAAGGTAACGCATACTACGTATACTTGCTTCAGCGTTAAAGTTGGGTTTAATTTGAACCGCAACGTTCTTTTTACAAGCTTTTATTTCGGTATTTATGTCTTATAGGCTAGCGTTTGACCACTATCTCACTCTAGCTTATCCTGTTTGTTATACTTATGTGAATAAGTTACCAGTGTTTGATTGAGCTGTGACATACATATGTAAATCGGATGACGGAAGAAAGTAATTATTTAGAAATTAACAGATTCACACATTCAAATAAGTTATTTTTCAAAAAAAATAAAACCGACTTCATAACCACAAAAAGGCACTCAAAAGCGAAAAATAATTTACTTAAAATTATTATAAGCGTTACCCACGTCTCTATTTGAAGTCGGTGCCAGCCAAGTCTAATAGGTAGTAGATAGATAATACCTACGAGTACATGTATCTACCTACTTACTAACCTACATGTACCTACTTACTACTACTACATACATATCATCTATCTAATATCCAATAGACTTGGCTGGCACCGACTTCAAATATAGACGTGGGTAACGCTTATAATAATTTTAAGTAAATTATTTTTCGCTTTTGAGTGCCTTTTTGTGGTTATGAAGTCGGTTTTATTTTTTTTGAAAAATAACTTATTTTACCCTTTTTAGTGCAAAAAAAGTTTTAATGAAATTACATGCATCTATTAAATTTCGTGTCTGGGCCGTTATACACTGACGGATATATACTTTTTGAAAATTTCAAGTGTGTACCTATAACGGTTAAGAAGATACAGATCTGTAAAGTGCGCACATATAGACACACGGACGGACGGACGGACGGACGGACGAACAGACAACAAAGTCTCAGAAAGTGTTCATTGGGTAGCCTTTGGGTTCGGAACCCTAAAAAAATTGACTTTAAATGCCGCGCTAAAGTGAAAATATTCACTAGTAATAATGATGTCATCAAGGTCTCATAGGACAATGTCCAAAATGGCCCTGTGCAATAAAAGCATCTGACACACGATAATTAATTGTCTATTTTATTACAATAATTCCAAATACTTTTATAACACGGACTAGTTGTATTCCAAAATGAATATAAAAAAGTATTATTTGCGATTATTAACATTAATTGCCGCCATATGGCCAACAGGGTACTGAATCACTCTACTACGTTATAAGAGGCACTTCCCTATATTGTGGATACCCGAATTATGTAAGCACTGTGTAGCCAACCTAACAACGGAAAGTATTATTTACGTAGTAACTATTATATAATATGTGGTTTTATGCTTATAATTTTTTTTTGCTGTGTTGATTGGTACAAAGTACGTTCATGATTCTGAGTTATTTAATTATGTATGCAGTGTCGCGGGACTGAAATGGCCGCCATCTTCGCCAAATGTCATGTCATGTCAAAAAATATTAGGTATGTTTAAAAAAGTTTGCACTCTAACAAGACTTTGCCCGGTAGAACATTCCTGTGAAGACAAATTATTTATATTTATACATAATTATTTATTATAATTATTAATATATAATTATTTATTGAGAGCCCGGTGGCGTAATTGGGAGAACAGTCGGCTTTGATGCCGTGGTACCGAGTTCAAACCGCCGTGCACCAATGAATTTTTCTATCGAAAAATATATGTGCGCTTCTCACAGTGGCCCCCCGGTGAAGGAAAACATCGTTAAGAAACCAATAACCCCCGCATGGTGGTAGAACATATCTAGTGTCCGCCTGGCCAGCTACCACCCTCAAGTCAGAAAATCTGTCGCCAAACATCTAATGTGTTCCGGCAGCTATCCTTGAGAGCCAGTTCCCATTCTAGTCCACTTCTCTATCTTCGACCGCATCATCACTTAGCAACAGGTGAGATAGTGGTCAAACGCTTGCCTATAAGATATTACAAAAAAAATTTCCACACCTTTATTTCTATCTCGCTCACAGTTACCGTAAGAATATCTTATATGCAATAGCAACCTCCATTGTGTATAATCTTCTTGGGACTCTTCTACTAAAACTAGTACAACCTCCTATGTTTGGGGTATTTATCTCCATATCTCTGGTGATACTAATCAGATCTCGATAAAATTAAAATGGGACCACCTCGGAAACGTATCCTACCAATTAAAAAAAGAATCATTTGAATCCGTTCACAATTGATGGAGAAATCGCGTAACATACACACAAAAAAAAAAAAAAGAAAAAAAAAAAAAAAAACAGACGAATTGAGAACCTCCTCCTTTTTTGTGAAGTCGGTTAAAAAGATTGCGAAGACACTCACGAAAATGCTTTCTACGGATTTTACTGAGGAAGCCGTAGGAGTGTCTTAGATTGTAACCAGTCATGATCATCAGACTTTTTAACTGAGTTCCAAATCTCTGTACTGAGTTTGAAATAGGTCGGTGTCCAAATAAAGTAAGGTTCTTTTTTAGCGCAAACCAACCCAGGGCATTTGTGCCGTCACGCGTCAGTTGCAGCAAAAAATTGTGCAAATTCCATGTCTATGCTTCTATTTTGTTGTTTGCTAGCTGTGAGCCACTGTGAGGTTTCCATGTTCTGATACACGCTGTCAAATAACGAAAAATTTCATTTGTTTGGAAAGTCTCATGTTTTTGTAGTAGAGATGATAGTGGAAGTCGGCCTCAAAGCTGCACTACTACATATTGGCAAGTTTTAAAATGACCAAAATACATAAGAATTCAAAGTAGGCCACTCATACAATGGATAACGACTACTATCTACAAAAGTTTTAAGCAATATCAACAATTTATTGCAAAACTTATAAAACACTAGTATTTTATTGGCTGTAAATACATCTTTTTTATATCTTACTAGCAGCCCGCCCCGGCTTCGCACGGGTAGAACATATATGCCTACAAAATTTGCATCAGTTTGTTGCATCGAATATAAAATATGAACATATTTTTTGTAAATTGTTAAACACAATCCAAAATGTCATCGTACCGACGGGACTTGAACCCGCAACCTCCGGAATAACATGTTCCGGTGCTTTGCCAATTAAGCCACGGTGCGAAGTATCGTTACGACGAAATTAGTGGATTGCATTTGTTAACCCAATTATGCATTGGTGGCGCCATCTATGACTACTTATTACGTAAGATAATCATTCGGAAGAAATCATTACAGTTTTCAAATCCGACGAGAGATGTTGCACTGCGTAAATCAAATATTATGTTTCTTTGAAATGTTTCACACTTTATATTTTTTGTAAATTGTTAAACACAATCCAAAATTTCATCGTACCGACGGGACTTGAACCCGCAACCTCCGGAATAACATGTTCCGGTGCTTTGCCAATTAAGCCACGGTGTGAAGTATCGTTACGACGAAGTGGATTGCATTTGCTAACCCAATTATGCATTGGTGGCATTGGATTGTGTTTAACAATTTACAAAAAATATAAAGTGTGAAACACTTCAAAGAAACATAATATATGAACATATTTAACAACCATCGTCATATTTCATCCAATTTACATAAAACCATAACGAATTATGCACCTAAACCTTCCTCATAAACACTCTGGCTATTGGTGAAAACCGCATGATAATCCGTTCAGTAGCTATTGAGATTATTGCGAACAGACAGACAGACGCAGTGATGAACTTTGTTTTAATCCTAGCTATATACCTGCCAATGAAAGTTTTATGTGCATTTAAGAATCATGAGTTTTCGTACAGTGGTAGTGGAATCATTAAATCTACCAAAAAGTAGCTTACCACCAAGGAGTACACCTGCCGCCGTAACCTTACGGCGTTCCCCGACGCAAAATGTAGGGGTAATATACGTTTAACGTGTGTATCTGTGTGTCTGTCTATAGCATCTTAGCACCTAACCGGATGAACCGATTTTGTTTTTATTATTGATAGTTTTTTTTTGTTTGATAGATGTCTTCATCGAGAGTTTTCTTAGCTTTGATTCATGATAATTCGTTCAATCGTTATAAAATTATGAGCTTTTTTCTAGTTAATTGCGCTATGAAATCAACTTTCATAGGTCTGATCAATTCGAAAATCTTCTTCTTCAACGATATTGTAAGAACATGGAAGCCTCCTGGACTCTACAGAATACTCAAATCCTCACCAACTTACAGCTCAGATTTTAAATGTCGTGTTTAGAGTCATTGGAAAAAGCTATTATACATAGATTAGTCGGGGTGGTTTAAAATATTATATTATATTATTATATATATAGATGAATATTATTTTATACAATAGATCATATTATTATACTATATTGACTTCAAATTGATTGTGATCGGTGGGGATCTACAGCATAGCTAAGCTTATAATAATATTTTCATAGTAACTATGACCTAATCTGTGGTTTCACTGCAAATATTTTATTAATTTTGCGATGCGTGTTTGTGAAATTCGTGATATCTTCTAGAGTTTTCATTTGAATTATATACTGTACAGGACAATTTTAATCTATAATATGTGGCCAAGCTAATTAACGTAATTATTTGGATAAGGATTAATACTATATACTTGAAAATAGCCTTGGAAGTTGTGTAATATTTTTTAACAAAAATTTTAAGATTAAAATGGTTACTGTGAGTCAAACTTAAGAGATAGACATATGCTGTCGCGGACTTTTTTGTAGGTCATATAAAGTTGTACAACTCTTGCATAGAAAATATTCTTCTATCTATTTTCAATTAAGCAGCGTTCGTAAGAAACGTGTTTTTTCGACCGTTTATTTGCCGACTTAGGTTGCAAATTAGGTCTCCACGAATGTACCTTTGATTTAAACGGGATAATATATAGCCTTTTTTCATTCCGAAAGTCCATTCTATGTATTAGTGAAAGAATTTTTTAAATCGGTTCAGTAGTTTTTGAGCTTACTCATTACAAACATACAAAAATACAAATGTTCTCTCTTTATAATATTAGTATAGATAGGCTAGCGTTTGACCACTATCTCGCCTGGTGTTAAGCGATGATGTGGTTGAAGATGGACACGCTGGGCCTAGAATACTCTTACTCTCAAGGGCTGTGAGCTGCCGAAACACCGTAAGGTTATGGCGACAGATTTTCTCCTTGATGGTGGGAAGCTACTTTTTGGTAGCAAATTAGACGGAAAATCGATATAATATGCTCCTACCATGTGTTTAAATAGGTATGTACCTAAATATATATGTATGTACATATCTGTACGTAAAACCCTACGCAAATTAAATTTTATTAGACCGAAAGGAAACTGCACAAAAAATCACATATACCTACCTCGTACCAACATTCTGATCATCCAACGTTGAATGGAATATTTCAAATGGGTATTTAGGCTAATTGTAAACTATATACTTTACATATATACTATGGTATTTATATATACCATGTGATGACGCAATAATACAGAATGTCAAATCCTGGATGTGTACAAAGTATAAGTATGTGTAAGTATGTTATTTCCACAGACCTAGAATTTCACTATATAACGTAGTGAAATCGTAGGTCTGTTTGTTATTTCCGATATCATCATTTCGATCGCGTTTTATCAAAATCCGCCTCAAGACTCATTTGAGAATGTTTGCTATTCCTTAAAGCTATCTACGCTGTATGTTATAACATGTTTACCTACTCTACAATTCCCTTCCGGCAAAACACATCGTAACTCCACTATTTAATACTGTTTGACAGACATGCTCCTAAAATCGATCCTGCTAATGAAACGCTGCTTTGTTTGCGAAACAAACAACACAAAATCTAATATAGTTCTAGTTACATAATAAGGCCTTCATTGCTGTATAAAAACTACCCCCGAGCTTTATCGTGTTGACTCGAAACCAACAGTGTGCCTCCCACTAAGAGACTCTAAATGGTGCGATTTGATAAGTGTCAAAATGTATGATTATGATCGCCATTTTTAAAGCCTCGTCATTAGTGTGTAAAGCATCAGAGAAATAAAACTGGCCAAGTGCGAGTCAGACTTTTGTCCCGCACACGGAGGGTCCCGTACGCCATCTAACGAATATCTAACGAACATCTAACACCAACTAAGTTAAGTTTAACATAAAGGTGTTAGTAATTAATATTATTAATAAGGTAAACAATCGTTCATAGATGACGCTATAGTAAAAAACACGTTATTTTGTATGGGGACCCCCTTTAATTTTTAACTTTGTTCTGTTATTAGTTTTTATTGTTATAGCGGCAACAGAAATCCATTATTTGTGAAAATTTCAACCGTCTAACTTTCACGGTTCATGAGATACAGCCTGGCGACAGACGGACAGGCAGACAGACGGACAGCGGAGTCTCAGTAATAGAATTCCGTTGGTACCCTTTGGGTTCGGAACCCTAAATACGATATATGTCTATATGAAAGCTGTGAGGAATCATACGGATTACTTCAAAGAGTAACATAATATATTACTGAACACAACCCTTAATCAATAACACCTGTGATGTTTCAGATATATGTACATAGGTGTCGCTTACTGCTCACCATCGGAACCACAGAGTACAAACAAAGCTATCCTTTTTAGGGTTCCGTACCCAAAGGCTAAAACGGGACCCTAATACTAAGACTCCGCTGTTCGTCTGTCTGTCTGTCTGTCTGTCTGTCTGTCTGTCTATCCGTCCGTCTGTCACCAGGCTGTATCTCATGAACCGTGATAGTTAGACAGTTGAAATTTTCACAGATGATGTATTTCTGTTGCCGCTATAACAACAAATACTAAAAACAGAATAAAGTTAAAAATAATACAAGGTCCCCATACAAGAAACGTGTTTTTTCGGCATTTCACGCCATCTATGAACACTTAGTTAGGTAAACGTCCCATAGATGGCGTTATATTGAAATGTCGATCCCTAACACCTTTTTTAGTCGTTAGATGGCGTTATAAGAAATATAATGTTTATTAATTATTATTTTTTGCTGGCGAAAAATGATAGTAGTATTTTTTGCTCGATCTTATAAAATACTGTAGTGTGGTACGGAACCCTACTAGTGCGAGTCCGACTTGCACTTGGCCAGTTTATTTTATTTTACCATCGACTAAAAAATTTGATTTTTTTTTCAAATGTGTCACACCATATTCATATGAAATCCAATTTGGTTAAAACAAAGTACTACTAGTATTCAGTTTAATCTCTGAGAAAACGTTTCTCACTTTTCTAAGATTTTGACTTAAGGTACTTGTGTACGGTAAGGCGATTACTTCGCTTGTCCTTGTCTCTAATACGCTTCTACCTGGAAAAGGTTACAATACAACTATGTATGTATTTTTAAAACTATCGCGTACAGAACGATTAACAGTATCATATTAATAACTGTTTTCCGCACCTTCGCGGTTAATATGTATAATAATAATATATCTTATTAGAAAGTATATGAAAACACTATCGCAGTATGTCCAGCAGAGGAGTGATACAGGATTTCTATGATGATCGTGATGATAATTTTTGTTATTTGGAAAGAAAATTAAGCATGTTTGCTGAAAAACTGTTGTTCAACAATCGTGCAAAAAGTGGCAGGATGTAAAGTCTACTGAGCTTTTCTCATTTGTACCTGCGCTCTAGAACAAAGAGTGATATTGTTTTAGATAATAATTTCTCATTATACTAGATGGACCCTGAGGCAAGGATGTACTGAAGTTTTTACTACGAATATTAATAGGTACTATACTATAAGTTATTGTCTAACCATATAAACCACTGCATAATTAATTAGCTCTAGTTAGCTATGATTATAGCACAGTTATATTAATAATAGTGCCTATTTCTGTGGTTCCTAGAGTAATCTTCTATTCCGTAAAATAGTTAATGACATGTAAATATAAAAATAATAATTTAATATAAATAGAAAACGTAAATATTTTAAAACTTTGCACATGTTTAAATATTTTACACAATATCTTATTTTAATTCAGATTAAGAACTGCTTGGTCTCTTTTATTAGATTTATGTTATTACTGTCAACATTTATTTATTTATTAATTACTAGCAGCCCGCCCCGGCTTCGCACGGGTAGAACATATATGCCTACAAAATTTGCATCAGTTTATTGCATCGAATATAAAATATGAACATATTTAACAATCATCGTCATATTTCATCCAATTTACACAAAACTTTAACGAATTATGCACCTAAACCTTCCTACTCTGGCTATTAGTGAAAACCGCATGATAATCCGTTCAGTAGCTATTGAGATTATTGCGAACAGACAGACAGACGCAGTGATGAACTTTGTTTTATAATACTTACGTAGTGATATTGGACGGCCCTTTGGCGTAAAGGATAGTTACCCTGATTCTGACCCGACGGTCGTTGGTTCTAATCCTAGCTATATACCTACCAATGAAAGTTTTATGTGCATTCATGAATTATGAGTTTTCGTACAGTGGTAGTGGGATCATTAAATCTACCAAAAAGTAGCTTACCAGCAAGGAGAACATCTGCCGCCGTAACCTTACGTCGTTCTCCGACGCAAAATGTAGGGGTAATATACGTTTAACGTGTGTATCTGTGTGTCTGTCTGTAGCATCTTAGCACCTAACCGGATGAACCGATTTTGTTTTAATTATTGATAGTTTTTTTTTGTTTGATAGATGTCTTCATCGAGAGTGTTCTTAGCTTTGATTCATGAAAATTCGTTCAATCGTTATAAAACTATGAGCTTTAATCAACTTTAATAGATCTGATCAATTCAACAAAATCGAACGATCGAATCGAACTTTAACGATATTGTAAGAACATGGAAGCATTGACCTGATGCTGGGACATCTTCTGGACTCTACTGAATACTCAAATCCTCACCAACTTACAGCTCAGATTTTAAATGTCGTGTTTAGAGTCATTGGAATGCTTTTAATGAAAAGATTATACATAGATCAGTCGGGGTGGTTTAAAATATTATATTATTATATATATAGATGAATATTATTTAATACAATAGATCATATTATTATACTATATTGACTACAAATTGATTGTGATCGGTGGGGATCTACAGCATAGCTAAGCCTTTAATAATATTTACGTAGTAACTATGACCTAATCTGTAGTTTCACTGCAAATATTTTATTAATTTTGCGTTGCGTGTATGTGAAATCCGTGATATCTTCTAGAGTTTTCATTTGAATTGTATACTGTAAAGGACAATTTTAATCTATAATATGTGGCCAAGCTAATTAACGTAATTATTTGGATAAGGATTAATACTATATACTTGAAAATAGCCTTGGAAATTATGTAATATTTTTTAACAAAAAATTTAAGATTAAAATAGTTACTGTGAGTCAACCTTAAGAGATAGACATATGCTGTCGCGGACTTTTTTGTAGGTCTTATTAAATTGTACAACTCTTGCATGGAAAATATTCTTCTATCTATTTCAATTAAGCAGCGTTCGTAAGAAACGTGTTTTTTCGACCGTTTTTTTGCCGACTTAGGTTGCAAATTAGGTCTCCACGAATGTACCTTTGATTTAAACGGGATAATATATAGCCTTTTTTCATTCCGAAAGTCCATTCTATGTATTAGTGAAATAATTTTTTAAAATGGTTCAGTAGTTTTTGAGCCTAATCATTACAAACATACAAAAATACAAATGTTCTCTCGTTATAATATTAGCATAGAAGTATAGATGTATGTGGACTATTTAGTACTTATTACATAAGTTTTACTTATTGTACCTGCACGTACAAATATCATATTAATATAACCTTGTCTGATCAGTTTGATGTGCATAAATATTTTTGAATTTTGAATTTAAAGGGTATTTAATCTAAATGCGTTAAATTAAATACCTACTTGGATGTTTCTATGGAATTAGTCAAAAAGACCCCAATCCGTGTGGTGTATATATGTTTATAACGAGTATATTATAATGTGCTAGGCTAGCGTTTGACCACTATAGTAAGTGACGATGTGATCGAGGACAGTTAACCCGGCCTAGAATAGTCTTAATCTCAATCAAGGTCTGGGCTCCTAAGCGCAAATTTTGTAAAATTTTTAATTTTAACCAAGATATCAATCATTTGTTACAAAAGTATATTTAGTTCCACTAGCTACAGTAACCAAATCCAATATCTGACCCCGTATTCAGTAGAACCTACCCACGCTCTACCTTACCCAAGCTCTACCTTACCCAATTCTTACTTATAAACATTACTTAAACTAAAATCGTGCTCAAGACTTTTCCATCAACTCTGACTAACGGAAATTGCCAAACGTCACACACTTTTTAGGATTCTCTACCCAAAAGATGCCAACGGGACCCTATTACTGAGGCTACCCTGTTCTTCCGTCTATAAGGAATATCAAATAAATATCAATGAATTTAGGTAAGTTGTTAGGGTAAAACATTGTGTAGAAAGGAACCTAAAATAACACTGTCTGAGTCCAAATTGTTATTACGGAGTACATTTTTGGAAAATTGATAATCAACACAAATGTTTCTTAATTGATCCATATTGAAATTGATAAAATCTTAATTGTTTTGGCTGCAGGAACACAGCTTTTCCAACCCAGTTATAAATTATCAATAAAATACATAACAGTACATAATGCGTTAAATATAATCCAATGGGATTATATTTTTTAATACGCTTTTATTAGCTTCAGACGTATTGTACGAGTATGTTTGTATGTTAGTATGTAACGGAATCTTTGAACATGATTTTAACCCCCTTCAAAACGTCGGATTAACTCGAAATTTGGCATACTTATTAAGGACCGATAACAATAAATAAATTAAAAAAATAAAATTAAAAAAAAATCGACTAAAAAATGAAACATAAATAATAGTTTGAAAAAACTAAAAAAATACGCTTTTATAGAAAATCCAACTAAAAACTAGAAAATAAATTTTAATAAATTTGAATAAAAAATAGTGTAAGAAAAAATGATTATATTGTAAAAAAAGCGTGGGATGCTTTTCAGGATATTATCAAAATAACCCTTCTAGTCATATCTGTTCATAAAATATTTGGAACTATTGATACCATGCACCCCACGCTTTTTTTTTTACAATAAAATAATTTTTTCTTACACTATTTTTAATTCAAATTTATTAAAATTAATTTTCTATTTTTTAGTTGGATTTTATATAAAAGCGTATTTTTTTTAGTTTTTTTAAACTATTATTTATTATTATTAAGCGACTTAGAAATTCCGTTTGCATCTAGGACATGACATTGTACGCCAGCTCTTAAGAAACGTTTATGAATAAGGCCCTACTGAATGTTTACACCTTAACTCCTTTGAAGTTCAATTAGGGTACCTTCAGTTATGTTAGTTTCAGTCTGGTTTCGGTACTAGTATTATAATTCTACATCTGACGCATGACGGTTCGTGTAGTGCAATATAATTTTTCTATTGGTACATAGTCACAACTTTTCTAATTTTGTTTTTCACGCGTCTGACTACTATCTCGCGTAGTGGTTAGCTGTTAGCTGATGTAGTGGAAGATGGTGTCAATTGTAAACACGCTAGGCCTAGAATGGTCTGACTCTCGAGGACTATGTCCTGCCGGAACTCTAAGGTTATGGCTACTAAGGCCACTTAGGTATTTATTTACAACTAGCAGTGCCCGCGACTTCGGCCGCGTGGAATAGTATCTATGGATAGCATTTTTAAATATTTAGGCTAATTACTTTAAAAATAAGACACATGCGTATCCCACCTACACCGCACCGTACCACGCCGTGCAAATCCCCCTCCCTTCTCCCTCCCCTATCCCTCCCTCTCGCCCTTCCCCTCCCTCTCGCCCTTCCCCTCCCCTCTCCCTCTCTCTTCCCTCCACCCTCTTTCTTCTCACTTCCCTCTCCCCCTCCCCTTTCCCCCCACTTCCCCACCCCTCCCCCACCCTCCCCCTCCCCTCCCCGTCTCTATTCCCCCCACTCCCCTCCCCTTTCCCCCCTCCCCTTCACCCTCCCCCTTCCCCCTCCCTCTCTCCTTTTCCCAACCTTTCCCCCCTCCCCTTTTCCCTCCTCCCCCTCCCCCACTCACCCTCCCCCCACTCCACCTCCCCTCCCCTTTCCCCTAACCTCCCATCCCTCTCCCCCTTCCCTCACTTCCACCCTCCCTCCCCTCCCCTCATTCCCCCATCCCCTTCTCCCTCACAAAATTTGAATGACATATTAATTTATATCGAATCAACAGCCTAGTAAAAAGCCTATGTCCTTTCTCAGGCTCTATACTATCTGTGTACCAAATTTCATTTAAATCCGTTCTGTAGACCATTCATATAAACCATGCATATTTCCATACAAACTTTCATCCCTTATTCCCTATTGTTATTTTTACACCCTTGAGGGTAAAAATTTTACTAACTTTGAATGTCATATTTATTTATATCGAATCAACAGCCTAAAAAATAAGTTTCAAGCTAAATACGACGAGCACAGCCGGAGGACTTAAAAAAAACCAAAATTGAAAACTAAATTTATTTAAAATTACAGAGTTACAAATTAACTAATATTAAAAATGAACTGATCAAGTCAACGATTGACTAAAGAGTGAGGTGGGACGCAACTCGATGTCCGGTCCCACGGTCGATGCACGTTCCACGAACACGTTCCGCTGACACCGCTCCCCGTGTCGTCCGCCTTGTGCATGTGTGCGAAAGTAGGTTGATCTTGGTCAGCGTATTCAGTGGTGTCGAAATACGTATTTAGCTTCTAGCTCTAAAAATGACGATACTTCCATACAACTTTTCATCCCCCCTTTCAACCTCTTACAACCCTCTTTTCGAATTAAAAAGTAGCCTTTGTCCGTTCTCAGGCTCTAGACTATCTGTGTTCCAAATTTCATTTAGATCGGTTCAGTGGTTTTGGCGTGGAAGTGACACAGACAATTTTAAAATAACGATTCTCCATTTATGAACATCTGGTCGCATTTGAATTCCAATCTGCGGTCTTTAACAGGCAGGATTGGCAGATGCGGTGAAATCACGACGCCTATTTCCTGCTCTTGAAGACTTCAGTACCAAGACTTCCAGTGAGTTCCAAGCAATTTATAGCAATTTATAGAAGTCTCGGCATGCATCTAAACGAAGCTTTACTATGTTATGCGATTATGCTAGAAATAGTGTGTAGTCGTACCAGCGTAGTAGATTTAAGAATGATGGATTTAAGAATAATACGAACTTTTGATTTCGAAACCCGGTCAGGTTGTATGAAAAGAGTTTATTTACAAATACGTGTCGTGCGTAATGATGAAAATGTGTAATGAGCTTTCTCGTACAATGTTTCTTACGAGTTACAAAATGGAATCCTTTAAGAGGGACGTTAAAAGAATCCAGAATATCGACAAACTCATGCTTTATTGACTTTTAGGATTCTTTTAACGCCCCGAGTGCTATCTATATAACTTAACACCAGTTCCTTTAGTACGAGTTTTCATCGTAAACGCTTTTGACAGATCTCACAAAGTTTTCGACTTATTCTGGCTCCCTGATTGGTCTACATTTAGTGAAGTGTAGTACCCACTAGAGGCGCTGTACTGCTTTTCATACCAAACTCGATATATGATATCGAGTTTGGTATGAAAACTCGTACTAAGGGTACAGGTGAGATAGGTAGTACGCGCCAGTAGGTACTCGCAAAGCAGCCATCGGAGCTGCTTGCTCTCCTTGAGATAGAGACGCGATTCGATTCCTCCTGAAACCGGTGGCGACGTCAAAAGCCATTTTGCCAAAAGTAGCTCCATCATAATCAGCCAGTATCAGTCCACTGCTGGACATAGGCCTCTCCCAAGTCATGCCACTGAGCCCGATCTTCGGCTCTTTGTTTTCAGTCACTGCCCACCGCTTTGCGAATGTCGTCGTTCCACCTAGTCACAGGGCGTCCTACTCTACGTTTGCCGATTGGCGGTCTCCACTCTAAAACCAGTCTGCCCCAACGGTTATCGGTCCTACGGCAGATATGACCAGCTCACTGCCACTTCAGTTTGCTAATCCGTTGAGCTATGTCGATCACTTTAGTTCTCTGGCGAATTACTTCGTTTCGGATTCGATCCCGCAGAGAAACACCGAGCATAGCTCTTTCCATAGCTCGCTGAGCAACTTTAAATTGGTGGACGAGTCGAACCGTGAGTGTCCACGTCTCGGCTCCGTATGTCATGACAGGTAGGACGCACTGATTAAAGAATTATGTCTTTAGGCACTGTGGTATATGCGACGAGAAGACTCGACGGAGTTTACCAAATGCTGCCCAGCCCAGCTGAATTCCTCTCTGGATTTCCTTTTCGAAGTTATGTTTGCCTAGTTGGAGCGTCTGCCCTAGGTAAACATACTTAGTGACAACTTCGAGTGGGATTCCATCTACGGCAATCGGTTCCGGAACAACGTCCTCGTTGTACATGACTTTGGTTTTATCCAAATTCATCCGGAGACCGATGCGACGAGAAGAATCAGCTAGGCCATTCAACATCCTTTGTAAGTCCTGGAGCGTCTCTGCCATAATGACGATGTCATCTGCGAATCGTAAGTGAGAGATGTACTTACCGTTGATTTTGATGCCACAATTTTTCCAGTCCAGCGTCTTAAACATATCCTCCAAGGCGTTAGTGAACAGTTTCGGGGATATGACGTCCCCCTGTCTCACTCCTCGACGCAAGTGGATATGTTTAGTACGCTGGTTCTGTACTGTGTGTTTTGAAAAACAAAACCACCATGCTTTTGCTCCATGCCTGTGGAGTTTTTCCAGTGAAGAGAACAGAATATAAGAGCTGTTGCAGCTGGCTTACAGCTTGGGCTCTTCCAGCTTTTAGAAGTTCCGTTGTGATTCCGTCTTCACCTGGGGCCTTTCCATTTTTGAGCTGTTTAAGGGCCATCACGGTCTCATCTCGGCTGACTTCGGGCAGGTCTTCTATGAAGTAGCGGGTTAAGGTGGCTCTACAATCCTCAGTATCGGGTACGGGCCTTGAAGCGTGCGATGCGTAGAGCTTGCCGTAGAAGTCTTCAACTTCCGACAAAATCTCCGACTTGGATGCGACGACGTTCCCCGTTGACGTTGTCAGCTTTGTGAGGTGGCTTCTACCCAGAGGCTGGGCGAACACTTTCGACCCCCGGTTCTGCTCAATTGTTTCTTTAATCAAGAGCGTGTTAGAGGATCGGAGGTCTTGTCGTACAGCTTCTTAATGGTTTTGTTGCAATTTTCCAAAATCACAAACGTCATAAAAATTGAATATTATGTTTCTTTGAAGTGTTTCACACTTTATATTTTTGTAAATTGTTAAACACAATCCAAAATGAAAAAAAAAGTCATAAAAATTGGTCCAGCCGTACTTGAGTTATAAATGGTGTAGCTAAACTTATCTACACGAGTACAGACACGAAACCTTCCGAAACAAAACAATATCATCCGTTTGGGAGCTACGATGCCAAAGACAAATAGATAGATCAAAGACACACGTCAAACTTAATAGCATCTCCTTTTGCGTCGGGGGCTAAACATATATAGATATCTACTATATTCAAATTAATTAAAGCTATGTCGAACCGTATGTATTCGTTACTAAGTAACGAATACACTGCCTGACTCGAAGTACCGAATCGGTACTCTCGAATATGTTTCGTTACTCGCATCATTCGCATGTGTCGGTATTCGGAACGAGACGAGACTAATGTACGACATACGTACGTACGTACGATCTCCGTTTCTGTCTAACAGCCTATGAATGACAGAGCGGCAATTGTTTTGCAACATGTTTTCTGTGCAGTGAAAACATACGGTAACACTGCGTCTGTAATTTTTATTCTCATCTGCCCGACCGGATAAGTTAAGTTAGTAAAACATATTTTTATTTTTATTTAACATTAACAACATACCTACTCATTTATTTTTGTACTATAACCCATAACTAATTATACAAGTACATTTTTAACGAACCTATTAACTATTAACGTGCCAGCCAGAATGATACTGATATATTCAATTATACATGACAGCCGATTGTAACGAAAGTAATGAGTAACGATACGAAAATAACGAGTTCGATGTTTTATTAACGAATACATACGGGTTATAACATTTATTCGTTACTTTCACAGCACTAAAATTAATACGCTTGGCACTAATATTTGTGGGTAGAAGCGCCTCAAAAACTATTAACGGTTAGTTTCATAATTATTACAACAGAATTAACCATCCTGCCTGAATCACCTGAATGTCAAATAGTGGAAATGAAACGCTTGCGAGTTCTAATTTTTCCTATGGCTCCATCTAGCGACAAATGAATACATTGCAAACGTGATGCAAGGCGAATTTAGTTGTTCAACTTCCTAGGGGTAGGCTCGTATATCTACTACTATAAAACTTTGTCCTGACATACTCACTGACTGACTGATTGACTTAGAAACAACGTACAGCCTAAGCCGTTGGTTGTAGAGACTTGAAATTTGGAAGGTACAGTTGTCTTAGTACGGGGTGGGGTGTACACCGCTATTCCATCAAAATTCGACCTTATAAGGACGGATTTTTGGAAAAGAAAGAAAAAAATGAAAATTGGTATTTGGGTAGTTAATTTAATATAAACACTTGATTTTGCAATATTTTTTACCAGGGGTGCATTGAGGTGGTGCAATGGGGGATGATAGTTCATGTCGAAAGTTCTTTCTTTATTTATGAAGTTATACTGATTAAAAATTTATATATTATTTGAATAGTTAATTTGATATTAAAGTTAAGTTATCAATATTTTTTGCCAGGGGTGTATTATGGTGGTGCAATAGGGGATGAAAGTTCATGTCGAAAGTTCTTTACTTATGAAGTTATACTGATGGAAAATAGTATTTAAGTATCATCTAAAATCAAACCTATTTCCCTTTATTTTGCTATATATTTAGAATGGGCCAAATCAGTCCATGATTTGGCTAATTATTTTTACCCACTTCACAAAAAAGAAGGAGGTTCTCAGTTCGTCGGATTTTTTTATGTACTATCTGTATCTCTGTCCGTGTGTCACCACCGATTTTCTCAGCAGTTGCAGCACGAGTGAACCTAGCAAGTTGAAATTTATACCAGATACTTAAGCCAATATAGTCCCTATTAGGTGTATAAAAATAAGGTCCTGATTCAACACGATAAAAAAATATGGAAAAATTTAGATTTTCGCGAAAACTGCAAGTTTTCAAAAAAATATGGAAAATCTAAATTTTTCCATATTTTTTTATCGTACCAAGTTACAGTACCAAAATTTACCTTAATTTTATTTTTTTTTATTTTTCGGAATTTTTCTTTTAATTGTTCCGTACGATCTTGCTTTTAACCAAAATTGACAATTCTAGGTCAACCGGAAGTACCCTATAGGTTTTGGGTCGCAAACATAAGGTACTTATCCCGTTGACCTAGAATCATGAAATTTGGCAAAATGCAAGTTCTTACAGCACAAATACAGGAAAAATTCCAAAAAATAAAAGAAGTTGAAAATTGAAGGGTGTCCCCATACATACATAGTGTATACCAATAAAGATATCATCATCATCATCAGTCGATGTCAGTCCACTGCTTCTTCGTCTAATTAGTATCTCCAGAGATATGACGATAAATGTCTCAAAATTGCTACTGAAATTGACTCGCGGGGCATGGAAGTCGGTTGTTTTAGTTTTTAACCGACTTCAAAAAAAGGAGGAGGTTTCTCAATTCGACCGTATATATATTTTTTTTTTTTTTTTTTTTTTTTTTATGTTTGTTCGCGGATAACTTCGTCGTTTATGAACCGATTTCGATTATTCTTTTTTGTTCGAAAGGAGATATCCCAAGTGTGGTACCATGGTAATTTTATCGAGGTATGATAAGTATCTCCAGAGATATTGAGATAAACATCTCAAAATTGGTACTTATTTTTTTATGTTTGTTCGCGGATAACTTCGTCGTTTATGAACCGATTTCGATTATTCTTTTTTTGTTCGAAAGGAGATATCCCAAGTGTGGTACCATGGTAATTTTATCGAGATAGTATCTCCAGAGATATTGAGATAAACAGCTCAAAATTGGTACTGAAAATGAATAGCGCGGCATTGAAGTCGGTTGTTTTTTAGTTTTTAAACGATATTATTAAACTATCTTAATTAATAATAATACATCAACATTTGTATTACGATGCATTTATATACATCGATGACATGCTACTGACTTTTGGCTACTTTGACTAGGACGCCGTTTGAAGTCGGTTCTTTTAGTCATTTAAACGACCTTAAATTATTTGTTGTGTTTATAATTGTCAGGAATAACAACGTTTTTTTTAGAAAGAATAGTTTAAGAGGACGCTCCCTGCAGAATGCTATACTTTGCCTAATGACAGTAAATCAACCAATAATATTAATGAAGTCAAACTTAAATATTAGATTTTTCAATGTTTTTTCTTTCGTTTCACAGAACAGAAACATAATTGAAAATAATTTGCTCGATAGTTTATTTTTTTGAAAGGTATGCCTTTTTTTTCATTTTTCTTGTTTGTCTCTCAAACAGATTTAGTTACATATACAAAATAAATACTATCAAATGTAAAACATGGTTTATAAGAATCTCCCAGGACAATTTTCTTCAAAACCAATTCATATTCTCATAATTAATTAAATTAGTTTTGCGACTTACGTCCTTTACTTCTGTGCAAGAATACGGTCAATAGGTTGATTGCGATATTGTACCATATTCCCAGCGCGTTACGTATAAAAATATACTTGCAAGTGAGCAGCACTCGAAACATATTGAATCTAGAGCCAGTCGGCCGCGAGCCTCTCCGAGGTGAGGACGTGCGCGCCGACTTCGCGTGTATCTGCGATCTTTCGAGATTTTTTAATAATAGTAAATAAGGCCTTACAAGGATAAGATTCAAGACAGACCTTCAAGCTTCGAAAATGTACCTACTAATTTTTTTGGAGCCAAACAAGCACCTGTCATTTACCTAAATATGTTTACCCATAGTAACTATGAAGTAAGCAAGGCATCGACCTCTAAGGTCACAGATTAGAACATAATTACCGATCGTGTTGATGTTTCGCGCGATTATATGTGGGTATTGTTTTGGTTGTAGGAACCAAACGGCTGGACCGATTTCAATGAATGAGGTATTGAACTATTGAGTTTTATCCTGAGAAATATAATATAATACATATAATGCGAAACCGTAAGGCAGTTTCTTATTTGAATTTAATACAACATAAAGATTGTTTTATAATTACAACTGGATTGTAATTGTTCTCTCACAAACACTATAGGTATTTAGACGTTTTTAATTTTATTAGTATTTCTAATAAAATTAAATAAAAATTTTATTTCTAATAAAATTTTTATTGTAGTACTATCATAAGTAAGATAAAAACTAACAACGAAAATTAGTTTGAACGAGATACCTACAATCAGCAGGTTTTGGGATATGGCGACCGCAAAGATAACTTTGTTTTTCATACAAATACTATGAAAAACAAAGTTTATTTTTAGGGTTCCGTAGTCAAATGGCGAAAAACGGAACCCTTATAAATTCGCCATGTCTGTCTGTCTGTCCTTACGTATGTCACAGCCATTTTATTCCAAAACTATTAAGACTACAGAATTGAAACTTGCTAGGTAGATGTATTCTATAAACCGCTTTCCGAATATTGTACAAAAATAAAAAATATAAAAGTTTAAGGGGGGGCATCCCATACCTGGAAAACAAAAAAAATTTTTTTTCTTCAAACCTATACGTGTGGATAGGTCTTTAAAATGACATTGAGGTTCCTAAAATCATTTTTTCTCAAAGTCAACCATTTAAAAGATAGGCCCTTCTAAAGTGGTAAAATGTGTGTCCCCCCCCTTTAAATTCTAAAGTAAGGGAGTGAAAAATCTAGAAAAAATATATTCTGTAGATCTTAATAAAAACTTTCAACGAAAATTGGTTTGAACGAGATACAGTCAGCAGTTGTTGAGATATAGCGACCGCAAGTATAACTTTGTTTTTCATACAAACACTATGAAAAACAAAGTTATTTTTGTAGTTGCGAAAAATCATAGTTATAGAACTATAGAACTACTGTGTTACGGAACCCTACGAGTACGAGTTCGACTTGCACTTCGTCAGTTTATTTAGTTTCGAAAAATCATCGTTATAGAATATATTACTGTGTTACGGAACCATTACTGTGTCGTATGTGATGTACCGGCGATTTGAGAACCTCCTCCATTTTTTTCCTCCTAGTTTTTATGGTTCCGTAGCCGAATGGCAAGAAACGGAACTCTTATAGATTGGTCATGTCTGTCTGTCCGTATGTCACTTTTTTCATCTTTAAAAATAACATGAAGGTTTTTAAACCATTTTTTCTCAAAGTCAATCATTTGAAAGATAGGCACGTCTAAAATGGTAAAATGAATGTCCAACCCCTCCCCCCCCTCCCCTCCTCTTACTTTTAAAGTATGGGAGTGAAAAATCTAAAAAATACATATGCTGTAGATCTCAATAAAAACTAACAACCAAAATTGAAATTGGTTTGAACAAGATACAGTGAGCAGTTTTGAGATATAGCGACCGCAAAGATAACTTTGTTTTTCATACAAACGCTATAAGAAACAAAGTAAATTTTTTGGTGGCGAAAAATTAGTGTTATAAAATATTCTACTGTTAGGGAACCCTACGAGTGTGAGTCCGACTTGCACATGGCCTATCTATCTAATACTATAAGAATCTTTGTCCTGACATACTGACTGACTGACTCACTGACAGACAACGCACAGCCTAAACCACTGGTCGTAGAGACTTGAAATTTGGAGGGTATATTTGTCTTAGTATGTAAGTTTGTACTAAGAAAGGATTTTCAAAAATTCAACCCATAACGGGATGAAATGGGGGTTCAAAGTTTGTATGGAGAAACAAGATTAGATAGTCTTTTCAATCCGAAACTTCACACAAGTGCTTCAGTAAAAAAATAAGTAAATACGTGTTTCAGGTTTTTTTGAAAATTCCACCCCTAAGAGGGTGAAATGGGGTAATAAAGTGTGAAAATCAGTATTGTTTCGGATCGCGCTAAAATTTGGCATGCAGATAGTTATTACGATGTTAGTTCCCTCTGAGAGAGGATTTTCCAAAATTAACCCTCGAAGGGGATGAAACGGGGGTTCAAAGTTTGTATGGAGAAACAAGATTAGATAGTCTTTTCTATCCGAAACTTCACACAAGTGTTTCAGTAAAAAAATAAGTAAATACGTGTTTCAGGTTTTTTTGAAATTCTACCCCTAAGAGGGTGAAATGGGATGGAATGTGATACACACAAAAAAAAACTGGCCAAGTGCAAGTCGGACTAGCACTCGTAGGGTTCCGTAACACAGTAGAGTATTCTATAACTATGATTTTTTGCAACTACAAAAATAACTTTGTTTTTCATAGAGTTTGTATGAAAAACAAAGTTATACTTGCGGTCGCTATATCTTAACAACTACTGACTGTATCTGGTTCAAACCAATTTTCGTTGAAAGTTTTTGTTGAGATCTACAGATATATATAATATATTTTTTCTAGATTTTTCACTCCCTTACTTTAGAAGTTAGGGGGTGGGGCACATTTTACCACTTTAGACGCGCCTATCTTTTAAATGATTTACTTTGAGATAAACTGGCCAAGTGCAAGTCGGACTCGCACTCGTAGGGTTCCGTAACACAGTAGAGTATTCTATAACTTTTATTTTTAATAAAAATATCAAAAATAACTTTGTTAGGGTTCCGTAGCCAAATGGCATAAAACGGAACCATTATAGATTCGCCATGTCTGTCTGTCTGCCCCCCTTAAGCTTCTATATTTTTTATTTTTGTACAAAAATCGGAAAGCGGTTTATACATCTACCTACCAAGTTTCAATTCTGTAGTCCTAATAGTTTCGGAATAAAATGGCTGTGACATACGGACGGACAGACAGACATGGCGAATCTATAAGGGTTCCGTTTTTTGCTATTTGGCTACGGAACCCTAAAAATGATTTTTGGAACCTCAATGTCATTTTTAAAGACCTATCCATAGACACCACCCCACACGTATAGGTTTTAAGAAAATGTTTTTTTGTTTCAGTTTCATGTATCGGATACCCCCCCTTAAACTTTTATATTTTTTATTATTGTATAAAAATCGGAAAGCGGTTCAAGATTACATTTACCTACCAAGTTTCAAGTCTGTAGTCGAAATAGTTTCGGAATAAAATGGCTGTGACATACGGACGGACAGACAGACAGACATGGCGAATCTATAAGGGTTCCGTTTTTTGCCATTCGGCTACGGAACCCTAAAAAAGACGATTTGAGAACCTCCTTTTTTTTGGAAGTCGGTTGCAAATAAATTCGTTCATAAAAGGAATAATACAGACTTCAAATGCCGCGCTAGTCATTTTCAGTACTAGGTTTATGGTGTTTATCTTCATATCTCTGCAGAACTAAACATATCTCGATGAAATTTAAATGGGATCATCTGTTATACTCATTCAAATAAAAAAACGATTTTCCAAATCGGTTCAAGCGTTTTCGAGTAATCGGTCAACATACATAAAACAAACAAAAAATCCGACGAATTGAGAACCTTCTCCTTTTTTGTGAAGTTGGGTTCTCAAATAAATACAAGTTTACAAAAACAACGCAAGGAGTGTTGTACGAAAAATAAGACTATACTATTTTTAACCGACTTCACAAAAATGGAGGAGGTTCTCAATTAGTCAGAATATAAATATATATATATACTAGAAGTGCCCCGCGGCTTCGCCCGCGTTAAAAACTTCTTTTATTTACATAAAACTTTTCTTTTGTAAGAACGATTCTATCATTAAAGACATCAAATAAAAATTAGCCAAATCAGTTCACCCGTTTTCATTAACATGAAAACGGGTGAACTGATTTGGCTAATTTTAGTCACGTGATAACTCACGTGACTAAGGCAATTCGGGATTCATTATAAATGGGGTAATTTTTTAATTTTACCCGAAAAACCCAAATTTTCAGACTTTGTTACCTACCCCATTTTGAAAAATCCTACAACACGTACTTTATCTCATCTTGTTTCGCCATACAAAGTTTGAATCCCTGTTCCGTATCCGGAAGGAATTTTGAGAAAATCCTTTCTGAGCGGATACCTACGCCATAATAACTATCTGCATTCTAAAGCTTCCTCAGCGCAATCCGAAACAATATTGATTTTTAGACTTTGTTACCCCAGTTTATCCACTTAGAAGGGCATTTGAAAAAGTCTGAAACTCGTATTTACTTATTTATTTACAAAAGTACTTGTGTGAAATGACGAATAAAATTTACTATCCAAACTTTGAACCCTCGCTTCATCCCCTTGGAGAGTAAATTTTGAAAAATTCTTTCTTAGCGGATACCTAAGTCAAAATACCTATCTGCATGCCAAATTTCAGCGCAATCCGAAACAATATTGATTTCAGACTTTGTTACCCCACTTCACCCTTTTAGGGGTGGAATTTCGAAAGAGCCTGAAACACGTATTTACTTACTTAAGTACTTGTGTTAAGTTTCAAATAGAAAATACTATCTAATCTTGTTTCTCCATACAAACTTTGAACCCCCGTTTCATCCACTTCAGGGGTGAATTTTGGAAAATCCCTTCTGAGAGGTAACTAACGTCATAATAACTATCTGCATGTCAACTTTCAGCGCAATCTGAAACAATATTGATTTTCATACTTTGTTACCCCATTTCACCCTTGTCGGGGTGGAATTTCAAAAAAACCTAAAACACATGTTTACTTATTTTTTTACTTGAGCACTTATGTGAAGTTTCGAATAGAAAATACTGTCTAATCTTATTTCTCCACACAAACTTTAAACCCCCATGTCATCCCCTTCAGGGGTGAATTTTGGAAAATCCTTTCTCAGTTGTAGCTAACGTCATAATAACTATATGCATGTCAAATTTCAGCGCAATCCCAAACAATATTGATTTTCAGACTTTGTTACCCCATTTCAACCTCTTAGGGGTGAAATTTCGAAAAAACCTGAAACACGTGATTACTTATTTATGTCCTGAAGCACTTGTGCGAAGTTTCGAATAGAAAAGACTATATAATGTTGTTTCTCCATAGAAACTTTGAACCCCCGTTTCATCCCTTTAAGGGGTGAATTTTAGAAAATCCATTCTTAGCTGATACTAACGTCATAATAACCACCTATATGCCAAATTTCAGCTCAATTCAAAACAATATTGATTTTCAGCCTTTGTTACCCCATTTCACCGTCTTAGGGGTGGAATTTCGAAAAAAATGTCAACACTCAAACACGTGTTTACTTATTTATGTCCTGAAGCACTTGTGTGAAGTTTCGAATAGAAAAGACTATCTAATAATGTTTCTCCATAGAAACTTTGAACCCCCGTTTCATCCCCTTCAGGGGTGAAATTTGAAAAATTCTTTTGGTAACTAACGTTGTAATAATTATCTGCATGCCAAGTTTTAGCACAATCCGAAAAATATTGATTTTCACACTTTGTTACCCCATTTCACCCTCTTAGGGGTGGAATTTCAAAAAAACCTAAAACACGTTTTTACTTATTTTTTTACTGGAGCACTTGTAAGAAGTTTCGAATAGAAAATAGTACTCGTATCTAATCTTGTTTTTCCATACAAACTTTGAACGCTCGATTCATCCCCTTCAGGGGTGAATTTTGGAAAATCCTTTCTCAGAGGGCGATAACGTTGTAATAACTATCTGCATGCCAAATTTCAGCGCAATCCGAAACAATATTATATAATAATATATATATTAATATATTAATATTGATTTTCACACTTTATTACCCCATTTCACCCTCATAGGGGTGGAATTAAAAAAAAACCTGAAACACGTATTTACTTATTTTTTTACTGAAGCACTTGTGTGAAGTTTCGGATAGAAAAGACTATCTAATCTTTTTTCTCCATACAAACTTTGAACCCCCGTTTCATCCCCTTTGAGGGTTAATTTTGGAAAATCCTTTCTCAGAGGGAACGAACGTCATAATAACTACCTGCATGCCAAATTTCAGCGCGATCCGAAACAATATTGATTTCAAACTTTATCACCCCATTTCACCCTCTTAGGGGAGGAATTTCAAAAAAACCTGAAACACGTATTTACTTTTTTTTTTACTGAAGCACTTGTGTGAAGTTTCGGATAGAAAAGACTATCTAATCTTGTTTCGCCATACAAACTTTGAACCCCCGTTTCATCCCCTTCGAGGGTTAATTTTGGAAAATCCTTTCTCAGAGGGAACTAACGTCGTAATAACTATCTGCATGCCAAATTTCAGCGCGATCCGAAACAATACTGATTTTCATACTTTATTACCCCATTTCACCCTCTTAGGGGTGGAATTTCAAAAAAACCTGAAACACGTATTTACTTATTTTTTTACTGAAGCACTTGTGTGAAGTTTCGGATTGAAAAGACTATCTAATCTTGTTTCTCCATACAAACTTTGAACCCCCATTTCATCCCCTTAAGGGGTGAATTTTGGAAAATCCTTCTTAGTACACCCTTACGTACTAAGACAAATATACCCTCCAAATTTCAAGTCTCTACGACCAGCGGTTTAGGCTGTGCGTTGTCTGTCAGTGAGTCAGTCAGTCAGTATGTCAGGACAAAGATTCTTATAGTATTAGATATATATATCTTTTCTATGTATGTTCGATTTGGAAAATCCTTTTTAAGCCGTAATACGTAATTTTAAACCTTAAATGTACGTATTTATGTATAGTATAGCTCTGTAGGTAGTAAGTAACTTCGGCTGCCTCGCCACGGGCCACGCGGTCATTACCGTCCCGCTCGGCTCGGCGTGTCCGCTAGCAAACGAGGTCGCAAGTCGAGTGTGGAGCGCGCATGCGCGAAATTACTGCGCGTTCCCCCGCGCCTGTATCGTTGCCGGGGGTGCCGCGGCGTGTGTAGGCGGAGCAAGCGTGGGAAAAAAAATCTCAAGCGGGCTCATCATTATATGAACAATTAATTAAAGTAGATTTTAACGCGGGCGAAGCCGCGGGGCACTGCTAGTAAGTTATATATATATTCGTAATCACCGTTAAACATTCTTTATTTTGATACTACAATCGATGTATTTCGAAAAAAAAATTTTTTAGATTACTTTTGGCGCCAAAAATCGTTAATTTCGTTTTTTTTTTAATTTTGATGTACCTACCCAGTGACACTCTCACGACTAAAACGAATCTATTGACACCACTTACATAAAAATACGACAAGCCGTTTAATAGCATACCTACATACATACTTACATACATACATACATACATTACTTACATACATACATACATACATAAACTTGAAAAACATAACCCTCTTTCTTTCGCAGTCGGGTAAAAACATAATATTTTAGACTTTGTGGTAGAGGTCAGTTCCCACTAACTAATTAAGTTACAGTGAGATTCGCGATGTTTTACATAGCTCTTATCGTTTCGATCAGTGGAAGAGCTCTTCAGTTCAGATTTTATCTTCGGGACAGGGCAAAGAGGGCGGGTTAACCAATAAAATTCTATATTTATTCTGTTTACTGTTTCAGACAAGGAAATTGATTTTGTGTCCCCTGTAATTTAGGTCATCCTGGCTAGGTTAATGTAACGCCTGTTTTTTGTTTCCGGCTTTCAGAAAATTGCGCCTTACATGGAAAATAATTACATTCAACTTAGAAGAAAGCACAGAAGTCTTAATAATAAACTGTACCCTATTATTAGGACTTCTGTAGTAGAAAGTTGTCCTTTCAAAAAGGTGTTCTCAAATTCTTATAAGCACGACGGTTCAATGCACCACCTGTCAATAGACTGTGAGCGCCTACCATCAGGCAGCTGCTAACTTTTTATCAATTGTAGTGGTAGGACTTCTGCTAGTCCGCCTGGGGCTGTACCACCACTTTGCCAATTAATTTTCGGAATAGGAATGTTTTGTCCAGTGAAAGGGCATGTGAGACTCAACATCTTTATGTCTCAAGGTAACAGGCGCAGTGCAATGACATGCAAAATTCTGGCAGTTCAGAATTTCGCATGCCGCTGTATCTGTTACAGGGAGACATCATCGCTTACCATCAGGCGAGCGTCGTGCTTGTCCTGTTACCTTTTACTATAAAAAAAACCTTGCTTGTACTCCATTACAAAAACAAAAGAATCAGGTGACGTCATTAGCGATGATGCTGAAATCTTGAAGTTTAGTTTAGTTAGCAACATCGAAATCGGTACCAATTATTCTTAGAGACGACATGATATCATCATTGTATTCTATATAAAACATAACTCTGAATGCGAAGCTCGTGCCACTTGTAGTCACTTTCAGAAGACGATTATCATATCATATCATATCATCTCTTGGTTGGTGTTATCGTAGTCCAATATACGGTAATATTATACTGGGCCACTCACATTGATGAAAAATAATTCAAAACTGAATTTACTTCCGTTTACCGTACACTAGATAGACTGAGAGAAACATGGAATAGGCCTTTCAAACTATGTATATAAAATGTTTATGCTCCAATCAATTATTTGTTTGTCAATATTTTGATCCGAATTTGAGTAAAATATTATCTTGTCGTAAATTTTGCACCTACATAAGACTAGTGTTCTTTATTTCATGTTTTCATTACAAAACAATAGTTCCGCTCTTCAAAACGTTATATACGTAGGTAACTGTCTAATAAAGATGCCTCGAGCTAGCTCGGCAAAGTACACATTAATGTTTTTACAGTCATGAAACTAACGCACTATTTTATGAGTACGACCGACATCTTACCTGAAACTAGTCTTAGGCACCCTAGAGCTCTGTTTTATACGCCTCGACTGACAGCCGTTTTAACGGAAACAAACCTTGTTGGCGTAATAATATACAATGTTCTTACATTACAACGGCGTGTGTATCTGTAAAAACCCTGTGCAAATTTCAGCCAAATCGGTCGAGCCGTTTGATAGTTAAGAGGTCCCAAACAAACAAATACATTTTCAAACTGACTTTCGCATTTATAATAATGGCGTAGAGTCTGTGTCTGTAAGTGCTTGAGTTTATCGTTCTAGAATATCTATATCTATCGTATATAGAATATCGGCCTAGGTGGAAACGTGACATTAGATAAACATCTTTCAGTTGTTGTTTACGCTACCTGCTGCGCTGTTTTAGTTGACAGTTATATCAGATAGATGTCGAATACAGAACGGCGTACACGAATAGTTCTGTACCCTTAGAACGAGTTTTCATACCAAACTCGATATCGTATCGAGCAAATTTTGTATGAAAAATAGTACAGCGCCTCTAGTGGTTACTACACTTAACTAAATTTAGACCAATCAGAGAGACAGAATAAGTCGAAAACTATGTGAGATCTGTCAAAAGCTTTTACGATAAAAACTCGTACTAAGGATACGGATTGCATCCACGCTTAAGTACGAGTATTAGGTGGGTACTACGAATAAATTATTAGTTATTCGTAGGGTAGGTACTTAACAAATTAGTCATAGGCATAGATAAGTTAGTAGTTAGTACGTACGTTTAGATTTAAGTATCAACACAGATTATACAATAGTTACTAGGTAAATCGACTTGCGAGCATGGTGCGCCTGATATGTGATTTATTATTGCGTTTCTTACAGTGTGGTCTACACTTTATATTTTTGCACATTACTATTTACAATCCAAAATCTTGCCGTCCAGCGGGATTCGAACTCGCGCCTCTTTGGTAACAAGCCCAAGCCCAATTCAGAGGTCGTGAGTTCGATCCCCACCCTATTGCACTATTGACGTGAGTTTAGTTGGAGGGGTTAACAAGACTACTAGTAAAGTGTAACCCATATTGCTAACAAGCTTTTTTAAAATAAAGATACAGCTCTTTGTCGCAAGTGTAGCAGTAGAGTTTGGAATATCTAGTTACAGGCCCATACAAAAATAAAATATTAAGTAAAGTTCATAATATTCATAATTTATCTCATCATGCACCAATAAATAAATTTATACCTTTCAGAGAGGGTTTGTGATCATTATTCATAAGGGCGCACGGAAGGCTTATTTGATAAACATTATGCCACCCGTAACTCAATCAATGGGTTCGAGCTTTTACGTAAAACAGCAGGTGTTGTGAAAGAGTAATAAAAAACTGTATCCGTACCGTGTATTCTGGTACGAATAGCTAATAACAGAGTCTAACATAATATATATGTATGTATTCTGTACATATTATGTTACACTCATTTTACCTAACATTCTCATTTTACCATTTTAGACATTTTACCCCTTAGGAATCTTAAACGATGGAGTTTAAGAAAAAATAGTTTTATGAACCTCAATGTTATTTTTAAAGACCTATCTATAGACGCTTTACATCACGCACGTAAAGGTTTGATGAAAAAAAAATTACTTTCAGTTCCACTTACATGTTTGGGGAGCCCCCCTTATTTTTTTTTTGTATAAAAATCGTAACGCGGTTCACAGAATACATCTACCTACCAAGTTTTAACTGTATAGTTCGGAAAAAGTGGCTGTGACATACGGTCGGACAGACAGATAGATAGATATACATAAAGAATCTATACGAGTTCCGTTTTTGTCATTCGGCTACAGAAGCCTAAAAAAGGGAAAGACCCTTTGACAGTTTTATCCTAAAACCAGTTTAATGTTTTTTAGATTTATACCTAACCTAGACAAAAAATAGTAGTGAGTATAATAATAGAACAAAACACAGATTTAAAATTTATATTTATATATATATATCTATCTTATCATCTATCATCATCATTATCAACTAATCTTTTATTAGGTAATGCAATTTAATATACTTCTAGTCTGGAATACGTCTAAGATCTCTACTGTATATTATGCTAGTAGGTACAACATTACTCGTGTAATAGCATTATACTCTTATTCCTCTTAATAACAGAAAACCTCTAGAGGCATAAGCGATATCTAACACAATATCTCGAATCTCCATAACTATATTTGCGCGTTCCGACGTGCCTATTACACGCTTCATACCTAAGACCTTCAGAGCAAGGCTGTAATTCAAGGTCTTTAACGATATGCAAAAATAACAGAAGACAATGAAGGCATTGTTATGCAACAGGGATGATGGTAAGCATAATAACGCAATCAAATATACTCAGACACTGCATAACTTTCGCCGACAGTAAACTATGGAATATTATGATAGGTTCCCATTAAAAGTTTCAGGGAATTTTAGCGGAAAACTGAGTCGTTATCTGCTATTTTGTGTGGCTTCGGTTTTTAGTAAAGGTGAGAAAGCTTGATTGTTGGAGTTTAAAGGTCACATGCAAACATATCATGACGGGCTGAGTTGCGTGTTAAAGAAGTATTGGTAAAAAAAAGTTTTGAAGTTAAACTTCTTTAGTATTCTTCTTATCCCACATTGCGCGGTAAAATTTAACTTAGCGTCACGAATGAATGCAACGGAAGTGACGTACGCGTTCACGTACGCGTCAATCGGTGTGAGAAAAGTGTAGATAGTTTCACGTCTAACGCGTAGCTTTCTACGTGGATAGTGTTTGACGATAATAAGTTAGAAGAATTGCCAATATTCACTAATGGAGACGCACTTAAAAATAAGAGTTTAACAAATGTTCATTAGAGAATATGCAAAATACGCTACATTGCGTTATGTTCATAACGTAAAATCGTGTGGGATTACCTTTTGTGCGAAAAATACGTGGATATCTTCAAAACACTTTTATTTACTTAGGTACAAGACACAAGCATATTTAGCTTAGTTAGAGGGGTTAACAAATATACTAATAATGTGCAACCCACATTCCGAGTAATTTTATGGCAAAAAAAAAAACTTAGGTACATATTTCTTCTTGGAAATGTGAAATTCATATGTACGTACAAAAATTTAGGTACTGAAATAAAATATTTTATTTCAGACACGTGAAGTCAATATATTAAGTTGATGGGCACACACACTTCGAATGATGTGCACAACAGCGAATCTACGCTCTGCAGCAGCAATAACTTCTTCTGTGCGCACTGCACTAATTGTCGTTTTTATGTATGCGTTCCGAACTAGTGATGTGTGCGTAGTGCGAAAAAGATCTATTGTGTTCCAAATAACTTGCTTGGATGGACGATTATGTCGACAGTAAAGTGGACGTAGAGCACGATAAGTTCGGCGGTTCGGTTCGGTTGTTCTGGCGTCAGTGTATTCATTGTAAAATGCCATGGTGAAATGGCAAAACGGACTGAATACAAATTAACTGTCAACTGTCAGATTGAAAGTCTATAGAAACAATTTTGACAGTTTAAAAACTAAAGCTCACGGAGAATAGACTCTACTCTGTCGTTATCCGTGCTAAAGAACATCCTTTATAAGATACTTTTACCCAGGCTTCGCCCGTATTACTGTACTTGGTATAGTAACAAAATAATGAATGGTACAAGAACAGAAAATGCACTCCCTAAAAGCAAAAATGCGACATTAAACCTAGTTACAACGCCGGTAACGTTCAAAATTCGCTTCACGTCTCGGGTTCGACCTTGAATTTGTGTCACAGTATAAAATAATAGTAAGTAACTATGAACCGCGTATTGCACACTGTAAAATACACCGTGAGTCCGCACAGCGAGGGTCTGAATAACTCGGTTAACTTGCGGGCTCTACTATAGGGTTGAGTGTTATGAGAAAACTTATTGAAGCCTTTAATTGGTAGAAGAATACTCTAAGGTAGAACAATGTAATGAGTAGGTACATTACTGATAGTAAGTGCTACATTAATGTTTAATGTCGAGGTAGGATAAAAGTAGGTACTACAGTTATACTAAAATACGTTACATTCAATTAAAATTAAGTAACGTTTTACGTTTTACCTACCATTTTTTGTGTGCCATTCTTTGATTTTTACCTACATGTGCAGCGCGACCTTTTATAGGTATGTATATAGGCGAATAATGAGGTAGGTACAAGTAAGGCGCGCGGCCAATCGAACGCGCGTGACACTTTACTGACTGAACTTATAATAACCAGCTGGGTGGCGCGGAGGTACTTGTGGTTTCATAGCTACAGCGCGGAGTGCGATAGGCCTGGTATAGTGATAGCTTTGTTATTTATTACATACATGTTTTGTCACAGTTTCAAAAACACAGCCTTTGATTGACATGTTGTAATAATTTCCGTATCTTATCTGGACGAGAAAGTGATAAGACCGCGTTTTGATGCAATTTCATTTAAATTGTTTAGTTTTCTAAGTACGTACTTCTGTTGTAAGTGGTGATCAATAAAGTGTTTATCTATCTTATCTTTTATTGAATTTGCACTCTAAACTCCAATATCCGATTCTACTACTCCTACGTTTGATCCTGTGAATCTTTTAACGCCCATTTAATTCGAACAATCAATTTCCGCACACATCGTTCATCTTTATTCCACATGCATAATATCCGCTAATAATAGTTGTTACTTTAATACCTACCAATTTGCATATTTGCGGTAGAGTAGTAATTGATGCTAAAAAGTGCAAATTTCTGCGGCATTTGTGTTAGTCCCACAGCTGACTAGCTTATTTTTTTAAATAGTTAATAGGCAAATATTTCACCACTATTGCACCTTATGTTAAGTAACCATGCGGTATAAGGTGAATTTGTGTTTGTCTAGAATTGTACGATGGCAGTGGACACTGAACAACGCTGGACTTACCTACTGGCCTACAAACGGTTTAGGATAGCGCAACTATCCTAGCATTTCTCACCTATTTTCGAAAAGGCCTGTACCGAACAGCTTTTCAGAACTCGTTGAATCGATTGGTGACATGCCTTTATTTGGTAGGTGAAGCCTGCTACTAGGGATCCTGCGGCAAGAGGAAGGTAGGGACCGATGAAGATTATTGATTAGACTTCATTAATACAAAGCAAGACACATAAAACCCCCAAATGAAGGCTGAAAATAAGGATTCGTAAATAGCGATAGATTGCAAAACTAAATTACAGGGAAAGTTAGAGGTGATTGCGGACTTATGTTGAAGTAATCTAGCCTTAAGGAAAAGGAAACCGAAACCCTTGGGCGGTCCAATATCCTTGAAATATTGACGATAATTGCTCACATTATCATCTATCATAGTCCAGTGTTAATTATTGTTAAACAATAGAAGTGGCTTAAAAATAAACTAAATGATATGGATATTACGGTAACGGACGCAATGCACTTACAGTGACATGCCAATTGTTATCAGGGTTTTCGGCGCGATAATATCCCACTTTATTTTTATGTTAACCTATAGTGCCCCACAGCTGAAAAAGGTCTTCCCCATAGTCTTCCACGAATTTCTTTCTAGGGCTTATTCTGTCCATTTTGGCTGGATAGGTACAGCCAGTATTGTTGAATATGAAATAGGATCTTATGTCCTATTCTGCCTTATTGGCTATCTTTATGCAAAATTTTTGCCAAATCAGTCGAGCCTGTTAGACCTGAACGGTCACAAATAAACACCTTTCGCTTGTATAATATCGGCGTTAATTTTAAAAGTTCAAATCTGTTGTAGTTACAACAAAATTCAAACAACACATCACCGGACGTACATTTTTGGTTACCAGGTTAAACATTTTATCCCGTTGGGTTTCAAATAAATGTTTGAACTTTTTATACCAACAAAACATATTTTGAAGGTCTGCCTCCCTCGATTTAAATTCCATATAAAATGTACGAAAACAAGATACCAAACAAACATCATAAAGTTCTGTAATCACCGTTTTCAGTAATGAAATGGCTTCCGCCAAATACGTAGAACCACGGGTCTCGCGTAATTTAATCGAATATATTCCACTATGGGACCCTCTTTATTGCAACTTGCAAAACTTGTTAGCATTTCTTACGCTTTTTGAATTTACGATAGGAAGAGCTACTCAATGCGGCGTTTTCTAAAATAAGGTATATAAGTAAAAATAAAATATTGTTAGAGACACAGGAGATTGGCACTGATGTCTTTTTAGAAGCTTTTATTTAGCCTTGCCCTGATTGTTTTTGGGTCAAATTTTGTAATTGAAATTTTACCCACTTCCTGGTGTTTGATTGAACTGAAATTCGCATACGTAAATCGGATAACAATGCAATGTTATGGTAACATCGGGCTGGTCTGATGATAGAGCCGGAAAGCTACCATAAGAACTTCCAAACTACACATGATAAACCCGTCGTGTTTAGTCTCGATGGATTTGTCTTGACTCTAATCGATTATGTAATAAAATCTTGTTTTTAAAAAGGGTTTTTAAAATATCACTTGTTGTCATAGCAATTCAGATTGACAACGATTTGTTTATAGTTTTTTTCCTTCCATAATAGACATATATAATGGTACCTATCAATAAATTATGTACGTAAGGGTATGGTACGAATGGTAGGTATGGTTTATACATATAAGCCATACCCAAAAAAAACTGTATAGATTGAGCCTACAGAACCTTGTCTAATATTGGCAACCGGCAGTATCCTTGATTTTGTTTATATCACCCGTTTTCCGTATATTCGATTGGGATATAACCTTATTTCCGGAGCTTGTCTTCGGTTTCACCCCTCATCTCGGCTTGTGGTATAAATAATGTATTTTAGCGTGAAAATATAGTCTCGTTCTATCATGATAACTGATTTCCTGAGCTGTGTAAGGAATTCTGCCCCTTTTTGCGCGGCCATTGTGCAGAAATGAGTATTTATGATGATATTATTATGTACTTGACAGAATTACGGTAAAATGATAGGAAGTTTGTAGTATTCAAGATTATGAGAAGATGATATTCGAAATGATGACGCTATGACAAAAAAAAATTGTAGCTCTGATCAATTCGAAATTCGGTATACTGACTTCAACGATATTGTAAGAACTTGGTAGTGATGACCTGATGCTGGGACATCTCCTGGGATCTGCATAATTTTCTAATGCTTTTAATTAAGGCTTCCATTTTACTTTTTACCCAACTACAGCGAAGCAAAAGTGAGCGTTATATTTTTAAATTTTACAGTTTCCGTAATCTCTTCAGCCGGCTGGCACCACGTTTAAAATTGCCAACAGATTTGGACGTTTTTGATTGAAGTTCGATGTGCTGTTTTTAACCTCCAACGCAAAAAGAAGGGGGGTTATAAGTTTGACGTGTGTCTGCCTGTGGCATCGTAGCGCCCACGGATGACCCAATATTGATTTTCGTTTTGTGTGATAGGTGTCTTAATCGAGAGTTGTCTTAGCTTTGATTCATGAAAATCCGTTCAGCCGTTTGAAGACTACGAGCGTTTTTCTATTTAATGACGCTATGTAATAATATGTTGTACTTCTGTTCAATTCGAAATTCGGTATACTCTTACTTTAACGATATTATAAGAACTTGATATCGTTGACCTGATGCTGGGACATCTCCCGGGATTTGCAGAATACTCAACTCCTCACCAACTTACAGCAGAGATGTCGAGTTTGGGATCAGAATGGTCTCAATGAACAGATTATTAATAGATCGGTTGTGTGTGTATTGGTTTTAAATTTTTAATATTTAAGTATTATGATAAGGGCCAGTTTTACCGGTTTCTGATGGCGCTAATATAAAGAAATCTGACAGATTTTTAACAGATTTTATATGGCGTCATGTGTCATATAACCTATCATATGCTTTATCAGGAACCGGTGAAACTAGCCCTAAGTGTTATAAATGATCATTCTGTCACCTACTCACAGCTTTGCTCGACATCACGTTAACCTTTGGACGGACAGGATCGATATATTGATAACGATATAACGCCTAATTTACATTAAAATGTTTACCTAATAACCTAACTTGTCTTATCCTATCTTACGAGCATAATTATCCTGCGTTAATAGAACCCATAGAAAGTTATATCGTATTTGCTAGAGTTTGACCCCTATCTCGCCTGGTAGTACGTGATGATGTGGTCGATGATGGTGAACACACTTGACCTAGAATACTCTGACTCTCAAGGGCTGTGTGCTGCCGGACCACCGTAAGGTTATGGCGGCAGATTATAGATCTCCTTGATGGTGGTAAGCTACTTTGTTCATTCTTTAACCGAGAAGCTATGAATCAACAGCTTTATGAAAAACGCTTTAATGATCAGAAGAATAGATCTGATGCTACAAAGGGGATCAATATGATAATATAATTGTATGACTATGAAATATGAAAGGAATTTCTGGTATGTGTCCAATATGTAATTTTTCGGTGTAAGGAAAAAGTATTTGTATTTATAGTATTTGACAGAAAGTCAGGCGAAACATCGATGTACTAGTTACTAGTTAGTAACTACTATGCTCCTAATACCCGTGAACGAACACCCGTGCTAGGATTTTAAGCAGCTATCTCTCGCTTAGAAGTAAAGCCTTATGTCCTGTACGCCAAGGGGTTTTCTAATTAAATCTCTCTAATAAAGAACCTTTAGTCAATGTATCCACTCACTTCATCAGGAGTGAATATCGGGTGAGATAGTGGTTAAATACTTTTAACAGATATGTAAACTACTCACGACTTAATATGGCACTAGGTTCATTCTTAAATCTGGAATACTGGATCTCACGTTAAGGGTTATCGATTAATTACGTAAGCATAAAATAGTAGAAAGAGGACTAGCAAAATCAAATCTCACGTTTACTTTATATTAATTCAAATTATATAGGTATACCTAATATTAACAAAACAAACTCTTATTTCTTTTACTTTTTTGGTGTCTTATTTTGGGTTTTTTATAGCGGGAACAAAATAAACATTTAATACTAATTTAAAAAAATATTAAAATTAACTGTCGTTATTCAAAAAGGCAAATATCATGTTAAGGGGAAGGAGAGGACCCCATCACATCTCAGCAACTCTCACCAAGAGGAAACGATTTATTTTGAATAAAAACAGCTCACTACATTTGAATATATGATGATCCCTCACACTAAGATACATTTTATTCCCAAAAACTTAGAAACAGCAAAAAGAACGAGATAGATAGATAGATAGATAAGCAAGATCAAAAGCTAAATATTGAAAGGTTGATTTTATCAAGTTGAAACAGTTGCAACAAAGAATCACGGCGGGTTTGTTCTTGACAGCCGAGAGTTTCGCTGAACGATAAACTTTGATTAATCTTTAGACTGGCTTCTTTCTTGGAAGATAAATTTAGATCAGCAATGGAGGGGCGGACTTAAGCCTCTTCTCTGAAGTTGGTGGAGTATACTACACGTATCAATTTACAAACATTTTCTCAGAAGCCAAATACAAAGTTCGAGCACCTGTACATTTTATCGCTGTCGGCTTTTGCAATGTATAAAGTTTATCAATTATACAAGCATAATGTAAAATCGCGGCAATATTTCAGGGTTCTTTGCGATGTTTGGTAGGGATCCCCCATTGTTCTTCTATAAGACAGATAATCTTGATGGACAAGTGTTCTCAATCAATCGAAAGTTAATGCAGCATTACGGGTGCAATAGTTATAATTATATTAACATTTATGAGACCCCGTAGGCGTAAAGGATAAAGGGCGACTTCCAAGCGAGAGTTCGACGGATCAAATTATAGCACGGGTTCATCATAGTTAGTTAGTAGTTAACCTATAATGAACCCGTGTTAGAATTTAAGCCTAGACGCCATTAGGCTTTACCATCAAGCGAGCGTCGTGCTTTTCCTTTACCTTTTATAATAAAAAAGAGTCTTTGGATGAAAAAGATCGAAATATTCAGGACCATTCATTCCATCCTTTCCATCATTCACTGTCAAGGAATTTATCTACCCAGTTTCTTTTCCTTATCATATTCAAAATATTATTTCAAATATCTCTTTAATCCGTACCATTCACCCAATCTTTTTACGTCACAATAAGAACAAATCAAAATAAGAGAAACAGGAAAGCTCAAGTAAAATCAAATGGAAATATTCGCAGAGCTCCATTTACATTCCACCAAGTATTCCCCAACTGCAAGTGCCAATACGTGTCAAGTGAAGCTCTTATAAAGAATAAAAGCGAGACTCAAGTTTGAAAACGATTGCTTTTCCAATGTACACGTACAGACTAAAATTTAGGGCCCCGATCACAATTGTTTCCAAATGTAGGTAGTACTCAAAAAAGAGATGTAACGGCGGTACACGTCGATTTACAATAGAATTTTTTTTATGTTACCACATATAAATATATAAATGTTCGTTCTAATTTATAAAAACACACTTTTTTGGAAAAAGGTTTAAAAACTGCATCATCACAACAATTTCATATAATTATCGAACCTGCTCACAAAATTTCACGAAAATCGGTTGAGAACAATTTAATCAACAGAATCAACATTTCGTCAAACGCGCGATATATCAACACCAATATTATAAATGCGAAAGTCAGTTTGTTTATTTGTTTGTTTGTTTGGGACTTCTTCAAGGTCAAACGGCTGGACTGATTTAAGTGAAATTTTGCAAAAGGATAGCCAGTATTGTGGATTAGGCTATAGGATACTTTTTAACGCGGGCGAAGCCGCGGGGCACAGTTAGTTGGAACATAATTTCCAAAAATACTAAATTTTTATTCAAATGTTTTGTTTGAACAGCATTGTTGATCTTGATATTTGTTTATATTATGACTAGATGTGCCTCGCGGTCTCGTCCGTGCTAAAATTACTTATAAAATCCGTTACATTATGGGCTAGTCCAAATATAAATTATCCGTGCAATTAATATAACACACGTTGGTTTATTCTCAGCTATTACGGAGGACTAATTACAATTATTTTACATGCTAAATACCCATAAGGTATGTGCTGGTTTGGGTAGGCACATAACTTACCCCTCTTTAAAAAAAAATACAATTTACTTACAAAAATAATCAAAATAATCTCAAAACATAAATCAAAATTGTAGATAAATATAAAATGCTCACCTATTTGATACTACAATAAAAGTGATTTCTATTGCTCTGTAGTCTCCCAAGAGAACGTTACTTGTAAGTTATGAAGCACCTACTACGTGTTCGTCTCGTATTCATAGAAGGAAGCACTTGTTGCTTTCATCTCCTCGCATCGTATTAAGAGGCAGATGTATAACGACTCGTTCATACAAACGAAATACCAAAACAATATAAAATTGGAGCATATTTACCCCATACTGTTATTTAGACCTTATTTTTAGGGTTCCGTAGCCGAATGGCAAAAAACGGAACCCTTATAGATTCGTCATGTCTGTCTGTCTGTCTGTCTGTCTGTCCGTCCGTATGTTACAGCCATTTTATTCCGAAACTGTTAGGACTACACAGAACAGTTTAACGGGGGCATCCCATCCCATACATGGAACTGAAACAAAAAAAAAATTCTTCAAACCTATACGTCTATGGATAAGTCTTCAAAAATGACATTGAGGTTTTTAAAATCATTTTTTCTCAAAGTCAATCATTTGAAAGATAGGCGCGTCTAAAGTGGTAAAATGTGTGTCCACCCCTCTAACTCCTAAAGTATGGGAGTGAAAAATCTAAAAAAACTATATGCTGTAGATCTCAATAAAAACTAACAACGAAAATTGGTTTGAATGAGATACAGTCAGCAGTTTTAGAGATATAGCGACCGCAAAGATAACTTTGTTTTTCATACAAACACTATGAAAAACAAAGTTAATTTTGTAGCTGCGAAAAATCATAGTCATGGAATACTTAACTGTGTTACGGAACCCTACGGGTGCGAGTCCGACTTGCACTTGGCCAGTTTATTTATTATATCTTATCGATTGATCCCAGGGAAAAAGACAAAAACAAACTTGATACTACTCAATTTTTTTTTTTATAAAGGTAGTAAATGGTCCTGATAGGAGGAACTGTTTCCTATGAGTACTTGCAACACTATAGGTTACTCTGAATATGTTGCTGAAATGGAATTGTGAAAAAATTGCAAAATAGATAGTTAAGTCTTATTCCTGTCATCATAACATCGTTTGAATGTTTTGAACTGCATTTAGAATAAATTGTTAAACACAATCCAAAATTTCATCGTACCGACGGGACTTGAACCCGCAACCTCCGGAATAACATGTTCCGGTGCTTTGCCAATTAAGCCACGGTGCGACGTATCGTTACGACGAAATTAGTGGATTGCATTTGTTAACCCAATTATGCATTGGTGCACAATTTACATAAATATAAAGTCTGTGACACTTCAAAGAAACATAATATTTGCATTTAGCATTTAGCTTTTATAGGCCAACTGAAAAGTTTTTTCACTCAGACTCAGTAAGCGGATTAGGGCGGCTTCTACAGGTTCATCCTCTTATCACAGATGTTAAATGTACAAGCAAATCCCATTTCCAAATCCAATGTTTAATCAACACGAAAACTTCACAAACGGACAAGTCAAAACTAATCACAAATTCACAAAGTACAAATTGTGTATTTGCGGAAATGTAGACTACAAAATTTCATGACTTGACTATGACTTCGATTACTTTCAAGCTATTCACTGGAAGGGTTCGGTGCCCGTTTTTATTCATTATGCAGATACTCGTTATCATCTCGCCAAAGATAGGTATTGAGATTGCGACCCTTTTTCTCGCCATCCAATTTTGCTTCTTGACAATTTACAGGTTTTTGTTTAAGGGTCTGAAACTGCATGAATGATGAACATTGTAGTTAATTTATCTTCCCAATTTTATATTTTTCTTTTCATAATTGATAATACTCGTTGCGTTTATTGGTTTTAGTCCTATCCCGTAAGACCTATCACCACCAACACCTCTATCTTCCTTTAATATTTTTAAACGGAATGTTAACCTTAATCTTCACAGTTCCTTTATACTTAGTGAGACAACTGCCTAAATCAAACTAAAGCCTTCTTCAGGATTTTGAGTGCAGAGCTAGAGTGCAGAGCAGTGCGTTCGCCGATGTATCGTCGCGGTCCTGACGCACTGATGTTCTCAAAAATGTTCTAGTTACTATCGGCCGTATCCATGAAGATTTGATGACTGCATAGCGGTGGATTTGACACAAGTAATGAAAATAATGTATTGGTTTGAATGACAGAACACTGTGAGACCCCATAATGTTGTTTGTAAATACGTAGGTACCTTACATGTAATTTGCATGGTTGATAAATATTTAGAAATTTTTGCTCTACCTATATTCGGCTAAAGAGAAGCGTCAAAGAGAGCTGCAGCAAATTCGCTAAAGTGGGTTACTGCCGGTAACTTGATTTGTAAAATTCTTGAATGTAGCGTGCCCGGCTTAGATTAAACGTGCCTGGGCTTTAAAATTATGAAATTACGCTTTATGTGTTCAGATAATACAGAAACTACTTAGGCATGTACCTACTATCTAGCAATAAATCTTAAGACATCTTGTAAATATGAGTAGGTACCTACTCATATTAACAGATGTAGGTCATTCATCTAGTTGGTAGGAAATGTAATTAAATAATTGTATTTACTTACATTAATTTTATTGGCCTCTACGTATAGTCGTATAGTGCAACCCACAGAAATATTAATAACAAGGTATGTATTTATTAATATTTCTGTAAGTGCAACCTAATCGATCGACAACTATGTTCAGCTGTCATATTTCCTAAATAATCTAAATAATTAATGAATATTACTGAATAAATGAAGAGATAGAGACGCAACTGTACAGTGTATAGCTCTGTCTCCGACATTTTGTTCATCCACAATCACGATCGGTTTTACTATTACAATACCTATGGCATCAGTTTGTGGGAAGCAATTTTAGACACAAAATTCGGAATGGTTGCATATAGTTACCGTTATTGTTAACGTGTTGTATCATTCGTTGTTCGACACACGTAATCTAATCCATATGTTTCCTTTACCTTGCTCAAGGGGCATATTACCAATTCAATTTTCATTGTTATCATGAGGTTTTGTTTAAAGGTTGCTATCCCGCTTTAGTCAAGTTTGTTTATCAAACGTATTGTTCTTTGGAAGTCCATTCGAGTAAAGCGGGGTTACAGGCAGCTGATATAACTTGCCTCGAAATCCTTTGTATTTATGGATTAGTTCTAGGTACTTACCCTTGAATATGGTCACAGAATAGGTACCTAGTTAGGTTCTTCAGTCGATATCTCAACACAGATAATAATATAGATAGACTATTTGTGGATAAGCTAAGCTATTATTAGTAATTAAAATTGATGGTAAAAAAAGTTAATTGACTTCAAGCTGCAATCTTAAATTAAGTTTAATTTTCCAAAAGTAACATACATAGGTGTATACTTTTAATAGCGTAGACAGAGTAACTTTTCTATTGGCCTTCGTTTGACTACTATCTCACCTATTGGTAAGTGATGATGTGGTCGACGATGATGGATGACGGGAACTGACTATCAATAGTCCTGTTTGCGAGAGTTATTGAGAACTAACTTTAACCAAATCGACATACTTCAACTGTTCTAAACCGTTTTTCAAACGTGCTATTCTGAAGTAAAATAATATTGCTGAAATTCAGAATCGCGGTTCAATTTTTAGTAATAAATTTGCAAAGGAATTCATGGAATTTAACAGCGATATTCCGCAGTTTTAAATAAATATAATCAGGACTAAAATCAGTGTTCAATTCAAAAGTGAATATGTTATTACTGAGACAATAGTAATTCACCGTCTGTTATAACTTGTCTTTAGGTCAGTTATATAACTTCATTACTTTTTTAGGTCAGTTATTGATATAACTTCATCACTTTTCTTTAGGTCAGTTATAGGTATAACTTCATTATTTTTCTTTAGGTTAGCTATTGGTGAATTACGTCCAGTTTAAATATTAGTTTTAATTTAATTCAGATTGATCCGGTTATATCTAAAGATTGTATTTTGATAATACTTCTATAAAGCGAAATTGAACTCGGCAAGCCATTTAAATCTCAATTTTAACAAATTGTTTACACAGTAAAGTGTATCAAGGTACTTAAACAATAAAGGTTTTCTGCACGAATATTCACAAACATTTTTTAAATGTTCGATCGGAAACATATTCGGATTCAAATACTGATTAACTTTCGGCTCAGATCTTTACACAATCGATCAACACGATCGAACGCTTTTGACAATGCAAAATATCTGTGATTCTAATCGAAAAGGTTGCTAAGCTCAAATAGTTAACTCGCAGATTAATATAATGAGGTGTTCTTATTCGAATGTATCGGATTTAAATAGGAATACCTATGCAGATTCTGATTCTTGCAAAAACATCCTGATTGGTCTAAAATTAAAACTCGCATAGAGTAAATAAACAAAAAGAAGCAAATCGACAGACTAGCCACCAAGTCCAAAGTCTGACGGAAAGTCTGACCAGTCTTACTAGTGAAATCCCAGTGAATTTAAATGTTTAATTTAATTTCTGAATCGAGAGTTTTGTTGAAACGTTTAATGTCGGAAGCGCTGGTTTACGAGTCCGCCCAGCAATTTAGGTAACTCTTCGGGGCGTGCTTTCTGAGCAGTAAATTGGAGTGGTTTATCTCACCGCTTTCATAGACCATTAAGAGAAGTGGAATTTGTGTTATCTTGACCGCGGCAACCTTATCCTATATTAAACCGTGATATTTTCCATAAAAAAATAGAATGACAACTCACCAAAGTTTTTCAAATCATGTCTCTTCTTAATCTGAAAAAATAGATAAATAAATATTAGAAATGTTGTTTTACGAAGCGAATAAATAAGCTTATATATTGTGACAGAAAAATACAATAAGATTATCAAGAGTATTTAGATCTTGCAACAAGCAAGACGTTAATTTGATGGTAAAAGATAACTATAAATAAGTAGATATTTTTGCCCTGCGTACTTTAGTAACACTGAATCGGGATATCTACCATGTTTTTGATTATTAATGAGTTTCCGATAATTCTGCTCTTGCACGCGCCATGATCACGGATGAACTGTAGATTAAATATTGTGTAGATTGACATGGTACTTATATCCTACTATATTATAAATGCGAAAGTAAGTGTGTGTGACGACGTATCTCCATAACTACTGTCCGCTGCTGGAATAGGCCTCTCCTATGGCACGCCACTGAGCTCGATCTTCAGCTCTTTGTTTCCCGCTCCATATAATTTTAGTTAATAAGTATTCATGACCATGAACATCTTTTATTTTGTAATTACATTCGAAACCCACGCCAGTCTTACACGCACTCAACCAGATTTTAAACTTTTTTCTTATCTTCTAACCATGAAACAATTCTTAAAGATGACAATGCAGGGTGAGAAGTTTTTACAGCCTGTATAAATACTCACCTTAGGGAACGTTAACAGTGTCTATAAAAGTTGTGTTAGAATTAAAGCGAGTAATTAAAAGTGGTTTTAATTAACAAGATTGCAATTTACATAATGGCGTATTCTGTATTAGTGTTGTGAGTCGTGCGGGCGTGATGCTTTATTTATGGCCCCAATATGCCCCATATTTTACGTTGACAATTTAGTGATGTTGACTTTTCAACTGTTGTTAATTGTTTGACTTTTAGTTAACTGGAGCTAAAAAGTAATTTTGGGAGTATGTGATTTTCTGCATTCTTCTCAATATTTAACATAAACAATCCAAACCTGTTATAAAAATATAAGTTTTTAAGTTTTCATGGTCACTGACACTTTACGGGATATTTACCATGTTTTTCTTTTATTCTGAGTTTCCGATATTTCGTTGCTGTTACAGGCCAACGTCCGTGAACATGGCGCTTGTAGCAGCTACGAAATATCGGAAACTCAGAATAAAAGAAAAAGATGGTAAATATACCGTAAAAATACTAATAATATTATAAAAATGCTAAAAAGTAACACTGTAACCTATTACCTTTTATGGTTAAAAATTGTACCGAATTGGCTGAAAATTTCCACAGTGTTATCGTCTAGGTGTTTCGGCAGCATATAGAACTTGAGAGTCAGACCATTCTAGTTGTTCACCATCTTTGACCACGTCATCGCTTACCACCAGGCGAGATAGTGGTCAAACGCTAGCCTATCAGATATATAAAAAACAACTAGTTATTCAGTACCCACGGATATTCAAGTCTGATGGCGGAAGAATTATACTAAGTACTTACCTACATATTTTCAAAAGATGTATTTTATACTAGTACTTAACTCTTATTCTGAAACAGGTCTTAAGCATTAATTTGCTTTACGCCGACGTTAATTAAGTTCATATTAGATCATACCTTTGTAAATGTTCTGTCCTGTTAAATTAATTAAAATTGGTTAATAAGTCTTCCTTGAATGTGTTTCAGTCTTCAAAAACGCGAGGGTTCTTTGAAAATGTCTTCAAAAATTATGGCGGATTTCCATTTGACTTTTTTACAACGTAGGTAATAACAATTTGCACTCTAATCTTTATCGTTATGTTTACAACAAAGTCGCTGCTGCTGACTGTACGCTTAGATCTTTTAAAGGGATTTTAATGCGGTTTTCATCAATAGATAGATGGAGTGATTCAAGAGGGAGGTTCATAACTAGGATTAAACGCGGGCAAAGCCGCGGGGCGCAGCTAGTTCATAATAAAATCGTATTGCAGATTTAAAACTATCACTCAAATTATGAAAATCGTTGTTGTAACACTAATAAAAATATATATTTTGTGTTTACTTGTAGTTTATTGTACAGTTATTAAGTTATTAAAAATTATTAATTAAGTTATTGTACAGTTATTAAAAAGTATTATCTATTTATAAATAATAGTATATATTCTTAAAATAAATTGACCGGTTAGTATATTTGTTTGTTTGTGTCCTCATCACGTTCAAACGGCTGGAACAATTTGGTTGCAATTATGACACACACACGACACACAGGAATAAGCCAATAATGTGACATTTATACAAAACCGGAAAGCGGGCTGAGCGGAGAAGTGCAGCGGAGAAACGGAGTGAACAAGCGGAAGAACCGGAAAGTTTTTGCGAATAGCAACTATTATTTTAATTATAAATTCTGTGGTATGTGGTGTATCTCCCGTCGCCGCCCCTCAAATTACAAGTCGCGTAAACTCGGCTAGCTCCGCACAGTCTGCAACTCTCCGCTTCGCGCTATCTCTCACCGCATCAATGGACAGACACATCAGTGGAGCGGTGTTGCGGACTGTGTCAAAACGGTCTGTGTTCATCAGAACGGACCGATAAGGTAGCTTAAGAATCCCATGTCATAAAGGTATATAAGTATATATAAGTCATATCATATATATCACATTGGCTACCCTTAAACTTTTGTTCCTTATCAACCCCCCTTCTACCATCGGATAACAAGGCAAACTAACAAACAACATCCATACATGGTGGATATTCCAGCCATCCGCACTAAACGTGTTGGTTCTACTTTCATAATCTAAACCCAAAATAAATTAAAAGTATAAAATATTTTTTTAAACAAGCTTTTATCTGGGACATTGAACTAAAAAGATAAAAATAAATTCTAGTAAGTATTTTGCGGGTAGGGTAGTTAGGTACTTACCTATATTCCTAAAAGCTTGTGGCACTGCCCGTTTTGCAGGTAAGGTACTTCTGTACCTACCAACCCGCAAAATACTTACTAGAGTTTATTTTTAACCTTTTAGTTGACTGTCGCAGATAAAAGCTTGTTTTTAAAAAAATACTGTTATTTTATTTTTAACTCTTTGATAGGTATATAGTTAACTGCCTGAGTATTTTAGAGTAGGCGTGATGTTTTAAAATATTCTACGGATATTATGGTGTGATTATGTGTGATTATGTGTAAAGTGCTCTTCAAGCAAACTCGGTGGGGTTATGTTGTTGGAGATGGGGGAGATACCGTGGCCGCCTTCTAGCTTCAACATCAGACCAGCTCCATGGCACCATATCATTGTATTGTCATCGAAGATACATAAGTACACCAAATTTGAGTCCAATCGGACATCAGTAAGTGGGTCTAATTTAGCTTCCAAGATTCCACCCGAACATACATAGTTACTCGTACATACATACATACAATACAAGTAAAATAAAAGCTTGTAAAAAAGGAACACGTTGCCGGCTGACTTGTTTCGGAGTAGCTATAACTTGGGTATCTTTATGTCAAGAATGTATAAGTATCTTCTAGACAAGCATGCTACACCCTCGATCACATCGGCACTGTCCACCAGGTGAGATAGTGGTCAAATGCTTGCCTATCTGCAATAAATAATAATAATTTAAAAAATCAACTAAGTAGTACCATATTTGTTCTTAAACCATGTTCAAAGGTTCTTTGAGTAAGGAGAGTAAGACCTTCATTAATTTTGTACACGTAACTGTATCCCAATTTCAACCTTTAATCGGTAGAAACAAACAACAAAAGGCTCCGTAAAACTAACGTAACTCTAACATTGTTTTGAGTTTGCGATTCCCTTGAATTTTGTTCGTAACGTAAACAATATTGTACAATTGTACAAGTAGGTACATACTACATTTACAAATACACACATCAGAAGTTCGAAGCTCACATAAATCCATATTATTAGAGGCAATAAAGTTAAATTGGGATGTACCTTGTTAATTAATATACTAATGAGAGTAACTTTTGACATTTGAAGTTTGGTAGGTCAACTTCTTCGTATTAAGCAGCGTTCAAGTTTTAGAAACGCCGTAATCTTTATTTAGAAGTTTTTTCGAACTAAGGAAATTATTTTTGTAAGAATGTTATAAACGCCAGGCCGAAAGAAAAGTTGGCAGCGCAAGAAAATTAATATATTATGAACCAAATATGATTTTAACTGAATAACAACAAAAAATAATAAACTGGCAAAGTGCAAGTCGGACTCGCACTCGTAGGGTTCCGTACCACACTACAGTATTTTATAAGATCGAGCAAAAAATACAACTATCAATTTTCGCCAGCAAAAAATAATAATTAATAAACATTTTGTTTCTTATAACGCCATCTAACGTCTAACAAAGGTGTTAGGGATCGACATTTCAATATAACGCCATCTATGGGACGTTTACCTATCTAAGCGTTCATGGATGGCGTGAAATGCCGAAAAAAAACACGTTTCTTGTATGGGGACCCTCTATTATCTTTAACTTTATTCTGTTTTTAGTATTTGTTGTTATAGCGGCAACAGAAATACATCATCTGTGAAAACTTCAACTGTCTAACTATCACGGTTCATGACATACAGCCTGGTGACAGACGGACAGACAGATAGACAAACAGACAGACAGACAGACAGTCAGACAGACAGACAGACAGACAGACAGACAGACAGACACACAGACAGACAGACAGGCAGACAGACAGACAGACAGACGGACAGCGGAGTCTTAGAGTAATAGGGTTCCGTTTTACCTACGGAACCCTAAAAACGGCCAAATCGTGTTGAACTCGCCCATCGAGGCTTCCGTACCAACTTCTCAGACTAGGTTAAAGGACAAACTTAACTTTGTAGTTCGATCCAAAGAAAACTTCAAAAAGAGACTTCACAAAAGAGGAGGAGGTTCTCAATTCGTCTGCATGTTTTTTTTTGTTAGTAAACTACATAATTTCGGTTTTCAGATTTATTCCTTTATAAGTGTTTGAAGACCTTGCTTCTTGCCAAAATTCGTGATTCTACTTACTTCCAGTTGACCTAGATTTGTCAATTTTGGTTAAAAGCAAGGTCTGCATAAGTAAAGGAAAAAATCCGAAAAATAAAAAGAGTTGAAAATAAAGGTAAATTTTGGTACTTACAAGTTTTCGCGAAAATCTTAATTTGCCCATATCTTTTTATCGTGGTGATTCAGGTCAGACCTTGATTTTTATATACCTAATAGGGACTATAGACCTCAGTATCTGGTATAATTTTCAACTTTGTCGGTGGTGACAGACGGACAGACGAACAAGAAAGTAATCTTATAAGGGTTCCTTTTTTGAGGTACGGAACCCTAAAAAAGCCAAATTGATAAAAGCGATTTGATCTGAGCTTTTTCTATAAGCATTACAGTCTACAACCTAACAATATAGTATGAGGAATGTAGACTTTACATTATACAGTAGATCCACGTGATCTATCTATCTATCTATCTATCACGTGTAGCTAAGATTAGCCATGTGTCTTTGGAAGCCAATTTTGATTTTTAACCGACTTCCCAAAAAGGTAGGTTCTTGATTCAACTGTATTTTTTTGATATGTTTTTTCTAGGATGATGTATCCATCATCCTAGTGTTTTTTTATGTTTGTTTCCTCTGAACTCCGTCAAATCTTAACAGATTTTGAAAAAATACTTTTTGTTTCAGCGACTCTTTGGCACAGAATAATGAATAGTACAAGTATCATTGGTACCTTTAAAATTTTATCGAGATCTGATAATCATCTCTGTAGATATGGAGATAAACAATATAAACACATCGATACCTTGATGAAATGATTATGACTAGTGAATATTTTCACTATCGCGGCATGTCAAGTCGGTTATTTTCGTATTGTAAATGGTCTTAAATTATGATAAACGCAAAGCGGTTAAATCTACAGAAGAAATGTCAATAATGTTGCCATTATGAGTTCGCAAGCACAGTGAGACATTTATTTATGTGTGGGAATTCGTGCGTAAGACTTCATAGTGCTGGGGGCTAATCACGAAAATCATTGAATGAACGAAATGACGGGGACGCAGCTATGTAGGCTGCATAGCTCCGTCCCCGTCATTTAGTTAATTTCGTTCATTCAATGGTTTTCGTGATACGGGGGCTGTTTATGAATACGGGGGTAAAACTAATGATCCTCTCCGCCTTCCTAAAATTGCCTCTCCTTTTCGGTCTTATTTTTATTGTATTGGTTATTGTACTACTTATTGAGCTTTGCAAGAAAATTCTGCTACAAAACAATACTTTAAAACTTTTATTCAATTCCATTATGATTGTAAAGCTATGCTCATTCTGTTTCTCTCGAGAAATTAAATGACTTGGAGTTGAAATACCTTATTTATACCCTACTTACTTTAAATGAAAAGTTGAAAACATTTTCCTTTGTTGAGACGGCGTATTTCAAAAGGGGTTAAGCATAAAATTGCGATTAATTTGGATCAAATTGCGAGTTGGCTCTCTCTGATATTCAGTAACAAATGATTTAAAGAAATTTTCAGACCCAACAATGGATTAAGCTTAGTTCCAGGTCTAGAGATTTCGGAAATTTTGTTTGGGACTTCTTCACGGTCAAACGGCTGGACCGATTTAGCTGAAATTTTGTACAGGGATAGGCATTACTATTGTAGGGACCGCAACCCAAAATTTTAATACTCGTCAAATATTTCGCTGCACCTACGAGAAACGGAACGCAGCATAAACACCCGCCCGCGCGCCACTGCCCGGCCGCGCCCGCCAATATAAAAAAGACGTTCGTCGTGTGATCATCGCTCACCTCTGACCGCGATTGGTTACCGCGAAAAAACATACAAAATAAGCGCCGGCGCCGCGGATGCCTCGATCCAGTAAACACTATTACAATAAACTACGAAAACACGGAAGTGAAGTGTCTAAAGACTGATGGTGTGTGATAAAAAAAGCGTGAAGTACTTGAAAATGGAATGGACTTGACGGTGGGTGCATATTTTTGTTTATTTGAGTTCATTTGTAGCTTCACTGAGCCATCGAGCCTACATTTTGGGCCTTCGACCCGGACTCCCGGTTATAACGTCAAGTCTCATAGTTATTTTAATACTTTCATTGCACACAAATCATATTACACCTCCCAAGTAGGTACCACACCCAACACGTGCTTGCACTTTTTATTTGTGTTTTACTAATAAACCACACAGGTTCCAACTTCAACCTACACTTTTTCAAACACTAAATAACATATTTTATGCAATCCTTATTGTTTAATACGAAAATATAGTGTTTTTTTTATCGAAAACAGTGACACGGGTGCGTTGACCTTTATGTGATAGTGAAACAAATTGCATCGTAACTTTCTGAATTTCATAGTACTAGCTCATTTCTATAGTAATATCGCTTATTATAAATGTCTAGCATCGTGTTATTGTAGAAACAAATGCCTACATTGTGTATTTACTGTGTTTTATTGTGATTACTTTGCCGGTTAGACCTCTCTAACACCGGCACCGCCCGGCAGCCATTACGTTTCGTCTTGCGTAGCGGGAAAATAATACGTAATTAAATTTTTGTGGATTTATTTTCTAGGATAATTTATTTCGACGTTTTCGGTTGTTGTATCGTAATTTAGTGACTCAAAATGACTGGTAAAAATACTGTTCCTGACTCGGATCTCGACGATCAGGTTCATCCTTTCTTGACGTCAAAGGAAATGTGTTTTCTTCGCATTCAACATTTATATGAAATGTCATTAGAAGTAGAAACAGATGTAACTCATTTAGCCGAGTTTTCTGCACGGATCGATGACCTCTCAGACATCCGAGCGGAATACAATAGGTGCGTTATGGAAATAAATTCACTATATCGGAAATACAAACCAAATTATGTCCCTACGTATAGCGAAATAAAGGCGTTTGATGTACTTTATTATGCGATTCGTAAAGTTTCCAATGGCCTTCACCCACCCGAGCGTCCCGCCAAGACGGAACCCGGTGGCAAGGAATTGCAAATAACTAGGCGGTGCGTAAAGTTACCCGAATTACAACTATTTAAATTTGATAGTAAACTCGAAAATTGGATAACCTTCCGTGATACGTTTACGAGCTTAATTCATGATAATCCCGCGATTACTGATGTCGAGAAATATTATTACCTTATGTCATCGGTTAGCGGTTCGGCTTTATCTATTGTGAAATCAATGCCAATCACAGCTGATAATTACAGCATCGTATGGAGCGCCTTAGTTAAGCGATTTGAGAATAAGCGCGCGCTTGCTTCGGCGTATTTAGACAAGCTGTTTAACTTTAAACCGTTGATAAGCGAATCGGCCGCGAACCTTAATAATTTTCTCCAAACTTATCATGAAAATATTACAGCTTTAGAACTTCTTAAAATTCCGGATTTATCTAGTTTTATACTATTCCAAATATCTTTGCGAAATCTCGACCCCGTGACGCGCCGCGAGTTCGAACAGACCGTGCCGCCGGGCGAGATACCTACCGCTAAGCAATTATTGAACTTTATCGAGAAGCAAGCGCGTGTCCTTGAGATGTCAGAAAGCAAGTCAGTGTACGCCAAGCCGTCTACACCAGCTTTCAAGCCATCTACGTCGCGTTCAAACAAGGATACGACCACACAACACGGTTATAAACCTACTATGACCGCAGCTGTGGCCAGCATGAACAACGTTGTCGAACGGCAGAAATCCAACGTCTGTCCGTGTTGTCCAATGCCACACGCTATCTATCGCTGTGCAGTCTACAACGCGCTTATACCTGAGTCACGCACTGCCAAAGTCAAAGAGCTCAGTTTGTGTGAGAACTGTTTGCGTGATAATCACACCAGCGCTGATTGTCCGTCCAAACATTGTTGTACGGTCTGCAAAAAGAGGCACCACAGCTCTCTTCACATCGACTCCTCAGTCACGTGTCAAGGGAACGTTGTGGGTCTCACATGTTCGACTGATCAGACAGTCCTGCTTGGCACCGCGGTCGTACACGTCGCGGACGCATGGGGACACTTCCATTGCGTGCGCGCACTTATTGCGAAGTTGTGCGAAGAGGCTAGGATTACCTCGTCGTAGATGCGATGTTCGAACGATCGGTCTAGGCGGGAACCAAGTTGATAACTTTGGTCAAACCTCGGTCGCAATAAAACCGCGACACGATACATCGCCCGTTCTTAATACGGACGCGGTTATCGTCGCGAACATAGCCGGCAATCTACCGACAGTTAGGTTACCTCTTGATATTTTAGATCGTTATCAGAATATCGAGTTAGCGGACCCAGCGTTTCATCGGCCCGCGCCGGTGGACTTATTGATAGCAGGCGACTTATTTCCTTACCTATACGACGGAGATAAAATACTACCGGAACGCCCGGGTTTGCCCGTGATATTAAAGTCTATCTTCGGATACGTTATCACCGGTCAAATAGATTGGCGCGATAGCAATAAAAAGAGTTTAGACTCGGATAACCACGCTTTTTCCGGATTTTCTAGTACGGATAACTTAGACCGGGTGATGAACGCGTTCTGGGAAGTCGAGAACGTACCGTCGGAACAACCAAAGAAACCCGACGACGTATTAGCAGAAAAGTTGTTCGCGCACGAACATAGTCGCGATCCGAACACCGGTAGATACGTTGTTAGGTATCCGTTTCGGCCGGACCACAGTCTCGGCGATTCTCGACAGGTGGCGTTACGGAGATTGACTAATTTAGAGGCGCGTCTCGACCGCGACTCTCAATTAAAGTGTGAATATCACAAATTCATGTCCGACTATGAGTCTTTAGGTCACATGACGTGTTTAGGTAATTTACAAAACGTGGATTCCAAGTATTTGATCCCGCATTTTTGTATTCTCAAACCGACGAGCACCAGCACCAAGCTGCGTACCGTGTTCGACGCGTCGACAAAAACTGCTAATCACAAGTCACTTAATGACGTGGTTCCAGCGGGACCGAAACTTCAGGCGGATATTAATCAGATATTAATAAATTTCCGATTACATGCTGTTTGTATATCCGCAGACATCTGTAAAATGTACAGACAAATTTTGATACATCAAGACCAACGGCCTTATCAACACATACTGTGGCGCCACTCAACAGATCAACCGGTTCAGGTTTACGAGCTGGCGACTGTCACGTATGGGGTCGCTAGTAGTCCGTATCTGGCCATCAAGGTACTGCATACTTTAGCCGACGAACACGCAGATACGTATCCAGCTGCAGCTCGAGTTCTTAAAAGTGGATTCTTCATGGATGACCTACTATGGTCGGAACCCACAGAGGATGACGCTCTCCAGCTGCAGAAGGATCTACGCGAGCTGTTGCAGAGTGCTGGCTTCCTGTTATGTAAGTGGGCTAGTAATAGTGCTCAGGTGCTGGCCGCGGTCCCTGAAGATCACCGAGAAACTCCGATTGAGTTTGACGATGATGAAGATTTGTCACTCAAGGTTTTGGGTCTTCAGTGGCTACCAGGAACGGACTGCTTTTCCTTCAGAACGATGAAGTATGATTACGAGGTCACAAAACGCACCGTTCTATCACAGATCGGTCGTTTATTCGATCCTCTCGGTTTTGTTGCACCCTGCATATTTTATGCCAAATGTTTCATGCAGAAGATCTGGGCCCTGAAACTCGATTGGGACCAGCGCTTGCCTGTTGACCTTGAAACAGAATGGCGGGCCTTCGTTCGGGAGCTACCTCTACTTTCCGAACTTAGACACGAACGTCACGTGATGGTATCGCAAAGTACGACCTCTCGTATTTTCGCGTTCGCTGACGCGTCTACCCTCGGGTACGCGGCTCAGATATACCTACACACGACTAACGACGACGGTGATAGCAAAACGAGCCTTCTAATTGCTAAATCAAAAGTGGCTCCGCTGAAAACGGTATCTGTACCACGACTCGAGCTAATGGCAGCCCACTTGCTCGCCAAACTCGTCAAGTATGTCACAGGTATTCTTCAGGAGCGAGCTATCAGTATCAACGACATCTTGTTGTTTACTGATTCTTCTGTAGTACTGGCTTGGCTTAACACACCAAGCTACAAGCTTAAAACATTCGTGGCCACTCGAGTAACAAAAATACTGGACACAGTTCCCAGTACTAATTGGTTCCATGTAAGTGGTGAGAGTAACCCGAGCGACATCTGTTCCCGGGGTGCGACGCCGTCCGTGCTTCTCTCAAATCCCGAATGGCTTAATGGTCCCAGCTGGCTACTAAGTGAGCGATGGCCAGTACGCGCTATAGATGAGTTCAGAGACGTCAATCCTCCCGAACTAAAAACCTCCCTTAACACTATGGCGCTGGTAACGTCGGAGGAGTCCTCTAATCTCATCTATGAGCTTTCTGAGAGATATTCTAACTACACGAAATTAGTCAATATCGTAGCTCGGATTCGAAAATTCATCACGAATTGTCGCACACCTAAATCCGAGCGCACTAAACTTTCTCTAAGTGACTTAAAAGACGCACGTGACGTCATCATAAAATCCGTGCAACAGCACCACTTTGCCGCCGATATAATCGCGATATCAAAGAGCCTTCAGCCGCAGCAGTCTCTGCAAAAGCTCAACCCCTTCGTTGACCCCCATGGTCTCCTCAGGGTGGGGGGTAGACTTTCGCTCGCAGAGATTTCGTTCGACAAAAAACATCCTGTATTGCTTCCTAAAAAATGCAATTTTACTAATTGTCTGATCGATTATTACCATGTGCTTTATTTACATGTAGGACCACGTACCCTACAGAGTATATTGAGTCAAAAGTTCTGGATTGTGTCCGCTCGTAGCATAGTCAGACTACGCACAAGCAAATGCATAGCGTGTTTTAAAGTAAGACCGACAGTCAGGCAACCTCTAATGGGACAGTTACCTAAGTTTCGAACGGAAGATATTCACTCCTTCCATTCGGTAGGTCTTAACATAGGGGGTCCATTTTTAACAAAAGAGTCCATTCGTAGAAATGCTCGCATCACCAAGGCTTATTTATGCATTTTCGTTTGCTGTGCTACTCGCGCGGTACATTTAGAGACTTTATCCTCACTTAGCACAGAATGCTTTCTGGCATCATTTGACCGTTTTACAGCAAGACGTGGATTATGTCAGGCGCTAATCTCAGACAATGCGACGAACTTCGTTTCAGCCGGTAAACAGTTAGCTGAAGTCTCACAATTCTTAGAATCCAACACGGATGATATCTCAGGCGAGTTTACCAAACGTCAAGTTCAATGGAAGCATAACCCTCCAACAGGTAGTCACTTCGGCGGTCTTTACGAAGCAGCCATTAAATCGGCAAAGTCACTTTTAAAAAGAACCATCGGAAGCAGGACGCTAACATTTGAAGAGTTAACAACACTCTTTGCGCGAGTTGAAGCCGTGCTCAATTCTCGCCCTCTTTGCGCTCTGTCCTCGGACCCCAGCGAGTTCGAGATACTTACTCCAGCACATTTCTTAGTAGGCCGCGGATTGTTAGATGCTCCAGAGTATGACCTAACTAGTCTCCCTATAAATCGTCTGAGTAGGTGGCAGGCGGTACAACAGATAGCCCAACAGTTTTGGCGTCTGTGGCGCAAAGATTACCTTCACACACTTCAAACCCGCCAAAAGTGGACCAAAGGTTGTCGAGATCTGAAGGTCGGCAATCTAGTGCTTATAAACTCGGACGCACCGCCCCTTCAGTGGGTACTAGGCAGAGTCACTAAGCTATACACAGGCCCAGACAATGTGACGCGTGTCGTTAGTGTTCGAACCAAACACAGTGAATTCACAAGACCCGTAGTTAAGCTCAGCCCGCTCCCCTTGGAGCAGGATGATTAGAAGTCTCTATTCTCTAACTTATCTTACAAAGGTCAACCCATCTAGTTTTAAGTTTCATATACTATACAGTCCACTCTCTATAATTTACATACTTGTAGTACTAATCTATCTAGTGTAACCTTATATTTACTTAACACTACACCTCAGTGTGACACCCTACATCTACATTAATATTTTGTTATTCAATACACTTTTCAACACAGTATTTATTTATTTCCAACTTGGAATTATAACTGGGAAATCCTGTCGGATTTCGGTGGGGGGAAATGTAGGGACCGCAACCCAAAATTTTAATACTCGTCAAATATTTCGCTGCACCTACGAGAAACGGAACGCAGCAAAAACACCCGCCCGCGCGCCGCTGCCCGGCCGCGCCCGCCAATATAAAAAAGACGTTCGTCGTGTGATCATCGCTCACCTCTGACCGCGATTGGTTACCGCGAAAAAACATACAAAATAAGCGCCGGCGCCGCGGATGCCTCGATCCAGTAAACACTATTACAATAAACTACGAAAACACGGAAGTAAAGTGTCTAAAGACTGATGGTGTGTGATAAAAAAAGCGTGAAGTACTTGAAAATGGAATGGACTTGACGGTGGGTGCATATTTTTGTTTATTTGAGTTCATTTGTAGCTTCACTGAGCCATCGAGCCTACAACTATGGAGTAGGCTTAGGCTATAGGTACTTGTACTATTCATTATTCTATAGGATACTTTTTATAGCCGGCGAAGCCGCTGCGTACAGCTATTGATATAAATATATATTGCTGTTTATCTTATAAGAGCTTACACGAGCGACACGTTGCTTGCGGCAGTGGCTTTCTAGTGACAGATTTCTTTAATTTTAAACAGACTTAAGAAGTAGATAGGAGTAGGAAAAAGAGGAGGTTCTATGTTCCACTGTATGTTTTTTTATATATGTTCACCGATTACTACAAGATGCCTGAACAGATTTGGAAAATTCTTCTTTTGTTTGAAAGGGTATAACTTCCCAGATGGTCTGACGTGACGTGATCATCGAGATCTGACGAGTATCTGCTCTCCATATGGAGATAAAAACCTTTATATTGGTTTGCTACCTACTGAAAATATCTAGCGTGGCATTTGAAGTTGTTTCTGTTAGTTGTTTGAACTATCTTAAATAAAATATTATGTTTCTTTGAAGTGTTTCACACTTTATATTTTTGTAAATTGTTAAACACAATCCAAAATTTCATCTACAAGCTACTATGACACGCCCTGTATCCAATAAAAAGAGCCTTGTATTTCATATTTAAATACAAGATACAAAATTGTTACTGGCGAAATAACTATAGTAATACTATATTACACATGTATTTAATTCTACAAAACTATTCACTTTTTTCCGATAAAATCATCAATCATCAATTGTCATCAAAGAATTTAACTTCTCCCTATTTTACCCCGAAACTGAATTCACTTCGCATTTCTTCAGAAATCGAGCGCAGCCTTCAAAAGTAACATCTGTTTAATAAATACCATTGCAGCAATTTGTTTCCAGTGATAAATGGTGCGGGCCCTTTCGTCGTAGCTATTGAATTTTAATAGTTTCAGAGGAAATCATGTTTTCTTCTTTCTTCGTTCTTGCGTCTTTGATGTTTATTTTCTTTGGCGCGCACTGTGGTTTGTGTAGCGTAAATAGCGTAGTTCAATATTTATGTGGTGGATATAAATGTATGTTAGTTATGGTAAACATCAGTAAGAAGATATACCTAGCAACAGAAAAGGGAGTTAAGGAAGTAAGATGCGTTGGGGTAATACTGGATGGATTTTGGACTATTTGAAAGTCTTGCAGAAAAATTATTATCTTGTCCTCAGTACAGTAAGGTTTTTTTTTAAGTTTAGTAGATGCAGTACGTTACTTTCTTTTTTCTGTGATATAATGGTGCTTTTTAAAGTCGATATTTCCATACATTGTATAAGTAGGGAAATATCATCTTTAATAATTAAGATAGTTTAATAAAAAATAAGTTCAAAAACTAAAACCCGACTACTGAAAAATCACTCTCTAAAAAGTATGAAACAAGAAAATATTCTCATCTGAGATCGCTATTACAAACTAATCAATATGTATCGTGTATTATACAAACAACTAACTTGTAATAAATATTTTATTGTATTTCATAAATATTCATATTGGTGTTCAGTGGATACCCGTGGTCGTATGTTACTTTGCAGAGTGTTATTGTTTTGTTACGGTACCTAGGTGACATATACGACCACGGCTATCCTCTGAGCACCACTAAGAATATTTATGAAATACAATAAAATATTTATTACAAGTTTGTGGCATATCTTTAACCACCTCATACATTTTCATATATCATATACATATACTCTTTTGTATTAAAACGATTTATGGGTGGAACGTTTTTAAAATTAAAAAAAAAAAAGACTGAAGTATAGAAAAATCATTTTAGACAGAATTAGATTTTGGGTCTGGACAAACAAATGTACGAATAATGATGAAAAAAAGTAGAAAACAAGATTCTGTAAGCAGCAAGAGAAAATGAAATTGATGAGTCTTCCAATCACAGAGTACTTTATATATACGCTTCCAATGGTTATGGTAGAAAATCTTCTATCGTATCTCTTTTACGATGAAATCGCTAAAACGGAATTGTATCCAGAGCCTTCAATGAGATGTATGAAGATGCTGAACCGAGTGTCTCTGACGCTAGAGCGGAGGCATGCACATGCTCTGAAGAACGTCAAAGCTCAGCTGCCAAGACCGGAGTCAGACTGCAGATACCACCAGTTATCACGACACTGTGATATCCTGACTTCCATTAAGAACAAGATATCCATGCTCAACATGACTTACTCCAAGTTTATTGACCAAGGACTTTGCTGATTCATACCAGGAAAGAATAATGGAGTAATGGACCCGAAGTGCGGTGATAGTTTTTGTTTAAGTTAAGTACCGTAGATTTTTGTAGAATCTATAGGAATATAAATGTTAAAACCCGTCTTTTGTAGTTTATATTGTCTAGGTTCCTGGTTCCTTTAGGGATGTAGCGTAGGGTAGGCCTCCTCAAGGGCTCCGTTACGTTACATTCCGTTACGTTACAAGTTAGTTGTTTGTATAATACACGATACATATTGATTAGTTTGTAATAGCGATCTCAGATGAGATTATTTTCTTGTTTCATACTTTTTAGAGAGTGATTTTTCAGTAGTCGGGTTTTAGTTTTTGAACTTATTTTTTATTTAAAGCACTTTGGGGTTTTTGGATAGATGAATGCATGAATACGTGTCAACATACTTACATAAATACACAGTGATCAACAAACACATAACCCTCCTAACTACTTCTTTGCGACGCCGTGGGGTGAACATTAGTTTTCTTGACTTCGGCGGGATATATCTCGCCCACGCTACGCCCTACAAAAATATGATGTACACTAAACCCTATCTTCATTTTAAAATCCCTATTCAACGATATCACACACGATGGGGTGGGGAGATATTTTTTTTAGTTCTGGACTTCGTCCCCTTTAGGGGGCGCCACATTCAATTTGTTATGACGTCACATAGCCTATAACCAGCAGACAAATAAGACGCGTTCAACGACGCCTCATTTGTTAAATTATGATAAGTAGTTTAGAAGTTATGAGGGAACAGAAGAACATACATACATACATACATACCCACATACCGGTCAAAAACATAACCCTCCTTTTTGCTTCGCCGTAGTTGGGTAAAAACTAAAACAACCGACTTCCATGCCGCGCGAGTCAAGTTTTCGCACATTTTAGTAGCAAGTTTGAAACGTTTATCGTTAAATCTCTGGATACTTATCACATCTCGATAAAATCACAATGGAATGAATCACCTTGGAAATATACTCTACCAATTAGAAAATAATTATTCAAAACGGTTGACAATTGACGGAGTAATCGTGTAACAAACATACAATAGTTAAGATAGTTTAAAAACTAAAACAGCCGACTCCCATGCCCCGCGAGTCAGTTTCAGTAGCAAGTTTGATACGTTTATCGTCATATCGCTGGAAATACTTATCAGATCTCGATGAAATTACAATGCACGGACGTACCACCCAGTGGACACCTATTGTTGTATCACCCCCGCGCATAAACACATAGGCGCAATGGGGTATTTATAATATCATCCTTGAGCGGCTACTACAGTTTGGACCAAATGCTAGACCCGTACACACGCACTATTTTAATTGTTCAAAAAACGAAAAAGCCGTTAAATATGCCGAATTACGCTATAAAAACGTAGTGTAGGAAATCCAGTAAATCATTAAATTTTACAAACGACAACGTTTCTTTTCACCGATATGTAAAATTAAATTCATTATTAACAATTTGTAAATAAAATTCATAGTTCAACATATACTGGTCAAAGATGCCCTGTGTATCAGTCTATCCCTTTCCTACAACGGCATCTTTATATCTTTTGTACTCGCTCCGCCCTTGTACGCAGCGGTACTTGTGCACTTTTAGTGATGTTTTTCTGTTGTTTTGTGAAAGTTATCGACAATGATTACTGATAGATAATGAAAATGCTCAATTCAACTATGTTATATGTATATATATGTTGTTAATCCAAATTATCCTACTGATGTACTTAATAAACGCGAAAGCTGGAATGTTTGTTTGTTTTGCTATTCAATCACGCCAGATAAGTACATAAATAAAGGTCAAATACATTTACAGGTAGATAAATACATTTTAGGTTACTTGATACGTGATACTGATGCGTGTGAATAACCAATTTAGTGGTAAGAAACAAGTTAGAATTTAGTGTGTAAGCAAGCGAACATTTTTAGATTTCCATACCTCAAAAGGAAAAAAGGAACACTTATAAGATCACTTTGTTGTCCGTCTGTCTGTCTATCTGTCCTTCCGTCTGTCCGTCTCTATCATTATACCTTTACACTTCTACACATTTTTCACACACGCTATATTTCATATGACTGATGAAATTATCGATAATGACGAGGTAGTGTCACGTGTCCCAGCACTAAGCATGATTTATTGCTATGAGTCAAATTGAAGTTGTCCAATCACAGTGCTGTATTACCTATAACCCCCCGCAAAATATTTCACTCCCGAATTAGTTCATAGTTTTTCTCATGCGGAGTCCACTGGGTGGTACGTCCGTGTTACAATGGGACCACGAAGAAACGAACACGAAACAACAAGAATCATTCGAATCTGTTCACAATTGATGGAGTAATCGCGTAACACACATAAAAAAAACATACAGACTAATTGAGAACCTCCTCCTTTTTGGAAGTCGGTTAAAAAAATACATTTACTTAGACGAATTGAAGAACTCCACTTTTTGGAAGTCGGTTTTCAAATTTCAAAGTACTAGATAGGAAAGCGGAGGTTAATACAATTTAAATTTTATCTAAACCTAGCTGCAGCGATAGAAACAGAAATTAGTTATTATACTATTCATTATTCTGTGGTACTATTAAAATGTAAAAGTTTAGGATGAAAATTGCCGATACGGGGCTGAAACTTATTTGTTGTGGCCGAAAGACTGTTAACTTAAATACGAATAAATTATTTGTAGGTTAGGATAAGTATTCAGTATTATTTATTGCACACAATGAACATTAATAATATTAGCAGTGCTAATCTACTTAATTACTAATTACATGTACCCTGTACTGTTTAGGGTGTAGCAACATAAATATTTAGTATATTTGCAAAATATACCTTACATTATAACAAAAACAATCACGTAGTAAATAAATAATAATATCGTTTAAAAACAAAAAAAATATATACGGTCGAATTGAGAAACCTCCTCCTTTTTTTGAAGTCGGTTAAAAAGAACCGACTTCAATGCCGCGCTGTTCATTTTCAGTACCAATTTTGAGATGTTTATCTCAATATCTCTGGAGATACTTATCAGACCTCGATAAAATTACCATGGTACCACACTTGGGATATCTCCTTTCCAACAAAAAAAAAAATCAAAATCGGTTCATAAACGACGAAGTTATTCGCGAACAAACATTAAAAAAAATAAAAAAATATATATACGGTCGAATTGGTTCAATCGGTTAAAAAGTCGGTTAAAAATAGAACCTATTAGTCAGTCCCATTTTAATCTTTTAGAATCTGAATCTGAAACAACTAGACCCCATTAGACTTTTGATGTGATATCAAAAATCAATGTAAGCTGTTAGTGCTCTAGAGCACTAACAGCTTTTCTGAACTAGTTCAGATTCGAAATTTTACGAACCAATATTTAGCATTAACGCCTCGCCTGCAAAAAATAACGTAGTCATTGTCTCTGATCTGTCTTACCCACTGAAATAGGAATAATACCTTATTATTCCTATTTCTGTGGTCCTTACCTCATATATGAACTTAAAGTAAGTTTTCTATGTGCTAAATATTTTATATCGTCTTTTCATTTTCATTTAACGTCTTATCCTCTTTGCAGACATGGGTCAGCTTGGTAGATTACCCTGAGAGCGACCCCACATCAAAGTAGGTAAACATCAATGGATACCTAAAGAAATAGCGGATTAGAAAGCTTAGTGAGCCGCTCATGCCGGACTTGATACAGATAGAAGGTATGTTGGGTAGGTGTCATGAATTTTAGATATTTGTGGGTAGAAAAGAAGTATTTTTATACAACAGACGGGTAAGTAATACAGTTTTAAGTCGTGTTAATTAAATACACTTTGCCGGTTATGTTCATTCTGTGATGTTAAGGTACGGACGCACCGCAGCGTCCTACGTGCGCGATCTAGGCGGCGATCAGATAGCGCTGTAGTATTTGTACCGACCGGTTCACACTAAACGCGATCAGAAAACACAATTGAAAAGTACTGAGATCGCGCCCGCAGATCGCAGGACGCCGCGGTGTGGCCATCCATACCTTTAAGGCGAAAAACGGCATGTATGTATGTATTTTTCGCCGGCAAAAAATTTACTTTGTTTTTCATAGTGTTTGTATGAAAAACAAAGTTATGTTTGCGGTTGCAATATATTTTAAAAAACTGCTAACTATATCTCGTTCAAACCAATTTTCGTTGAAATTTTTTAATGACGTCTACAGCATATATATTTTTTAGATTTTTCATTCCCATACTTTAAAAGTTAAAGGGGGGACACACCCATTTTACCACTTTAGCAGTGTCTTTCTTTCTTCTGTATCTTTGAAATTTCGAATTTGAGGTAATATTGTTTTTAGAACCTCCTCCGTCCTCCTCCTCCTCCTCCTCCTCCTCCTCCTCCATCCAAAAAAAGATTAGTGGGGACTAATCTTTTTTTTTTTTTTTGTAAAAATCGTAAAGCGGTTCACAGAATACACCTACATACCTACCAAGTTTCAACTGTGCAGTCTTAATAGTTTCAGAATAAAATGGCTGTGACATATGGACGGACCGACAGACGGACAGGAGGACATAACGAATCTATAAGGGTTCCGTTTTATGCCATTCGGCAACGGAACCCTAAAAAAGAACGTCACAATTTTTAAATTTAAAAGTTATCTTATCAGAAAACGCATAAACAATTCGGGTCCCATGGACCCAGAAGCGAGTCGCGAAATGTTAAAGTACCTTTCAACTTTGGCTTACAGTCCCCCGGCTTATTTTGGTCACAAATACCTTTCATTAGGTTCTGGTATCCCGGGACGCTGACTAATGGTGCACTTACACCCGCCCCCCTGCTTTATCGAGAGCAAATACACTTATTGGGAGGTGGTCCTACTAATTGAGGTATTGGTTTACATTCAGTAATCGATGGCAGTGGTTGTTGTGGGCGTGCAAGTACAGAATTAGTTTTGAGTCTTACTGTTTTTAGTTAATTTAAATACTTGAGTAGAAAATTATAAACTTCAATTTTTTGCTTTAAATAGTATCTGGTCACATAACTATGTTTTGGAACATACCATCACTTCTGAAATCAAATAAGTTAATAATATATATGTTTATTTCAAATCAAAACATTAAATCACTATTCATTTAGCTCGTCACATTAATTATATTAAATATATATTTATATTTATATATATATATATTTTTATACATTTTTATATATATTTTTTTAGTTGAGAATCCCGTCCCGCAACGTTCCTGATCCGAAGGTGACCATAGCGTTGCCACGCTGAATGGCGATGGCCATTATTTGCACTAGGAACGAGCCGAAATCAAATTAAATGATAGTGAAAATTATTGTTTTATACAATTAAAATTCGTTTTAAAGCTTCCTAAAACCTAACGCGACGTCATCAAGTGAAAGCGTTTGGACAAATTTCTTGACGCAGTGTTATTCTATGTTAACAAAATGTACCTATTATAGCCCATCAGTAATCTATCTATTCTATTATCTATCAGTGAACGCATGTGACAGTCGACTCACAGAGGACAAAGGACATCAGGCCAGGGCCGGTAGTCTCTACATGAATAGCGATAAATTTCGACCGATAATCGTCGATAAGAAAAGAGATGCAGATAACAACTGTCTAGCAGCATCTCCTTATACTAGACGTTTGCGATGACAGGTCGCATCGTTATCAATGTAGAGACTTCCACCCCTTGTTGCTGAAATAGCAACGTTTCGGTGACCGTCGCGTCGCGTAGCGCCGACTGACGCTGGTACAGCTCGTCCGCCGTGAGTCGGCGACAATCACCAATCACCTGCCACTGTCGCAGGGCTGCGTTCACGACCTACGCTCGGAGTACAACCAAACTCTCTAATGCCGTTCACAACCTCAGAGCGTCGCACTCGGTTGTAGCAACTGTGTCGTTCACGACCTCGGTTGTTTCACTCCGGTTGCAACTTTTTAACCATCAAATTCGATGGTTAAAAAACGTTCTGACGTTTGTGACAGTAAATTTGGCGGGAAAAGCTGCAATTTTTGTTACAGATTAAGGGAATCGGAAGAAAGTTGTATTGTCGAAACCAAGACGTGACATGACGAGTACATTTACTGTAAAAACCAACTAAAATTATTCAGAAAATGAAAAATAAATAAACATAACCTCGAAATTCGAGTCTGCGCAAAATATCAAAGTCACAGTTTGAGTGAAAAACACCCGTGGTCGTTCCGGACCTTCGAGCGAGTTGCAAAACAACCAAAAAAACCTTCTCCAGAGGACGTGAACACAGTCCAGATAGATTGTCGCTTGTGACTATAAGCTCCCTAAACCCGACAGGTTGAACTAATTACTCTGTTGAGAGTGATGCGCTTCACTAGAAGAATAAAGGTATATTTTTTATATATATAAGGGATTGATAACTGAATAGAAGGTCTTCCTTTCAGTTATATTGAGAGCTGTTTATCTTAGAAACCCTTTCGGTGTACCGATTTCTGAGGCTTATCTTCGAGTTACTTATGTTATAAGGGAATACTTCCCAAATATTAAGCTGTATTTTTAACCCCTATCTCAATATTTCTCCTTGAGGTAGGTATGCATAGAAAGTATTCGTTGTTTTTGTCGGATACATTTAAGCTTTCATTTTTAACCTTTATTATTATTATATAACTATTAATAACAGGTAATATGAATATTGGAAATTCAATGTACAATACATTTATATGCTTGTTCTTCTGATATATCATTCACAACACTGTTCAATTTAGGTACAATAACAGAGTACCTACCCACTCAGCACGACTATTTTTTCTGAATGTATTTAAATTAAACTGGCCAAGTGCAAGTTGGACTCGCACTCGTAGGGTTCCGTACCACACTACAGTATTTTATAAGATCGAGCACAAAATACAACTATCATTTTTCGCCAGCAAAAAATTATAATTAATAAACATTTTATTTTTTATAACGCCATCAACCGTCTAAAGGAGTTAGGGATCGACATTTCAATATAACGCCATCTATGGACGTTATATTGAAATGCCGAACAAAACTCGTTTTTTGTATGTACAATGCTCCCTATTATTTTTAACTTTATTCTGTTTTTAGTATTTGTTGTTGTAGCGGCAATAGAAATACATCATCTGTGAAAATTTCAACTGTCTAACTATACTATATTACAGATAGACAGACAGACAGACAGACAGACAGACAAACAGACGGACAGCGGAGTCTTAGTAATAGGGTCCCGTTTTACCCTTTGGGTACGGAACCCTAAAAAGACTTGTAGAAGTTCTTCTACATGGTTCTACATACAGTAGAGTCAGTAGAGCATACATTGACTTCATAGCAATTTGCTATGACGTCGATGAGAGCACAGCTATATACATTCCGTATAAAATTAATTTGTATACTTAATATGAGGTACCCTAGTCCAGTAGATTTTGTAAGTCAGTGTGTATAGCGAGCAAAAAGCCAGCGCAACGCTAATAATGCGTTTTTGTCATAGGTTTGCCAATTTGAGCGCCCGGTGGCGTAATCGGGAAAACGATCGGCTTTGATGCCAGAGGTACCGTGTTCAATCCCCGCCGTGCAGCACTGGATTTTTCTATCAAAAAATGTATGTGCGCTTTTCACAGTGGCTCTCCGGTAAAGGAAAAACATCGTTAAGAAACTAACAACCCTCGCATGGTGGTAGGACACTATCTAGTGTGCGTCTGGCTAGCTACCACCCTCAAGTTAGAAAATCTGTCGCCAAAAACATCTAATGTCTTCCGGCAGCTACCCTTGAGAGTCAGTTTCCATTCTAGGCCTAGCGTGCTTACCATCTTCGACTGCATCATCACTTACCGACAGGTGAGATAGTAATCAAACGCTAGCTTATAAGATATGAATAAACTGGCAAAGTGCAAGTCGGACTCGCACTCGTAGGGTTCCGTGCCACAATACAGTATTTTATAAGATCGAGCAAAAAATACCACTATCATTTTTCGCCAGCAAAAAATAATAATTAATAAACATGAACCCGCAACCTCCGGAATAACATGTTCCGGTGATTTGCCAATTAAGCCACGGTGCGAAGTATCGTTACGACGAAATTAGTGGATTGCATTTTGTTAACCCAATTATGCATTGGTGGCGCCATCTATGACTACTTATTACGTAAGTTAATCATTCGGAAGAATACATTACAGTTTTCAAATCCGACGAGAGATGTTGCACTGCGTAAATCACATATTATGTTTCTTTGAAGTGTTTCACACTTTATATTTTTGTAAATTGTTAAACACAATCCAAAATTTCATCGTACCGACGGGACTTGAACCCGCAACCTCCGGAATAACATGTTCCGGTGATTTGCCAATTAAGCCACGGTGCGAAGTATCGTTACGACGAAATTAGTGGATTGCATTTTGTTAACCCAATTATGCATTGGTGGCGCCATCTATGACTACTTATTACGTAAGTTAATCATTCGGAAGAATACATTACAGTTTTCAAATCCGACGAGAGATGTTGCACTGCGTAAATCACATATTATGTTTCTTTGAAGTGTTTCACACTTTATATTTTTGTAAATTGTTAAACACAATCCAAAATTTGGATTGTGTTAAACAATTTACAAAAATATAAAGTGTGAAACACTTCAAAGAAACATAATATGTGATTTACGCAGTGCAACATCTCTCGTCGGATTTGAAAACTGTAATGTATTCTTCCGAATGATTAACTTACGTAATAAGTAGTCATAGATGGCGCCACCAATGCATAATTGGGTTAACAAAATGCAATCCACTAATTTCGTCGTAACGATACTTCGCACCGTGGCTTAATTGGCAAATCACCGGAACATGTTATTCCGGAGGTTGCGGGTTCAAGTCCCGTCGGTACGATGAAATTTTGGATTGTGTTTAACAATTTACAAAAATATAAAGTGTGAAACACTTCAAAGAAACATAATATGTGATTTACGCAGTGCAACATCTCTCGTCGGATTTGAAAACTGTAATGTATTCTTCCGAATGATTAACTTACGTAATAAGTAGTCATAGATGGCGCCACCAATGCATAATTGGGTTAACAAAATGCAATCCACTAATTTCGTCGTAACGATACTTCGCACCGTGGCTTAATTGGCAAATCACCGGAACATGTTATTCCGGAGGTTGCGGGTTCAAGTCCCGTCGGTACGATGAAATTTTGGATTGTGTTTAACAATTTACAAAAATATAAAGTGTGAAACACTTCAAAGAAACATAATATTAATAAACATGTTATTTCTTATAACGCCATCTAACGTCTAACAAAGGTGTTAGGAATCGACATTTTAATATAACGTCATCTATGGGACGTTTACCTAACTAAGCGTACATAGATGGCGTGAAATGCCGAAAAAAACACGTTTCTTGTATGGGCCCCTCTACTATTTGTAACTTTATTCTGTTATTAGTATTTGTTGTTATAGCGGCAACAGAAATACATCATCTGTGAAAATTTCAACTGTCTAACTATCACGGTTCATGAGATACAGCCTGGTGACAGACGGACAGACAGACAGACAGACTGACAGCGGAGTCTTAGTAAATGGGTCCCGTTTTACCCTTTGGATACGGAACCCTAAAAATGAATCATTCGAATCCGTTCACAAAAAAGAACATACAGACGAATTGAGAACCTCCTCCTTTTTTGTGAAGTCGGTTAATAACCAAAAATATAACCCATAACATTGCATAATTTGTGATATAGTGTCATATAATTGATATTTTTTAAATTTATTTTCAGATTTAGTAAAGGTAAGAAGTATGGCGAACGTGAAATAAAAGCGCGTTAAAAATAAGTTAAGAGACTCTATGCAAATAAGATTACCTTTTTCAGCTTGCCACTGGAACTAGAGTATTTACATAATAATAGGTATTGAATTATGTATAAGGAACCGCCACGGCTTTTGGGTTAATCCGATCGGACTTATCTGCAACTCGGGACGAAATAGATTTCACACTTTAAAATCAAAATCAAAATCAAAATATATTTATTGTAAATTAACTGTGTACAAAGATGGTATGTTTTGTATTTGCGTAACAACAGTTTACCCTTTCCGGGCGTACAATAAGGCTCGAAGCCAATGTTAAGGTAGACCTTAATCTATTAGTAAGTAAAATTAAAACTAAAATTATTTACATTATTAACTATCGTACTCGTATGTTACACTATCATATTTGATAAGTATACTAACTAATATATAAAACTATATTTTTACGCATTACATTTTATCTTGAAAAAACTCATTAATATTATAATAACCCTTACTTATCAACTACGATTTTAAGTTTTTGTTAAATTGAGGGTTTATTAACGCCTTGATGTCAACTGGCAGATGGTTGTAAATCTTGATTGCTGTGAAATAAGAACTTTTATGGAAGAGAGTGTTATTGGCTTGAGGCATATATATGTTATACTTATGTTTTGTACGTAATATGTCTGAACGAATTGATTTGTTTGCAAAAAAAAGGTAGAGTTTTCTTTAACAAAAGAACACATTTGGTAGATAAAAATACAAGCTAAGGTTAGAAATTTGCGGTTTTTGAAAATAAACCGAAGTGTGTCCATGCTATCTAGGCGATAAATACATCTAAGACATTTTTAAGACTTTTACAAAAAAAAAGAAAGGTAGATTCTACTTCCACAGAATTACCCCAGAACATTACACCATAGCTAAGGAGGGGAAAAACGTACCCATAATATGCATTTATTGCATTTTTTTCTGATGATACTGATCTTAGTAATGATATAGCGTAGATGTATTTGGATAATTTAGTGTTGACTTTGCTAATATGAGCTTTCCAGTTTAAGTTGGAGTCAATTACTACCCCAAGGAAATTTGTTTCGTTCACCTTATTTATTTGAATGCCTTTATTTTTAATGTTTAACTGTAGCCCTGTTTTTCTGTAATTTTTAAACTGTATTAATTTGGTTTTATCCATATTCACTTTAAGATTTATATTATCAAGCCAGTCAACGCACGTCATGAGTGTATTATTTATTTCCTCTTCAAATACATGTAAGTCATCGTATTGTTTTTTTATGAATATAGTTGCATCGTCTGCAAACATTACACATAAATGCTTAGTGATGAGAGGTAATTCATTGATGTACACCAAGAAAAGTAAAGGTCCCAAAATACTACCTTGAGGAACCCCTACGGCAAGATTTTTGGCTGCTGAAAATACTTTCTCTATAGATTTTGTATCTCGATTATAGATTTCTAGCATTGTAGATTGTTTTCTATTTTCTAGATATGATTTTATTAGCTTAGACGCTAAACCACGGATACCGATATTTTCTAATTTTGCTAACAGTATATAATGATCTACACAGTCAAAAGCTTTTGACAAATCTAGAAACAAAGCTACACCATCACTTTTATTATTTATTTGGTCCCATACCTGCTTGAGCATATTAAATTTGGCTAAAGAAGTGTTTTTCTTCTTTTGAAAACCAAATTGATGTTGACTTAGTGTATTGTGCAAGTTTAAGAATGATATAAGTCTATTGTAAATAATTTTTTCAAAAATTTTAGACGAACATGAGAGGAGTGCTATTGGTCTATAATTTGCTATATCGTCTTTAGGTCCCTTTTTATGTAGAGGTTTTATTAGAGTATTTTTTAAATCATCGGGAAAAATACCACACAACATCATTAGATTTGCTATATAAACTAGTGGGTCGATTATATACACTAGGCTATCTTTGATTAATTCAATCGGAATGGAGTCATGCCCGACTGATTTTTTATTTTTTAAGCCTTTAACTATATGAATTATTTCTGTTTTGTCGGTTGGATACATGAAAACAGGTACACTTTACAGGTAACCCAAAGGTTACTCAAACATTTTGCTTTAATCTTCGATGATTTTGCTTTCTCAAGCACCTAGCTATACTAACTTGAATATGAACGATCTTATCTACACACGGAAAGGTCATTGTAGTCTTCCTACGTCCGTAAAATGGATAACCATCGGTGTTACCACTTTATTGCTAGCGGTGTTGCACTTGCCACGTCGGCCTTGGCACGAACCATCTAACAGAAAAAGACATGTCCTGTACCCTAGTACGAGTTTTCATCGTAAATGTTTTGGACAGATCTCACATAGTTTTCGACTTATTCTGGCTCCCTGATTGGTCTAAATTTAGTGAAGTGTAGTAACCACTAGAGGCGCTGTACTGTTTTTCTTACAATTTTTTTTCCATCTACGATATCGAGTTTGGTATTAAAACTCGTACTAAGGGTACTGATCTGTTTACCGAGTTGCACCATTTATCCATTGAAATGATGATCTGTAAAGAGGGCTGTGGAAAATACTCTCCGAAATGTATCCAAAAAGAAACCGACAAACGATTTTTAAAATTGTGACGATGCGCGATACTCAAGGCCAATAGATGTACAATTGAAAAAGAAAATGTCTGTTCACTTCTATTAGTTGGACTCACTTGCTGGTCACCAATTCGTGCCCATGATGCTGGCCTCTTTTGAACCTTCGCTTCATCTGAAAGTAGTTTAACACGATATCTACACTAATGCAATTCACAAATTTCCAGTAAAGTCTATCTTACATGCATTTGCTAAACAAGCGCTTTCTTGGCACGTAACTGCATTTGGTTTAGCGTGAGATATGGGGTCATAAAATTAAAATCTCGGGTGGAGTAGAGTACATGTTCGTATTTGCATTTCATTTTGATGATCGGTATGTGACACTGAACAACTTTTATAAAGACAGACCTAATTGACATGATACTGACTATTTGACTGTTCTTAAGGTTTCGAAGTATAAGTTGTTTCCTTCAGGAAATAAGTTTAGTAATCCTGACATTTAAAAGCAATATGTTGTAATTTAAAACATACCTGATAGCTATTTGACAAAGATATGAAACGAAAAAAAGAAAAAAACTGGCCAAGTGCGAGTCGGACTCGCACTCGTAGGGTTCCGTAACATAGTTAAGTATTCCATAACTATGATTTTTCGCAACTACAAAATTAACTTTGTTTTTCATAGTGTTTGTATGAAAAACAAAGTTATCTTTGCGGTCGCCATATCTCTAGAACTGCTGACTGTATCTCGTTCAAACCAATTTTCGTTGGTAGTTTTTATTGAGATCTACAGCATATATATTTTTTTTAATTTTTCGCTGCCATACTTTAAAAGTTAGAGGGTAAAGCGTCTAAAGTGGTAAAACACACATTTTACCACTTTAGACGCGCCTATCTTTCAAATGATTGACTTTGAGAAAAATGATTTTAGGAACCTCAATGTCATTTTTGAAGACCTATCCATAGACATCCCACACGTATAGGTTTGAAGAAAAAAAATTTGTTTTGTTTCAGTTCCATGTATGGGACGCTCCCCCTTAAACTTTTAATTTTTTTAATATTGTATAAAAATCGGAAAGCGGTTTACAGAATACATCTACCTACCAAGATTCAATTCTGTAGTGTAATAAAAATGGCTGTGACATACGGACGGACAGATAGACAAACAGACAGACAGACAGACAGACATGACGAATCTATAAGGGTTCCGTTTTTTGCCATTCGGCTACGGAACCCTAAAAACCGACTTCCAAATCTGCGCTAGTAATTTTCAGTACTAAGTTTGAGGTGTTTATCTCCATATCTCTGGAAATACTTATCAGATCTCGATGAAATTACAATGGAAACGTAACCAATTTATAAAATAACATTCAAATCGGTTTACAATTGACGGAGATGTAACATACGTCCAAAAAATAAAAGACATACAGACGAATTGAGAACCTCCTCCTTTTAGAAAATCGGGGGAAAATAATCACACATGTAGTATCTGTATATTGTTTATCTTAAAGAATCTAATTGCTACACGTTGCGGTCGTGCACTGTTCTTTTAATCTCATTCCCATTCTGTCCCAGGACAGAACTGTCTGGACTATAACTGCTAAGTTACATATTCATAACAGTCAGTAGTGTTGACTCAATAGAATTGAATATTCAATTGAGTCCCATGTTAGTAGGTATATATGTACTTTGTAGGTATGTATACATCGAGCTTTTACAAAAGCGTAATAAACTGGATTGCCCAATCTATGAAAGGAAAATATTTACCTGCGAGCCAAGTTCAAACATTTCAGAGCATCGCTATTGTTTTGCCGATATCATAAAACGTATGTCTATAGGAGCTACTCGGTAAATCTGCCAATCCATTCAAAGCTTAAAAAAAAAGCTTAAATTGCCAGCAAATCGCGTTTTCCAATGTGCCAGCCCAATAACTGGATGGCGGAACGATTTTAGATAGGCTCGTAGTTAGCTAAGGCTGCCATGCTATCCAGGCTCGATAGAATAATCGAGTTTCAACTTCATAAAATTCCAAGGCTAGTTCGTTTTAGTTCAGTAGTCATGTTATTTTTACCTGGAATTCGTTTCATTTTTAGGTGTCGTAGATATTAAGGGAAATACGAAAAGTGTATTTTCCTCTAATCGATGATATTACCTTATTAGACTTTGAGAAAAATTATAGCTATTACCTTACATTTACCTTCCCATACTGGTTTATCATATGTATCCTAATGATACCTACATTCTACATATATATTATATACCTATTTTCAATACTCGTACTATCAGTGATTCAAAGTGGCTATTTACAGTAACATAACAACTGAATGCTATTGTGGTTTGGTTGGCACGTATTCCGGTGGAGCAACTGTTCTAGTACAACAATCGAAGGCCATGTCAGAGGCCTTCAGGCAGACTATAAACTTTGTTAACAGGCTTGGCTTTCAGCTTATAAGCCTCAATACATACATGGTCAAAGCCCCGCTCTGGCACAGCAGAATAATGAGAGCAGACAACGCGCAGTAAGCTGTTTGCTTTTATTTTTTTTTTTATTATATATTGCTGTTATTTTTTACCCACGACGGAACGGAGACTGCATATGCCTTTGGGGTGAGAGGATGTTTGTTTGTTTGTGTGTGCAAATCCATATTGCCATTTTTCTCCAAAATGACTAGTCCGATTTTGATGCAGTTTTCAGTTATGGGTTCGGGTGTAATTGGTGCATGTTTTTAGATATGTGTTATGGTGACAACTCACCAGGGGACGGTGCAGTAATCATTTATTGGTGAAAATCGATTTTGCAATTTTTCTTCATAACGACTAGTCCGATTTTGATGCAGTTTTTAGTTATGGGCTTGTGTTTGATTGGTGCATGTTCTTAAATAGGTTTTACGTTGTCAACTCACCAGGGGTCGCTGCAGTAAACAGTTGTTTGTGCAAATCGATGTTGCCATTTTTTTCCAAAACTAGTTCGATTTTGTCTTTAAACGGTTCGTAATAAATTAGTGGTGGTTCTTAGATTGATGTTATGGTGTTAATTTTTTAAAGGACTTTGTCGTGGGTGTTTATGCAAAATTTTAATTTTGTTACTTGTTATTAGTGTAGGTATCAACAGTATGAACTTGTACTATTATTTATTATGTGCTATAATACGAGCTAAAGCCCATATTTGAATGGTCATTTTCTGCTGTGCGGTAGCGCTGTGGTATTAATGTGATTTGACCTTAATTGCTAACTGTCCAAGCTTACCTAATGTGTGATTCAACTGTCTTATTACTTGCTCACTCTTTGTGAATAACTTAATTTCTCACATATTGCAGATGCACTGAAATAGATACGTCCTTATTTTTATTTCTTATAGGCTAGCGTTTGATCACTATCTCGCCTGGCGGCAAGTGATGATGTGGTGAAGGTGATGAATACGCTAGGCCTAGAATACTCTGACTCTCAAAGGCTATAAAGTGCTGCCGCAACACCGTAAAATAAAGGCGGCAGATTTTCTCCATGATGGTGGTAGCTACTTTTTGGTAGCAAGTCAGGCGGAAATCGGCATAATATGCTCCTACTAATAACATCCTGTCCTAATATATTATAAATAAAACAAATATATATAAATATATCTAAACTTGATTGAAAAAATATCTAAAATGTGTATATATACTTACCTAGTTATTTACATTATAATTTTTTTAACATTATTAATAAAACAATTAAAATAGATCTAACGATAACAGGTAAGGGTTCATCGAAGTTATTTGCCTTTAACCACCTGAATGATTGTTTCTCGCCGATAACTTGCATTAAAAAAAACAATAAATGTTAATTACTAACGAAAAAACGGCATAGAAAACGAACGAAACGAAGCGTCAGTAGAGACAAATCCTAATATCAAACCAAGCATAAACGAGAATAAGTATTATTTCAAACACCTAAGTTTCTCAATTACAGTCCGGCAAGTATAACTTGGCGTGCCTGTGCGCTACTGTGCTTTTACTTTGTACTTTGATAACAGTTTCTCTTAAACCACTTTTAATTACTTTTGGCATTATTGAACTATTTTAATGTAGCAGATTTATCAACAATAATGTCGCGGTAATCTCTCAAACGTCAAACTCACAGTTTCAATTAAAAGAATTAGTTCCAAAAACCACCACCGCCAAGTTATACTTGTGGCACTGTACTCAGAGGAAGTTAAAAGATCGAAGCAAAAACCTTGAATAAACAGACGAGTACAATCAAATGAGATTACAACTAAAACAGGAAAATAAAGGAAAAACAGGCTAAAAACTGCTCGTAGACTTAAGGAAAGAAAAACTGATTTCAGATAGTAGAACACATTAGAGATGTCCAAAATTTGGTTTGTCTGAATGGCGTTGGCGGATACCTGGCCAACATTTCAACCTTAGCTACACAGGTATGTACTAAATATATGCCACTAAATACAATCTTTGGCTTTTGGCTGAAAAGGAATCATGGACCAAATTTAAAATAATAATACTTAAATTTAACAACAACACAAACCACCCCCGACTCATTTGAATAATATGTAGGTATAATTTGTTCATTTCAATGCACCTAAACACGACATCTCATACGAAGAGTTGAGAAGATTTCTGCAGATTCAAGGAGATGTCTCAGCATTAGGTCAAGTTTATCATATTCTTGCAATATCATTGAAGTAACAGGATACTCAATTACAAATTAATACACTTGATTTGACTAATGCAAATTACGCTCAACAAACAGCAGCAGCATCTCATCAACCAAAAAAGAGCTAATAATATTTAAAGGGCTGACCGGATTTTAATGAAACAAAGCTAAGTACACTCTCGATGAAGACACCTATCAAACAAAAAAACTAAATCAAAATCGGTTCATCCGTTTGGGCGCTACGATGCCACAGACAGACACACAGATACACAAATACACAGATACACACGTCAAACTTATGTGTATAAGTTTAGTTACCCTTCTTTTTACGTCGGGGTAGAAATTGATAGGATTCCCCTTGTATTCCTTTTAACCAACTTTCAAAAAGGAGGTGGTTCTCAATTTGTCTGTAGGTTTTTTATTTGGTGGTCGCTTTGTAATTTCATCGATTGGCGCTATCCCCGTTGCTCTATCTTTTCAGGTTTTCGAGATAGGTTTTTCATTTCAGGACCTCCAGTACCCCTCATTAGCAGGCGTTAATTACTCTATTGTTCTTAATCACCCGACCCTCGGACCCTCGGACTGCGTGATCCGTTGCCAGGCATTGTTCCTTATCACCTTAATCACCTACGCTCATTACCTACTTAAGGGTCACCTTCCTTACTTCAAACAAAAACAACACATTATTTCCATTTGTCTTTATTTAAAATAACATTTTGAACGCATCGTATAGTAATATATCATTCACTAAAGTCTCCTTTGAATTGAATGTATGTGTCATGTCCGACATACTCTTGCCATGAAATTTATAGTATAAATATACCATGCAGTACTCGCCACATACTGAAGTCCAATCATTTTGTAATCTCTTGATATTGAAATCCCATATTCTACTATTTCTGTTCAAGAATGTTCTATGAAAACCTGCAGGTGGTCGACCGAAAGAGTCAAAATATTGTCCAACGCTATCTTTATCTATGTGTATGGCTACCCAGTGTGAGCCTGGTTGTGTATCTGAATCTAGATTGCTGACTAAAAACGTAGGCGTCTCCATATGAATGGGTAATCTGTTTGCTGCATACACATTATTTTGTAAAGACCCGTGAATTTTATATAAGCATTCCTGGATCTCTACCGTGTTCATATTTGTAAATAAACTTGTGCGACCTTATGAGGCTTGCTCTTGCAAATGATTAAATTGATAATACTACCTCACTTTTAAATAAACGTGTTCTAAATAAAACAATTCAAGCTTTGATAGTTAATTTTATTTATACATCATAATAAAGTATCAACCTTATGTCTAACTTATAATTAATGTACATGTTTATGTTAACTACTATAGTCTACGATTACATTGCGATTCTTATCTATTTCAATTACATTATCAAACTCGGCATAAACGATACAGTTGATAGTCTTCATAAGAGCTGATTCAAAACGAACCTCTAATCTTACGCTGCCATTCCTTATCAAATTCCAATGACTTGATGAGTTAGCAGATAAATCTGGTGTTAAGTCAAACGCAACTAGACAGTAACCTTGGGCATACCTTGTCCTAGATATTCCATTACCTTCGTTAAGAAAATGTATACCCGTTCCTGAGAATAGTGTATGATAGGCTGTAGTAAATATGTTGCTTTCAAATGACGGTTGTAATGCTTTAGAAGGTATTTGTTGGCCATCTATATATAAGCAAAATGAACTCATATCGTAATTCTCAAAATTAAAGGGATTTTTATTGAGACTCCCATTGAACGCTGCGTTATTAACGAACCCCACTATACATCTTTTGGGTACTTGACCTAGAAAAATATTATCAAGGGTTTTTCCCTGAACCCCCGATGGTATAGTTAAAACTTTAACTTCGGCTCGAGTAATAGGATATTTAGCCGTAGTAGAGGCTAAAACTTTTTGATGTGCGAGTAAAACAGTTGGATTGATTCGAGCTCTACGAACAATAAGAGTTGCATCTGTAATGCATACTTTTAACTTTAAATCATTCGAAGCCGCCATTAAGTTAAACGTTTCTCTGGAACGAACTAATTTTAGACATATTATATACTTATCACTTAATAATACAAGTACAGACTTGTTACGTTAAACCATTCCAAAAATGCTCGTTATCTAATGATTCCTGATAGTTAATTGCATCACTGTATCGGAGTACTGGGAATGTGGTCAAAGTATGTGTACTTTGTAATCTCAACTCATTAAGTTAAGTGACTAAGATTAGTTTATTTGACAATAATCGGTATATAAGCTCACAATTCATGAACAACATTCACAATTATGTGAAGAGGTATTAACGATAACGTGTCAGTAATAATAGTGGTGAAAGTGTATCAGAAAAACAATGGAGGTAAGATTTATATTATTGCTCTTGATTGATTGTAAAATGGTAGACTTTTCTACAATATTTTAATAAAGAATCTGGTTGTTTCAGAACGCATTTGAAGAAAACACGTTTAAACATTACTATTACCAAACATTATCTGACGAAGATACTACTGAAAATCCTATTATTCAAAAACATGCTCTAAAAAGAAAATTTGAAGAAAAGAAGGAAGATAACATCGATGAACTTTTTGACGATATAGTAAAAAGCAAAAAGAAAAAACAATGTTCATGGGTATCTCGTAAACAATCCAATGGTGGCACTGCATATATATCAACAAACCAGGAAGATGCGGAAACATCATCACACATGATAAAAATTGAAATTTATGATTTGAAAAAGTTGATGAAAATTCCAACACAAAATCATTGGAAACACGCCGAAATTCGTGTAAAATATTACACAAATAATGCAAATAAAAACTTTGATAATATCAAAAATACCATTTATAATCTAACAAAACAAATTTCAAGTAACGATTCGAGTAAAAAAATGTTTTTTAACAATAGCGATAAGTAACAAAGAATGTTGATTGCTATTATTGTTTTTCTAGGGATGTAAGATTGATAATAATTACCAGCTCATTAATAACTCTTAACTTAGTTATTTAGCTTACAAAAACATATTGCTCTAATTAGTTTTTACCTGAATACGAAAGTATAAGAAGTCTGTGTTCATCAGAGAAAGCTATTATTGTTCACTTAGGTGTTGTGATATTATCAAGTCTCTCTCAAAAATGTATTGTGTTGAAAATGAATTACTCCATACGGAATATGACAACGAACTTTTTGAAGTTTGTGTCATGGCTGAAAACAACGAAAAGGAGGAAAAGGAAATTTTAGAACTTTGTAAGAAAATTGAAGAAAATTATATTTTTGATCCGGAGTTTGAAGATGAGATGATTCAAATTTGTGATAGAGTTGAAAACAATGAAATGTAAGTAACTAAGATTTATATTATTTATTTAATTTATTTTTTGTTCTCAAAATCATGTTGTCATCTTTAAATTCGTTTTATTATTGTTACAGTCAAACATCATCATCACATCTTGTGCAAACAGGGCGAGGAGGACTCAAACGGAAAACTGATGCAGTAAATGATAACAGTGATGCAAAGAGACCACGCTATGAACAAGCGTCCACCTCAGCTGATGCAGATATTCATAAGGTACAATGTAATGAACAAGCGTCCACTTCAGCTGATGCAGATATTCATAAGGTACAATGTAATATCTGTAATATATTAGTAAGCAAAAGATATTTTACAAATCATATTAAGAGCAATGTACATAAGAACAATATATTGAAGTCTCATAATTCTCTTGAAAATGTATCAGTCGTAGAATCAGCCTTCGGTAAGCGTATAATTTCGTATAAAATAAAAAGCAAAGAACAATCTCATTTACTTTATCAAACTCCGGAGTTATTTGTAGAATCGATAAAAAATGATATAGTATTTTTAATTGACGAGACTATCAAACAACATGCAACGGTTAAAATTAACTTTGTTTTACATGCAAATTTTATTCAAGAAACAAAAAACATAGCTAATTCATTTGATTTTCAAACTTCTAACTTTATTTTATCTCAAGCTGATGATTTAAATTTATTCATGAGAACATTACAAGACACACTTGTAAACAAAATAAGTACTTTTGAAAAAAAAGATAGTGGTTGGAGCTTAACAAAAATTAATTATTTAGAACTCAATATAAACAAATTTAGTCCACTACGAGGTACTTCGTATATTGACTTGCCTAAAGATATAAAAGATAAAAAAGCCATCGTAAATGTAAAAAATTCTGATAATTTATGTTTCAAATGGGCATTACTTTCTGCTTTATATCCTGTAAATAAAAACTCGGAGCGCCCATCATCTTATAGTGCTCATGGTTATAAACTTAAATTTGATGGTGTGTCCTTCCCAGTTAAATTGAGTGATATATCGAAAATAGAGAAACAAAATAATGTTAGCATAAATGTCTTCGGACTAGAGTTTGATACAACCATAAAAAGACACTGTGTTGTAGGCCCATTATACTTTACAAAATGTCGTAAAAATATACATATCAATTTATTGTACATACATAATGGGACAAATGGACACTATTGCTTTATAAAGAATTTGTCACGTTTAGTAAGTAAACAAATTTCTAAACGAAATGGTGCAGTTCACATATGTGACGGGTGTTTGGTAAATTTTACCACTAGAGACAAGTTAATACAACACCAACAAAATGATTGTTCACATTTAACTACAAAATTACCCAACAGTGAAAAAACGTTAAAGGATTGGTTCGGGAAACCTGTGTCAAACGATGAAATAAAGTTTGATAAGTTTCAAAAAACAATGAAGATTCCTTTTGTGATATACGCTGATTTTGAGGCTTTTTTAAAACCAGTTCACACCGTTGTAAACGATCCATCAGGACCATTTACAAATAATGTTCAAAAACACGAGCCGTACAGTTTTGGATACTACATAAAATGCTCGTTTGATGACAATCTGTCCAAGTATAATTCATACAACGGTCCAAACTGTGCACAAGAATTTATGACCCGTTTACATAATGATTTAAAATTAATATGCAGACATTATTCTTTCCAAAAAGCACCTAAACCGCTTTCAGATAATGATACTGAGAAAGTGGCTAACACGAAAACTTGTCACATATGTGAAACGGATTTAAATGGGGAAAAGGTACTTGTATTTGATTGGCAAACCGGTAATTTTAGGGGGGTTGCACACGAAGTGTGTGAAAATAAGTTCCGTACACCACGACATATCCCAGTTTTTCTTCATAATCTTAGTAATTACGATGCACATTTCATTGTTCACGCACTCAATTTAAGTGAAGGAGAAATCGATTTGATACCTCAAAACAAAGAAAAATATATATCATTTACGAAACATTTAATAATAAATAACCAAAAACTAGCCTTGAGGTTCGTAGATTCTTTTAAGTTTCTACCTTGTAGCCTAGATCAATTAGCTAAGAACTTGAAAGACGAAGAGTTTCGCGAACTCAAAAATAATTTTCCTGACAAAATTGACTTTGATCGGCTTCGTAAGAAAGGTGTTTATCCATATGAATTCATGACATCATATGACACGCTTGAATTAACCTCTTTACCAAATCAAGACCAATTCTATAGTTCCCTTACTAATACTAACATTACTGAAGATGATTATAACCGTGCACAAGATATTTGGAAACATTTTGCCTGTCAGAACATGTTAGATTATTCTAATTTATACCTTAAAACGGATGTGTTGTTACTGACCGATGTTTTTGAAAATTTCCGTGAACTTTGTTTAAAAACCTATGGTTTAGACCCGACCCACTATTACACAGCTCCTGGATTAAGTTGGGATGCTATGTTGAAACATACAAAGGTCAAACTAGAATTATTCACAGACATTGACAAAATAGCTTTTGTAAAAAGTGGTATTCGAGGTGGTGTTTCTCAATGTAGCAATCGATATGCAAAAGCAAATAATAAATATTTGGAGGATTTTGATGAAAACATACCTACATCATATTTAACATATTTTGATGCAAACAATCTTTACGGCTGGGCTATGTCACAATACCTACCTGAAGGGGATTTTGAGTGGGTTAGTCCAGACACAAATTATGAAGTTGCTGACACATCTGATTTTGGTTTTATTTTAGAAGTAGATTTAGAATATCCCGAGGAACTACATGATTTACATTCAGACTTGCCAATGTGTCCAGAAAATATAATTATAGGACAATCAAAAGACAAAAAACTTACCCCAAATTTAAATAATAAAGAAAAATATATTATTCATTACAGAAATCTTAAGCAATGTTTGAAAATGGGGTTAAAATTAATTAAAATCTATAGAATTTTGAAATTTCGACAAAGTCCGTGGTTAAAGAAATATATTGATTTAAACACTGAACTACGAATGAAAGCAGTTTCAGATTTCGAAAAAGATTTTTATAAATTGATGAACAATTCTGTTTTTGGTAAAACTATGGAAAACGTCGAAAAAAGGGTTAACGTTAAGTTACTAACCCACTGGGAAAATCATGGTAAAACGTTAGGTGTTCAAGATTTAATTGCAAAACCTGAATTTAGTAGCATTTCTGTTTTCTCCGAAAACTTGGTAGCAGTACAATTGAAAAAGACAAAAGTGTGTTATGATAAACCAATTTATTTGGGTTTCTCGATTTTAGACATTTTGAAAACATTAATGTATGAATTTCATTATAACTATATGCTAACTAAGTTTCAAAACAAATGCAAATTGTTATATACTGATACAGATAGTTTGATATATCAAATTTATACAGAAGATTTTTATGAAGATATTAAACCTGACTTATCTTCCCGTTTTGACACGTCTGACTATCCTTATAATAATATGTTTGGATACCCACAAATTAATAAAAAGAGATTAGGGTTTTTTAAAGATGAAAATAATGGAAAAATTGTTAAGGAATTTGTAGGACTAAGATCTAAAATGTACGCAATTCAAACGGAAAACAAGTTAACCGCAAAAGCTAAAGGTGTCAACAAATGTATCACAAAAAAGATGACCATGGATAATTATAAATCATGTCTTTTTACGAGAAATATTCAATATGATACCATGCACAGATTTAGATCAATTAAGCATATAATTTTTACACAAAAAATAAATAAAGTATGTTTATCTTACAACGATACGAAACGATTTATTTTGTCGAATAATGTAGACACATTAGCATGGGGGCATTATAAATTAAGAGAAGCGATGTAGTTATTTAATTATTGTTAGTAGAGTGTGATACGAAGGCTGATTAAACTCATAAGTTGGCAATATATTTTTTAGAGATTATGAGAAATGTATTGTTTTACGTTATGTATTATGGATGTAAATTCTTGTACTATATAATAAAACATGTTATTAGATTTTAAGAAAATAAATAAGATAATTTGTATGTAGAAATTTGGTGTAGTCAATATATAAGCTTTTTTTTTAATAAATGTGTATTGATTGTATGAATTTTTTATACTATTCATTATAGATGTCCAATGTAAATATAAATTGATTGTATTGTATATATAGAATAAACATTCGTTTTTAAGAAAAATTGTATGTCCTTATTGTATATCTGAAATATAATTAATGAATCTCATAAAAATGTTTTCATTTATTTACTATACCCTCTAGAGCTAACACGTGTTAAAATGTTTAATTTCATTCATCCGTTTACTTGCATTGTAGCTGGTCCAAGTGGGTGTGGAAAATCAAATTTCGTTACAAACTTTATAAAAAATGCTCAAGTCATTTGCAATACTACTTTTGTTAACATAACATGGTGTTTTGATGAAATGCAACCTTTGTATAACTTACAAGGAGTAAATTATAATCAAGGCATTCCAGACCTTAATATGTTTGATGGTAAAGATCCAAATCTCATAGTTATCGATGATCTTATGAGGGAATCTGATGGGCGTATTGTAGATTTATTCACTAAAGGCAGTCATCATAGAAACATAAGTGTTTTTTACATTACACAAAACCTATTTCATCAAGGAAAAGGACAAAGAGATATTTCATTGAATTCAAGTTATATTATTTATTTTAAAAACCCACGAGACAAGACACAAATTAGGTATTTAGCACGTCAAGTTTCACCAGAGAACCCAAAGTTCATAGAAGATGCTTATAGAGATGCAACCAAGGAAGCACATGGATATTTAATGATTGATCTGAAACAAAATTCAAATGATTTGTGTCGCATTAAAACAAATATTATGCAATCAGATGGATATTGCCACGTATATGTACCAACGAAGGGGTTTAAATATGCTAAGAACCAGCAGATACCAATCATTTACAAATAATGTCGCGAAGTCTTAACACGTATAAGGACTTGTTGTCGGCACTTCATTCACTTAAACCTAAATACAGGACAGCTCTTTTAAAATCTTGTGATGATGAGGAGATAAATTGTATTTGTGAATGTATTCACAACGTTCTTCGAGGCAAAGTACCTATTGAAGAAAAACATAAGAAAAAATTAAAGAAATATAAATCTGTACTTCGCAAACTAGTACGCAAGGGTACGAATAAATTACGGAAAAATATTATTATACAACACGGTGGTGCATTCTTGCCAATAATATTGGGTTCAATCCTAAGTTCATTGCTTACATCTTTTGTCTAATAAAAAATAACAATGGAGAATGCAAAGAAAATGTTACTCATTGAACCTAGTCTAATAGAAAAATTTAATCAACACCACAATTCTGATAATCCTATATCTAGATTAGATACCGAAATGAAAAATATCTTAAATAGCAATCTAGATGATAGAAAAAAATCTATTTTATACTTACAAGTATTACAAAGGTATTTACATTTTAACGAAGAAAGTAGACGTCCTATTGAACTCCCCATCATATCTCAAAATGCAGACTTTGCTGAAACAAATATAAAAGAAGAAACTCAAAGTAAAGATCCAGTCTCTGCTAAGACATCGGAGGAAGAAGAAAAAGAGGAAGTGAAGTTAAATCAAAGTAATCAACTTTATACAACAAGTGAAATTTTAAATTTAATACCTAAAACATATTCTAAAAAAGGTGAATCATTATTAAATTTGCTTTCATTCAGTAAAAACAAAATTCAATGGAATAATGACGGAACAGTAATTATAGACAATGAACAACTTCCTGGAAGCAACATAGTTGATTTGATTAATGATTTACTTAGACCACTTAAGAGAAGTGACCCCATAGGTTGGGAAACTTTTGCGAAGGCATTAAAAGATATAAAAATACCACTTTGTTATTTGGGTAATCCAAAACGAGTTGAATACATACAAAAACTAATGTTGAGAGATCTTGGTGAGGATACAACTGGTGAAGAATTTTCTACCCCTTCTAGTAAATACGTCAAAAAGATTCGCAAGAAACTTGATTGGGAAAAATGGAACCCATACTAGATTACAATGTATTAGATCCATTAGAACATATAAACAAAATATATTACAACCCATCTCACCCTGCTGGTTATAGTAGTATAGAAAAATTGACAAAAGCGATGAAAGGGAAAATGACCAAAGGCGACGTAAAAAAATGGTTGCAGTCACAAGAAACATATACACTACATAGACCTGTACGTAAAATAATTCCTAGGAATAAATACATTTTGTCTAATTTTAATGAACTCTGGCAAGCTGATTTGAGTGACATGAGAACTTATTCCAAATATAACAATGGTTATAACTATATTCTTTGTGTTATTGATGTTTTTTCCAAGTATGCTTATGCTAGAGCAATAAAAAATAAAAATTCTGAAACTATCAAACAATGTTTCGAAAGTATATTTAATGAAGCTAATGCTACTCCTACTCATATACAATCTGACAAAGGAACCGAATTTGTTTCAAAAGTTGTACAAAAATTCTTTAAAAGTAAAAATGTAAACTACTATACAACAAACAATCCAGATATTAAGGCAAGCATCGTAGAGAGATTCCAACGAACACTTAAAATGAAAATGTGGCGATACTTTACCCATAAAAATACTTACAAGTACATAAATATTCTTCAAGATTTAATATATGCTTATAACCACAGTTATCACTCCAGTATAAAAATGTGTCCAAGTGATGTTAACTTAGGTAATATCATGACCGTTTGGAATAACTTATACGATAGAAAGACAAATACAAAAAAATTAGATGTTCCATTACCAAAATTTAATGTAGGAGACCATGTAAGAATTACAAAATATAAGCACATATTTCAAAAAGGATATGAATCTAACTGGAGTGACGAAATATTCATTATAACATCTGTGATAGAACGGTCACCATGGGTAGTTTACACAATAAAAGATTTACAAGATGAATCAATTGTTGGAACATTTTATGAAAAGGAACTACAAAAAGTTACTTATGACCCCACTATAAGTTACAAAATAGATAAAATAATCCGTTCTCGTCAATCTGGTAACATAAAAGAAGTGTTAGTCAAGTGGAAAGGTTATCCGGAAAAGTTCAATAGTTGGGTTTTAGCATCATCATTAACACAAATATGATGAAAGAAAGTTTTTATTTAACGCTACTTAGCAATAGTTCTATGGAATATTTTCCAGAAAACAAAACGACTCGTTTTTCCACTAAACTACCAAAACCCATAATACTTGAAGGAACATGGTGTGTTGGAGTTGTTGAGTTTCAATACCCATGTACAATGTTTACTGTTCAAGAACATGAAAACATTGTATACTTCACAAAAATAATGAAAATGCCCACCGAAACCAAACCTTCAACCATATACTACAAAACCCATATTCCAGCTAAAAATTATGATAATATTAATCATATATTGAATGCTTTAAACAATATTAAAGAGAATGTAAGATTTCGATTCGATGAACTGACCAAATTTGTCAATGTGTCTGTCTTGGATGATAATATAAAATCAATATCATTATCACCTCAATTATCTCTTCAACTTCGATTCGAACCACAAAGAAATCTCGTTGAAAAGGGATTTGGAAAATGTCCAGCTAATTTGCATTTAGGATTACCACCGCAACTATTCGTCTACTGTGACATTATTGAACCACAGATTGTTGGAGATGTTATGACCCCATTGTTGAGAATAATACCATTAGACCCATCTAAATATATTTATGGATCGAATAAAATGCACGTTTTCTCACCACCTCACTTCTTACCAGTAATGCGGAGGGAGTTTGATACCATAGAGATTGATATAAGATCGAGCACTGGGCAAAAAATACCATTCCAGTTCGGAACAGTGTGTATTAAACTCCATTTCAGAAAAATACAATAATGCGCTCTCAACTCGAAAAAATTACTTGTCCTTATGAACATTATTATTCACATCAAGCTGGATCTGGTATTGGAGTAATTTACAAAGGAGTACCATATCAACGTGGACATGGAATTGGTAGCTTTTTAGGAGGATTATTCAGATCAGTTTTACCATTACTGTCTAGTGGGGCTCGAGTGATTGGTAAAGAGGCATTAAATACTGGTGTGGGTCTTTTATCTGATATGGTTAGCTCGCGCCCTATAGAAGAATCAATTAAATCTAGACTTAAGGAAGCAAGCTCGAATTTAAAAAGAAAAGCAGATAACAAAATTGACCGCATCAACATGTCTGGTTCAGGATATATAACAAAGAGAAAACACCATAATTCGTTCATTTCACCTTCAACCGTTAAGCTGAAGACTGCAAAGAAAATAAAATCGAGTGATAAGAATTTCAAAGACATATTTTCCTAAAATATTTAAAAATGTCATTTTTACATAGTCATTCCTGCGAGTGTATAAAGTCAGAATTAGATTTATTTGCTTTACCATCCACCCAAACGAGTATAGAGAGTGGCATGTGGGTACACTACAAACCAATTTCATCTCTTGCTGATGATGGACCCATAGAATTTCAAGTTCCAGGAGCTGGCGATGACTATATAGATTTATCACATACATTGATACATTTAAAAGCAAAAATATTAAACCAGGACTCTTCCAGGTTAAATTCATCAATAGTAGTGGCTCCTATTAATAACTGGTTACATTCTCTTTTTAACCAACTAGATGTTTATTTAAATCAAAAACTTGTGTCACCTCCGAATAATACATATGCATATCGTGCATATATAGAAACTCTATTGAATTACGCTCCTGCAGCTAAAGAATCTCACTTAACATGTGGGCTTTGGTATGAAGATACATCTGGTAAGATGGATGTAACTGATGAGAGTAACAAAGGATTTACAAGACGACAAGAATTTGCTGCCGAAAGTAAGGAAATAGAAATGATTGGACATTTACATGGTGATTTATTCAATCAGGAAAAATTTTTGATAAACGGTGTTGATATGTCTGTAAAATTAGTTCGTTCCAGAGAAACGTTTAACTTAATGGCGGCTTCGAATGATTTAAAGTTAAAAGTATGCATTACAGATGCAACTCTTATTGTTCGTAGAGCTCGAATCAATCCAACTGTTTTACTCGCACATCAAAAAGTTTTAGCCTCTACTACGGCTAAATATCCTATTACTCGAGCCGAAGTTAAAGTTTTAACTATACCATCGGGGGTTCAGGGAAAAACCCTTGATAATATTTTTCTAGGTCAAGTACCCAAAAGATGTATAGTGGGGTTCGTTAATAACGCAGCGTTCAATGGGAGTCTCAATAAAAATCCCTTTAATTTTGAGAATTACGATATGAGTTCATTTTGCTTATATATAGATGGCCAACAAATACCTTCTAAAGCATTACAACCGTCATTTGAAAGCAACATATTTACTACAGCCTATCATACACTATTCTCAGGAACGGGTATACATTTTCTTAACGAAGGTAATGGAATATCTAGGACAAGGTATGCCCAAGGTTACTGTCTAGTTGCGTTTGACTTAACACCAGATTTATCTGCTAACTCATCAAGTCATTGGAATTTGATAAGGAATGGCAGCGTAAGATTAGAGGTTCGTTTTGAATCAGCTCTTATGAAGACTATCAACTGTATCGTTTATGCCGAGTTTGATAATGTAATTGAAATAGATAAGAATCGCAATGTAATCGTAGACTATAGTAGTTAACATAAACATGTACATTAATTATAAGTTAGACATAAGGTTGATACTTTATTATGATGTATAAATAAAATTAACTATCAAAGCTTGAATTGTTTTATTTAGAACACGTTTATTTAAAAGTGAGGTAGTATTATCAATTTAATCATTTGCAAGAGCAAGCCTCATAAGGTCGCACAAGTTTATTTACAAATATGAACACGGTAGAGATCCAGGAATGCTTATATAAAATTCACGGGTCTTTACAAAATAATGTGTATGCAGCAAACAGATTACCCATTCATATGGAGACGCCTACGTTTTTAGTCAGCAATCTAGATTCAGATACACAACCAGGCTCACACTGGGTAGCCATACACATAGATAAAGATAGCGTTGGACAATATTTTGACTCTTTCGGTCGACCACCTGCAGGTTTTCATAGAACATTCTTGAACAGAAATAGTAGAATATGGGATTTCAATATCAAGAGATTACAAAATGATTGGACTTCAGTATGTGGCGAGTACTGCATGGTATATTTATACTATAAATTTCATGGCAAGAGTATGTCGGACATGACACATACATTCAATTCAAAGGAGACTTTAGTGAATGATATATTACTATACGATGCGTTCAAAATGTTATTTTAAATAAAGACAAATGGAAATAATGTGTTGTTTTTGTTTGAAGTAAGGAAGGTGACCCTTAAGTAGGTAATGAGCGTAGGTGATTAAGGTGATAAGGAACAATGCCTGGCAACGGATCACGCAGTCCGAGGGTCCGAGGGTCGGGTGATTAAGAACAATAGAGTAATTAACGCCTGCTAATGAGGGGTACTGGAGGTCCTGAAATGATAAACCTATCTCGAAAACCTGAAAAGATAGAGCAACGGGGATAGCGCCAATCGATCGGGCGCACCCCAAAACCTTTTTTTTTTTTTTTTTTTTTTTTTTTTTTTTTTAGCCGAGCGAGAACCCGATTTTCACCCCTTGAGCCAGTGAGGCAGAAATCTCGAATCCCTACTACTAACGGTTTTCTCTATAGCCTTCCATAGAAGACTATGTATTCTATTAATTTTAAATTCGTAAATTGCACCTACCTGATTTTCCTTTAAAAGACCTGATTGAAAGTCGCAATCATATCGCTCTTTTTCTCGCTCGCTTTTACTCCCAAAACAGCAACGGCCTCCTTCAAATGCTAGTTCGAGAGAATGTAACTTTCAGGAATTACAAGCGGTATATAACGTCAATAGCATTTAAGTATTACCGCTTCGTAAGGCTTCCTTTCCTCCGGATAAATCCAAATCCTTCGCATCTCTAGAACTCTCTCCGAGACGACATTTCGAATATTGCATCAGGGAAAGTGCACTTAGCGTAAACCCTTCAGGCAAAAGTTTGAACATAAAAGATTCGCAGAGAATAAGTATGGCAATGGAAGATCGAAGTGGGTATGAACTTACTGAAAAACTTCGCAGAAACGTTTTTCTGAATGAATACGGATATTTACGTATGATTTATACAAAATTTGATGTCATTAGGCAAAATAACTAACTACACATACCTACAGACGCAAAAAGAAGGGGTGTTATAAGTTTTACGTGGGTATCTGCGTATCTGTGTACCTATGTGTGTGTCTGTCTGTGGAATCATAGCGGCTAAACGGATGAAACGATGTCATTTAGTTTTATTTTCAACCGCCTTCCAAAAAGATGGAGGTCGTCATCAATTCGTCTATAAGTATGTTTTTTTTTCTTTTTTTTTTTGTGTGTATGTTACGCGATTACTCCTTCAATTGTGAACCGATTTGAATGATTATTTTTTTAATCGGTAGGGTACATTTCCGTAATAATACCATTTTAATTTCATTGAGATCTGATAAGTATCTCCAGAGATATGACGATAAACGTCTCAAACTTGCTACTGAAATTGACTCGTGGGGCATAGAAGTCGGTTATTATAGTTTTTAAACTATCTTAATTATGTTTGAGAGTGTTTAGCTTTGATTCATTAAAATCCGTTAAGCCGTTTTAAGACTGTGAGACTTTTCTAGTTAATGACGCTATGAGACCAACTTTCATCGAAATTCGATTACCTTCACCTTACTTCAATGATATTGTAAGGATAAGAACATCGTAGCATTGACTTGATGCTGGGGCATCTCCTGGAATCTGCAGAATACTCTACCTACTCCTTGCCTTGCCAACTTACAGCAGCGATGTCGTATTTGGGCTCAATGGAATGGTCTCAATGGAATGGTCTCAATGAAGAGATTTCACATAGATCAGTCGGGGTTGGCTTTAAATTATGAATTAAAGTATTTATAAACTTACGTTTTAAGCTCCTTCTTCAGTAAACTTACTCACATCTTCTTGCATCAGTGACTAAAGCTATTATCTTTATTTTAATATGTATATCGTGCCCACTTCACAAACATTGGCCGTGTTATTTATCTATACTAATATTATAAAGAGAGAACATTTGTATTTTTGTATGTTTGTAATGATTTGGCTCAAAAACTACTGAACCGATTTAAACAATTCTTTCACTAATATTTAGAATGGACTTTCGAAATGAAAATAGGCTATATATTATCCCGTTTAAATCAAAAGGTACATTCGTGGAGACCTAATTTGCAACCTAAGTCGACAAAAAAACGGTCGAAAAAACACGTTTCTTACGAACGCTGCTCAATTGAAAACAGACGGAAGAATAGATTCTATCGAATAGATGTACAACTTAATAAGACCTATAAATAAATAATAGTATAAAAAAACTAAAAAAATACGCTTTTATAGAAAATCCAACTAAAAAATAGAAAATACATTTTAATAAATTTGAATTAAAAATAGTGTAAGAAAAAATGATTTTATTGTAAAAAAAAAAGCGTGGGGTGCATGGTATCAATAGTTCCAAATATTTTATGAACAGATATGACTAGAAGGGTTATTTTGATAATATCCCGAAAAGCTTTTTTTACAATAAAATCATTTTTTCTTACACTATTTTTAATTCAAATTTATTAAAATTTATTTTCTATTTTTTAGTTGGATTTTCTATAAAAGCGTATTTTTTTATTTTTTTTATACTATTATTTATTTTTCATTTTTTAGTCGAATTTTTTTAAAAGCGTATAGAAAACGGGTCAAAATGTTTAAAATATTGAATTGTCATCGGTCCTTAATAAGTATGCCAAATTTCGAGTTAATCCGACGTTTTGAAGGGGGTTAAAATCATGTTCAAAGATTCCGTTACATAATAACATACAAACATACATACGTCTGAAGCTAATAAAAGCGTATTAAAAAGTCCGCGACAGCCTATTTCTATCTCTTAAGGTTGACTCAGAGTAACCATTTTAATCTTAAGTTTTTTGTTAAAAAATATGACATAACTTTCAGGGCTATTTTCAAGTATTTAGTATTAATCCTTATCCAAATAATTACGTTAATTAGCTTGGCCACATATCATAGGTTAAAATTGTCCTTTACAGTATATAATTCAAATGAAAACTCTAGAAGATATCACGGATTTCACATGCACGCATCGCAAAATTAATAAAATATTTGCAGTGAAACCACAGAATAGGTCATAGTTACTACGAAAATATTATTATAGCTTACCTTTCCTGTAAATCCCCACCGATCCCAATCAATTTGAAGTCAATCAATATAGTATAATAATATGATCTATTGTATAAAATAATAATGATCTATATATATAATATAATATTTTAAACCAACCCGACTGATCGATGTATAATCTTTTCATTAAAAGCATTCCAATGACTCTAAACACGACATTTAAAATCTGAGCTGTAAGTTGGTGAGGATTTGAGTATTCTGTAGAGTCCAGGAGATGTCCCAGCATCAGGTCAATACTTCCATGTTCTTACAATATCGTTGAAGAAGAAGATTTTCGAATTGAATAGAGCTATGAAAGTTGATTAAAGCTCATAGTTTTATAACGATTGAACGAATTTTCACAAATCAAAGCTACGAGTAAGAACACACTCGATTTTTTTATTCTATTTTATTTTTTATTTCAATCACTTTCTTTATCAATATGTACATTTCATATCGTGCCAATAAGCCGTTGGCTGGCACTAACACTCACAATCGCACTACACTTACAACAGGATATAATTAGTTAGATAGGTAAGTACATTTGAAGCTAGGAGGTTATAAGGAACAAAGTGCCTCATTGTTGCCATTCTTTACATATGAATTGATGAACGATGAAGTCATCTATAAAAAAAAACTATCAATAATAAAATGTAAAAATATAAATGTAGTCCAAAAAGTTTTGAACCAGCTTCAGGTGTCCTCAATCCAGGGAGAAATGGCGTCTCTTAATGTCGGAGGCCAAGACCCTCTTTGGTGTCAGCGCGCCAGTGCAGTAAGTAAGTAATAATAAAATCAAAATCGGTTCTTCCGGTTAGATGCTAAGATGCTACAGACAGACACACAGATACACACGTTAAACGTATAATACCCCTACTTTAAATCAAAATCGGTTCATCCGGTTGGGTGCTAAGATGCTACAGACAGACACACAGATACACACGTTAAACGTATAATACCCCTACTTTTTGCGTCGGGGAACGCCGTAAGGTTACGGCGGCAGATGTTCTCCTTGGTGGTGAGCTACTATTCAACCGACTTCCAAAAAGAAGGAAGTTCTCAATTCGTCTGTATGTTTTTTTATTCTTACTTTTTTTGTGTGTGTATGTTACGCGATTACTCCGTCAATTGTGAACCGATTCGAATGATTATTTTTGTAATCGGTAGGGTACGTTTCCGAGGTAGTCCCATTGTAATTTCATTGAGATGTGATAAGTATCTTCAGAGATATGACGATAAACGTCTCAAACTTGCTACTGAAATTGACTCGTGGGGCATTGAAGTCAGTTGTTTTAATTTTTAAACTATCTTAATTATTGATAGATTTAATGATCCCACGAAAACCCATGATTTATGAATGCACATTAAACTTTCATTGGTAGGTATATAGCTAGGATTAGAACCAACGACCCTCGGGTCAGAATCAGGGTAACTATCCATACGCCAAAGGGCCGTCCAATATGACTACGTAAGTAATATAAAACAATGTCCATCACTGCGTCTGTCTGTCTGTTCGCAATAATCTCAATAGCTACTGAACGGATTATCATGTGGTTTTCACCAATAGCCAGAGTGTTTATAAGGAAGGTTTATGTCTTAGGTGCATAATTCGTTAAGGTTTTGTGTAAATTGGTTGAAATATGACGATGATTGTTAAATATGTTAATATGTTATATTCGATGCAACAAACTGATGCAAATTTTGTAGCCATATATGTTCTACCCGTGCGAAGCCGGGGCGGGCTGCTAGTTAGTTATACATTGAGATTACCATTTACATAATTATTAATTCTAAGTGAGGACTAATAATAAGTTATAAAAAAGCGTGACTACGGTAAATGTTTCCCCAGACAAAATATGTTTGAATATATGGCCAAAAGAAGTTATTTCACAATTTATTGACTACAAACGAGATGCTCATAGGGTTTAACTTTATTCAGACTCTATACATTCAAATCGAGAAGATTTATATTTGAGTTTGATGCAGATAAGTAGTAAAATCCCATTAAAAACACAAATGTGAAAGGAAGGCGATTTCGTTAGGTACGACTTCGCTATAACTAAAAAATACTGGATAGAGGACACCAAGTTCAATCGATTTTTTTTCTATCACAGCTCCTGTCATATTCATATTTATTATTTAAATTTCTTCTGATATATTACTTTCTTCAATGTCTTTTAAAGAAAATTACTTATGTATTTTGTTAGTAAGTAGTGCATCTTGGCGTCGCGTAACAGAGACACAAAAAACATAGGTACCATACGAATTGAGAACTTCCGCCTTTTTGGTATTCGGCTGAAAATATCCTGAAGATTCTGGAAGTGACATGATAACATACAATGTAGGAACCACGCAGTTCTTAATGTAATTGAATAGGTACCTGTGTCAGGTATATAGATAACAGGCTGTCGCTATAATCAGATTTGGTTGGAACGTGAATACGAATTCCCATTAGCCAATTTCACGCGCGACGGGGATCGTGATTTTATCCGCTTGATTTAATGCTATACTTAATTGAATCACATTTAACCAGTGCTATTTGGAAAGCCGTTAAATGCTTAATATTACCCTTTATAGCGATAATCTACTTAAGGCTTCAGCGACACGCGCTCTCATCTTTTATTCAAGGCTGATGTATGTTAACAATGTAATATATGACAAACTTTATATGTCCACAATATTTTGTTGATTATAATATAATGCATTATATTGTATAAGTCTATGTTTTTGGAAAAACACTTTTACGATTATTGTTCTTTTTTAAGCCCTGACGCAAAACGCAGGGGCCAGGGATGTTATGTCTGTCTGTGGCATCGCATCGTAGCGCCCAAAAGAATGAGCGCATTTCAGACTACGCTAACGCTATACTATTCCGCTATATAGCACAGCTATACAGTGCGTTTGGTCAAGGACTAGCGATATTTTAGGTACTTATATTTTGACATTTTTATATCAAAAAACACTATACACTCGGGTCCAACCCAATTTTATTTTTTTAATATTTTATGTTTATGATTCTAACAAACGTCTTTTGTGCTTGCGTATACGCTATGTAATTTAAGTATAGTAAATTATAGTGTATAGTAAATTTAATATTGTATTGTAGCTTAGCACAAAATCTATCGATTTAGTTAAAAGATAATAAGAGTCGCTGTTTTTGCAGTAATTTACTATAATTGGTCGAATTGCATAATTTTTTGTTATTTTTTTAAATATTTCATTTTATTATTTTAAATCCGGTAATGTGAAACCTTATTTTGTATTTTTTAACAATAGGCAATATTGTTACCTTTCGAATGAGCCTATTTTTATCTTACTGCGATCAAAACTGTGAGAGATATGATTTTTTTGTAAACACGTAGAGAATATCTAATACTATAAGAATCTTTGTCCTGACATACTGACTCACTGACGGACAACGCACAGCCTAAACCGCTGGTCGTAGAGACTTGAAATTTGGAGGGTATATTTGTGTTAGTATGTAGGGGTGTACTAAGAAAGGATTTTCCAAAATTCACCCCTTAAGGGGATGAAATGGGGGTTCCAAGTTTGTATGGAGAAACAAGATTAGATAGTCTTTTCTATCCGAAACTTCACACAAGTGCTTCAGTAAAAAAATAAGTAAATAAGTATTTCAGGTTTTTTTGAAATCCACCCCTAAGAGGGTGAAATGGGGTAACAAAGTGTGAAAATCAATATTGTTTTGGATTGCGCTGAAATTTGGCACGCAGATAGTTATTACAACTTTAGTTACCCTTGAAAAAGGATTCTCCAAAATTCATCCCTAAAGGGGATGAAATGGGGGTTCTAAGTTTGTATGGAGAAACAAGATTAGATAGTCTTTTCTATCCGAAACTTCACACAAGTGCTCCAGTAAAAAAATAAGTAAATACGTGTTTCAATTTTTTTATTAATTACACATCTAAGAGGGTGAAATGGGGTAACAAAAGTGTGAAAATCAATATTGTTTCGGATTACACTTAAAATTTGGCATGCAGATAGTTATTACAACGTTAGTTATCTCTGAAAAAAGGATTTATCAAAATTCACCCCTGAAGGGGATGAAACGGGGGTTCAAAGTTTGTATGGAGAGCAAGATTAGATAGTCTTTTCTATCCGAAACTTCACACAAGTGCTCCAGTAAAAAAATAAGTAAATACGTGTTTCAGTTTTTTTTGAAAATACACCCACCCCTAAGAGGGTGAAATGGGGTAACAAAGTGTGAATATCAATATTTTTTTGGATTGCGCTGAAATTTAGCATGCAGATAGTTATTACAACGTTAGTTACCTCTGAAAAAGGATTTTTCAAAATTCACCCCTGAAGGGGATGAAACGGGGGTTCAAAGTTTTGTATGGAGAGACGAGACTAGATAATATTTTCTATTCCAAAACTTCATACAAGTGCTCAAGTAAAAAAATAAGTAAATACGTGTTTCAGGTTTTTTTGAAAATCCACCCCTAAGAGGGTTGAAATAGGGTAACAGAGTGTGAAAATCAATATTGTTTTGGATTGTTGAGATAGTTATTATGACGTTAGTTCCCTCTAACAAAGAATTTCCAAAATTCACTCCTGAAGGGGATGAAACGGGGGTTCAAAGTTTGTATGAAGAAACAAGATTAGATAGTATTTTATATTTGAAATATAACACAAGTACTTAAGTAAGTAAATACGTGTTTCAGGCTCTTTCGAAATTCCACCCCTAAAAGGGTAAAGTGGGGTAACAAAGTCCAAAAATCAATATTGTTTTGGATTGCGCTGAAATTTAGAATGCAGATAGTTATTACGACGTAGGTATCCGCTCAGAAGGGATTTTCTAAAAATTCCTTCCGGATACTGAACGGGGATTCAAAGTTGGCAAAAATGGCGAAATAAGATGAGATAAAGTACGTGTTGTAGGATTTTTCGAAATGGGGTAGGATGAGATAAAGTACGTGTTGTAGGATTTTTTGAAATGGGGTAGGTAACAAAGTCTGAAAATTTGGGTATTTCGGTTTTTATAAATATGAATCCCGAATTGCCTTAGTCACGCGATAACATGAAAAAGGGTGAACCGATTTGGCTAATTCTTATTTTATGTAATTAAGATAGAATCGTTTTTACAAAAGAAAAATTTAAAGTAAATAAAAGAAGTTTTTAACGCGGGCGAAGCCGCGGGGCACTTCTAGTCTCTACATAAAAAACAAAATGGCTGTAACATTGAGGTGAGGGGGGTTGGACCCGAGTGTATAGTGTTTTTTGATATAAAAAATGTCGAAATATAAGTACCTAAAATATCGGTAGTCGTTGACCAGACACACTGTATAACACACGCTATCCTCGACCACATCGCGAGTTAGGGGTCAAATACTATAAAATTAAAAAGATAATGTGTAGTGACGATAGGTCAACGATTATAATTGGTATTTTAATGCCACTAAGTGTATCTATGTTACATTCAGTTCTAATTTATTTCAATTATAACATTTATACCTAAACAGTTTAAACCAGTGACCCTATACGAGCATAAACATATCCCACCTAAACATTTTCATGTAAAATATACATATAAACGCCAAGACGAGTAATGGTGCGGACAAACCGCGGCGTCCTGCGATCTGCGGGCGCGATCTCAGTACTTTTCGATTGTTTTCTGATCGCGTTTGGTGTGAACCAGTCGGTACAAATACTACTGCGCTATCTGTAGGGCTATTCTGTAAGCTATCTCGAAAGCGGAATCCGCGGTGAAATTTGAATTGCGTATTACGAAATTCAACCGTATATCGATCGTGATACGATCGAATTTCGTAGTAGCCCGGTTGAGTATTTTTCACAAATATTGATAAAAAATGGCAACTTATCCTAGTAGCATTATTTTTTTGCCAATAGTAGAATATTTCACATATTGCTGGCAGCACTGCGTAAACGTCAGTCGGCAACGTAACTCTAGATGAAGGACAGAACGTGTCAAAGCTGGAGGTGTGATTCGCGGGCCAAAATCAGTGCCAAAAACTTTTTCCAGAACTCCATTATAGGTTACAGCAGGCAAGAAATTTGTGAATCATTGTTAATTTGTAACAAATAAAAGATATACATCGATGATAATACGCAAAAACTCAACTAGATTTGAAAAATTGAAGGTGGGCAATGTTAAATTACTTTTCCTATTGCACTGCTTACGACTTTGCCTACCGAAATATTGCCATCAGGGTTTTCACCTCTATTAAGGTGTTTTTACCTGACTGATAAAGAAAGAGGGTATTGAAACCTTTAACTTTGGGTGTATTAACCATTCAATTTATTACATTACAGCACCAGCATTATCATTCACAGTATTTCTACTGCTGGGTAGAAGTATTCAAAAACTTTTTGATTTGCTTCTTTTTGATATAATTTATAAGGTTTGCTTGATCTCGTATGATTATTTAAATATTAAGTACATATTGTTTTCTATAAAACCTTTTTTGAGTTATTATTATATGTTTTATAATGTGTGTGCGTAATTTCCGTCAGTTTATTTGTTTTTTTTTTATTACATGTTAACAATAAAAAGTGACAACCCTAGCCCAGCGTTTACTTTCAATGAAAAGTTGCAAAAAAAAATGTATGACTTTGCCCATTCAAATTTGGCAGGTCATATAAAAGTTTAAACGTTTAATGATGGTACCCTATACTACTAAGACTATTAATTTAAAATATACCCTGATTGTCATAATCATAAGGTTGAAAACAGCGGAAGCATGATTTTTTTTGCAAAATGGACAAATTTGTAAAATTCCTCAATCTTTCGCCCGCTCTCTAAATTTAGCTTTTTGAGGTATAAATTTGCATTTACTTGATATTATCATATATTCCGTGCAAGGAGCAATACATTTAACAATGATCTAGCTGAAACACGAATTAATATCAAAGATAATAAAATAAAAATTTGCATTGAACAAAAAAAGGCAAGAAAAATTCGGGCAATGTTGTAAGGTTCTACGGTAATGTATTCTTATGTGTAGTTTGAATTACACTATGCGTTCACGAGCACTGTGCCACCTCAGCCCACCTCATAATGTTGTTTATGAATACGGCGGTTAATGTTTTAGTTTTTCACGTAGACTGTATAAATTAAACATGTTATGAGAATAGGGAATTTAACGACTGAGGAATTTAATACTCAGAAGAACTTTTGTTTTTATGCTTTTGAATCCTACCAAAAACAAAAGACAAACTCTGGCATTTTAATATTCTCATATTCTCGTTTAGCAATCACGAAATTGAGTCCACTCCCTTATGAATTCCTGGACCCAACCTTTTATACAAATAACAAACACAAGAAAAGTTTGAAAGGGGACCTTATTTTTGGAACTAAATTTCCCTAATTTGGAGTAAGTAACTGGGCAAAATGAATTCGACTGATTTACATGCCTTTTATTTTCCAGCTTAATCAAGTGGAGAGTCTGTGGAGATGGAAGTTGTTTGGTAAGAGACTTGGAATACAATAATTATTTTCAAAAAAAAAAAAAACAGACTTCACAACCACAAACAGGCACTCAATAGCGAAAAATAAATTACTTAATATAATTATTATAAGCGCTACCCACTTATCTATTTGAAGTCGGTGCCAGCCAGTGAGGATTTGAGTATTCTGTAGAGTCCAGGAGGCTTCCATGTTCTTACAATATCGTTGAAGAAGAAGATTTTCGAATTGATCAGACCTATGAAAGTTGATTTCATAGCGCAATTAACTAGAAAAAAGCTCATAATTTTATAACGATTGAACGAATTTTCATGAATCAAAGCTAAGAAAACTCTCGATGAAGACATCTATCAAACAAAAAAAAACTATCAATAATAAAAACAAAATCGGTTCATCCGGTTAGGTGCTAAGATGCTACAGACAGACACACAGATACACACGTTAAACGTATATTACCCCTACATTTTGCGTCGGGGAACGCCGTAAGGTTACGGCGGCAGATGTACTCCTTGGTGGTAAGCTACTTTTTGGTAGATTTAATAATTCCACTACCACTGTACGAAAACTCATGATTCATGAATGCACATAAAACTTTCATTGGTAGGTATATAGCTAGGATTAGAACCAACGACTGTCGGGTCAGAATCAGGGTAACTATCCTTTACGCCAAAGGGCCGTCCAATATCAATACGTAAGTATTATAAAATAAAAGTTCATCACTGCGTCTGTCTGTCTGTTCGCAATAATCTCAATAGCTACTGAACGGATTATCATGCGGTTTTCACCAATAGCCAGAGTGTTTATGAGGAAGGTTTAGGTGCATAATTCGTTAAGGTTTTGTGTAAATTAGATGAAATATGACGATGGTTGTTAAATATGTTCATATTTTATATTCGATGCAACAAACTGATGCAAATTTTGTAGGCATATATGTTCTACCCGTGCGAAGCCGGGGCGGGCTGCTAGTGTATCTATAAAATTTCGTGTCTGGGCCGTTATACACTGACGGATATATACTTTGTGAAAATTTCCAGTATGTACCTATCATGGTTAAGAAGATACAGATCTGTAAAGTGCGCACATATAGACACACGGACGGACGGACGAACGGACAACGAGGTCTCAAAAAGTGTTCATTTGGTACCCTTTGGGTTCGGTACCCTAAAAAAATTGACTTTAAATGCCGCGCTAGTGAAAATATTCAATAGTCATAATGATGTCATTAAGGTATCAAAGGACAATGTCCAAAATGGCCCTGTGCAATAAAAGCATCTGACACACACGATAATTAATTGTCTATGTTATTACAATGATTCCAACTACTTTTATAACACGGTCTAGTGTATTCCAAAATTAATAATACAAAGTATTATTTGCGATTATTAACATTAATTGCCGCCACATGGCCGACAGATACTACTGAAGCACTCTACTACGTTATAAGAGTTGGCACTTCCCTACATTGTTAATACCCGAATTATGAAAGCACTGTGTAGCCAACCTAACAACGGAAAATATTATTTACTTAGTAACTATTATATAATCTGTGGTATTTATCTATGCAGTGTCGCGGGACTGATAAGGCCGCCATCTTCGCCAAACGTCATATCATGTCAAAAAATATTAACTAACTTTGCACCATAACAAGACTTTGCCCGGTAGAACATTCCTGTGAAGACAAATTAATTCTCCCCACCTTTGTTTCTATCTCGCTCACAGTTACCGTAATAATATCTGTCAAAAACCAAAATCAACGTGAACATAGATGTAAAAACATTATTCAAGGTCATATTTTTAGGGTTCCGTACCTCAAAAGGTAAAAAAAAGGAACCCTTATAAGATCACTTTCTTGTCCGTCTGTCTGTCTGTCTGTCTGTCTGTCTGTCCGTCTGTATGTCCGTCTGTCCGTGTGTCACCACCGATTTTCTCAGAAACGGGTGGACTTAGCAAGTTGAAATTTATACCAGATCATAGAAAAGATAATAATACTACGTATAGAACGGACACTCTGTTCCCCCCACCAATTCCGGGCTTCCTCACCCCGCCACCGACTCTGGAGCTGTCGAGGAGCTGCGCTGAGCAAGGACGCCACACGCGTACGACTATAGAACAATTACTACTCACGGAGAAAAGAACATCAACTTCATACATTTATGTTGGGACCAGTAGACACTGGAGGTTCAAATTTACGTAGGTTCTTATTACGTAGGTATATAATAAACACTTAATTATATTAGTATACCTACCTACATATTCGTATTTTAGAATTCATTTTCATAAATGAAACAACAATATATACTCGTGCGTAAATAATATTTAGTTTGTAAAATATAAAAAAAACTTTCTCGGTAAAACATTTTTATAACACAGCAATTAGGAACTTGATGTAAGTACCTACGTAGTATTTATATTCTCTTTGCTTGTTGAAGTGTTGTGATTTAATGTGTCTGTAGACGATGGTTTACGAAATAGCGACTAATATTTTTAGTGTTAAAAGCTTTTTGGGTAAGTGTACAAAAAATATTCATACGGTCAGTACGTAGTACGTATGTACGAAGTAACTATTATTAATCTGTGATACGGTGATTACGGGCGGCAACCTTAGACATCACGCACACAAATGCACGTATAGAAAAACGACCCGTGTGTAGTGTCTGTGTCGGTGTCACAGTGTCGGTCGTTAAAACGCTAGTTTGTACGGAGATTTAGCGAGTGTCCGGGGTGTGACCAGATACAGAAGTCTATAGTCCCTATTAGGTGTATAAAAATCAAGGTCCTGAGTCAACACGATAAAAAGTTAAGGGTAAATTTAGATTTTCGCGAAAACTTGTAAGTACCAAAATTTACCTTCATTTTCAACTTTTTTTATTTTTCGGAATTTTTCCTTTACTTGTGCTGTAAGGCTTTGCTTTTGACCAAAATTGACAAACCTATAAGGTACTTCCCGTTGACCTAGAATCATGAAATTTGGCGAGAAGCAAGGTCTTCTAGGTCTTATAGCACAAATAAAGGAACAATTCCAAAAAATAAAAAACGTTGAAAATTAAAGGGTATCCCCATACATACATAGTTAAAGCCAATCAAGGTAGGCCTCTGAGTTATATGGGCGTTCATACAATTTAGAGGTCTTGCCTAATTGGTACCAACCAACGTTGGTACGGAAGCCTCGGTGGGCGAGTCCAACTCGACATTGCCGGTCTTTATTTAGTATTCAAAAGTATATGCAATAACAACCTCCTTTGTGTTTAATCTTCTTGGGACTCTTCTTCTAAAACCAGTACATTCTCCTATGTTTGAGGTATTTATCTCCATAGCTCTGGAGATACTAATCAAATCTCGATAAAATTAAAATGGGACCACCTCGGAAACGTACCCTACCTATTAAAAAAAGAATCATTTGAATCCGTTCACAATAGACGGTGTAATCGCGTAACAAAAAAAACACAACACACAAAAAAAAAGAAAAAAAAAAACATACAGATGAATTGAGAACCTCCTCCTTTTTTGTGAAGTCGGTTAATTACAATTAGTAATTTTACGCCCTTCAAAAAACGTAAAAAGGGTAAAGTATACCGCGTAATGTACCGTGATCTGGTGCTTGTCCAATATGCGACGGTAATAATTTACCATCACGTGGTCCACTTTATTGTTCGCTGCTCAACAATTATAAAAAAAAGTACCTATTTGATTGACCATAGCATTAGCACCACAGAATAGATAATAGTTCTCGGACCAGCACGGTAATTAGCACATTCACATATGCTATATGTAGTTTCCAGTCAATAATATAAATAAATAGTTAGCTTCTGAATAATTTATATTTCTACAAATTCAATCATGTGTAGAATGTAGTACAACTACAGGTAAAATGGTGGCACTGTGTAGAATTGATTGGACCACTGTGTGTTACCAATGTTACCATGCACTTATTTCATGCATATTGTCTGTCTCCGCATAGCAAACAGTTACAGGCTCGATAAGTACTATTGCCATTCGGAAATTGCTCGATACAGACAGCCTTTTCGTGGTTTCCTTGTTTTGTATCGGCCTCGTCTCGGCGTTTATTATCGTCTCTTCAAAACGCTTGGATGTTCGACAGAGTGGCAAACATTTCATTAATAGGTCGGCTTGGTCTTATACAGTACTGAAACATTGTTCAGGCAAGCGTGCTTTGAAAATTGAAACTGCTACCAATTTAGATGTTTGGGTTATTTTTAAGATTATGCTGGATTTCTGTTAGCAACCTATATGTTGAGTTAAAATGTGATAATGATGTTTGGATACTGTTATTTATTTTCAATTTATTTTCTCAAAAAGTTCAATACGTAACCTGTATACATTGTTCGAAAATTAAAAACGATACACCATACGACGGAGCGTGCGGTAAAATAATGTACTCTCACCTAACCAACTTACCGCACGCTCCGTTGTAGGGCGCCGTGCGTATCCTTTACGGTTTTTTTTTATTCCACCAATGACTTCACATTGCAAGGATAAATAAGGTGAATGTTAGAACCTCCTTGGAAGCCCTTTTTAACCGACTTCACAAAAAAGGAGGAGGTTCTCAATTCGTCGAAATCTTTTTTTTTTTTTTTTTTTTTGCTCCTACATTTGTCTCACTTTAATACTAAAGAATAAAAGACGAAGAAAAAGTGAAAAACGTATGACACACGTGCGGAATGCCGTTATTGGTTTTTAAAAATCCGTGACAATGGTAAACCCTCGACTTCATCTCGGGCTTACATACGTCTACTCTTTTGTAAATACCAACGTACCGTACTAGTATCATAAATAACTATTTCAAAACATTTGCTCAAAAAAATCATTTACGAAGCCTGTCATACATTGTTTGAAAGTTAAAAATTACTTTATTATAAATTATTTTAGTATAAGTTATAATAAATAACTATTGTGATTTGGATTTACCTGTATAACAATTCGATAAATCTGACTGATGGCTTACTGATGGTATTTTTCTTTCAAAATAAGTAGGTATAACTTATCTATTGAAATAATATCTATAATACATTTTGAGGGAAATCATAACGCAATGCAAATAATCAAGGAATTTGTACTAGACAAAGAACCTAATTTATAATCACAATCAAATGTATTCATATCGATAACCGGTTCTGTGATATAATTTCTGATGAAGGCAAATACTGTACAATTTGAATGGTACAGGCGCGTCGAGCGTCGGTATATCGTAATTTTTTGTACCCATAAATAGATCGCGTACCTACATGCCAGTATTGGCTGTTACCCCTCTCCCCTTCCCCTCTTGGAACGTCGCCTCTCTCACCTCGCATTCACCGCGCCTGTGCAAACTTCTATGAAGTATGAACTGACACGCTCAGTCGTCCCAAATAACAAATTGAGCGCGCACGTACCTCGAAATCCGTCACAAATTTTGCACAATATTTTGCTTTTATCATACCTACTAACTACGACCACTTGCAAATTATACACTTGTGTTAACGTATTGACGCGCACTAAATGCGTCCAATAGTAGTTGTTGTATCTACAGTGAAATCGTTTTAGGAGTTTAATCGAAGCTATGCGTGACATCGAAATTAATATAGGTTTAGACGAGTTAGCTAAAACGAAACGAAATATTATTAAAGAGTTTATTCTACTGTATCAGAGTTTCCCGTGTCTCTGGAATGTAAAATCCAAAGCATATCACAACAAAAATTTGAGAGCGGATGCCTACAGTTTGATGGTGAAAAAACTGCAACTTCTTCATCCTTGTGCTGATCGTGCGGCGGTGGTGAAAAAAATTAACTGTTTACGATCTAACTACAGAAAGGAACAGAAGAAGATGATAGAAAGGGTGAAGATCGGGCAACGTTACAAATCAAAATTGTGGTACTACCCACTCTTCAATTTTCTAAGCAAGATTCCCAAAAAGGAGAATTCGGATTTGGAAGTTGCCGAGGTTAGTACCCCTTTTTATATCGATTTTAGTACCTATCTAATTATTTTATTAACATGAGAAGTCTGGAATAAGTATGACTTGGACTAATGATACGAATCTTTGCCGTATACAAAACACAGCAGACGCTCTGGGACACTTAAGACCGACCCGGCCACTTTGTTTTTATTGGGCATCTAAATGAATTTAAGTAGGGAAGTAATGTTCACAACAATCCCTAGTGTATCAAAGCAAAAATAATCATCAAACTCTACACTTAGAACCAACGATTGCGTTTGTCCCACCGATAAATAATAAAAATAAATGCGTGGCAGTCTTTGGGGACTGCCGATAGAAGTTAAAACTAAGAAGGTAGGTAACTTGTGAATTGTATCGTTGAGCTATTAGATTGTTATTTTTGAATTCTTTTTGGTTTGTAAAGAAGTGTTAATGACCAATTTCATTTATTATAGATTAAATACTAATAACGCACGGAGGTATATCTATGTACATATAAACACAGTATAGGTATATATAACTTACACATAGCTCATGGGAAGCGTTCAGTTCAGTAGGACTATTATCTTTTCTGTGGTTCGGTGACGATGACGCGAGTTTCATGATTTTTGTTCACCCAAAAAGTGCTCAACCTGCAGAAGTTTTCACTTCAAAAATTATGTTTTATGTTATCGATTTAAAATCGGGAATTTACAATTGTTACAATTGTTTCGGCCTCAACCGGAGGCCTTCATCAGGATCTCGAGTGCGGGGCGCTTGCCGACACGTCCAGCCTCGGACTATGTTTTATCTCCAAGAATCTCCAGAATACTTAACTCCTTACCAACTATCAGCAGAGATATCGAGTTTAGGCTCATTGAAATGTATTTTTTCAAAATCATTTCATTTGTTAAAATCGGTTCATAAACGACGAAGTTATTCGCGAGCAAACATAAATATATATATATACGGTCGAATTGAGAAACCTCCTCCATTTTTTGAAGTCGGTTAAAAAGGAACCCTTATAGGCGCGAGTCAACTCGCACTTGACCGGTTGTTTTAAGAATGCTATTACTAAGGGTTTTTTACCCTCCATAGCAAATACACTGCTTGCGCGTAAAATGACAGTCGGACAGACAGACAGACGGACATGACGAAACGATAAGGGTTCCTTGTCAGGACTACGGAACCAAGAGCTACTTCTATCACAATGTTCAATTATTCATTTATCAACAGACATTCGCAATCGGGTTTAACTTTCTTTAAGTAATGTAAAATAATTGTAACAGGACAAGCAAGATGCATATCTGGTTGTAAGCAATGACGTCTGCCTATAACAGATACTATGGCACACAAAAATCTGGATTACCATAATTTTTAGCACTGCTAGATGTTCAATTAATTTAATTCTCTCTTTCCAGTCTGGTACAGTAACCACGGACAGTAACCGTGAAAATAGAAGACGCCGATAGTGAATCATCAGAAGCGAAATGTGTGTACGTGGAAGAATCATCACCAGCGACGGAAGAATTTAATGAAATTAAAGAAGAAAGTGAGCTTTCATTTTCTGATACATTAGCTCTTTCTGAATATTCTACGCATATGGACGCAGTTGAAAATGAACCCTGTAAGCAATCATCTGTATCGACACCGAGTGAATCACTAGAAGACAGACATGACATCTTTGGAAAGAATGTGGCAATGAAACTGAGGCATATGAGCTCGTTAAACAATACGCAGAGACTATTAGCTGAGAAAATAATAAATGAAGCGCTCTTTTTGGGAGAAATGGGGCTCCTTAAACCAGAACATTGTACAATGCTGAAGTAGCCAAGACTTGCACCCATTTAGTTTAAGAACTGGATGAACATAGATTTTATTTTTGTTAGAAACAGGCAAGACATCATACACATTACTTTTTGAATATATATAATTTGTTACAAAAAACCTATTTCTGCAGTCTTTTATCTTCTAATCTTCTGATACTATAAGAATCTTTGTTCTGATATACTGACTGACTGTCTGACTGACTGACTAACTGACTGACTGACTGACTGACTGACTGACTGACTGACTGACTGACTGACTGACTGACTGACTGATTAACAGACAACGCATAGCCTAAACCGCTGGTCGTAGAGACTTGAAGTTTTGAGGGTATATTTTTCTCAGTACGGAAGGGCGTACAAAGGATTTTTCTAAATTCACCCCCTAAAGAGATGAAACGGGGGTTCAAAGTTTGTATGGAGAAACAAGATTAGATAGTCTTTTTTATTTGAAACTTCACAGGAGTACTTGTAAATGAGTAAGTAAATAGATGTTTCTGGTTTTTACGAAATTTCACCCTTAAGAGGGTGAAGTGGGGTAACAAAGTCTGAATTTCAATATTATTTCTGAATGCACTGAAATTTGGCACGCCGATAGTTATTTTGACTTAAATATCCGGTACGAAAGGATTTTACAAAATTCACCCCTTAAGGGGATAAAACGGGGGTTCAAAGTTTGTATAGAGAAACAAGATTAGATAGTCTTTTTATATGAAATTTCACACAAGTACTTCTGTAAATAAATAAGTAAATACGTGTTTCAGGCTATTTCGAAGTTCCACCGCTAAGAGGGTAAAGTGGGGTAACAAAGTTTGAAAATCAATATTGTTTCGGATTGCTGTTTGTTGTTGCTAAACTTGGGCATGCAAATAGTTATCCACTGACATTAGTATCTGCTAAGAAAGAATTTTTCAAAATTCACCCCTATAAGGGAAGAAACGGGGGTTCAAAGTTTGTATGGAGAAACAAGATTAGATAGTTTTTTTTATTCGAAACTTAACATAGGTAAGTACTTATGTAAATAAGTAAATACAAGTTACAGGATTTTTCGAAATTCCACCCCTAAGAGGTTAAGATGGGGTAACAAAGTCTAATAATCAATATGGTTTTTCTGGGTTTTGTAAAAATTAATCCCTATTTCCCTTAGTCACTCGATATTTTGAAAACGGGTGGACCGATTTGGCTTATTCTTATATGATGTGAAAGGTTTTTACGAAAGAAAAGGTTTAAGTAAATGAAAGAAGTTTTTATCGCGGGCGAAGCCGTGGGGCACTTCTAGTAAAGCAATAAGAATCATTGTAAAATTTTTAAGAAGAAGTAAATAAAACTAAATTCATCATCATATTGGGGCACATAAAATTATTAATTATTTTGAAGTCAGAACTGCATAATTACTTAACATTTTTCAGTTACAAATACATATTTATTCTAATAATTACAAAAGAAAGCGTTTTTATGATTTTCTTTGACTAATAATTCATTTTAAACATAATAAACAATTTTTGTTCTAAAAAACTAAACGTCAGTACAAGGTTACGTCAGTGAACACTTTTTCTTTATAAATACTAGGAATGCTACCCAAAAAATCAAAAGATTGATCAGTCGATAGGTTGAATCGAATGCAATGATTACTTGTGAAGGATGTTTAACGATAAAAATAACTACACTGTGATTGTAATTAACACATCATATTATTCTTTGACTAAAAAATACAAAAATAATTGAATAGGAACTAAAATCAATAATAATTTGGGTTAAAAAACTAACGATAAACTACTAAACGTTAGATCCATAGGTAAATTTGAGTATCTTTTTTATTTTATTGGGCCATTTTCTATGGAGCTACATTTTAATCCATAAATACATATAAAATCTTTTAAATATGTACAATTTCCGATTTGTATAATTTGTATTAACGTGTCTTATCAATTTCATATTAACGCAAAACAAACAAGTAAATAACACTGAATAATGTCAATACTAATTGTATTTCTTATTTATAGCTGCCGGAAAATTGGTTATTTCGAATAACATCAAACTAACATAATTCTTGTTTGTGTTGATGCGTATCGATTCATCAATTGAATCGATGTTTTTAAGCAAGTCACCTTACTATGAAGCTGAGACTGACCGATGTCAAATGTGATCTATTAAGTTGTCCCTACTATAATACTATTAATAAGGTAAACAATCGTTCATAGATAGCGCTATAGTAAAAAACACGTTTTTTGTATGGGGACCCCCTTTAATTTTTAACTTTGTTCTGTTCTTAGTATTTGTTGTTATATCGGCAACAGAAACACATCATCTGTGAAAATTTAAACCGTCTAACTATCACAGTTCATGAGATACACCCTTGAGAAAGACGGACAGACAGACAGACAGACAGACAGACGGACAGCGCAGTCTCAGTAATAGGGTTCCGTTGGTACCCTTTGGGTTCGGAACCCTAAAAACTAGAAATAGACTAAAAAAACATAGTCTTATACACACCTATACTATGTAAGTGATTTAAGGACGTTTTACCTTAAAGAAATTATATTCAGACACAGAAACTTATCTCTAGTTTTAGTAAGAAAGTAAAGCCAAGACGTTCTCGCAAAAGGTTTTAATTAATTAATTGATGACAACGATAAATGCATCGAGTTCTAGTGCAGCCATATTGTCGACGTTCATTACTTCAAGTACAAATCAATTTACGAGATTGAAATACATGAGTCACATGGTTAGCGGGAATTGTCAGTTGTTAAGGACACGTGTTGTGAGGTTTATGTTTGCTATGAACTTTGAATTTTGTACAAGCTTTTATCACATGAGTAAAAAAACGCTTTTATCAACCGACTTCCAAAAACAAAGGAACTCGGACTCAATTCGTCTGTTTTTTTTGTGTGTATGCTGTACCCGATTAATCCGTCAATTCTGAACCGATTCGAATGATTATTTTTGTTATCGGTAGGGTACGTTTCCGAGGTGGTCCCATTGAAATTTCATCGCGATCTTATAAGTATCTCCAGAGATATGACGATTAACGTCTCAAACTTGCTACTGAAATTGACTCGCGGGGCATTGAAGTCGGTTGTTTTAGTTTTTAAACTATCTTAATTATTTAACTTGCCATGTTAGTATATGTATGTACCTACTTTTGTACGTTTGTGTGGGTTTTAAATCTTTGAAGCTGAATTAGACCCACACTTCCTGGTGAATCGGTGATCGATTGGACTCAAATTTGATAAGTAAGTATACATGCGTATCTTCAGTAATACAGTGATAATGCTATGCATACATTTTCTCTAAAAGCTAAACTGCTGGCTTGAAAAATCTGGAAAAATTCGTGATAATAGCGCATTTCATGAACTTTAAAGGAAAATTATAGCGGTTGAGATAACTTTATTAGTTTAGCAGTAATAGTCGTTGATCTTGGGTGTTGGATAATTTTGTACCAAATACAACATCCTTAGAATAAATCCTTTAAAGTGACAAAGACGGAATACCTAGTTGCTTGTTTATAACGGGTAAAGACTTGCATTGAATAACAGGCTACTACGGAACCCTACACTGCGCGTGGCCCGACACGCACTTGGCCGGTTATTGATTATTTATATTTCTATTCACTTTCTATTATAGAAAACATTTCTGTGCGCTTTTCAAGGCATAAAGGAAAAACATTGTTAAGAAACCCCAAACCCCGGCATGGAAAGCATGCCCGAAAGGGATAGCTGTTGTTACGACATACATTTAAGACCATCTATGTATCTGAACACAGTGAAACAATAAAAGACTATTCTATACTTGCCAGTGTCTGTTTACCGATAACTACTACCCAGGGGTCTTCAAATCGCGACTAAACTGGTATCTCCTGGGAAAGCGTGCTATTCGTCGATCGCATCGTCACTTAACATCTGGTGAGGTAGTGGTCAATCGCTTGCATGGCTATCTGGTATAAAACAGTGGTATTTCTTAAAATTATTAAAAAAGGAGGAGGTTCTCAATTCGACTGTATTTATTTTTTTGTTTTTTAGGGTTCCGTACCCAAAGGGTAAAACGGGACCCTATTACTAAGACTCCGCTGTCCGTCTGTCTGTCTGTCTGTCTGTCTGTCTGTCTGTCTGTCCGTCTGTGACCAGGCTGTATCTCATTAACCGTGATAGATAGATAGTTGACATTTTCACAGATGTATTTCTGTTGCCGCTATAACAACAAATACTAAAAACAGAATAAAGTGAAAAATAATAGAGGGTCCCCATACAAGAACGTGTTTTCTTCGGCATTTCACGCCATCTATGAACGCTTAGTTAGGTAAACTTCCCATAGAGGCGTTATATTGAAATGTCGATCCCTAACTCCTTTGTTAGACGTTAGATGGCGCTATAAGAAATAAAATGTTTATTAATTATTATTTTTTGCTGGCGAAAAATGATAGTGGTATTTTTTGCTCGATCTTATAAAATACTGTAGTGTGGTACGGAACCCTACGAGTGCGAGTCTAACTTGCACTTGGCCAGTTTATTTTTACCTCAGTACTCCATCAAATCTTAACCGATTTATAAAAATTATTTTTTTTGTTTGAAAGATTATGCCTCCTCTTTGGTCCTATTTAACTTTTATTGAGATCTGATAATTATCTCCGGATATATGGAGATAAACAATACCTATAAACAAATTTGATACCTTGATGACATGATTATGACTAGTGGATATTTTCACTATCGCGGCATGTGAAGTCGGTTTTTTTGTTTTTAAACGATCTTAAATTATTGTTTATACTTTCTATCATACATGGACGTCGCTTTTCTTCGGGAGTAAGATGACGTCTTTACAAAAAGCTTAAAAATATAGACACAAATTTAGGCGGGAAAACTGCCAAGAATGCCAAGCCTTTCCAGGCACCTATTCAGTTTAGAAGATTTTAGGACGTCTGAGAGAGTCGAAGTAGTAAAGTGGAGAGCAATGACAAGAAAGATTTTGGCAACCCACAGTTATTTTAATACCTAGTCACAACTCCTGCAGTTGGTTCTCGACTCGAGATTCGAAGTGCTGGTTATATAAATGCCACTATTTCTCGGCGCTTTCTACAGCTTTCAAAGTTCTTATATACTTCCATTATATTATGTACATATTAATTGCTAGTTTTATGTTTCTTTGAAATGTTTCACACTTTATATTTTATATTTTTTTGTAAATTGTTAAACACAATCCAAAATTTCATCGTACCGACGGGACTTGAACCCGCAACCTCCGGAATAACATGTTCCGGTGCTTTGCCAATTAAGCCACGGTGCGAAGTATCGTTACGACGAAATTAGTGGATTGCATTTTGTTAACCCAATTATGCATTGGTGGCGCCATCTATGACTACTTATTACGTAAGTTAATCATTCGGAAGAATACATTACAGTTTTCAAATCCGACGAGAGATGTTGCACTGCGTAAATCAAATATTATGTTTCTTTGAAGTGTTTCACACTTTATATTTTTGTAAATTGTTAAACACAATCCAAAATTTCATCGTACCGACGGGACTTGAACCCGCAACCTCCGGAATAACATGTTCCGGTGCTTTGCCAATTAAGCCACGGTGCGAAGTATCGTTACGACGAAATTAGTGGATTGCATTTTGTTAACCCAATTATGCATTGGTGGCGCCATCTATGACTACTTATTACGTAAGTTAATCATTCGGAAGAATACATTACAGTTTTCAAATCCGACGAGAGATGTTGCACTGCGTAAATCAAATATTATGTTTCTTTGAAGTGTTTCACACTTTATATTTTTGTAAATTGTTAAACACAATCCAAAATTTCATCGTACCGACGGGACTTGAACCCGCAACCTCCGGAATAACATGTTCCGGTGCTTTGCCAATTAAGCCACGGTGCGAAGTATCGTTACGACGAAATTAGTGGATTGCATTTTGTTAACCCAATTATGCATTGGTGGCGCCATCTATGACTACTTATTACGTAAGTTAATCATTCGGAAGAATACATTACAGTTTTCAAATCCGACGAGAGATGTTGCACTGCGTAAATCAAATATTATGTTTCTTTGAAGTGTTTCACACTTTATATTTTTGTAAATTGTTAAACACAATCCAAAATTTCATCGTACCGACGGGACTTGAACCCGCAACCTCCGGAATAACATGTTCCGGTGCTTTGCCAATTAAGCCACGGTGCGAAGTATCGTTACGACGAAATTAGTGGATTGCATTTTGTTAACCCAATTATGCATTGGTGGCGCCATCTATGACTACTTATTACGTAAGTTAATCATTCGGAAGAATACATTACAGTTTTCAAATCCGACGAGAGATGTTGCACTGCGTAAATCAAATATTATGTTTCTTTGAAGTGTTTCACACTTTATATTTTTGTAAATTGTTAAACACAATCCAAAATTTCATCGTACCGACGGGACTTGAACCCGCAACCTCCGGAATAACATGTTCCGGTGCTTTGCCAATTAAGCCACGGTGCGAAGTATCGTCAATAAGTAGTCATAGATGGCGCCACCAATGCATAATTGGGTTAACAAAATGCAATCCACTAATTGCTAGTTGTTAAAATTTGTATAATTGGATATTTGGGTTATACTTAACTCTAGGTTTTTTTACTCCTTACACGCAAACATGGGAAACATGGATTTGGGTGGCAGTTGGCTCACCGATGGTTTAAAACCTGTTTGTATAAGTACTGTACCTACTTTTAAAGCGGGCAAAGTCACGCGTCGCAGCCAGTACGGCATAAACATAAAATAAAATTTAAACTTTTATTTAAGTGGATACAATTTTTTATATAAATAATTAACTTTAGATGATATATCACTAATTACTTACAACATGATCGAGTTCATTGACTTTACCATCAGATAATTTTACGTTTTAGTTTCACTGTTCATTGAAAAATCGCATTCCGAGGACCCAAGATACAGACCTCGTGTCTAGTTTGGGACTCAATGTATTTCCAATTTCTGTAATATTTTTGGCAAATAAAGACTTATTAGGCTAAGTTTTAATTATAATTATGAATGAATTAACATAATTAATTATTTATACAAAAGTCAAAAGTCAAAGCATTTATTCAGTATATGGGCAAATTAACAATCTGCACTTACACACGTTAAGTAACATTAAATAGATCATATCAATAATAATAATTTTTTATTTTATGTTTATGCCGTACTGGCTGCGACGCGTGACTTTGCCCGCTTTAAAAGTAGGTACAGTACTTATACAAACAGGTTTTAAAACATAACTCATAGTTTTGAATTAAAAAAATAATAAAAAGTAATGAGCCATCATTCTACTTTCATCTACGTAGAGCGTCACTTAAAACAAATGTTTAAATCCCCTCATTAATGTAGGGGTTGCCAACCGAACTAATTACGCGCAACCCCAATGCATGTTTCAGTACTTCAGATAATTTTTATCCAAAAATACAAATATAACCTATACCTACTTACTTTATATTTCAGGTTGTTATGAAGTTTTCCGTATCATAAAAGCCTATCAGCGCATCGCTGATCGCTGTATGAAATAAAATCGCTGTAAGCAATAACAGTAATAACTTGTACATGTTTTGGTCTCTAGTAATCCATTCTTATTATTCTAAGATTCTATTAATATTATCTGTGCTTTATACTAGCAGCGCCCTCTCACCCGCGTGGTTCCCGTTCCTGTGAGAATACGGGGAAAAAATATAGCTTTTGTTACGCACTGATAATGAAGCTTTCCATTAGTGAAATACATTTCGAAATCGGTCCAGCTAGGCTATTCTGTAAGCTATCTCGACAGCGGAATCCGCGGTGAGATTAGAATTTCGTACTACGAAATTTAACCGTATTACGAACGTGATACGATTGAATTTCGTAGTACGAAATTTGAATCTCACCGCGGATTCCGCTGTCGAGATAGCGTACAGAATAGCCTAGCAGTAGTCTTTTAAGTTAAATCGTAACAAACAAACAAAAACTGAAATCTTTCCTCTTTATAATATTAGCACAGATTTACAATCCATATTAGTTTACTTTAGACGTGTCTATATTCTTAGTCAAGTCATAACTTATTATTTATTTTTAAATGGTGATCATATTCTGTGCCAATGTCTTTCTGGACTTTATCCTCCTGTCTATACCTACTTACAGGTACCAACTCAACATGCTACCTAACATTGGCGACTTTAGGGCGGACGTGATATTTTATTAAAAACCTATAGGTATGGGTAAAAGTAGATAAACCATGTATTTTAATAAACTTTTAGGAGGTACTACAATTTGAAGTTAGTTTTCGCTATAATTAGGCGCGATGAATAAATCATAGACATAAATTACTAGAGTAAGTGCTATTTTCAACCGACTTCTAAAAATAAGGAGGTTCTCATTTCGTCTGTATGTTTTTTTTTTATATGTATGTTACGCGATTACTCCGTCAATTATGAACCGATTCGAGTGATGTTTTTTTTAAATAGGTAGGGTACGTTTTCGAGGTGGTGCCATTGTAATTTCATCGAGATATGATAGGTATCTCAAGAGATATGACGATAAACGTCTCAAGCTTGCTACTGAAATTGACTCGCGGGGCATGGAAGTCGGTTGTTTTAGTTTTTAAACTAAAACAACCGACTTAATCTAAATCTAATCTAATCTCTAAATCTTAATTATCCCGTATAATGTCTTCTATAATCTTGACTTCTAACTGGGAGGACGGTGGTTCAAATCCTAGCCGTGCAATAATGGATTTTTCTATGTAGCTGTTTGTTCACTGGCAGTAGGTGCGTTATATTGTGTCGCTAACAAAAATCGCCGGACTTACTACCAAGAAGTGGCTTACCATCATACTTGTACAATAGTACAAGAAGAAGAAAATCTGTCGCCGTAACCTTACGGTGACATATCCCTTGAGAGTCAGACCATTCTAGGCCTAGCGTGTTTACGATCGATCGAATACGACATCATCGCTTAGCTCCAAGAGAGATGGTCAAATGCTAGCCATTAAAAAATTTAAAAAAATAAAGTCGTGTTGGACTCGCCCACCGAGGCTTTCGTACCAACGTTGGTAGGTACCAATTAAGCTAGACCTCTAAATTGTATGTTGTAACGCTCATATAAATCAGAGGCCTATCTTACTACTACGTATGTATGGGACATCCTTTAATATTCAACTTTTTTATTTTTATTTTTCCTTTATTTGTGCGTTAAGACCTTGCTTCTTGCCAAATTTTATGATTCTAGGTCAACGGGAAGTACCCTATAGGTTTTCGACCCAAAACCTATAGGGTACTTCCCGTCGACCCAGAATTGTCAATTTTGGTCACAAGCAAGGTCTTACAACACAAGCAAAGGAAAAATTCCTAAAAATAAAAAAGGTGAAAATTAAGGTAAATTATGGTACTTACAAGTTTTCGCGAAACTTTAATTTGCCCATATCTTTTTGTCGAGTTGACTCAGGACCTTGATTATTATACACCTAATAGGGACTAAAGACTTCAGTATCTGGTATACATTTTAACTTGTTCGGTTCACCCGTTCCTGAGAAAATCGGTGGTGACACACGGACAGACAGACAGATGGAGAGACAGACAGGCAGACCTACAGAAATACAGACAGACAGACGGACGGACAAGAAAGTGATCTTATAAGGGTTCCTTGTTTTACTTTTTTTTGTTTGAGAGTGTATGCTTAGCGTTTAGCGCCTTCAAATTTTATCGAGATCTGATAATTATCTCCGGAGATACCTATGAAGATAAACATCTGAAACTTAGTACTAATAATTTATGATCGTACCAAACGAAAAAGCCGACACACGTGTCGCGATACTAAAAATATCCACTAAGTATAATAATATCATCGAGGTAACAAAAAACAGTCGAATTGAGAACCACCTCCTTTTTATGTGAAGTCGGTTTTTATCGTTTTGTAAAAGATCTTAAATTATTTCAAAGTGTGTGCTAAATTGACACAATCACGCTTTTAGAGCTTTCGTGAAGGACTTCAAAAATGGATTCCTTTCTGAGACGAACTCTATTAAAATTCTTTGTCGGCCGAAATAAATGATTGTAATTTTTCAACAGCTTTTCATTTCACCGTGATTTAATCCGTCACCTTACAAGTAGGAATAGGTAGAGGATAAAGCATTACAACTAATACCGTAGGAATTATTAGGTTTCGGACGGAGAGACAGACGGATATTAAAAACTTATATGTATAAGGGTTCACTATAGTGCAACGGAACCCTAATTAGTCGGTAAAGTGGCGACTTTATAGATTCAAGAGATTTTCACATGCTAACAAACCTATCAAACAAAAATAACTATTTTTTTTTTAATGCTAGATAGGCAAGCGTTTGCCCACTATCTCACCTGATGTTAAGTCACGATGCGGTTGACGATGTAGCACGGTTACCTAGTAGATACCTGTTCTCTCGCGATTTGAAGATTGTAGCTTTCAAGAAACATAGACACCGGCAAGGAATTCCATTCCTTGGCAGAACGTATGATATAGGACGAAGCAAAACGCTTCGTGCGTGTAGATGGAACGTCCACCATGAAGCGATGGCGTACATCGGTACGTCTGGTTGTCCGATAGAAAAAAGAGGATGGCGGTACTAACTCGTGCAATTGGATGGCACACTCTCCGAAATGTAAATATCCGATAGAAAATAAACTAGCGACTTTGCGACGATGCTCTAGGCTCTGGAGCCTTCTCCCTACAAGTTTGTCGTCATTTATAAGTCTCTTAGCTCTCCTCTCAATTACTTCCAGCGCCTGCAGCTGATATTTGGCTGACCCATCTCAGAGGTTAGAACAGTACTCCATGATCGGACATGATCGGACCTGTGCTTGATACAAGGTGAGCAGCTGTCCCGCTGTGAAGTACTGTCGATCAAAATCGGTTCATCCGTTTGGGCGCTACGACGCCACAGACAGATACACAGATACACATTATTAATGTTATATACCGGCTGTGATTCACATACCTTTAGTCGAATTTTATCGACCTAGGTTTCGAGCGAGTCCGTCGCTCTTCCTCGGGATTAAAATCACGCGGTGAGATCGCGATGTAATTAGATACACATTATCAATACCTCAAAATATCTCTCGTAGATATTTTGAGGTATTGATAATGTGTTATACAGATATTAATGTTTTTTATTGTTATTCTCGAATTACTCTGTGGTCTGTTTTATTTCCTTCTCATGACATAATATATAAAATGGTGACGCAGATTCATACATACATACATACATACAATCACGCCTTTTTCCCGTTGGGGTAGGCAGAGACTACTTCTTTCCACATGCTACGATCCTGACATACCTCTTTCGCTTCTTCCACTTTCATGAGCGCCTACATACATGCTCGCCGGTTATAAGTACTTTTGACTTCACAGGACGCAGGATTGACGCAGATTCATACTTTGTATTTTCCAGGGAGCTTGCTTGTTTGTATTTACCCAGCTAAGACGAAATTGAAAATAAATAGAATTGTGTATGCCAAACAGAAATTGCCTAGACCTTTGTAAAATATAAGGCCTGAAATAACACAATATACACACACACACAATACACACATACAAGGCTTAAGAGCAAACGCGGGGTGCAGTTTTCTATACAAACGTATTCCCCCGTTTCCTCCCTGGAAAATGCTTCTAGAGCAAAACTTGTTTCTACAAAAAATCAAGGTCTGCTGTAGCTATGCCCCTATTATTTGCTTTTTTTGACCAACCAATCGCGAAAAGAAATATAAGCCTTTTTATCTCCTCTTTAAGATTTTTGAAAGGCCATTATACATAGCTACAGCAGACCTTGATTTTTAGAAACAAATTTTGCTCTAGAAGTATTTTCCAGAGAGGAAACAGGGGTATACGTCTGTATGGAAAATTGCACCCCACGTACGCTCTTAAGATTGAAAGAGTAAGAGAATAAATACCTTACTCTTTCCATAGAGATAAATCATATAGGTCTATGACTCTTTCGAGAAATTTCTATAAGCGATAAGATCGCCACGCCAATTGAATTGCCTTGCTGCTTACTGTATCTGTTTCTGCAAAAATGTTGAACAATTTGTGTGTTTGTACTCGATAAAGAGTTTTTTTATTGTGTTGTCATAGATGAACATTTTCAGGCCCTCAAAAAGGACTATTAAAGTTAATTCTCTATATTGTTTTTTTTTTCTATTTTTTGCAGATAGGCAAGCATTTGACCACTATCGCACCTGGTGGAAAGTGATGATGTGATCGAGGGTGAAGCATGCTTGCCTGAAGATACCTGTTCACTCTTGACCTGAAGAGACCCGAGTTACATTTCTCGCGAAATTTGATAAAGTAGGTAGCTATAGAGACTGCAGAGCCAGCTTGATGGTAAATAAGTAATTACATTTCAAGATCTCGTAGAAAAACAATATGATAAACATGACGATAATAATGTAAATTACTTATGAGTAAACAAGTACCTAAGTATTGGTACTTATAATATAAGTAATTAAATATACTCGTATATGCTAGTAGGTATGCCGTTTTCCTCATTTGTAAGTATTTATTTAATAATTATTGTCATTCCCAAAGATAGGTAGTGAGTAGGTAGTAAGTTCTGTAAAACAATACAATACAAATACTATTTATTGACACCAATTTAGAAAATACATAATGAATAGGACTTAACTAACTAAAACGTGGTTGTAAATAATATTGTCTTCATTTCTCAGTCAAATACATACATCTTACACTTTCAGAAGTAGTAAAAAAACAATGTTATAAATAAACCTATGATTTAATTATAAGTAGGATCCACTAGTGATGGACCAGTCGATATTCGTTTATCCGAAAATAGCGGGATCTTACGTTTAGGGACCTAAGTCACCTAGAGGTATTTATTTTCCTAGGAACAGTTAGATAACGTCACAGGTTGCCTCCCCATCACGGGGTCGTAACCTTTAACCACACGCCGCCGTCCTTCGACACAACAAATCTATTACCAAACTGATCAATATAATATTCAATCACATAAAATAAATGAATTATCTTAATATTAATAACTCACCTCGCCGCCTGAATTCCACTTGTTTTCGCACACCACAAGATATAAACTCGTTATCTTTATTTATGAAAAATTGGTACTACTTATAGTTTTTTGACAGAAACCACGAGCTTTCTCCGTTACACTCAGGTGTCACTTATCACATGAGCGACCAGCATCCAAATGATTACTTAACCATTCCATATGAAAACGTTTGTCGAACGGTACCGGTGTGCAATTCCCTCGGCGGTTTTCAGAGCACTGAGACTGAAGCCTACGGGAAAATGTGAAGCCTCGACCGGGATTTGGTGATGAAAATACAGCGCGGGGCAACGCGCGGGGAATGCTGCATCTCTATCGCACTATGACTCAACTGCGAGGTAGACAGAGACGGTTAATATTAGCGAGTCTATGTTCATGCTGGTTGCCGAATCTATGCGAAGAGCTTCGGTGACAAGCGGCAAGTCCCGCCGAAAGCTCAATGAGCAACGATAATTCATTATAAAAATTGAAAGGACACATTTCTACACCCCACATTGCTCTCCTTAGTTCGGTAACTCCATTATTTGTTAGAATTGACTTGCTCAATTAGTTTTCATCTGCACCGAGTTATTACTATAGGTTCGGCGCGCAGTAGATTCACGATTTTGTTATGTTAGGTAGGAACTTTATATAAGACTAAACTACCTCCCTGCCAAATTTCGTCTTTGTACGTGAAGCGGTTTTTGAGATTTAGTGAATAGTGTATCTAGTTATTTATATATCCTTTCGTTATTATAAAAATAACTAGATTCTTCCAAAATTCGTAAAATGATTTCACAGTCCATGGAACTAATCGATTAAGGTAGAGATAAAAGTTACTTTATTCACATATTTAGATGGTAAGGGCTCAGATTAGAACAAAGTCATTTAGGGTCGATTCACGTCTGACGGAAGATACGTCGCGTATTTTCTTTTTAATATCTTATAGGCTAGCGTTTGACCACTATCTCACCTGTTGATAAGTGATGATGCGGTCCAAGATGGTAAGCACGCTAGGCCTAGAATGGGAACTGGCTCTCAAGGATAGCTGCCGGAACACATTAATGTTTTGGCGACAGATTTTTTAACTAGATGGTGGTAGCTGGCCAGGCAGACACTAGATAGTGTCCTACCACCATGCGGGGGTTGTTGGTCTCTTAAGGATGTTTTCCTTGACCGGAGGGCTACTGTGAGAAGCGCACATACATTTTTCGATAAAAAAATCCATTGGTGCACGGCGGGGTTGGAACTCGGTACCTCTGGCATCAAAGCCGACCGTTCTCCCGATTACGCCACCGGGCCCTCAGAGGCCTTGCGTATCCTCCGTCGCGTAACGCCAGTACAGAAAAATAGATAAAAGAACATCATACCTTACATACTTGACTGATAATCCTTTCGTGTATCGAACATACGCGACGGAGGATACCTACGCGATGTATCTTCCGAGTTCCGTCAAATGTGGATCGACCCTTATTATAATCTGAGGGCACACCCCGGACACTCGCTAAATCTCCATACAAACTAGCGTTTTAACGACCGACACTGTGACACCGACACAGACACTACACACGGGTCGTTTTTCTATACGTGCATTTGTGTGCGTGATGTCTAAGATTGTCGCCCGTAATTACCGTGTCACAGATTATATAATAGTTACTTCGTACATACGTACTACGTACTGACCGTATGAATATTTTTTGTACACTTACCCAAAAAGCTTTTAACACTAAAAATATTAGTCGCTATTTCGTAAACCATCATCTCCAGGTCCAGTCGACTTGCATAGAACAAACTGCACCACAGTAACTATTTTTTATTCTGTGTTGGGCGGCCAGCCAGAGCTGTACGAAACAATGTCGTGTGTCTTGCTCGCACCTAAGAGCGACATCAAGTAAAGAAAATATAAATACTACGTACCTACATCAAGTTCCCAATTGCTGTGTTATAAAAATATTTAAACGTGAAAGTTTTTTTAAATATTTTACAAATTAAGCGTTATTTAAGCACGATCGTTGTTTCATTTATGAAAATGAATTCTAAAATACAAATATGTAGGTAGGTATACTACAGCTCCTCGACAGCTCCAAGTCGGTGGCAGGGTGAGGAAGCCCGGAATTGGTGGGGGGAACAGAGTGTCAGTTCTATACGTAGTATTATTATCTTTTCTATGCTGAGGGTGAGGGTAGATATTATCCGCTAGGACATAGAAAAGATAATAATAATACGTATAGAACGGACACTCTGTTCCCCCCACCAATTCCGGGCTTCCTCACCCCGCCACCGACTTGGAGCTGTCGAGAAGCTGCGCTGAGCAAGGACGCCACACGCGTACGACTATAGAACAATTACTACTCACGGAGAGAAGAACATCAACTTCATACATTTATGTTGGGACCAGTAGACACTGGAGGTTCAAATTTACGTAGGTATATAATAAACACTTAATTATATTAGTATACCTACCTACATATTCGTATTTTAGAATTCATTTTCATAAATGAAACAACGATATATATATATATATATATATATATATATATATATATATATATATATATATATATATATATACTCGTGCTTAAATAACGCTTAATTTGTAAAATATTTAAAAAAACTTTCACGTTTAAATATTTTTATAACACAGCAATTGGGAACTTGATGTAGGTACGTAGTATTTATATTTTCTTTACTTGATGTCGCTCTTAGGTGCGAGCAAGACACACGACATTGTTTCGTACAGCTCTGGCTGGCCGCCCAACACAGAATAAAAAATAGTTACTGTGGTGCAGTTTGTTCTATGCAAGTCGACTGGACCTGGAGATGATGGTTTACGAAATAGCGACTAATATTTTTAGTGTTAAAAGCTTTTTGGGTAAGTGTACAAAAAATATTCATACGGTCAGTACGTAGTACGTATGTACGAAGTAACTATTATATAATCTGTGATACGGTGATTACGGGCGACAACCTTAGACATCACGCACACAAAAGCACGTATAGAAAAACGACCCGTGTGTAGTGTCTGTGTCGGTGTCACAGTGTCGGTCGTTAAAACGCTAGTTTGTATGGAGATTTAGCGAGTGTCCGGGGTGTGGCTAGGATATAAGTGTTCTGTGGATATTATTACTTTGATTTTAATATATAACCTCAGGACTATATTGGTATGGTTTCTATATTATGTATGTATGTTTTTGTTTGGTAAGCGATGATGTGGTCGAAACGAAAATTAATCATTTAAGATCGTTTAAAAAAACTAAAAGAACCGACTTCAAACGTCGCGCTAGTAGACGTAGTAACTGTTACATAATCTGTGCCAGTAGTTAGTAGTAAGTCGTAGAGATAATTAAATGCGTCGTAATACAAATGTTTATATATTAAAAACGGCTTGGCCGATTTTGTTAAAATTTAAATGGGACCACCTAGGAAGGGTTTTGAAACAAAAAAAGAATTTTCCAAATCGGTTCAGGCATCTTCGAGTAATCGGTGAACATACATAAAAAAAATGGTTCCGATGAATTGAGAACCTCCTCCTTTTTGTGAAGTCAGTTAAAAATATAAAAAAAAAACTTAAATTATCAAAGTTGTGGAAGGAAAGGTACTCTACCTAGTGTCCACCTCTCTAGCTCCACCGCCAATTTGGAAAAACTGTCGTGAAACATATAATTTGTCGCGACAGCTGTCCTTGAAAACCAGTTTATCAACCGATTTCCAAGAAGAAGGAGGTTCTCAATTCCTCTGTATGTTTTTTTTATTATGTATGTTACGCGATTACTCCGTCAACTGTGAACCGATTCGAATGATTATTTTTTTAATCGGTAGGGAACATTTCCGAGGTGGTTTTATTGTAATTTCATCGAGATATGATATGTATCTCCAGATATATGACGATAAATGTATCAAACTTGGTACTGAAATTTACTCGTGGGGCATGGAAGTCGGTTGTTTTAGTTTTTAATTTTAATCTTAAATTATTTGATTATCCTATTTTCTAAGTACCTACAAATATTATATAGGCGAAAGTTTATGCGTATGTTTGTTACTTTCACGCTAAAACTACTCAACCGATTGAGCTGTATATATGTATAGTATGTAGTACCTAGACCCTGGAACAACACATAGGTAGGGTACTTTTTATCCCGATATTATCACGGGAACGATGTCTACGCGGGTAAAATCGCGGGCACAGGTTGTTTGATTTAATATTTGATACTTGAGAGGAACTTTTTTTTAAACTTTTATTTAACTTGCAATGTATGTAAGTATGTTTGTTCAGGTGGAATCTTGGAAGCTTTATTAGACCCATCGAGTTTCGTCTTAATTGATTCGTCTTGAAGAGAAAAAATAAAGGTAAGAACCTACCCGCAAAATACTTACTAGAATTTATTTTTAACTTTTTAGTTCATTGTCCCCGATAAAAGCTTGTTTTAAAAAATATATTTTACCTTCAATTTATAACCAATATGATTTGTTCCGTATGTGGTTTGAGCAAGGGCCAAAGCCACAACAGACACCTTTATCACCTTATACTCTTATTTTGTCTATCGAACAATTTCATCCAAATCGGTCCAGCCATCGGTCAAAAACAAACAGATAGGTACACAAACAGACATTATATTTATTATGTACCTAGCCTGATAATCAACACCAATATTATTTAAGTATTATTTAGGTTTAACACCTCTACTATTATATATACCTATACATTACTAACAGACATGTTATTCGTATGATAAACAAAATGGTTAAAAGCGAACGCGGGGTGCACGTTTTCATACAAACGTATCTATATATAAACGTATCCCCCGTTTCCTTCCTGGAAAATGCTTCTAGAGCAAAATTTGTTTCTACAAAAAATCAAGGTGTGCTGTAGCTACGCCTCTATCATTTGCTTTTTTTGACAAACCAATTGCAAAAACATTGGTTGGTCAATAAAACAAAATGATAGGGGCGTACCTACAGCTGACCCTGATTTTTCGTTGAACCATTTTTTTTCTCTATAAGCATTTTCCAGGGAGGAAACGGGGGAATACATTTGTATGGAAAAGTGCACACCGCGTTCCTTCTTAAGAAGAAGATTTTAATAATTTATATATATAAATTGACTTTGTATTTGAATGTGGTACGTACGTAGTACGGAACGTCAATCAAAATATTTTATTAGTTGATGAGAGTAGATATTACGCAAAAGTAGTTTATACTATATATAGACGGATATTATGTTTCTTGAAGTTGTTACACACTTTATATTTTTGTACATTATTACACACAATCCAAAATTTCAATAATTAAGGGTTAAAAATGCAATCCATTAATTTCGTCGTATCTATAGTATCGCGTAGTATTAGATAATCTGGCTTAATTGGCAGAGCACCTGGGTACTTGTACTACTTATTAGGTATTTATTCTGTGACCTGGGCATGTTTCCCAAGAGCTGCGGGTTCGAGTCCCGTCGGTACGATGAAATTTTGGATTATGTGTAACAATGTACAAAAATATAAAATGTGTAACACTTCAAGAAACATAATATTTGATTTACGCAGTGCAACATCTCTCGTCGTTTTAGAAAACTGTAATGATTTCTTCCGAAATTTCCGAATGATTAACTTTGAATAAATTATCATAGATGGCGCCACCAATGCATAATTGGGTTAAAATGCAATCCATTAATTTCGTCGTATCGATAGCACGTACGTACGTAGTATTTTTATCTTTTCTGTGTCGATAGTATCGCCACACCTCGGACACTCGACTAAATCTCCATACATACTCGCGTTTTAACGACCTATTACACAGACACTACACACATGTCGTTTTTCTACAGGCGCAATTGTGTGCGTGAAGTCTAAGGATGTCACCGTAAGAACCCGTGGCTTAATTGGCAGAGCACCTGGACATGTTTCCCAAGGGGTGCGGGTTCGAGTCCCGTCGGTACGATAACATTTTGGATTGTGTGTAACAATATAAACGAATATAGGTATTATCAGTACGAGTTTTCATACCAAACTCGATATCGTATATCGAACAAATGTATAAAAAACAGTAGGTACATACAGCGCCTCTAATGGGTTTCACACTTCACTAAATTTAAACCAATCGGCTAGGTGAATATTCAAAGCAATCAGCGAGTCAGAATAAGTCAAAATCTATACTTATGAGATTTGTCACAAGCGTTTACGATGATAACTCGTAGTTGTGCTTCTATTCTCCTTGGTACTTAGGGTACTGAGATAGTACCTTTGAGTATCTGGCTGAATACTCAAAGGATAGTACCTAAAACGAAAACCTGTCTGGTCTGTTTAATTACAATTATTTCTTTCATCAATCATCATTATAATTAAGTATAAATAAATCGTAATACTTACTTATTACATGTATTATTGCAGGCTTGTATTCTTAAAACCACGAGGCTCTACACTACCTATACACTGAATACACTTTAGAGTTCGCATAGGTATCTAGAGAGCCTAGGCTAGTCTGTAGCTCTATGACACCCTAATTTAATAAAAGCCTTTCGGATAAGTTTCATCATAATCAGTCTTGTACTATTCATTATTCTGTGGTAGCACATGAGTAAAGAAACCTTTTCTTTACTCATGTGGCAGTAGGGTATATAGATACCAATTAATTTAGTAACTACTAGTACTAAATACTGTGTAACAAGCGCACAGTATTAATATCTTTTCTATGGCACAGTAACAAACTCTTACCAAGATTATTGCGAACAGTGTTCAACTGCATAGCTATCCTCATATCACTCCGATACATTCGAATTCGGAAGCTTCATTTTGAATATTGATAAATCGGTGAGCTATTTTGTCGCGGAAACTCTTCCGATTAGAATCACTGATTTTTCTGTAACTTATAAGCGAAAGTCATTACTTACCATCAGGCCAGCTTTGAGCGATTTTCTTGTTCTTGTCCATGGGATCTGGTTCTTGTCAATGGGAAATAAAATAAAAATATATAGTATTTGTGCAAGTGTATTTTTGACGGCCATTTTCCATAGTCAGTCAGGATCAGTCAAGCAACTGCCTCTGATCTTCAACAAAAAATCCGTAGAAGTTGTGATGAAATAAATAATTCTATCAACATTAAAAGTAATGTATTTATTAAGTATTTAAAAAAGTCACAGAGTCTGGTCATTTAAAAATATTAAATATTAAATCTATTTTGTAGGTAACTGTCATGTAAAGTTAAGTACAGAAAATATTTGAACTTTACACACGACTGTTTTTCAAACATGTTAAAAGCTTTGCGAAAGAGAACTAAATTTTATTTTATATGTAATATAAATCGCGTTTTGTTATAATATAATATAGTAACTTCATTTATTATAATTAAAACTAATTAGATGCCCGTTACCGAACAACAGGCGTTATAATTTTAGAAAATGTATCGTTCTTTACAAAAGTAAAGAATAGTCATGACAGCTAAAAAGCTGTCATGACTATTCTTGACTAATAAATATAAATTTGTTAGATTGTTTGTATTTACTTGATCTTATAATTATAACTATGGACAGTACTTATACCAAGTCATAAATGACCAATTAGACTTACTATACTAATGGCTCGGAGTAACGCTGTTAACATAATTGTAACAAATTGATTCATTTTTTTGTATTTTCCTTTGTTTGAGAACAATACAATTATTATATACATGAGATTCTCAGAATTGCTTTCATAGTAAATTACTTACAAACATGTGAACAGTCACAACAGATGTTTGCAGTCCTGGGGTGGAAGTCTCTACATGGATAACGATGCGTCATGTCATCGCAAACGTCTAATAGAAGAAGATGCATCTAGACAGTTTAAATTGGCCTCCTTTTTTCTTGTCGACGATTAACGGACGAAATTCATCGCTATCCATGTATAGTCGAATTTTTTATTAGACGGAGTAAACTGACAGGTCAAAATTTCACTTTTCAAAATAATGTTGCCAACATTCAAACGTAGTGATGATCTTTTTTATTTTTATCGTTCAAAGAACTGAACTATAGATTAAAAACACTCTAATTAGTACGTATAAGTTCTAGTTAACTGAATTATATATTTGATCAATGTATTAGGCATACGCATTTAAAGTCCAACGTACTAGTTGAATAAGGATTATAAAATATGTAATACTTTTAGGAAGACTTTAATATGAGTTATTGAACTAGTTCACTGAATTGATTTGACTCCATTAACTAATCTTTTATACCACGTGCCTATTTTTATTTCATGAAAAAGTGGCAATACTCGTAATGTCATTTTACTCCGTTTGATTAAAAATTCGACTATAGACTACCGGCCCTGGGCCAGTAGTCTCAACATGAATGGCGACTAATTTCGAGCGATAATCGTCGATACGAAAAGAGATGCAGATAACAACTGTCTAGCTGCATCTCCTTCTTTATGACGTTTGCGATGACAGGACGCGTCGCTATCAATGTAGAGACTTCCACCCCTGATGTTGTCTACATTGGTACATTCACATATTTATGTATAGCTATTGTATAATATTACATAATGCGTGTATTTAGTGTCGTCACTGCTGGTGACTGACCTTTAATAATTATTGTTACTTTTTTGACAGTTGAATTGTGGCAGTGATTGTCAGATTACGCGAAGCGTAAAGTTTTGTTTGTTTTATGCTAATAATTAAATAAAATATTTTTTATATAAAAAATATTATGCAATACAGATAAAGCAATTTTGTATTTGTATATTTGTATTATGTAAAATATAGTGTCTTCATCAAAACCCTCACACCATTATACAGTCCACCAGCTCGCTATTATTCTTTTTTTAAGTTTTAAACTACTTGATTCTCATTCCAATGTAATCAATTTAGACGAAGATACCTCGCTGAAAGCTCTCCGCTTAAGTATTTGAGATGACATAAGTTTCAGGAAAATCAAAGTTTTTATATATAGCAATAGCCCAATGGATAACATGTCGAACTGGCGATCGGATCGAATCGAAAGGTCGTGAGTTCAATTTTCACCCATTCCACTATTGTCGTGAACCCACTCCAGACGCAAGCATATTTATCTTAGTTGGAGGGGTGAACAAGAATACTTAAACGCAAACCCACATTGCAAGTAAGCTTAAAAAAACTTATAGGCTAGCGTTTGACAACAGAAGTGATAACCTTTTTGGACATTTTGGTCGCATAGAGGCAAGGTTGCACCGCTGATACATTAACATTCTCAGAACATTTTTAGAGCTTACCACGAAACCGGACCAAATGTTTATTACCTCTGTACAGTCGCGCAGAATATAATATATAGTTAAATATAGGAAAATTGATGAACAGCAGATGTTTGTAATAACATAATCGTCTATATATAATAACATTAACACACGATAAATGTCTCAATTGACATTTGAACTTCTTGAAAAGTACAACTGCATCTTATCGATTTCTTGTCTGCATTATATATTACTTAATAGAAAATTCGGAAAAAGAATCAATTACAGATTAAAGTTATACATGTGTACACTTTTTCCTTATCATAAGAATTTATTATAAATAGATTTTCTTATTCTAAGAGAAATGCAATGTTATTCTTAACATATGATTTTGCTTGTACGGACGGATTATAAAGGCACTGTAGACATACTTATTATAGCAAATAGACATTCCACTTTGAGGATCGGAGGTTAGAGAATTGAGACTGCATTAACATTGCATCACTCACTCTCTGACTAACATACTTTTAAACAGCAGTTACTAGTTAGTTATTGAAAACGGCCATTACTGGAAGTTAAGCAGCCTACACACGGCCCTAAAATCGGTGGCGATATCGGGACAGTGGGGGTGGGGATGAAATCGACTACTACTCTTCACACGTCCCTGCCAGTCAGTACGTAACCGACCGTGCAACAGACTGCTCATTGATCCGAGATGCTGCCGACACTCTCAAAACAGCAAATTCATCCCGATTTCGCTACACACGTGCCAACAACGCTCCCTCGACGATAATCATCCCTAAATCGTAAGCTCGCCCGAGTCGATCTTAGAGTTATGGTAAACAATAAAATTCGGGTACGATTTGCCTAACGAGGCGATTTATGGTATCTATCCGCTGATTTTAGGGTCGTGTGTAGGCCTTCTTACCTATCTCTACCATCTAGTAAAAATATCACTGAAAGTTACCTACTGTTATTTCAATATCAAAATCTTAAAATGCTTTAAATCTGACAGATAGTTAATCATTGTTATCGTTAACATTTCTTATTGAATGCAGATAGCAACGGCTGGTAGGCATTATAACTAGTAGTTAAATGTAAGATATTGAAAACGACCAAGAATGTACGATAGTCATTGTGAACAGCCGTTAGTGTCAAGATTGTTTAGTAATGCTCTATGCTACCAAATTATTTATGTACCGACTGCAATGTACGTGACATAGAACAACAAGTAAAGGCCATACACAAAGTTATCAACCACACTTAATAAGCCATTACGCCAATCAGTTATTTGCCAATCACCAACGGGTGTATCAAAGAATCACACTTTATTGGTGGCAAATTTAAATTTGATGGTTTGCACGCTTGGTTGTCAACTGTGTGATTTCTCCGTAACTATCCTATTCACCTATTCTAAAAGTAGCAAGTCTGTTCAAGTTGGCCCTTATATAAAACAAAATGGACAACATCCCAACACTGAATTTATAAGTAAAAAGACTCCTTACGAGATTCGTAGTTTCATACTAATGTAACATCTTTGTAACATTCACTATTTTGATATAGTTTACACAAAGTCTTAACAGTTTCAATGTTAGAAAACCATAAATAAGGTCATGCTGGTTCAGAAAAAGCTTAGCTTATATTTTCTCTGCAAAAGACATAGTCGGCTTTTCTATACTACTAAATAATGTTAGTACCTACCTAAATGACATTTGGATTTTATTCGCATATTTAGTTCATCCTTTGTAAGTACTGCTAAATCTATATTAATAAAAGTTATACATAAAAAAATAATCAATTAATTTTAAAAATGTCAATTTAGTTCTTTTACATTAACATGTATCAATTGATATTTGTCAATTTAGTTCTTACACATTATATATATTAATTGATATTTTGTGAAGTATTAATTTTACCTATGTCAAATAATCACGAATACCTTAAAACTTTTGGATTACAAAAAGTAAAATAAGAGTTACAGTTAGCAATTCAATCTTATCAGCATAGCCCTATCTGCCAGCCTTCTAATCCTGCTATCACATTAGCCTAAACAAGAAATAAGTGACAGTTCCTATAATCAAGATCAACGAAGCTCGATTAAACGTAGATCCGTTACACTCATCATTAGAGCAGTAGCATTCTTCCCAGTACACTCCGTTTTCATAGACTCCCCAGTTGCAAACACCCGTGACTCCCGTCTCGGCTACAGAAGCACAGCGACGGATTACTTGACGCCATCGGCCATCCCCTGAAAGCATAGATGAGTTTGAGTCAGTAGTTATTTAGTTACACTAAACCGGTGGTTTCCAACCTTCTTGTGATCAGGGACCAGTTTATGTTTATTATTAGTAGCAGGGACCACAAAGTAAAAAAGTTAACTGTATCAATCTAATTTTTAGAAGATAATTTGGTGTTTTTAAGAAAGACCTTTGCAGTGCAGTGGGATAGAACAGGCTGAGAAAAAATAGTTTGCATCAATAAGATTTGTGACCTGACATCTTCTGTACAAGGTCTTGATTTGTTGTGATATTTTTGTTCATTTATATAAATACCATAACTAATGTTTTGTCAGTTTGAAACCACTGGTGGTCCGTGGACCACTGGTTGGGAACCACTGCACTAAACAAAGCTTAGTCTTTGTCTAACAATGGTAAATAGTTCGCAAGTTCTGGCAAGATATTAGTTGTCAGTATTTTGTTTTTTTAAATTACCAGGCTAGTGTTTGCCTACTACCTTACCTGTTGGTAAATGAGTGCGGTCGAGTATGGTAGCATACTAGGCCTAGAATGGGAACTGGCTCTCAAGGACAGCAGCCAGAATACGTAAAATGTTTGGCGACAGATTTTGAAACTGGAGGCATTTATTTACTCTGTGCTAGGGCGAATCTTTGACAGCAGAATCTTTGAGTTCTACATTATAAGTTTTACTCTACTACAACTTATACTGAAACAATTGTTACTTACAGATAAATCCTCGAGGTCCTTGTTGAGTCAGCTTCATACAAAATGATCCAGGCATATGAGACTCATCACTGCCGCATTCCACAGCAATATGGCTATCTCTATCAAACTTCCTATACGCACCACATGTATCATCTCCTTTACTATCTTGTGCAGAGGCGCATTGATAGCATCTCACACAAAAAACTGTAAATCATAAAGTTCACGAAAGTTCAAAACAATACCTACAATTATATATTATACAAGAAAGCAAATTGTTAAGACTCACCGGCTGGTAACGAACACAATATCAGGATTAGCAATGATTTTAAAAGCATTTTGTAAGCTTTAATATAGTATCTCTGTTGTTAAAACTATACACAAACAACTGCATTCAGCAAAACTGTTAACTGATACAAACAAAACACAAATTACAAAACTGAAAACAAAACACGAAAGTACACTACACACGCCCTAAAGTCGTTTGATTTGATTTGAAGTTTGACAATGACAATTGACAGTTAAACAATAACTCAATGTCAAGCACTACTCAATATTCAATCTACGTTCAATCTTGACCATAGAGGGAAAATTAAATAGACAAGACTGAATACAAATATGTATTTGGTTTCCTGTAGGCCACGCGAGCGAAGCCGCGGACAGAAGCTAGTAATATTATAAACACAAAACTATTAATAGACCATAATTTCGTACTCATATTTGTTTTGTCATAATTTTATCGTAATCATAATTTGGCATAATTATTAAATAACACTTTTTTATATCTTATTATTGTTGCCTTGTTGTTAATATTGTTGCCTTCCTGCGTCCGTGAGCTTAGCTTAGGCCTTAAACTACCCATCACGTGATCCCTGGGTGGTACTAAATAGGTGACTATAAGTGGTAGGGTTCGGTTTTGGCTCGAACCACTCATCGGTAAAAAGAAATGTTGCTAATTTGTTCGCCAAGTTCTGACATGATGTTAATAGCCAGTATGAAGACAGTCAGTCGCCCAGCGCCTAGTCTCAGTACGTTATACAATTCCAGACAAACACGAATCCATATTTTGACCGCATCTTCACTTAGCATAAGGTGAGGCAGCAACAGCAGTCAAAAGCTTATCTGTCAAACATTAAAAAACGTTGTTGAACTACATAATGGAATTGACTGACTGTCGGCCATTTCAGTAGCGCTATTCGGTCTAATTTTATATCAAAACAATTTTTTTTCCTGCTGCATATAGCGATGCAATTTATACCTACTTATTGTATATCTATGAAAGAATGGGTAAATTTGGAAAAATTATGTGAAGTAATTTTGACTTCATAGCACCTTTTTAATATGAACCGCATAGTTTAGGTAAATAAAATTTGTAGAGGTTGTAGCTAGATAAATACTGAAGTTTTTGAAATAGGTATGGAAGAAATATTTTTTTTTGTATTGGCCTCGCAAACTATATGCAGTAGCATTGGTGATTTTTGTAACATTTTCTATTATTTTGAAAGTATTTACTATTCGAGTAAAATAATAATAACCCTGTTTGTTAGGTCTATTATTCACCTACAATTAAAAAAAAAAAAAATTATCGCCCTAACGTAAAGAGTTGAGCTAAAAAAAAATTGTGAACCAAAGCGGCAAAAGGCAAAAACATTTTAAAAAATGTCATATCTCATAAACTATCCAAAATGGTAGAACATACATGGGGGTTCAATAGATGCGCAATGAGGTCCTCTACCACCCTGCTTCGTTCGATCCATCGGTGCTGAATCACCCTGTATATATATATTTTTATGTTTGTTCGCGGATAACTTCGTCCTCTATGAACCGATTTTGATTATAATTTTTTTGTTGGAAAGAGGATATCCTAACGGTAGTACCATAGTAATTTAAACGAGATCTAATAAGTATCTCCGTGTGTATAGCGCGGCATTTGAAGTCGGTTCTTTTAGTTTTTTAAACGATCTTATTTATTAGACGTAGTGTCGTAGAGTCTGTGTAAAAAAAACCATCGCACAAATTAAGGTCGCGAGGTCGGCCATTTTAATTTATTGGTTTTGTTGCATTGAAAACAATGCTGTTATTACCAGTTCGGCAAAAAAATATTGATACTTGGTAGATACCTACTTTTATGATGATCATGTGATACTAGGTAGGTATAGGTATATACCTGCCTTCCTTACATTTGAATGTTAGTTCATCGTAATACCACGACGGTTCTGTTTTTGCACAGACTCTATCTATTGTATTTTCAAAAGTTGCGATTTTTCCTTTATTTACAACTTACAACAAGTTTTGAGTGAACAGTAGACAACCTAGAAAAATCAATGGCGCATCATTAAATTTTTTCATCATAGAAAGACGAGACATAGACTATACGACGCAGCTTTTTTTCTGTACAACAATATGGTAAAAAGTTATTAAGGTCTCGGAACAATGACTAAAGCATGGAAGCCGGGCTAAAATAAGAAATGAAATACGTATGTTTACTTTTTTTTACTTACGATGTTAATAGTGCGTAGGAAAGAGACGTATAATGCCGTTCTGTTTCGTTATCATGCAGGTTGTCACAAGTTAATTTTTGGCTATTGATGGGCTTATTATCGTGTCGATGTCAGTCATCAAAGCAAATATGTATTTAATTTTATTAAAAAATCCAAATACAAGACTGTTCATTATATGAGTTGTGTATGTCGTAGGTATTATTGATAAAACGTTTTTTGCAAAAAATAGTAGGATTTTGGGAACACACGAAAAATTAGACAATGGCTATGATATCAATTAATCAATCTTAATGAAAAAAGTTACTTCCGATTAGGTTTTTAAATTATAAAAAACCTAGTTATTTAGCGAAAATTTAGTTCATGAAATTTTACTTTAAAATCTTCTCTTCTTCACTCAGTATAATTATAAAAAAGCGTTGCATCGTAATGTAGAAATAGTATGATAATGGTGCGTAAATCCGTAATACACCCTTCAACAACACAAGCCATCTTGTCCAAAGCACTGTACACCTCACGTAAGTATATACTTTTACTTTCTGGTCACGTTCTCAGACAGAAATTAATTATTATATCGCTTTTTTCACTCAGTGAATTCGTCAAACCCCCGACACGTATCGACAAAACTTAAAACTGCAAAACTAAGTTGATAGCTGACATATAGTATTTTGACGTCTTGGATAGAACTTTTGTATTATATATATATATTATTTATTATATATATAATGCTAACAAGCATTATAAGATGACCAAAGGTGACCATTTGACATTTCCCATTTTAAGCTTTGTGACACGTTTAAAAATAATAAAACAAACAGCCATGTTTTGTTTCTTTCACACCTTATGACATGCTAATTGACATAAATGAATAAAATATAGCTTACTCGATTTTTATTTTAGCCCGGCTTCCATGCTTTAGTCATTGTTCCGAGATTTAGCTAAATTTTTAGATACGACATTTCCGGTTTCTGACATCGATATACTTTACTAGCAGCACAGGCATTAAACCCGGCGGGCTGAGAACTACTCTGCGACAGATTTCCAGAACTTTTTTGACAATTTTGTTAGAAAGATCGCTCTCCTTCTACCAAGACTACTCGGAATAGACTCAACAGTCTATTCTCCGTGGCCTACAATATCAACTAACCGGTGAAATGTTACACCGTTTGCCTTAAAATTTTAGTTGTGGAAAAACCAGTACAAACTGGTTTTTTTGACAAGCTTTTAAAAATATAGGTAAGTACCTACACGCCAAATACTTACTAGAATTTATTTTTAACATTTTAGTTCATTGTTCCAGATAAAAGCTTGTTTTTAAAAAATATTTTTTACTTTTAATTTATTTTTAACTTTTTAGTAGGTAGGTATAGATACCGACTACCTACCTACTACCTAAGTATTTAAGAGAAGGCATGATGTTTTAAAATATTCCACGGATATTTGATGTGATTATGGGTAAAGTGCTCTTCAAGGAAAATCAATCGACTCGGTGGGGCTATGTTACTTTATAACAGAAATGCCATGGCCACCTTACAGCTTAATCATCAGATCCTGGCTATCATTTAAGTGTAAAGTGCTCCTCAAGACGAATCATTTGAGCCCAAACTCGGTAGAGTTACGTTGATACGTCTCTACAACGGTGCTGGCGTCTGCATTCCCAATGATACCGATCATTAGCAAGTCATAAATATGCATATAAGAGTGGCAGAAAGCAAGGATCCCTGAAAGACGCCAATTGGTTAGAAGAGGATAAATGATTACTCTGAACGACAGGTCACTCAGAAGAAAATACAAAACACAGACACACAAACCAGTGGCAGTCCGTAGGATGGATGGATGGACTTGCTTATAAGATTCCCCCACTTTCGTTGAAACCCGTATTTTCGGTCACTGACAAAGTTCTATGTATGCAAGGAGCCGGTTGTTCAGTAAAGGCTTCATAGCCTTGCAGAGTATTAACGTGTCTAAAAGTTGGCAGGGTCAGCAAGACTGCCTTTTTGCGCACAGTTTGCACGTTGGCAAGCTTTGACAGTAGACCACATATCATAGAAAGGCGAAGGAAACATATCAATACAAAAGCGAGATCAGGATTATGGATTAAATACCATCTGGGCTCCTGGCTTTGTTTACGTCTACATTTTGCAGTGTTTTTTTAACCTTAGCCTGACGGATAGGTATATCTGACATTTGTTTCACGTATCCAAAGAGACGAGGAAGTGTCTCATGGGCAGTGTCAAGAACTAAAAACTCCGTGAACAGAGAAGCAATCAAATTCGCTTTCTCTTTGGTGGTGAACTTAAAACTCCGTGAACAGAGAAGCAATCAAATTAGCTTTCTCTTTGGTGGTGAACTAAAAACTCCGCGAACAGAGAAGCAATCAAATTCGCTTTCTCTTTGGTGGTATGAGCCAGCGACCCATCGAGTTTCAGCAGTGGAAGAAGTGAAGGCCGACAAAACATTGAGTCGACTTATAAATCAAAGCTATGTGGTCGAATCGAGCCATCCGTAAAGCATTCTTGCAGAATTAGGTAGCCAGAGTTGTTAAAGGCTTTCTTCCTTCTTTCTTTATTTTAGGCTTAGCGGTTTCGAGCGTCAACCCAGTCCAAGTTAATTTCATGCTTCAGCGCTTCAGTACGGCCACATTTAACCCCGAACCAAGGCTTAGCTTTGCTTTATATCACAACTTCGGAAAATGAAATATAGTTTTCCATTCCCTGAAGCAGCAAATCCGTGCAGCGTCCACACAAACCACAAGGTCATCGGATGAAAAGCATACGGGCCGCTTAGAGTTAAATGCAAGGAACGACCGCTACTCATCCCAATCTGTTTCCTGTTATCGACTCACGTCGAGTACCTCTTAAGCTAAAGTCGGGCGGAGAGTAGACTTCATCCGACAGTGATCGGAACAACCTAGCGGTGATGATACTGACACTGAGTAGCGGTCTGGATCAGTTGCCAGCAGAAGGTCCAAGCAATTGGCTATATGGCCGTCTCCTGATCTCCATTGTGCGGCCAAAAGACATAGGCGTGGAGAAGTTTTTCTAAGCCTGTGTCTATCAGTATCTGAAGCATATATAGCGAGGGTCTTTAAGGTTTTGGAGACGCTGACAGCAGATGTCGTCCCGTTCACGCAAACGTTAATTTGCAAACTGTTTGATGTGTTTGCCATAAACGTATTACGCATAAGAAATGACGAATTTGAATGAAATTGGAATAGAGATAGCCACCCTGGTTTTTAAAAAATATATGTTATGGGCTAGTGTTTGACCACTATCTCACCTGTTGGTAAGTGATGATTCGGTCGAAGATGGTTAGCACTCTAGGCCTAGAATGGGAACTGGCTCTCAAGGATAGCTGCCGGAATACATTAGATGTTTGGCCACAGATTTTCTAACTTGAGGTTGGTAGCTGGCCAGGCGGACACTATATAGTGTCCTATCACCATGCGGGGGTTATTGGGCTAACTATTTAATTAACACAAACTACACACAGGCGTTTTTTAATTCACACAAGTGGAAGCATATGGCGTATCTTCAGTTATATTATTAAATATACGAAGATTTTTACGTATTTACCACATACGTCTTACTTTGAAGTAAAGTTTAAGCCACAGAATAAGTAAGTTATCAGGGATACAACTTTTTTTGTGATTTTTATCCCACTTAATAACAGCACTTCGCAAGTTACTATATTTTTCTTTATATTCTCTCATGGAAGAAAACAACATTATGGTTTACGTACAATTGTTCCGTAAAAGCGGGCTGAAATAACGGCGTAACTCGAAATAAAACTACAAAGTTCGCCTAATTTCCATAGCAACAAAGCGGTAACTTTAGATGTTTCTCAATTTCATATTTTTATTCTATATATGGAGTAACCGCCATATTTTAGATTTTTGCAAAATCTAGAGTTTATTTAAAAAAATGAAGTGTATAGCTATCTGTATGAAAATGTTTGCTACCATGTTGCTGAAGACACTTATTGTCTGGGATTTCTATTTTCTTTTCAAATTGGTTTTTTGACGCTCCTGAAAAGTTTCCATGGGTAGTGCGAGTTATTATACTGTTTGCGCAGTATCTCCTTTGTAGTCTGTGGAGGGGGGTTAAATCCAAAGAGTAGAGTAGAGTAACATAATATCTGACTCATATAGTAATCTGTGCTGTGCATAATATATTATGATCTGTGAAGGAAGCGGATGGTCGCTCGTTTCGTTCTTAGATATTGTTTTGTAAATGTAAATATTTTTAGTATTTTGAGCGAAACGAACAGCGAAATGCAATCGTACACAGTGATATTATTAGGTGCATTCATTATTTCGTCTATAGTGCCTTTAGGTAAGCGTCAATTCATGGTCAAAACTTTGTGTTTGGTCACGCCCAAAAAGTTTACCGACTTTATAAACTTTCAGGTTTGAGTATAAAATGCTGGAATTGTCGTTCAAATAACGACCCCAAATGCGCGGATCCTTTTGATAACTCAACTGTGCCTATTACGGACTGTGATCAAGAAAAGGGTCTGTCGCATCTGCCCGGACTTCGACCTAGCATGTGCCGGAAAATAAGACAGAAAGGTGAGTTGAGAAAAACTGCTCTTAAGTTTATTGGAAACTAGCAGCCCGCCCCGGCTTTGCACGTGTAGAACATGTATGCCTACTTATTTTGCATCAGTTTGTTGCGTCGAGTAGGAATTAAGGTGGAAACGCACTAGAGCGGCGCAGCATCGGAGCGGCGCGGCCAGAAAAATATTCTTTCCACCGTTTCCTAAAGGTGGAAACGCACTAAAGCGGCGGCGGAAAGGCGCGGCCAGAAAAATATTCTTTCCGCTGTTTCCTAAGAAATAAGACGCACTACGCGGCGTGGCGCGGCGTAGTTGCTTCCTGGAGAATATTTTGCCGCATAGAACCGCGCCGCGCCGCTCCGCTGCTGCGCCGCTGCGCCGCTGCGCCGATGCGCCGCTATAGTGCGTTTCCACCTTAAGAAATAAGACGCACTACGCGGCGCGGCGCGGCGTAGTTGCCTCCTGGAGAATATTTTGCCGCATCGAACCGCGCCGCGCCGCTCCGCTGCTGCGCCGCTCTAGTGCGTTTCCACCTTTAACATTTTCAACAATCGTCGTCATATTTCAATTCAACCAATTTACACAACCTTCCTCATAAATGATTGGCTATTGGTGAGAAGCATATGTAAATCCAATTATTCGCTTTTGAGTTTATTGCGAACAGACAGACAGACCCGGCGAGGGACTATGTTTTATAATATGTTGTGATATTGGATGGACCTTTGGTGTAAAGGATTGAGGTGATCAACCTCCAGAGACAGCTTTTAACACATTTTATAATACCCTTGATGGAATTATTAAGGAGTATAGCCCCTTAGCTGGCCATAAGATTTCAGGATATCCAGTTTGGTTCCCGCGTTCGTTGTTAATAAAAAGCAGAAACACCGGGTTAAATGGAAGAAATTTAAAAATCAATCAGATTATGAAAAATTTTCCAAATATAGAACTAATTTTATAATAGAGAGTGAGCTATGTTTCCGGAAATATATGGAATCTGTCGAAGACAATATATAATAGTAATGTTTAATAATAATGTTTAATATAAACAAGAATGTTAAACATTTTTGGACATACATATCTAATTGTAAAGCGAAACCTGAAATTCTGTCTACCATGTTCTTTCAAAATACTATGTCTAATGATCCCGAAAATATCTGTAACATGTTTTCTGATTTCTTTCTATCCCTATTCGAACCTTCTTCTCTTAATCTAGCTAATTGGCAGCTGACAATTAAAGAATATATATCTAATATATATATATCTTACTGAAAATGACATACTTAATGAATTAAAACTATTAGATTCTACAAAGGGACCAGACGGTATCTCACCTCTCTTACTTAATAAAACTGCTAGTTTTATATACAAACCCCTTTATATTATTTATAATAAATGTTTAACAGAAGGGATCTTTCCTGAAATGTGGAAGCACGCTAATATTACATCGGATCACAAGGGAGGGTCCAAACATGATGTGGCACAATATACCTATATCAATTCTGTCCGCCCTGTTGAAACTTTTTGAGAGACTAGCTCACAATAAAATTTATCCTATCATGCACAGAATAATTATAGATGAAAAACATGGTTTTATTAAACATAGATCTACTGTTTCAAACTTACTTTCGTTTACTAGGTTTCTGTTTGGGAAAATGGATGATAGTATTCAGGTAGATGCAGTGTATACAGACTTCCAGAAAGCTTTTGACTAGGTGGATCATGAACTTCTTCTTAACAAATTAGCCTTTAATGGGATACATGGTAACTTATTGCGCTGGTTGACCTCTTATATACTAAATAGAACTCAAAAGGTTGTTGTCAATGGATATCGTTCTCGAAGCATCGTCATTACTTCAGGTGTACTGCAGGGTTCCATCCTTTGCTCACGGACCTTTGCTCTTTATAATGTCTTTCAAAGATATTGATCAGTGTTTCCAAAATTCTAAATATTTGTTGTATGCAGATGATCTGAAAACTTTCAAAACTATTAATAATGTTAATGATTTATTTCAACAAGATTTAAACAGACTAACGATTTATTGTAATAAAAATAAACTTAAGCTTAGTATTCCAAAATGTCATTACAGACACTTCACAAAGAATAAAAAGATCATTAACTTTGATTATCTATATATATAAAAGAAAGTCGTGTTAGTTACTACACTTATAACTCAAGAACGGCTGGACCAATTTTTATGATTTTTCTATTTTTGGAATTGTCTATCAGGAATAGGATAATAAGTATTAAAAACAATTAGATAGATAGATAGATAGATAAACTCTTTATTGTATACCAAGAAAGAAACTTAAGTTTAGACATATTAACATTTATTTAATCGGTGATACAATCGGTGGTCTTATCGCATAAAGCAATCTCTTCCAGACAACCAAGAGTGGAGTAGTAACAAAAACAAAGGGAGTTTGGCGATGACGATTAATGTTACAGGAAACTGCAATAAAAATATTACTTATTATTATAAGTACAGTAGAGTCCGTTTATAATGACATCGAAAGGAACTGACAAACAAGTCATAATAAGCGGACGTCATACAAAGCGTTTTGTGAAATGAAAAACCTATTTTATGTAAATATGAATGTACTTAAGTAGTTTAATACATAAACATAGTTCAAAACAAAAACGAGCCACGTGCCGAACGTCGTCGGGAATCAACGAACATTACCGAAGGTGTACAGAATCATGTCGGTCATTATAACCGGACATAATTTACATTTTTGTATTAAAAATGGGTCATAATAAGCGACATGTCACTGTAAGGGAAGTGGGAAGTCATTATATCCGACTATTTATAAAGAATTTCATATGAAAACCAAACTTCGTAGTATAGTTACGTCATAATAACCGGTTGGTCAATATAGGCGGAGTCATAATAAACGGATTCTACTGTATAATACTTACTATAAACATAATATATGTAGGTACATACATGCAAATACCATAGTAAAATATATATTATATTATACGGACACATACTTATACATTATTTACACTATACCTGTAACAGGTAAATTATGTTGGACGCCGCCGAAGGATTTAAAAAAAACCGAAATACTTTGAAAGATTTAATTCAAAAAAGTACAATCTTAAAATATTAATATTATAATAAAACTAAAACGACTGTCTTCGAACGAAGTGTGTTACGAAGTGCGGGCCGATGCGCGGGGCCGAGGGCGCCACGAGGCAAAAGTGCAGCGCTTGCATTTCCGCCGGTCACGTAGGCCACCGATTGACGTCAATGGCGTAAACTGCAGCGTTGACGGAAAGTTCCTGAGAACTGTAATATGCAGCGGTTGCGGAATAGGTGTAGGTAGGTACCGTAACACCTCCCCCCTTAGATCAGCAACTATTTGAGCACTCTGAGCGAAAATGTTGCTGACTTCGAATGGTGTCCTTTGGCTTTTTCAGGATCTTCATAAGGATGATTTTCAGGTGCTGTGCTGGCCTCTTTGGGTTGATTTTGTCTCGTACAAATATTATATCGCCGTAAGATGATTGCGAAGATAGCTATTGCTGCTAGAAGAAGTGTTCCGTAGAGAGGTAGTGTAGTGTGGTACAAGGAGATGTCTGTATGATTTATCTCGACTGGATGCTGCATCAGGATCTTATCTTCGATGGCGTGAAGTCCGTTGAGGTTGATTGAGTTTAGTTTTAAATGAGGTATATCTATGGTTTCTTTTATGTAGTCCTGTGGTATTTCCGTTAGAAGCAGTGGCTGTCCTTTAATGTGGTCATTGGTATTAATAATTGTAAATTCTTCAGTGCGTATGTAGCATTTCAGGGGCAAAGTTGCAAGGTAGCTTCCATGTAGGGTCAGGAACTCCTGTCGTCCACATTGTAGTTCTGCTTTCGTGGGTTTTGGGAAGACAAGTGTATAGTGCTGGTTGTCTAACTGCTCCATCGCTTCCTTGTCCAGGATAACCTTGGTAGGCCGGCATGTCCTGTCCAGGGCTTGATGATTTATAATGTTCTGGATACAGTCTGGATGCGCTCGCAGAGGGTGGTAGCCGTCTTCTTCACATAGATACTGATGATTGAATTTCAGGCATTCTGCCGCAATGTACATGAAATTCTTGCCATTGGTTGCTAGGAATGGGTAAGGAGGGATAATAGTATGTAACTTTCTATTAGGAACTAAGGATAGTTTATAAAATTCGAAAGTGCTTGATGATATGATAGGGATTTTGAAAATTATAACTATTCTACTACCTGCATAATAATATCCTGATTTTATAATGTTATAGTACTCTCTCAAGTCCGCGTCTATTACTTGCTCTGGTCCATATACTATTTTTAATCTATTTATTATACTACGTAAGTTATCTATGCTTAGCATGCTATGGTGAGTGCTCGATGCACGAATAAACGCTAAAATATTTTCTATTCTATCTAATTCTAAAATCAAATCCTCAGCGTTCTCGCTAATTATACCTAGTAGCTGAGCGAGCTTAGCGTATCTAACTAACTTAGCCTCATCGTGGGCGTTCCTATCTAACATTAATGCTAAACTATTATTAATCTTCTCCTGGTTCTCTGCTATTTTAGTTAGTAAGATGGTATGCTGAGATATCCATATTTTATTGAGGCTTATGTGCTCATTAAATTCAGACATCAACTTATCATCATTACTCTCTAGTATATTAAGTGCTCTGTCATATTTTTCGGCATCCGTATGGTCTAAGTTACCAGTAATGCTTTTAACAACTGATCCAAGGCCATCTATAAGACCTCTTTTAGTACGCGATTTATTGGGCTCTAATGTGTCTAGCTGATTTCTAATTTTAGTTAATTTAGTAGTGAGGTAATTAGTCTGTAGTTCATAAAGTTTTAGGGTGTCGTTGTCTAATTTATTAGCAAAAAGTCGAAGTTGAGAATCTACCGAGTCAAGTCTGTCCTCAATATTAGTAAGGTCAATGTATTGTAAAAAGGAATGATAGTGAGTGACAAGTTTAGCTTGTCCGAGTTTAAAAGGGAGTATACCAGGTCCATTGTCAAGATTCTCAAGTCTTATCTCGTGCGCCAGCGTCAGGTGGAGGAATGCGAGGAGTATCATCCTGTAACAATTTCGCGGTTTTAGGCACACGTTTAAGTCGTGATTTTGCAATGGGGCCCTTCTTCTTAGAAGTATATATATGGATTGGCAGATCGGCTAATACGGTATCCTGAGTATAACGAGTCGCGAGTTTATTTCGACTAGCTTGTGGATTAGTTATGAACACTTGTTGGTCGGGTTGGTATTCGACCTCAGGTTCTCTATCCTTATTCCTGCTTTCTATGATATGCGTACGATTTGTAAGAGCTGATTCGTTCAACTGGTCATAAACTAATTTCATCTGGTCTCTATGGGTTATAATGTATTGTTGCATTAGGTGTTCTGTCATGTCAATGTCAAAAGGATCTCTAGGATCGAAATGTCCTCGAATAACGTCATGTGGTCTACACTTAGTGAAGCTATGCACGGAGCTATTATAAGCTAATATGGCATAGGGCATTAAGTTAACTGTCGGTTCAGCGTTTTGTCTAAGTCGCATTATTCGTAAGTGTTCTAAAAGAGTCGAATGGAATCTTTCTATCATCCCGTTATCGTTAGGGGCATGAGCAAGGGTCCTATGGTGGTTAATTTTATGAAGTCGCGTAAATTCAGCAAACATCTGATTGGTAAATTCGGTTCCATTGTCAGTTATCAAAGTCAGTGGAAGTCCATGATGAGTACTGTAAGTCAAGAGTCCTTGTAGGATACTGACGGCAGTCCCGTCACGTAGGTGATAAGCTTGCCCGTATTTAGAAAATACATCTACAAAAGTCAGATATTTCTCATTGTGCGCTGTAAAAAGGTCCATATGCACTATCTCAAATGGCTTCGAGGCTGGTGGTACCACGTTGAATTGTGGTCTGACTGGGTGTCTGTCATATTTAGTTTGACCACACACAGTGCACTCATTTATGTACTTAGTTATCTCCTCTTTCATTTTTGGCCAAAAGTATTTGCGTGAAAGAGCCAGATAGCTTTCGTTTATTCCCCTGTGATTAGTTTTACCCTCATGATAATGCTTTATGATTTCCTGTTGCCTCAAGTATTCCTTTACATCCTCTAACTCAGTCTTTGCTAAGACTAAATTCATAGAGGAGCTTTTGAAGTTATTTTGAATAATAGGAATGATAGAGTACATTCCTAAGGGCGGTGTAATCTTAAGGGCGGTCTTAACTTTCGGATTGACGTATTCTTTTATTGCATTAATCACGTCCTGCTCGAGACTGGATTCGGATACTTGAATGTGAGTACGAGTATGTGTGTCAAAAGGTTTTGTCGCTGTCGTTCGTCTTTTGATGTCACCTACTATGGTAAAACATATCTGTCTATGAAATTTATTTAAGGGTTCGTCAGTGATTGGAACTTCGAGAATGGGATTCTCGTTACTGGTATGGGCTGTAGCCGTTGTTGAACCAACATTAGAGGGTGGCATTTCAGAAGGATTTGCTACCATTGAATCTGTTTCCTCATTGTTAATTTCAATGCGAGAGAGGGCATCTGTATTTGTATTATATTTGCCCTTTTTGTAAACTATCGTGTAGTTGTATTCACTCAGTTTAAGTCGCCATCTGGTCAGTCTGGAGTTAGGCTCCTTGAGATTCATTATCCATTGGAGTGGTCTATGGTCAGTCAGAATTTTGAATTTGCGTCCAAAAAGATAGGGTCTGAAATACTTTGTAGCCCACACAATAGCTAAAAGTTCTTTCTCGATCGTGCTATAGTTTATCTCACTGTCATTGAGAGTACGAGATGCGTAACAGATAGGTTTATCTGAACCAACAGGTCCTTGGCTGAGTACGGCACCAATAGCTAGATTAGAAGCGTCTGTTGTTAGAATGAACTCTTTGCTGAAGTCTGGATATTGAAGTATCGGGTCGTTAGTCAGTAACGTCTTGCATTTTTCAAAGCAGTCTGTATAGTCAGAGTCGAAAGTTATCTTGCTGGACTTTTTCAAACACTTAGCCATAGGTTTAGTAATTCGTGCAAAGTCAGGGATAAATTTCCTATAATACCCCAGAAGTCCCAGAAACTGTTTTATCTCTTTAGGTGTTTTTGGCAAAGGATAACTCTCGATAGCCTTTATTTTATCAGGATTCGGTTTTATACCGTCTCGACTGATAATGTGCCCTAAGTAGGCTGTTTCCAATTTTAAAAACTCAGACTTATCCATCTGGATTTTAACAATTTTAAAATCCAGATGGATAAGTAATATAAGTGGATATGGATAAGTCTTACTTAACTTACTTACTCAACTCTTTTAATTAGATTCTCGTAATCTAATGAACACTTTCTCCAAATTTGACATGTGTTCCTGCAAGGATGTACTAAAAACGATGATATCATCTAAATATACTAGACATATCTCATTCTGCAAGCCTCTAAGCACGTTGTCCATCACCCTTTGAAAAGTTGATGGACTGTTCTTTAACCCCATGGGCATTCTCAAAAATTCAAAGTGCCCATGTTCAACGTTAAAGGCCGTCTTAGGTATATCATCTGGGGTCATTTCAACCTGGTAAAATCCAGATGCAAGGTCAAGGGTGGTGAAATATTGACATCTACCTAGCTTGTCAAGGACGTCTGAAATATTTGGTATAGGATATTTATCGTCGATAGTCTTGTCATTGAGTTTACGAAAATCTACAACTAGTCTCCATTTTTGCTTCCCAGATGCGTCAGCCTTTTTCGGGACAACCCATATGGGAGAGCTCCAGGCAGAGTCAGAGGGTCTAATAATACCCTGGTCTAACATCTTAGCAATCTGATCTCTAACTTCCTGGCGATGTACAAAAGGGTAGCGGTAGCTTTTCGTATAAACTGGTTGTTCGTCTGTCGTCTTAATCTGATGTTTTATCTTGTTGGTAAAAGTCAGAGCCTCTCCGTCAATGTAAAATACATCGGCGTAGCGTCCACATAATGTCTCCAAGTTAATTCTCTCTTCCGTATTTAGGTGTTCCGTACGTAGTCGCGATAAAACGTCGCTAACGCGCCTAGAGTCCGAGTTATTAGTCATAGATTCCATATTAAAAAGGTTAACTCGAATAGTCCTGTCGAATTGTATAGTCATGTCCATATTAGAAGGATTTTCTACTTCTACAATACCGGTCTGGTCAGTTACAGTCGTCACGCATTCATGAATTATGCAATTGCACATAACCTGTTCACAAATGTATACGTCACCGTCGGGGTGGTGTATTGGTACATTTATTAATCGAGACGAATTTGCCGGGATTATTTCCTGGAAATTCGCTTTTCTGCATGTATAGTGAGAAAGCGGAATTTCAGTTCGGTCTGTGACTAAAACGTTACGTTTAAGGTCAATTTGAGCTCCATCTAATAAATCTAAGCCCAACAATCCATCAAAGTGACTATGAAATTTATAGACGAACAATTTAATATCTTTTTGTTCGACAAACTCTGGAAAATTTGGTAGCGTGATGGAATGTTCGTGTTTGGTAGTTACGCAAGAATTTGTGACCTCAAAAGGATCAAAATTCAGAGGTACATGTGCGAAAAACTTTTCCACAGCCTCGGGGCTTATGAACGATTGATTCGCCCCGGTGTCTATAAGAAATTTAAGAGGAGGATCATAAATTTGAATATACCTCAACTCCTTTTTGGATTGAAGGTTGACCTCTATTTTGGTGGAGGGTCGGTACGGCCCTTGTGAAAATCCGACTGATTTTGGTCGTGGCTAGTAGAAGGTTGGGGAGCTTCTATAGCATTTGTCGCGCTATGGTACTGTCCGTCGTCCTGGTCATACATGTAATAGCCAAAGTCAGTCTGGTCATCGGGATAGGCGTCAGTGTAGTCATAGTAGTTAGATGAGTCATCGTAGTAATAATAGTCAGTATTATCGGCAACCTCGTTATAATTCATCTCGCGTGTTTTAAAGTAATTCGAGGGTGGCGGATTCCCAGATTTTCGCCAATCGTGTCCCGACATTGTAGGCGGAAGCGCCTTTGGTATAAAATGGCTAACGCCACTCATAGGCGTTGGCTTTGGCATAGTCTGTGAAGTATTGCGCGGAGGGAAAAATCTAAACGCGTTTTGGGGGTTGTAATTAGGTGGCGGTGCACTGAACATTTGTTGAGTGCGAGTAGGCATACGCGGCTGATTAAATCTTGGTGATTGAAAACCGGGCTGATAAAACGGAGGTGGGCGATAATTACTCTGTGGGTGCTGCTGCGGCATAAATAACGGTTTCGGCCAGCTAGTTTGGGGTTGCACATAATTTAAAGGTTTAGGCATAGCAAAAGAATTATTAATAGGGTTTAAATTAAATTTAGAAGACGTAGCAAAAGTCTGAGGCTGCGGCAAAGGCGGAGCCTTCTTTTCCACGTACTCATTCCGTTGCTGCAGATATAACACATTTAATTCTTCCTGAACAAATTCCAGTGCCTTTTCAATTGTTGCGGGTCTCATACAACGAATACGAGACCCTAGAGGTTCTTTAAGACCTCGTACAAAAGATTGTAACGTTAATTTTTTATATAAGTCGCGCTTTGCATCGACTGTGGTTTTTACACACTCGTGTAAAGTGACATAAGTCATTATGGTGCTGAAAAGGTTCTGGCATTTGTCGTAAAATTCAATAGGGGTGTTACTTCCTTGCGAAAGTAGTGACAGATCGTTATAAAGTGCTGTCTCGTCTCTTTGGTCGGAAAAGTTATTTATTAAGGATGTTCGAATATCCTGCCATGATTCTGGTATACCGTTTGAATTTATTGTTCTAGCTGCATTACCGGTAATTTTATTTAGTATACCATTTATCACACATAAATTAGTCAAAATGGCGTTCTCGTCATTGAGAATATATTTCGTCACGATTTCATCACAAATCCGAATAAACCGTGTGAGCACATTCGGATTACCATCGAACTCCGGTACTGGACGCAACGCTTTATAAATTGTGTCAGGGTCCATATTGCCTGAGCTATTACCTAAACTATTCTCACGTTCCAGAGATCCTAATTCTCTACCTAAGTCTAATTCCTTATTTCTACTGATCTGTCTGGAGGAGACAGATCTATCTACGTTTTTACCTTTATAAAAAATTTTGGAAACGGTAAAAGGAACAAGTAACAAGGAAGCAACACAATAGACAAAATAATTTCAAAGTACTTACATTCGGTCCACTGAAGTTTGAGTGTATCCTCGGCCGCGAACCTACCAAGTTCGGACGTTAGACAATGGCACTTGAAAGTGCGAGCAGAGTCGAAGTTCGCAGATTCGATTTTAGAAAGCTACAGATTCGCGCACTGCTTCTAACTATCCTACCGACTGCGCCAATTATGTTGGACGCCGCCGAAGGATTTAAAAAAAACCGAAATACTTTGAAAGATTTAATTCAAAAAAGTACAATCTTAAAATATTAATATTATAATAAAACTAAAACGACTGTCTTCGAACGAAGTGTGTTACGAAGTGCGGGCCGATGCGCGGGGCCGAGGGCGCCACGAGGCAAAAGTGCAGCGCTTGCATTTCCGCCGGTCACGTAGGCCACCGATTGACGTCAATGGCGTAAACTGCAGCGTTGACGGAAAGTTCCTGAGAACTGTAATATGCAGCGGTTGCGGAATAGGTGTAGGTAGGTACCGTAACATATATAAATATACATACATGTAAATATATATATCCAAATATATTTCAATAAATGCAACAGGTAGTTCGTTCCATAACCGGGCGGCGTGCACAGTAAATGATTTGTCGTAGAACCGTGAGGAGTGTAATAGTGGCCATATACACTACGAGAAATCGTTACGATCAGACTGTACAGTTCGAACGGTACCGATAAATCGCTACATGTATGTTATGAAACTGTGCAGTTTCGCACGATTTTTTGAGACTACAGTCGAACGGAATAATACGAAAATTTCAATTGATTTATCGGAATCGGACGAACTGTGCCGACTGATCGTAAAGGTGGCCATATACACTACGAGAAATCGTTACGATCAGACTGTCGAACTGTACAGTCTGATCGTAACGATTTCTCGTAGTGTATATGGCCACTATAAAGGAATAAGTAATTGTAGATTTTCTGAGGAACGAAAAGGTAATGGATTAGAAAGATGTAGGAACTGGAAGCGCTCTTTAAGGTAGAGAGGAGTAGATGGAATAAAAAGGACAGAATATAAAAGGGAAAGTATATGACCATTTCTATGAACACGAAATAGGCACCCCTTTTAACTTTTTACGGTATTCAGAAATATGATCGAACTTGCGCAATTCGAAAATAAAACTAATACACAGGTTTTGGAGACGCTCAAGCTTATCGAGTTGTTCCTCAGTCACATCCAGATAGCAGGTGTCGGCATAATCAAGAATGGGGAGTAGAATAGAGTTTACAAGTGCAGTTTTGGTGGAAATTGGAAGGAAGTTACGTAACCTACGAAGTGAGCCTGCAGAAGCAAAAAGTTTATAATTGACAATTAATAAATATAAATAATATACAATTAATATAAAATAATAAACAATTAATAATTGACTAAAAAAATTATATAAGAAAAAGTATTTTGCCAAAATGTTCCTGGGTTTCAAAACTGCCAATGATGTTCAATTGTTTATTCCGTCGATACGGTAAACCGCAAATTAATAAAGGTCATCGCTCCACATGATTAGTGTATTAAGCCAGTGTCAAGTAAAAAAATTCTTCAAGTGTTTTTGAATTCAAGTCATATGGATTTTAAAAATGCTAGCCACTCAGGGATCGCTGACCCACCGGTGGGTCAAGAACAATTACAAGCAATTCCGTCAAGCTTCACGGACCCACCGGTGGGTCAGCTTAGCCAACTTTTTTTTTCTATATTTACAGCGCATAATATTAGAAATTGTAACCATTTTTTGGTCTTAAACGCTTGATGAAGAAATATTCTATTTATAAAATGCCATTTTGAACTGTATTTTTATTCTTGCCCGCACCATGAAAACTACTTTGAATACGCCTTAGGTCGACCATAGACGCCATTGACGCTTGGAATGCTGACGCTAGATTGTGTTTTGAAATGTTATTTTCTGTTGGTTTATTTTAGTTTTTAGTATATATCTAGTGTAAATTCTATTCATTTGTGTTTTGTGAATCCATCTTAGCTATTGAATACTAGAAATATCATCGTATTTGTGTGATCGTCGGGTTTTCTACCAAGTGGCGGTTTTCCCGCAATGTCGAGTTTCTGTGTTGAATAAAAAGTGAAATTAGTGAAAATAATGAATGAAATAAGCATTTCGAATATCATTGCAAATAAGTAGACGAATCACTAAATCCATTCAAGAAATCAATTCAGGATGGTATGAGTCATGCTGACGAATGTTTATACCATCGTAAAAAATGTAAGTACCTACTTAGACCCTTTCAAGTGGGTCGGGTTTCGAGCTCGGTTTTTATAAACATTTACGCAATAGGATACCGAATTCTTTGTGTATAGTGGTAGCTGGGTTCTAGAACTTTGATTTGCGTATTGTATTTTTAATATTTCGGTTTTGAGTATCTCATATTCAGGCAAAGATCCAAGATATACATTTCAGGGGTGTTGAGGTGTAAATAAAAAATAACAAAACTAAATATAAACTTTATTTTTATACAACAATGAAGTAAATCTATTACAAAATAAAGCACAGTTTACAGAATAAGAAAATATGGTGTGATTAGTTTTGCATGCGAAGAATTACGCGACGCGACGTTCGCGCCATTCCGCTACTGCACACATTTTCAAAGTGGATTAATTTTTTTTTTGTTTTATGTTCCCGATCCCTGAGTGGTTAATAAATTTGAAATACTGTGAGTAATGACAATTGTATGACATATTTATTGATTGCCAAAAATGCGTGCGTTCAGAAATGTATGCTTACGAGTTTTTGGCGGGAACGTGGAAAAGTGTGTGTGATCTCATTGTACATTTTTCCTAAAACTGGTGTTCTTCCGCGTGTAATAAATGTGGATTTATATAATCAATCCACATTAATAACCATTAAGTGCCGGTGAATGTGTGCGAGTGTAGGAAAACAGCACAATGTTGAAAACATGCTATTTGCATTCTCACCAAAATTCCACTGAAAATCTTCAGTAAACACCACATCTTTACTGAAGTTATGACTTAGGCTAGTCTTAACCCATTTCTACGACTAAAATTGATAAAAACTTAAAGAATTTTAATACTCGACACTGGCTAAATACACTAATTGTGTGGAGCCATAATGAAATTATAAAAAAAAGCCAATTTATGAGTGCAGTATGTATACAGTTTTATCCATAAAGCAAAAAAATATTAGACAGTTATTCATGAAGTAAGTATACTTATTCAGAATTAAAATTAAATACTGGTGATTATATTTTTACAATTAAAATTAAACTCAATCGAACTAATATCAAGTTAATAACTATTATCTATAACAATAATAACATTGTTTCATTGCATCATGTCTGCTGACACGCGGTTGAAGTACTTGATTGTTGTATTTTTATTCTATTTCTGTATTGCCATAACTTTGATTATTTACTTGATATTCAAAGTGCCATAATGCATTACTTAACTTAAATATCTCTTTTGTATACATGTATTACGTTCATAAAAGCCTAAATTAAGTTCATCTAAAAGGTAACACGACATTCATTGTTTGTTAGTTCGCCGGGCCAGCTAGTAATCTATGTAATACACTTCTTTCAAAAGTGACCATTCTAAGAGATCTAGGCGTACAACTAGATTCTAAATTATGTCTTGATACACACGTTGATAACATTAGGTATTAGTAAAGCTTTTAAAATGTATGGATTTATATTGCGATCACCTGGCGATTTCAAACGTTCAGCCACATTTTTATATCTATATGTTTTGTATAGATATAAATATGTGGCTGAACGTTTGAACTCGCCAGGTTGATCCCAATTAGAATTGCCGCACCAATATGGAACCCCTACTACAACAAGTACAAAGTTGCCATGGAGAAGGTTCAACGTAAATATTTACCTACTATGCACTATAGATGCCATAAAACTGTGCCCTTAGTCAATTCAAAATAGCCGTTCTGCAAAATCTTATGTCTTAACATAAATACCCCTTTGTTCATTGTTTTCATTTCGTATTTGAGTCTGTTGTAATTTTTCCATGCAGATGTTCTACAACGATTTATATATAAATCTATCATAATTCATTAACTTATTGTTGCAATTCCATCCATTAACTATAACTAACGCCACAAAATAAAGAATTCATAGATAAATAATAGCTAAAGTGTAATTTATGCACTTAATTTATCATTTTTCCAAATTTTTTGTCAACACTCATTTTTATTTTTGTAACGAAACTGAATTTTTTTTTGTATAAGTCAGTCGCTCATCTGGCGATTATAGATAGATAGATAAACACTTTATTACACCATACAAATTAAAAGTAAAAAAATGGTAAATAAAACAATGTGGCAACAGGCGGTCTTATCGCTTAAAGCGATCTCTTCCAGACAACCTTAAGGAGGAAAGAAAAAAAAATAAATAAAAAATAAATAAATTAATAACAATAAAATAAAATAACAGGTATGTACATAATTAAAAAGGTACATATAATTTATGTAATTTAATACATACATAGCAATATATACATATAACACATACATAGCAATATAATACATGCATAATGTCATACAATACATACTATATATATTCATATATACATATAATACAATATACACATATTTCATAAAAGAGAATTGTGATCAAAAGCAATAGCAGTTCGGGAGAGATAGTGGGCCTTGACGCGATCTTTAAACGTAGTAAGAGTCTGTTAGTGTTTAATTTCCAATGGAAGTGCATTCCAAAGCCTGACAGCTTGCACTGCAAATGAGTTGTCATAGAAAGAGCTATGGTGGCTAGGCATGGACAGTATGATTCTCTGATGACCGTAAAGATAAGGCATTGGAGGTGTGAAGGAATTGGAACATATGTTTGAGATAAGGTGGAGAAGTAGGATGAAATAGGATATTGAAGAGAAGGGACAGGATATGTGCATTCCGGCGAAGGCGAATTGGAAGCCACTTGAGCTTAGAGCGAAATTCAGAGACATGGTCATATTTGCGTAGGCCAAATATGAACCGAATCGCAAGGTTTTGTAATCGCTCAAGTTTATTTAGCTGATCTTCTGTAATGTCAAGATAGCAAGCGTCAGCATAGTCAAGAATGGGAAGAAGAATAGATTGTGCAAGCGCAACTTTAGTAGCAGTGGGCAAGAAATTTCGAAGCCTCTTTAGTGCAGCAGCAGAAGCAAACATTTTATTGCTGATTGTTGTCAGCTGAGGTCCCCACGATAAATGCTGATCAAAAATAACCCCCAAATTCTTTGCAGTTTGGCTATAAGGAATGGTAACTATTCCTCAAAAACAACCTGTGGAAGCGTGACCCAGTCGATTTTAGCAACAGTTCTGGAACTACCTATAATTAGGACTTGTGTTTTTGCGGGATTTACTTTAAGTCCGTATGATTGACTCCACTGAGAGACGTTGTATAGATCATTATTAATCTGACCTACTGCCTCAGACAGAAAACTGATAGGTGTTTGTGAGTAGATTTGGAGATCGTCTGCATAGAGGTGGTAGGAAGAATTAAGATGACAGGAAATAGACTTTATGAAAACAGCAAAAAGAAGAGGAGATAGCACGCCGCCCTGAGGCACGCCGACAGTAGTATCACACCAAGAAGAAAAAGTATCTTCAATGCGGATCCGCTGACGACGACCAAACAGGTAACTACGAAACCAGTCAATCACCGTAGGAGATATGTTAATCGAGCGAAGTAATGCAAGGAGAATGTCGAAATCGACGGTGTTAAAGGCATTGCTGAAATCGAGTAGCGTAAGCACAGTTAACTGTCCATTTTCCATAGCTAAGCGGATATCATCTGTTATTTTAACTAGGGCAGTAACTGAGCTGTGACCAGGGCGGAAGCCGGACTGGAAAGGATTTAGGAGTTGGTTTGAGACAAGATAGGAGTGCAACTGATTATGGACGAGACGCTCAAGAACTTTGGAGAGGAATGGAAGAATAGAAATGGGACGGTATTCAGTAAAGGACTTAGGATTAGGCTTTTTAGGTAAGGGTATAATTTGGGCATCTTTCCATGCAGAAGGAAAGTCGTTAGAGGATATGGAATAATTGAGGATTTGGCAAAGGATGGGTAGAATTAAGTCAAGGATAGGAATCAGCATGTTCCGGCTTATACCGTCGATTCCGACTGCATTAGATGTAATAGCGAGTATGCTCTTCTTAACATCACAAGCGGTGAATGGCCTAAAGAAAAATTCAGGACGGTCAGGAGTCGTGAGGTTAGAAAGATGATGCAATGTCATAATTTTATTTGTGTCTGTAATAATTGGAGACGAAGAGAAATGTTGATTAAGAGTATTTAAATTAATATCATGAGGAAGAGTATTAGTTTGACGGGATTTACCGACTCCAACAGACCTTAAGAATCTCCAAACTTGATGGATCTTTATTTTCAACAGAATTATGTATGTAGCGGCGCTGAGCGTCCCTACACACTCTATTGCAGCGATTCCCTGACCTAGCGTACTTGTCCTTATTGATATTAGAAGGATTAATTTTGTATTTAGTTTTAGCAACAGACTTCCTATGCATGAGAGATTTAATGTCGTCGTCAAGCCAAGGTGCTGGAAGTTGTTTAATTTTAATGCGTCGTAGTGGAGCATGAATATCATAGAGCTGAGTTATTAGAGAATTAAAAATAGACACTTGGTCGTCAATGGACTCAGCTTCTACAACAGGTGTCCAATCGATTTTCTCAGCATCCTCTATAAAGGTTTTCTGATTCATGCCACTAAAGTTACGCTGCAGAATGATAGTGGGCTTAGCTTTTGGAGGACGTATTTTATAGGATAGAAATATGAGGTCATGATACGAGAAAGCATCGGCAGATAGCTGACCATGCTTCTCGACATGAGCTAAGGAAGAGACAATAATAAGATCAAGAAGAGAAGGAACAGAATTAGGAAAGTGATGAGTGGCGCTTAAAGGAAGAAGGTGCATATTACAAGAATTAATAAGAGTCTTTAATTGAGAAGAACGAGAATCATTTTTCAAAAGGCAGGTGTTAAAATCACCCATGATTATTGAGTGGGTATAGGAAGGTAGAAGATTATCTAAAAAATTTTCGAAGGAAGAAAAGAAATTAATGCGCAAGGAAGGGCTATAGTAGACTCCGAGAAGAATTTTTGTGTGAGAAAGAAGGACTTCGATGAAAAGATGCTCCCCGGCACCGGCAGGTGGTGGCTGTGCAGATACGCTTAAAACAGAAAAAGAGATATGAGCACGTAAATATATAGCAACACCACCACCGCCGCTACCGGTTCGATCATTTCGAATAAGGCGAAAACCTGGTAAAGGATACAGAATAGATGGAAGAGACGGTTTGAGCCAAGATTCGGAGACTAGTATAGCTACTATATAACTAGTATAGCTATATTATAGTGTGCTAATATGCATGTAACAATCTGAGAATAGTGTTGTGGGCTGCATTATTGATACTTGTGTTTACTCAATTGTTTTTTTTATTTAATATTGTATAATGTAGCTGTTTACTGTTCCTTAATAAATAAATAAAGGATAGTTACCTTGATTCTGACTCGAAAGTCGTTGGTTCTACTGGTCTAATAGCACACCTTACGGTGTTCCGGCAGCACAGCTCTCGAGAGTCGGACCATTCTAGCCCTAGCGTGTTCAACATCCTCGACCACTTTATTATTTTTAACCCTCGACGCAAAAGTACGGGTGTTATAAGTTTAACGTGTATTATCTGTGTGTCTGTCTGTGGTATCGTAGCAGCCAAACGGATGAACCGATTTTAATTTTTTATTGATAGATTTTTTTGTTTGATGGATGTCTTCATCGAGAGTATTCTTAGCTTTAATTCATGAAAATCCATTCAGCTGTTTTAAAACTATGAGCTTTTTAGGGTTCCGTACCCAAACGTGTAAAAAACGGGACCCTGTTACTATGACTCCGCTGTCCGCCTGTCTGTCTGTCCGTCTGTCACCAGGCTGTATCTCATGAACCGTAATAGCTAGTTGAAATTTTCACATGATGTATTTCTGTTGCTGCTATAACAATAAATACTAAAAAACAATAAAATAAATATTTAAGGGGGCTCCCATACAACAAACGAGTTTTTTTTGCTTGATATTGATAACCGTAACTGGTAGACGCATGAAATATTCATAGAATTTTAAGATAAATTATTCATTTTAAAAATAAATAATTAGTTTTTAAAATAATTATTCATTTTAAAAATAAATAATTAAGTTAAAATAAAATATAATAAATAAAATTAAATATTTAAGGGAGGCTCCCATACAACTGACATGAATTTTTTACCGTTTTTATAGATAATGGTATGGAACCCTTTTGGTTGGTTTTTAGGGTTCCGTAGCCAATTGGCAAAAAACGGAACCCTTATAAATTCGTCATGTCTGTCTGTCTGTCTGTCCGTCCGTATGTCACAGCCTTTTTATTCCGAAACTGTTAGGACTACAGAATTGAAACTTGGTAGGTAGATGTATTCTGTGAACCGCTTTCCGATTTTTATACAAAAATAAAAAATATAAAAGTGTAAGGGGGGGCATCCCATACATGGAACTGAAACAAAAAAAATTTTTTTCTTCAAACCTATACGTGTGGCGTGTCTATGGATAGGTCTTCAAAAATGACATTGGTTCCTAAAATCATTTTTTCTTAAAATCAATCATTTGAAAGATAGGCGCGTCTAAAGTGGTAAAATGTGTGTCCCCCCCCCCCCTCTAACTTTCAAAGTATGGGAGTGAAAAATTAAAAAAAAATATATGCTGTAGATCTCAATAAAAACTAACAACGAAAATTGGTTTGAACGAGATACAGTCAGCAGTTCTAGAGATATGGCGACCGCAAAGATAACTTTGTTTTTCATACAAACACTATGAAAAACAAAGTTAATTTTGTAGTTGCGAAAAATCATAGTTATGGAATAATACTTAACTGTGTTACGGAACCCTACGAGTGCGAGTCCGACTTGCACTTGGCCAGTTTATTTTTTGTAGTTGATGGCGCTATGAAATTTTTCTATGAAACTTTCATAGGTCTGATCAATTCAAAATTCGGTATCCTCTTTTTCAACAATAATGTAAGAACATGGAAGCCTTGAACTGCTGCTGTGGAACATCTAGAATCTGCAGATTACTCAACTCCTCATGAAAATACAGCACAGAATACTTAAACAGTACTCTGTTCCATTATTTTGTATAAGTATATTGTTTATTTTCATTCCGAAAGTCCATTCTATATAATAATAAACGAATTTTTAAAATCGGTCCAGTTGTTTTTGAGCCAAATCAACACAAAAATACAAATGTTCCCCTGTATAATATTAGTATAGATTACTGTCCTTGGCCTGCGTATGTGGGCTGTTACGAAGGTGGTAGCTGGCCAGGCAGATACTAGATAGTGTCCTACCACTATGCGAGGGTTGGAGTTTTGATGTTTTTCCTACACTGGGCCACTGTGAAAATCGCACTTTATCTAAACACTAGCAGCCCGTCCCGGTTTCGCACGGGTAGAACATGCCTACAAAATTTGCATCAGTTTGTTGCATCAAATATAACATTTTAACATATTTAACAATCATCATCATATTTCAACCAATTTACACAAAACCTTAACGAATTATGCACCTAAACCTTCCTCATAAACACTGGCTATTGGTGAAATCCGCATGATAATCCGTACAGTAGCTATTGAGATTATTGCGAACAGACAGACAGACGCAGTGATGGACTTTGTTTTATAATACATACGTAGTGGTATTGGATGGCTTTGGCCTTTGGCGTAAAGTATAGTTACCCTGATTCTGACTCGACGGTTGTTGGTTCTAATCCTAGCTATATACCTACCAATGAAAGTTTTATGTGCATTCATGAATCATGGGTTTTCGTACAGAGGTAGTGGGATCATTGAATCAAAATCAATCAAATCATGGGATCAAAGAAGGGGTATTATACGTTTAACGTGTGTATCTGTGTCTGTCTGTAGCATCTTAGCACCCAACCGGATGAACCGATTTTGATTTTATTATTGATATTTTTTTGTTTGTTTGATAGATGTCTTTATCGAGAGTGTTCTTAGCTTTGATTCATGAAAATTCGTTCAATCTTTATAAAACTATGAGCTTTTTTCTAGTTAATTGCGCTATGAAATCAACTTTAATAGGTCTGATCAATTCGAAAATCTTTCTTCTTCAACGATATTGTAAGAAAATGGAAGCATTGACCTGTTGCTGGGACATCTCCTGTACTCTACAGAATACTCAAATCCACACCAACTTACAGCTCAGATTTTAAATGTCGTGTTTAGGGTCATTGGGATGCTTTTATTGAAAAGATTATTAATAGATCAGTCGGGGTGGTTTATATATAGATCATAACTATATTATACAATAAAATTTTATACAGTAAAAATATATTATTATACTATATTGACTTCAAATTGATTGTGATCGGTGGGGATCTACAGCATCGCTAAGCTTATAATTAATATTTTCGTAGTAAATATGACCTAATCTGTGGTTTCACTGCAGATATTTTATTAATTTTGCGATGCGTGTATGTGAAATCCGATATCACGGATTTCACATACACGCATCGCAAAATTATTATTCTAGAGTTTTCATTTGAATTATATACTGTAAAGGACAATTTTAATCTATAATATGTGGCCAAGCTAATTAACGTAATTATTTGGATGAGGATTAATACTATATACTTGAAAATAGCCTTGGAACTTATGTAATATTTTTAACAACAAATTAAAGATTAAAATGGTTACTGTGAGTCAACCTTAAGAGATAGACATATGCTGTCGCGGACTTTTTTGTACGTCTTATTAAGTTGTACAACTCTTCTATAGAAAATATTCTTCTATCTATTTTCAATTGAGCAGCGTTCGTAAGAAACGTGTTTTTTCGACCATTTTTTAGTCGACTTAGGTTGCAAATTAGGTCTCCACGAATGTACCTTTGATTTAAACGGGGTAATATATAGCCTATTTTCATTCCGAAAGTCCATTCTATATATTAGTGAAAGAATTTTTTTAATCGGTCCAGTAGTTTTTGAGCCAAATCATTACAAACATACAAAAATACAAATGTTCTCTCTATATAATTATCTAAACATGAACCCAGGGTGGTTCAAAATGTGTGATTTCTAGAAGTAATAATTTTATTTTATATATTCCTCAGCACGAAGTTGTAGTAAGTAAAGCTTTCACCGTGTATTGTAACATGTTCCGCCATGCTATTTAATGCCAGCCAAATAAATTAAGAAGTATAGTTGCTGTGATATTGCAATATTTGTAGTTGCACAAAATGCTAAATAAATTGGTTGAAGCTTGGTATAAAGTGTCATGCTCAATATAAAGTGTAATTTCACTGCTGTCTTCCACACAAGCACAATTCTACAACTACCATCATCATATGTTAGGTCTCTACTTATTACAGAAACATTGCCAATATCACTGGCAATGAAACATTTCCACTAAAGCATAAGCAATATTACCACCCCAGGCAAACTAGCAGAAGACCTACTACCATCTACCATTAGAATTACAAGCCAGAGCAGTTTTTAGGGTTCCGTACCCAAAGGGTAAAACGGAACTCTATTACTAAGACTCCGCTGTCCGTCTGTCTGTCTGTCTGTCTGTCCGTCTGTCACCAGACTATAGCCCATTAACTGTGATAGACAGTTAAAATTTTCACAGATGGTGTATTTCTGTTGCCGTTAGAATAACAAATACTAAAAACAAAACAAAGTTAAAAATTAAAGGGGGTCCCCATACAAAAAACGTGTTTTTAAACGCCATCTATCTAATTAGTTTCGGCAAAATGACATAGATGGCGCTAGTAAACGAGCCCCGTCTTTCTAGATCGCGACCAAACGAAATACTCTTGGTAATATCAATTAATCAAATATATGAGGTTGAAACTCTGTTATGTTTCGTATTGTACGGAACCCTCCCTAAGTGTGCGATAAGAGACGCAATGCTGACTCGCACTTGGCCAGTTTTATTATTAATTTAAGTCTTAAGAGTCTCCTTTTGAGCGCCAAAGTCACATATATATGATGTACGTGACAAGCACTTGCAGGCCCTGTACTTCAGCGTCATCTATAGAAGACAAAAACCGTACAAAACTGTACCGTTTGGCGTACAGGGCACGGCGTGCGTTGCGTTTGTAGAGTGGCGGTCAAAAGGTTAATCTATGCCATTAAGATGAACGAATTTATATTTTATTAATCAACCATTTTAATAATCACCTTATCATAATTTTTCAGTGAACGGAGAATGGCGTTACTTCAGAGACTGTGCCTACCTCGGGGATGTTGGGATCCAGGGTGATGAGAGGTTCTGTCTAATGAGGACTGGCACCTACAACATATTCATTGAATACTGCACATGTAATAGTAAAGATGGTTGTAACTCGTCCTCAATGTTTTCTCCTGTGCCTTTACTATTAGTGGCCTTGCTAGTTGTGCCTTCTGCATTGTTAAAACTGTTTTCATAGGCTTACATAATCGTCTTAGGAGACAGTCAATAATTTATTGACAACATTTTGAGATGCAAGCACAGATTCTGGAATTACTGTACTCTAATGTCAGCAAGAAAATAGTGAAATTTAAACTAAATGTTTTAAAAATTTAGTTTCTTATAAAAGAAGTAAGTTTACTTGATTTGGCAGAGAGAATAAGCTTTTGTGTAAATTGTGCAATGTGCACTGCTTACATTTATTTGGAAATCTAAAGGTGCTCAAAATGAAGTCAATAATTACGGACAGTAATCTTAAGAATGTTGTACAGTAGCTAATAATAATGATTTAAGGTATACCCATCGATATAAAAAGGTAGATATGGTACTCACTCTTAATGCCACGTAAACATAATGGAACTAGAAAGAACTACATGAAAACACGAATCTCTAATTTGTATTAAGAACAGCTTGATGTGCATTAAGAACAGAGGAAGGCATTGTTGCTAATTATTTAAATGAATCTGCGATAATTGCACATATAATTCTGTGCATGCTACACAAATGCCAGTTTGATTGTGACTAAGGTGAAGTTAGGTTCGCGAACCTAATTTATATAGTCCTCATTGAGGACCGGGGTCCCTTATCTCCTTTTTATATATATATCGATGGGCATACCCTTACAATCCCATCTCATAATCCTACCTGTATACACAGTTATAGATTTTGATAAGATCTGAGTTAGGTACATCAAGATACTGGATTTTAAAGATCTATGTGTCTGCGTAATCTGTGGCACAGTTAATAATTAATTTAAAAATAAGTAAAAAATATCAAAAAAGTGAAAAATTGTAGTAATGAAACACTTCCGTTTCAGCTGTCAAACACTGATGGAAACTTATATTCAGAGATTTTAAGCTTGAGCTCAGATTTAATGGTTTCCGGAATGTACCAATGTTACAATATCCTTTTTTTTAAATAAAAATATTCATACATATATCACATATCAAAGTTGAAATAGGCAGTAAAATGCATTTAATTAACCCTAGTTTTGCCGTCCCAGCTCTATAATGTCCTCTGAATATTGGTTGTTTTTTTGCAACTTGCGTGAAGGTGCAGAATACAATCAATTGTATCTACTACGATGTTGTTTTGTTCACAACTTTGTCTCAAAAACGCAAATTTCTTCCCATTTACTGTACCTAATTAGTCTATCATAAAAATGACAGTTAAACCCGCCGAATTCACGGTCACAAATGTCCATAGACGTTATAGAAAAAGATGGTGCACTGCAGATGTTTTGACAAATTCAATTTAATTCGTATACTCTAACAATAAGGTTGTAATTGCTTTGTAGAACAAAACGGCGCAAACGAAAGACACCCGGGTGGGAGTGTGTCCTTGTCTAACAACCTGGGCTCCGTTCACGACCTACGTTCGCAGTGCAATCTGTGCAACTACACGCTCTAACCTCTCTCTAACTCGTTTAGCGTATGTGACGCTCCGAGGTCGTGAACGGGGTTAGAGCGTTTGGGTGCACTCGGAGTGCGTGAACGGAGAGAGTGTGAGTGTGTCGTGAACGGAGCCCAGCTAATGCTATATATGTTCTATACTATATGTATAGTATATATATAAGTCGTCCATACAAAAGAATGAGACAGACTCCGTTCTAGGTCAGTCTCATCAGGGCCGTTTTGCGCAGTCAATTTATATTACGTCTTTGCAAATGTCAGAGCGTTTTTTTAAGGATAACATTTGATGGATAAAATGTTGCAATTGGAGTGAATGAAACAACCTAGGTTGTGAACGACACAGTTGCGCTAACCGAGGGCAACACTCTTGAGGCTGTGAACACAGTTAGAGCGTTTGGTTGTACTTCGGGTGTAGGATGTGAACACACCCCTGCATGAAGAATTAAAACCAGAAAACGGCATTATTGAGTCGGGACTTCAGAGCTAGTAATTTTGTGTAATAATAACTTTAACATTAGCTTATACATTAATTGTTCAAGTTTTTGATGTTGCTTGTAGTATTTTTTAATTTATATCTCTAAAAATGTTCATTTGTAGGTTCACATTTTATTGGTACACATGAAGTGTAGATAGTGAATGATGAATTTCATACAAAATAAATGAATTTATACACAAATCAAGATCTCCTATTGAGATTGATCAAAAACTAAAATAGTTAGCTACTTCAGCTACGTTAGCTTCTTTTACCAGTAAATGTTATGGCAATTCTCTAAGAATCTCTTCTCATTGCTGTTTGTACTGTAAGGCCCTGTCCGCACAGCGTTATTTCACAGCGAGATTTTTTTTCTCAAAATTCTGTGAAGTATTGAATCTATTGGATGTAGCCGCACTGACGGTAAAAAAATCGCGCGAGAAAACAATCTGTGATTTGATGCAAATTGAACGATTTAATTTTCGCGCGGATATATTGTGCAGTATAAATTAAGTATGGTTATGTCCGCACTGCGGAATAAAATTCGCGCTTTTCACTTCTTTTTAACCGACTTCACAAAAAAGGAGGAGGCGGAATCTTTTTTTTTATGTATGTTCACCGATTACTCAAAGTTGCCTGAACCGATTTCGAAAAATATTTTTTGTTTCAAAGGGTACTCTTCCCAGGTGGTCCCATTTAAACTAACGAAATCGGCCGAGCCGTTTTTAATATATCAACATTTGTATTACGATGCATTTACTTATCTCGACGACATACTACTACGATTGGCACAGATTATATAATAGTTACTGCGTTTAAACGATCTTAAATTATCATTGAACAATTAAACAAAAATCATCGAAATTTTATTCGCAGTGCGTACTAGGTGTAATAATAGTAACGCGAAATTTCATACGCTAGAATATATATATATATATATTAAAATATATAAATATAATAACAGCGAAATATCGCTGTGCGGACAGGCCCTAAATAGAGAAAGTAGTGCTCTTGTATTTTATATGTAATTTGTAAGTGAATTATGAAGCCAGTTTCATTGATGTAAAACATGGTCCAGTGTTGTTATCAAAGAGTAAGCTTATGCAGCTAGATTGCAAATTAGCTGAAGCCTTGATCGATTGTCTGATATTGGGCTTAGATTTAGGTCCTTAAAGAGAGTACTCAATACTCAATGGAGGTTGCATGTAGAATAAGCTTTGAAGACTAAACATTTGATCTTAAATCATGTGTTCGCTTCATGCTGATTTAAGTATTTTTATTATTTGACAGAATGTTACAAACTCTTGTTGTTTGTTCTCACGGTAAACGTGAGTAGGATAGAAATAAAACCAGGGTGATTTTTTTTATATCTTATAGCCTTTAACCGCTGTCTCGCTCGTCGTTAAGCTTTGATGTGGTCGAAATGGTAAATACGCTATGCTTAGAATACTATGACTCTCAAAGGCTATATGCTGTCGGAACTGCTTATGTTATGATGGCAGATTTTCTGTTTGATTGTAAGCTACTTTTTGGTGGCAAGTCAGGCGAAACATCAATATAATATGCTCCTACCACCTGTGGATGAATCCCCGTGCTAGAATTTGAACTGGCAATCTCTCGCTTAGAAGTCCTAGTAAATTAATTTGACTTCACAGGAATGTTCTACTTTAAAGTCCCCGTCACGAGAAGCTATAAATTATGTAAACAAGTGTTCAGGAGTTCACAACATTTGGACCAACAAAAAAAATGGATTTGTTTAAGATTTAATAAATTATTAAGTAACAAATATTAATTAACATATATTATTTAAGAATAATTATTCGTCAGATTCAGATGTTTCCATTTCCATTTTTTCCATTATGAAACAAACTCGTACGAACGCATTTAAACACGAATAACGCGTTTATTTCAAAATGGCGTCCCGATAGTTTACAATCCCTGCGTCCGGTACCAAGAAACACAAACGATAGCGCTTTGCGTCGTTAAAATATGATCCGACTAAATTAAATAGGTTGTTACTTTCATATAACCCGTCTATATTTCATGTCGATTGAATATGGTCAATTTATTATTATCTCGCAGTATAAAATGTTTACTTAGTAAAAGATGTTTATTTACATAATTTATAGCTTCTCGTGACGGGGACTTTACAAGCTCCATTTAGTGTGTAACCTTTTTGTTTAGGTCAATAAGAGCAGAGTTTTGTGTTACTTGGCTGTTGAATTAGCAACTTGTTTTTAGTTGCGCAACATCCAGGTACAATGTTTAATAACATACGTCATGGATTTTTTTACTTACACTTATGCTCTAAGGCAACAGTTTATTAAACGCCCAATTATTGACTATCACTCGTATATAAGATGCTGTCGTACTAGAATCACATTATTGTAATTGGAATTACATTGCATTTATGATTAAAGTGTAAAAAGAGTGAAGGTAATAAATATTGTATGAAAGAAATTGGTCTACAATTAGCACAATTAAGAATATGTATTATAATTATTACTTAATGTGTGTTAAAATAAGACTGAATTTCCAACCGTCCATTTTTTATGTATTCTCAAGAATTCAATAAACTGTTTTGAAAATATGTTTGTGTTCTGTTTGCCATTGAACCCAGGTTTGATATAAATATTTATAACTGATATCTCTATAAAAATTTCGTACATTCAATGTTTGTAATCACGATTAGGTATCTGATCCGATACATGAGGCCCTAACTTAAAACTGGGGAGTAAAGCAGCCATACATACTGTATTCATTAATCATTTGAAGGAATATAGAATGCTGAAGTGAATATAAAGTTATTACACTTAGCTGATTCATGGTCGGTTTCTGAGGTACATTTATTGAGAGTTTATCTACTCAATTGTACCGTTATTGAATAGATAAACTCTCAATAAATGTACTCAGAAACCGGCCATTAGTCGTTACTGAATGTAGTTAAGTGAAATCGAATTCAGCTAGCTTACATTCTAAATTCAAAAGCAAGGATGGTTTCTGACCATAGACGTAATATAAATGTATGGTGCACTGTAGATGTTTTGCCAAATTCAATTTAATCCGTATGCTTTAACCGTAAGGTTGTAATTGCTTTGTAGAACAAAACAGCCCAATTGAGAGACACCAGGGTGGTAGTGTGTCCTTGTCTAACAACCTGCTAATCCTATATACTATACTGCCGTGTTACTGAAAAAGGGCACAACTAACATTTTTTGTGAAATTGAGTTATATATATATTCAGAATCAGGAAAAAAAGGCCTAACTGCCTGATTTTTTGTGGATTTATAGCTACAAAATTAACAGAGATAGTATAAGCTTAAAGGGCACATCTGCACCATTTTTTGAGTTTTATTACAAGAAAAGGGCATATTGTGAGATATGACTTAGTTTCACCTTTTTACTTTTATATATTTAATTGAATGGGCATAACTGACGTTCATCAAGTATAAAAGGCTCATGTGGCAATTGTGCTTATTTTTTATACCGATACTTAAGCAATTAACGTAGAAAGAAAGGTCACAACTGTTAGTTATACCTTTTCTTTTTAACCCTTACACCTTAAAATGTTAAATAAAAAGGCACATTGACGTTTGTGCCTTTACCACTTAACATTTCTGAACGGAGATGAAGTGAGCGGGGCGAGGTGAGCAGGGAATGCCGTCAATTGTGCCTGACATTTTTGACATTTTTGACATTTTGGAAATTTTACATTGATAAGGCATATTTGGTTATATGTGCCTTTTAAACGTAATATTGCTCTAGTAATGTAATTTTTTATGTTAAGTTAAAAATTAATAAGGTAATTATTAATTATATACATTAAAATAAATATATAGTAATTTCTGTCGTTATATACATACTAATCATAGTCAACTTTTAACATTCACACAAGTTTGAAAATCACACTTCAAAGGTATTTTTTTTAAGAAAATTCCCAAAATATTTTAATCTCGATTTTCTCAACATTTGCAAAATGTTAATTGTGCCTTTTTAAATTGTGACGGCAGTATATGTATGGTATATATAGAAGTTGTCCATACAAAAGAAAGGGACACACTCCGTTCAAGGTCGGTCTCATAAGGGCCAGTGTACGCGATCAAGTTTAATATGTAGCAGGTCTGTGCCTATAATATAAGCGCCACAAAATTGTCAAACATTCCGCTCGGCAACTTATTAGGCTGACCTCACAGACAATGTCTCCCATTACTTTACTACCTGATAGTTCCCGCGATGAAGTAGTAAACGCGACTAGCGCATCGGTACCATCTCGACAGCTTTTTTTCTGCTTCTTAGGATTTTAAGGTACAGAATAGACGTCTTAGCGATGAGTCTGCTGCATATACAGCCGCTCCAGAATAAGTAGCATATGCATATACCTTCTTATAGATTGTAAAACAGTGTGCTTGTAAAATGTAGACTTGGTGCAGTTGCACTGGTTTCTGACATAGTTTCAGTTTTTCATATATCTGACAGATGACTCCATATAAAAGTCGTCAGACAAGATCCGGTGAATCTGGCCCAAAGCTTTTACTATTGTTTATTATGTGCCCTAAGCTTCGTTAACGTTGTAATCCGCAAACATTTTTTTCTGCCGATACTTACGGGGGTCGAGGTAAACACGCATTGCACACACAGAAATCACTCTAACGATCCCGCCCATTAGCTTGAAACACCCACAGAGTATTAAAAATACAGCTTAGTTACGCACGCTCATATGGCCAAAAATGGCTATATGGCCAGCAGAGAGGTACGTACGCCTTGCGTTAACATCTCCTTTGGTAAATGTTTGAAGGCCCTAAGTACAGTGCCACAAGTATAACTTGGCAGTGGTGGTTTTTGGAACTAATTCTTTTAATTGAAACTGAGTTTGACGTTTGAGAGATTACCGCGACATTATTGTTCATAAATCTGCTACATTAAAATAGTTCAATAATGCCAAAAGTAATTAAAAGTGGTTTAAGAGAAACTGTTATCAAAGTACAAAGTAAAAGCACAGTGACGCACAGGCACGCCAAGTTATACTTGTCGGACTGTAATAGGAATTGCCTATGTCGCACGCTCTAGCCACACGCTCTAGCCACAGAGTACTGAATCACTCTACTACGTTATAAGAGTTGGCACTTCTATAACTATTTTATAATCTGTGGTAGTATGCTTATTTTTTTTTTGCAGTGTTAGTTGGTACTAAGTTCCTACGTTCATAATTCTGAGTTAATTAAATATGTATGCAGTGTCGCGGGACTGGCTCTAGCAACAGTAGTTAATGTATGTACCTACAGTGCCACAAGTATAACTTGGCGGTGGTGGTTTTTGGAACTAATTCTTTTAATTGAAACTGTGAGTTTGACGTTTGATAGATTACCGCGACATTATTGTTGATAAATCTGCTACATTAAAATAGTTCAATAATGCCAAAAGTAATTAAAAGTGGTTTAAGAGAAACTGTTATCAAAGTACAAAGTAAAAGCACAGTGGCGCACAGGCACGCCAAATTATACTTGCCGGACTGTACTCAACTTTTCGATCTAGATTAAGATACAGCTTAAAAATGAAATGCACTATTGTTTTGTGAAATGTTTATTATCAAAAAATCAACATGTATTAGCGACCATGATAAGTATTATTAGGTACAACATCTATTTATACATATTCAAAATTACGTTTCTATGATATAAACGAGATTCATAAACTTTTAAAATACATAAATGCTATTTATTTATAAATACAATTTAAATGGAAATAAGGCACGTTTTTTGTGCAAGTTAGTATTAATTTCTATGAGATAATGCTTTTTAGTATTCTGTGACGCTTAAGTTAACTTACTTAAATCTTTAGAGAAGACAAAACTTAATAATATTTACAATCGGACACTTAAAATAAGTATGTAATTTTTGGAGTACAAAGGATATTAAAATAGCTTCGGAATATAGTGAAGATTAGGTAGGCACGAAGATAAAAATGATGAGATTGTGATGTAGATTATAGGTACAACAATTGTTTCAAATGTTAAAAATGTTGAAACACTAAATACCCAATTTAAACTATTGTGTTGCAGAATGAGACCCGGATTGAGATATTGATGTAAAAACTCTAGAAACCTACTAATGGCGTCGATTTTGAACGCAACCAACATAATTTTTCAAAATTTAAAATTAATTACAATGACATAGGTGCTGGTGGCAGCAGTTAATTTAGGCAATGTCTTGTGGAGTAGGTAGGTAAGTAAGTATATTAAATGCGGGTCTGGATCGTCCAATAAAAATAGTTTTTTAAATTAGGTAGAAAGATAGGTAGGTGGTCACACTAGAATGGCTCTAAAACGGGTATGAAATTGCTTTAAATCTTGGTTAACTTTGTTTTACGGTGGGTACACTCATTGGGAGATTTATTTATTATGGTCCCACATACACTTTTGTACTCTTGATCAATAGAAACAAATCGCTAAACAAATTAAATTTTAAACTGTCAGCAGGATATATTTTTTTATACCTATCTCTCGTTCGTAGACTTATTGTAGGTACGAAATAATATAAGTAGGTATCTACATTCCTAATGATCTTGCTAAGTTGCTTGTTCATAAATGCTAGTTCCACATACCTACATGGCCACCGACAGATAAGCCAGTTCTTACCACAAGTCTATAATTAACACAAAAAAAAACACACTTTAGTAATTATTTTATCAATTACTTTAGGTAGGTAGATACCTATTAATTAGCTAGAACTTTGACCTTTTAAAGATCTAAGAGCTAGAAAACTGTAATATCAATATCTACGTTCGCTCTGTTTACGTTTATGTCTACATGAATCGTTCATCGTAAAATTGTTTATACTTCGGCGAGTAATAAAGGACATCTACGATATTCCAAAATAATTATGTGCTCATTCCTATTCGGCTTCATCGTCTATTTATGATACGCTTTTAGTCGTAGTCGGGTTCGTCGCGAGAAAGTAGGACAATTTTGCAACTGTCCTAAAACTGGGACAGCGTTATGTAAACTGGTCGGAACCGTTTGTTAGTTAGTACATTAACAGACTTTTCTCTTTTGATATTTTTATAGAACTCAAATAATTTAATATTCGATTTTGTTCAGCGATTCGTTCCTTCCTTACACTACTTTACTTCAACTTATTATTATGTTGAAACCGCATGTTCTGTTATACCAACTGGTTATTCTTGGTTTTCATATGGTTTAAATGTAAAATAAAATATAGTTAGGTACGTGCTAAAAACTAGCTCGTTTGTATGACTCACATGTTCTAGTCGGCAACAGTTACAATTTCATTTATTTTTAAACTGCATTTGAATTCCATACATATTTTACAACAATAAATACATCTTCAACTTCAACGAACATGCAGTTTCATTTTCTTCTACCCTCATTTATTTGAAGAGCAATAAGCCCAAAGGCGCCAATAAAAGTGCGAGAGTTTTGCCGATGGTGGCAGCACCGTTGCAACCGTCGTAGTCGCAGGTTTCGCAGAAGTAGGTGACTTCATTGGGCCCGTTGGTGGAACCAGGGCAGGAAGTGGTGTAGTCATCCTGTCTCTTCCATGTACAGCTACGGGAGACCACCAGTTGACCGTTGACTGAAAGTGAAAAATAGTAGGGTAAAAATAGTAGCTAAATCATATTATTTTTGCACTGCGATTATTGTCTGCGAGCTACGAATTGTGGATAAGTATGAGTTTATGTAACTAAGTACCTATTAATTTAGTTTATAAATGAATAAGATCGCTCAGCACGCTATTCTCGAGGTTTCTGTAACTAAGGGATCACATTAGTAATCCCTTAGTTACAGAAACCTCGAGCATCCAGCAGAAAACAAAAGTAAGCCACATAGCTCGAAGGATAATAACCCTGAAGTGGCAGTGGGCTGGTCACATTAGTTGCAGAAACCGATAACAGATGAGGTAACTAAACGTAGGTAATTATTATAGGTACATCTATGGGTAAGCGAGGTCGTGTACGAGTTTGGGAAAACGTAGTTCATAGAACACCCTCCGGGAGGAGCGACGATCTGCGCAAGGTAGCTGGCAGTCATAGGATGCAAAGAGTCAAAGTTCGGGCTCAGTGGCAACTTGGCAAGCATTCATAAGAGAGGCCAATGTCCAGAAATCGTAGTCCACTTCTACTAACAGAGGTTGCTACTGATGATGATATAGGACCGAATGCCAGCGGTGTTTCGTCTCAATGCAATTATCAATTTTTGCATTACTATGGATACTTATCTATTGTATTATTTAGGTCTTATTAAACACCTACTACTTATCATAAAGATCATGAAAATAATTTCAAGGTCTAGGTGAGATGATCAGCTGACCATTGCAAACGTAACGCGATGGTTCAAAAATAAAGATCTATTGTAAGATCGTTGGCACAAACTAAAGTTGCGTAGGATCTGAAAATTAACATCGTTCTATTAGTGCGTTACGCATTTACTCTACTATCAGAATACAAGGTAGGTATTTATAGGTTTAGGTACTGAATTTACGCTTTTATTACGCACTATGTACCTATGTTAGGTGTTAGGGTAGGTGAAGGTTTAGGATAAAATTCATCAAACAAAAACCTGGTACTACATCGTTGGTACTTACTTACTTGAATTTACAAGCGTAAGAGTGGAAGATAGACTCCATCATAGACTTATATTTTTATCTGAATTGTCCTACGAGTCTTGTACACGTAAATGTGTTTTCCGAGGATATAGTATATAATTTATTCGAAATGTATTTCCTGCACATTATACTGGGTATACACACAGGGCCGAACGAACGCCATCAAGCGCTGAATAGAAAGAGATGGAGCTATGCGCCTGTATAGATGCGTCTTCTTCCATTCGCTTATGAGTTTACTTCGTTTGCTTAGTGTGTCTGTGTTCCCACGCCCTTGTTTAACTAACAAAGAAAATCTTATTGTAAAGTCATCGTTATTATTCTAGATTCTAGAGACTCAGCCCCTGCCCCCAGCCTAGCTAGAAAATGTCTATCATCTTTACGTTGTGATGTGAATATCGCTAAATTAAGGTTGATTTGTGCTTCAAACTAAAAAAACGATTCCATGTCTAGCAATTTACTTCCGAGAAACATAGATATAAATATTTAGTGAGATCATGAACTACTTATGAAAGCTTTTTACCTATTGTTTGCAATTTCTACAGCAAAGTAGGTAAGTAATAATTACGTACATTTCATTAATCAAATAATCATGGCATTGCCTAAAATAGGTACTGAATTGAATCGCATTTATAATTAAACTTTGAAAGCAAGTATGTAAAGATTAATTCATTTACATAAGCAAGATTTAGATTTCTCACACTAATCTTAATTACCTATAATCTTCTTAATTCAAAGTCTTAATTACCTACCTTATTAGTAAAATGAATCCAAGCTAACCCAAAGTGCATGGTGCTAATTTAGCCTTGTCACATTTAATCATGCAATAGTGGCCGGATGACACGAAATCATTGGCGGATATTCGGCCAAAATACAATCGCGGCATCTCTAATCAAAGTCGCAAGAAAAATACTTGTAGAAGCCTTGTGATTAGCATCAATTCACTAGAACAAAACAATTGGAAGGACAAACATCTTTTGAGTCATTTTACTCATGTATTTTTTTAATTGCACAAGCGGAGGCATTGAATTGAACGAGAAACGTGTTTAACATTAACAGAAAATTGCTTCCTATTTGAATGGGGATTTTATTTTGCTTACTCAAGCTACATATTATATACCTACTAAGCACAGAACAAGAACTAGAAACAAAACAAGACTATTGTTTTGTACTTCGTAACTCAAAGTATAGGTATAACTTTTATACATTGATGAATTAAGAGCACTAGACAAATAATTACAGTTCTTGAATTTATATTTAAAAATAAGTAGGTGGTACTTATCTACGTTAGGTAGGTTTATTTAGGTTTGCTAGGTAGTAACTAGTACTTTTTTTGCTGCGTAGATAATATTTATGGGATAATATAATATTTTCAGGAACCTAGCTATGTTTTCACCTCAGACTATTCACGTATAAGATGTTACATTCCTTAAATGCAAATTATGATGATACTATGAGCTTGAGCTTATTTTGGAAAACTTCAATAAGTAGATAAGTAAGGAATAATAACAAAAATTAACTGAATTATGTTGGTTTCTTAAAGTAACCTACATAATTTAGTTGATTATTGTTCTTATTTAACTAGGTAGTCGTATATTTTAGCCGTAACAAACAATTGTTATGACTATGATTCATTGATTTATTACCTTGCGAGTACGGTACATGAGTAACATTTGTGTTCTGTGGTACATGAATTACATGACACATTATTTTATTACACCAATAAATCTGCAAGTAGGTTGTATATGATGTTCGTCAAAAGGTAACCACCTGTTATTATTCAGGCGGCAATAGCCCAATGGATAAGGTGTCGGACTGGCGATCGAGAGGTCCTGAGTTCGATCCCCACCCCACCCATTGCTCTATTGACGTGAAACCACTCCAGACACAAGCATATTTAGCTTAGTTGGAGAGGTTAACAAGAATACTAGCAATGTTCAACCCCCATTGCGAGTAATCTTTTATATTTAAGGAATAAAGAAAGATTATTCCTTCCTAGTGCCACTCACCACAGGTAGGAGCATATAATGTCGATGTTCCGTCTGACTTGGTAGCAAAAAGTAGCGTAACACCGTCAAGGAGAAAATCAGCTTCCGTAACCTTACGGTGTTCCGGCAGCACAACACAGCCCTTGAGTGTCGGAATCTTTTAGGCTTAATGCGATCGAGTTCACTATCTTCGACCACATCATCGCTTACCACCAGGCGAGATAGTAGTCAAACGCTAGCCTATAACTACTTATAAGATATAGGTACAAGTGAATTATTGAAATGCACAAAAAACCCGACTACGTGAAAAAAATATTTATTAGTATTTCCTATTCCATACTCCAATATAACATATCTCGTATGTATATTCGTAATCACCGTTAAAAATTCTTTATTTTGATACCACACTCGATGTATTTTGATACTTAACATAATTTTTCTATGAGATTACCTTTTGGCGCCAAAAATCCTTATTTGTTTTTTTTAACTTCACTCTGACGTCTAAGACGAATCTATTGTCACCACTCACATAAAAATACGACAAGCCGTTTAGACTCTAGGGCGTGCCAAAGAAATATACACACATACCTACATACACTCGAAAAACAAAACCCTCCTTCTTTCGCAGTCGGGTAAAAAAAATGCAAAATTAAACATATGTACCTAGCAAATAGATACAATGCTTGACTAGTACCTAGGTAAGTACTAGCTAGTTAAATTCTATAGCACAAACAGGAGTCACGGTTTAAAACGTACCCATTACCTGTCATTACTCTGATCACGGTATGTATGCGGTCTTCATAATGATATCTCGTTGCGTTATTAACGGTTATCCTTCAATTAATTGGAGTAAATCAGCTAATAGGTCTTTAAAGCCGTAGATTATGTGTAGAAGAGTGAAAAGTCGCTTAGCGAGCTATAGAAAGGGCTATACTCGGAGTTTCTCTGAGAGATCGAATTCGGGACGAAGTCATCTGACAGAGAACTAATCTGTACACTTAGTACGAGTTTTCATCGTAAACGCTTTTGACAGATCTCACATAGTTTTCGACTTATTCCGGCTTCCCTGATTGGTCTAAATGTAGTGCAGTCTAGTAACCACTAGAGGCGCTGGGGCCTTATTCAGTATGACCATTTTAAAGTCTTACCGTGCCGTGTTACGTTATCTCCGCGTTATGGTATTCTCTATGCCAATTAAAACGAGGTAGGATAAGGTTATGAGCGGGTTTTGAGCTGTCAAAATATCGTGACATATGAGGACGTGTAACGCGCGCGTTTTGTATAATGTACCTATCGTGTGGCATACAGAATACAATTTTTCAATAACGTAACGTGGCGCGTTACGGAACGCGTTATCTCATTGGTCATACTGAATAAGGCCCCTGTACTGTTTTTCATACAACATTTTTGTTCGATATACGATATCGAGTTTGGTATGAAAACTCGTACTAAGGGTACTGATTAGGTGAAACGATCAATGATCTTCGCAAAGTTGGCAAGACCTTGATGAAAGTAGCCAAAGATCGTGATCAGTGAACTGAAGAGGCCTATTGCCAGCAGTGAACTTCTACTACGAAGCTTAGAAATATTGAGCAGCAGCGACAAGTTATTATCAATTTTATGTTGTTCGGCCCAGTTCCTTTAATATGAAGTAGGTAAGTACGTAAAATAGTAGGTAAGTATTAGTTACTCTGTGGCATGGCCCTTGGGCCCTACAAACCCGTTTTGAATTCGATGCCATTTGTACACCGTTACTTATAACGGATATTTAGAACTTCGGTAAGTACCATGCAGCATGACTCTAATTTTACAAGCTTTTATTTGGCTTGCAATGTATGTATATATGTTCGGGTGGAAACTTGGAAGCTAAATTTGAACCACTTGCCGATGTCCGATTGGACTTAAATTTGGTGTACTTATTCAATACAATTCGGTGACAATACAATAATATGGTACCATGGAGCTGGTCTGATGATGGAGACGGAAGATGGCTATAGAAACTTCGTAACTAAACAAGATAAACCCATCGAGTTTGGGCTCAATTGATTCGACTTGAGGAGCACTTTACGCTTAGATCATATCCAGGGTCTGATGATGAAGCTGGAAGGTGGCCACGGCATCTCTGTGATAAAACAAAATATCCCCACCGAGTTTGGGCTCGATTGATTCGTCTTGAGGAGCAATTTACACATATATGATATCCAGGGTCTGATGATGAAGCTGACAGATGGCCACGGTATCTCTGTGATAAATTAACGTAACCCAAACGAGTTTGGACTCGATTGGATTTTTATAACTAGAGGACCTTTAGAACCTTCGGATCCTTAGACCTTTGAATATTTTAAGCTCGATTAAACAAGTCCGGTTCTTTTAATTGAACAAAATTCCTTCGACTTCCTCGTGTGTAGAAAGTTGTTTATATCACGGTATGTCTCGTAAGAAACTTCTATTTTTATAAAAGCCACTCTTACAGTTTTAGTTAAGCCGGGATGACAATAAAATTAATATCTTTCCTAGGATTTCGTGAAGTTTTACCCAGTGATGCCAGATAGGGAGGATTCCATGCAAATTCGGATTCGGATTTTTTTTTTAGAACTCGAGGAGAACTGGTCGTTGCATGTGTCAAAACGCACGTCCGGCCGCCGTAATCCGTTTAAAAATTTTAACGGATAACGTGATACTTTACGTAATTAAACTTCAAACATACGGTCCGTCTTGGTAAGAATAGGCCCGATACAAAATCTCGGATCAGGTCGGAACAATCTGAGACTGAGTGCTGCCTCCTGCAGACAAACAAGCGTTACTCTAAGTACTATTTTCGTGCAGAAATGGAGTAACGCACGCCAGGATTGGTCAGGACTTGTAGCCACGACTACCTGCAACTAATAAAGTCTTTAAAAATATACTTACTATATTTCTTCTGCTTCTTGCAAGCAGACTTTGAAGATGTCAGGTAGGGGTAGGTGGCAGCAGCATTTGCGTCACAGTTCTCCAGCTTAAAGATTGAGTTGGAGTACGGGACGTCGCGGTAGTAGTCGTTGTTGTCTGACCTTCCCACTAGGAATGGGTCGTTGCAAATGGGGTTCAGGTCTGATGAGCAGGTCCAGCATCTTACTGATTCACCTGGAATTGATAAAAAAGATCGGTTAGAGGTAGAAATTCTCAATTTTGTATTTACACACATTACAATACATTATAAAATTTTGAACTATCTGCGGTTTTGACATTGCATTAAATTATTACATATTTCGTATGTATAATATAAGTTTAAAATAGTTATTTTGTGAAACAGAATATACCTCTATAATCATTGCATAAACTATCTGCATATAAAGTTTTATTTTTCTGCATACACAGTAAGTAAGTACGATATGAATTTTAATCGTGCCAAATCTCGCTACGTGCTTTGGTAGGCAAAAACAAATTTGTCTACACATATAATAATTTATCGTTTAGTATAGACAATATAGAATAGTTAGGTACGTAAATAAAACACTTATTTGTATGCGTAGCCAAGAACACAAAACTATGACAAAACTAAATGTATTTATAGAAGCGTATTTAGATAAAACATTTATCTCTTGATTTATTATTATCTCTACCTATTCTTAGAATCTAATATACTAAAGGCCAGCTGACACCAAGACGTGATGCGACGCGACGCGGTGCTTAACTGTTCTACTTTTTAACAGAGTATATAGATAAAAATAAAACTTTATCTACTATACAAAAAGATACACATTTAGTTGAGATAATTCTCTATGATAATTACTCTCAGATAATGAGATGATAAGTCTCGATACCACAAGTATCGTTGCGTCGCGTCTCTTTCTGAAATAAAGCAATGTTGTATTGTATTTGTATCTGTCTCGGTGTGAACTGATCCTAACGGTAACCCGATTTCTCGTGCAGAAAGAAAATAAAAACAATCGATGAACGGTTCCGTTTCAACATGTTCCCATAACTATAATTATGTGTATTACGCAATTAATTACAGTAATTGAACAACTGCTGGCATTAAATAAATGAAATCGAACATCTGTTACTCGTTGAGCTGAAATAGGCATAACAAGTTCTTATACATGGCATCTAACTATACAAAGGTTGGATTAATAAGGCCAAGTGCGAATCATAGATATAATTACTTTTGCAAATTCAATACATATCTATTTACGATAAAGCCAGATCGATCGAAAATTGATTCTAATTCAGCTATCTCAAAAACTTTCTTCGGGATCTGGGCGTCGTTGATAAAATATTAAGATTATAATGAACTTTACTATTATAATTTTATTATAAACCTATTCGAGGAATATTTTGATAACTTTTTTTTCAAAGTATTCACAGTACCTTCAAAACACTTTTTTTTAAATCCACGTGCTGTTACGATGATTGCACACTCACAATCAATATTCAATAGTTGGTACCTATTCTTGGTATAAATAGCCTTCACTGGCTGTCGGACTGTCTATAAAAACTTAATAGCATCTTGCAAGGCCCTTTATAATCTGTGCTAGTACAACATTATAAATACACCGCGATGAATTTGTTATGATTGCACCTTTCCATTTTGACCGAAAAAAATATGGGAAATTTTCTATTTTTATACACTGAAAACTGTGTATGTATATAGTCGTATAAAAATTGGCAAAATAATTATTCTTGAAGGACAATAAAAGTCTTATAGTACACTAGTTGCAACCAAAAATTAGATATTTGAAATGTGACATCGCCGATGGAACTGTCAAAAAGGTCATTCAATTCCAGCGGAGGCTCAGTGGTACCTACCTAATGTACTCTATATGTACTAACTAGCTATGTAGATACAACATTTTGCTATCCAGATGTATGTAATATATATTCTTAGATTACAAGAGTGTACTTTACCAAATTATTTTTATTATAATTTAAAGCCAATAGGCCAACTGAGAAGATAAATTACCACATGAATTAAGTACCTACATTGTTGGTACAGTTATTTTAAAATATGCCATTTAATATATCCTATGCCATTAAAATGTTTCAGAAATAATAAATACTGACATTTAAAAAAAACCCAACTGGGTGTCTAACTATGGTAACTAAACAATTAATTAGTGATAAAAGTAGACTTTCTTTTTACGACCAATTTACTTGATTCAGTAGTAGGAATTGTATCTTCTTTCTTCACAAAAACTATAGCCTATATTACTCAGCGCACAAATATAAACGTCCACGAACGATACCTTGCAAATCTGTATTGGTTACAGTCACACATAGAAACAAAAAACATAGGTACACACTCGACAAATCATTACCCTCTTTTGGTTTGGGACAGTCAAATACCTTACATTACAAAATGCATGAAATATCGTGTACCTATTGTTATTTGTAAGTATATTAGCCAATTCATTAATATTTCAACAAAAAAGAACCAGTGTTAATATCTATAGTTTTCATATTTTATTTTGCAATTTTATTCTGTACTTTAAAACATCCGTTGATAAAGAGGAAACTGTCATGGCCCCGTAGGTATATATGACGTCACACGTAGGTAAATAAGTTGTAACATGTGTGAAAATTTTAGCAGAATTGTCGTTATATTTACCTGCATTTGACGTTAGAGACGCCATTATTGATAGAGCCAGAGATGTCTAATCATTAGATCTAATCTAATGGATACAGCAAATATTTTCAAAGATCATACGGATTCTGGGTTTGAAAATAGTAATTTTTAGGATGACAATAGCACGATATAATATATTTACATACCTACAGTCAAATAACGCATTGGTGACATTAAAGAAAAGCAGTAACTCAACACCACAATGACATAGTTATTCAATGATGGTCACCGTGCGTGACCGACGTACACAAATAATGTTGTTGACTTCGACAATGTCATGTGGTAGGCTACTGTTAAGAATGTCTTCCTTTGTCGGTGGCCATGGGGCGTGTCGACCCAAACCTAAGACTTTGGTCCGACAACAACAAAAACTTTATCGTGACACTGTGCCAAAGATTTTGAGATTTGAAAAAGAACTTGAAATTGATACCTACTAGTAATAAAAACATTTACAAAAAATACTCTTGACTCAAATCACGTGCCTATTTTTCACACAGAACAAGTTTCTGTGGTTCTTCACTTCCACCTGTTAAACTACCCAGGCAAAGACGTCCTAGATTATGGAGACTGTGCCGAATAAAGCATTTATGATCGATATAAGACATCCTTCTTTTCTATTTGATGAGTGTCATAATGGTTGAAATTCAAATAATCGACGCGCGCTCATGAATTGATACAACTAATTGTTGATTCTTTTCTGTCAATTATTATTACCGCTGACAGCTATAACTTGTATTTTACCCTATGTTGACGTTAGGTACATACTTAATGTTCGCAAAGTGCAAGTGCAAGACGCAAACGAGTGGTCACTATGACTGCCACGTGACATTGCAGCAGAGAAACTAGGTCTTGCCAACATTAAGTGATAAGTGTGAACGGAGGATAACTATGTTAAAATATGCAAGGATACCTATACATATATGATATACCTATGCACAGGTCCATCGTGCATGTAAATGTGGTCATATCAATAACTACATCAAATGTTTTTTTTTTTTAATAAAGATTACTCGCAATGTGGGTTGCATTCCTAGTATTCTTGTTAACCCCTCCAACTAAGTTAAATATGCTTGTGTCTGGAGTGTGGTTCACGTCAATAGTGCAATGGGTGGGGTGGGGATCAAACTCACGACCTCTCGATCGCCAGTCCGATACCTTATTCATTGGGCTATTGCCGCCTGACTAAATGTTGCATGCCTACCAAGTACGCACGTACGTACACAAAGCCGTAATACAAGGATACATAGCCAAGGAAATTATCTTTATCTAAGTAGGTGATCCTTAAACGTTATTGTTTATGTAACTCGCGGCTCGCACATTCGTATAATAATATGTAGGTATATTTATATCTATAGCTCATCGCTGCATAAATTACTGTAAATATAAGTTAAATGACTCAGTTTAACACAATTGTCTTTAACGACGTGCTAGTTAAACTTTGTTTTGTTCCACCTTTGACTTTGATAACAATTGTTTAAGGAAATTTTCTCAAGACGCGCATGGAGCGAAGGTTCTAGATATTATTCAAATTCAATAGATTTATCTACGTAAATTCTTGTTAATGATATTTTAAGTGATTTGGTCATTTCATGACTAAATGTTTATTTGGCTGTCAGTGCTCTTTTTGTCTTGGGCATAATAATACCTACCGTTTTGGTAATGTTATTATGTTTTCATAAACGGAGAAGATATAAACCTAGTCAATATAACTTTTTGAGACGCATACATGTTTAAAATATTGTATTCGCCAGTATTTATGTCTGTTTGTGATTAAATTATCAAATACCTACCTCGGATATTTTAAAATCTCATCGCCACGAGCGATGGCAGATTGTCTTTATTATAGTGTTCAGACAAGCACTTAACCACAGAACAAGAGAATTACTACTTCTCCTGTTCTGTATCTCTCACCAACACATCATCACTTGACATCAGGTGAGATAGTGGTCTCACCTGATGTTAAGTGACGATACGAAGTGCTTCTTTAGAATGGGAAGACACTGGATAAATTGACTTTAGTCTAATAGAATACTATCCCAACCTGGTTTTCAAACTAATCTTGCTTTACAAATGTAAATTTTTACCAAACTGATAAAATATACGTAGGAACCTAATAAATACAATGACATCACGTCACAGCAATTTCCTAGCAAACACGTATATTTAATTTGATATTATGATTAATTTTGCCAAAAATGCCGTAGTTATAACAATCTCACGGTAGGTATTCCATTGTGATATAAAAATTCCATTGCAAAAAAATTTCGTCTGTTCTGTGCTCAACACATTATTGAGATTAGGTAATCATTAATACTCATACGATCAAGAAGGAGAAGAAGATGTGTCTGTCATTGTTGTCATGAAGATATAAGATTACTATACCTACTTAGATGCTGTGTTAGATATACTTAACATATTATACTTAGGTAAATAAAAACGACTTATAAGGCTACAGTTTAACCTCAACAAAAACTGATATACTCTTATGGTATTATAAATTAAATATGAAGCATATTTAAAATAAAACTACTTAAAGAGCCTTTAATGATTAAAACCAAAAACATACCTTATTCAGTTCTACTAAAACCTGACTTTGAATGACTTGTTACTAGCTACAAGTATGTAATCTGTAAGTGCCCTTCTAACGCCCTTACGCAACATTCTTGTTGCACAAACCTGCTCACAAATATACGAAGCCCTAAAGGGCAATACACCGCGCGCTGTCCTTGTGTTGCAAAAGAGCTTGTTAGGATTCACGCGGCTAATTATAAAAATTGAAGAACTTTTTAAAGTTTGAACAACACGAACAGTGCTGCATGAAAGCATAAAGGTGCCTACAGACAGATTTGCTCGATTTTTTTTATGTATGACGTATTTGTATACACGTTAGCTAAATGTCTTTGGCTACGCGCCTACGCGTTAGCACAGGCGTTAGCATAAAACCTTGACGCTTTAATCGATTACACGTTTTACTATTTTTTGTTCATCAAATCAATCTTTAAATATCGTATATCGTATGTTTGTACCCATACCACATATTATATAATAGTTACTACGTAACCCATACTCTGCACAATAAATAAGGCTCTATAGAGATTTATGGTAAGGTATAAAACTGTTCTCTCAATAAAGGAATAAGTTAAAAACCTACTAAGTTATCTCTCAAAAGAGGTGACTTATAAGTTATCTCTCAATAGAGATAACTAAGGGCGGTAGAGGATTGCTCATCCCATGTTTTTAGTGGGTTTGCTGTCCTTCAGGCAGTGAATCTCACATAACCATCTTACTCCCCCGGGCAAGTGGTATCCATAAAGGATTTTCGTGGGTGAAAAAGGGGCCTCTTTCACTTCATCGTGTTAACAAGTCGGTTAATCGTCTACACCAACGCATTTTTATTTAAATATACTCGAATGTCATCATAACCTTTAACTTAACAATGAAGTCCATGGTTGCCTACTTCACAGAAGGCAGATATATATTGGGTATTTTCAAAAACTTCTGGCAGTCTTACTTGTCGTGGGTGGCTTAAAAACTAAAATAATTTGCATTCAAGTTTTGGTCGGATTCTCTTTTATCTGCATCTGTTAGATCGTGCGTAACACCTTAACTACTTGACTTGATTAGTTTTAGTTAAGTTTGATGAACATTTTCGGGGAATATTGTGTCGGAGGTCGGAACCTTGATAAATAGTTACTGCCTTAGACCATATTATCTTTTTAAAGTTTGTAACGGCTATTATCACGTAAAAAAAATTTTATTTACCGGAAAATTTACTTCGACCAGGTTTGAACATTCTTGAAGTTCATCATCTGGGAGATCATATTATCTTTTCTGTGCTTAGACCGAATAACAACACACTGCAGGAAATATTCTGCAAAATGAAATAATTTTCGTATTTCTTGCGACTTCATACATCCGCCTTGACAAAAATACAGTTGCGAGCTGATTTCGCCGCTTTAACTGTTTTAAACATCATTTTTTTTTCGTTTAATATGCAGCAACAGCTTGATTTTTAGGGTTCCGTTCCCAAAGGGTAAAACGGGACCCTATTACTGAAACTCCGCTGTCCGTCTGTCTGTCTGTCTGTCTGTCTGTCTGTCTGTCACCAGGCTGTATCTCATGAACCGTGATAGTTAGACAGTTGAAATTTTCACAGATGATGTATTTCTGTTGCCGTTATAACAAAAAATACTAAAAACAGAATAAAGTAAAAAATAATAGAGGGTCCCCATACAAGAAACGTGTTTTTTTCGGCATTTCACGCCATCTATGAACGCTTAGTTAGGTAAACGTCCCATAGATGGCGTTATATTGAAATGTCGATTCCTAAAACCTTTGTTAGACGTTAGACGGCGTTATAAGAAATAAAATGTTTTTTTGCTGGCAAAAAATAATAGTGGTATTTTTTGCTCGATCTTATAAAATACTGTAGTATGGTACGGAACCCTACTAGTGCGAGGTCCGACTTGCACTTGGCCAGTTTATTATAATTACAGTAAACGAGTGGGCTAGACACTAAAAGCGGCGAAAACCACGAAAACTTTTCCCCTTCCCCAATGCTGGTACCTATAATGATCGCCGTCACCATATCCGCTCTGAATCACGGTGTTGACAAATGGTTGCGTGTGTCAATGAGTAAAAAGTAAACATACCTATTATGTTAGATAAGATAATTTGGGTCAAAATATACTAGATTTATATTTTTTATGATATTGGTACCAAGGACACAAATTATATAATAATTAAACTACGTAACCAAGGACCAGCAAGATGCATTTTTTTTTATTTCTCATATATACGAGTATATATATCGTTTGGCTACTATCTCACCTGGTGGTAAGCGATGACGTGGTTGAAAATGTTGAAATGGTTTGGGTAGGTTCAGAATTGTTGAATTCTCAAGGGCTGTGCTGCCTGAACACCGTACCGGTTTTGTAGGCAGATTCTCTCCTTGATGGTATTAGCTATCTATTGGTAGCAAGTCAGTCGGACCATTAAAATAATACTCCTACCGCCTCTGGACGAGAAGGTACCCATGAATGCACATAGAAAAATCCATTGGTGCAAGGTCAAGATTTGTACCAGCGACCTCCGGGAAGTCAAGGTATCCATTACGCCAACGGGCCGTCAAATAGTAGAATAGTAAGCTACCTGCCGCAGCCATATTCTAAGCCACGTAAAACTTAGGAATGCTAAAATTTTCCGCATCACTACACTACTGTGCCCTGCACCTTAAGACATCTCAAACGCGATGATATTTTACTGGACACTATAATACTCTTCGAATTCACAGCCATTTCTATTTTAAGCTTGAATTATTGACATTGAGGTATCGCTCTGGGAGGACTTGTAGAAGTCCCACAACTACTTACAGCAAAAATAATAATAGAGAATCGTTTATAAAACGCATAAAACCGACTTCAAATGCCGCGTAAAATAGTCATTTTCAGTACTAAGTTAAAAGGTATTTATCTCCATATATCCGGAGATACTTATTAAATCTCAATAAAATTAAAATGGGACCAAACGGGAAGTATACTCTTTAAAACAAAGAAAGGATTTTCCAAATCGGTTAAGAAATGACGGATTTCTAAGGTAACAAAAAAATACAGGTGAATTGAGAACCTCTTCCTTTTTTGTGAAGTCGGTTAAAAATACAATTAAAACTCGTGAGGCGCAAGCCAGATAAAGAAGACGTAAGATCTTGGAACTTGCATACAAAATGTAGGTTAAAAAATCTACTAACAACAAGAGAAGTGACGACGATGTGCTCTAAATGTACGGACACACAGCAGCGTCCTGCGTGCGCGATCTAGGCGGCGATCAGATAGCGCAGTAGTATTTGTACCGACTGGTTCACACTAAACGAGATCAGGAATCAATTGAAAAGTACTGATATCGCGCCCGCAGATCGCAGGACGCCGCGGTGTGGCCGTACCTTAAGACATCGTGTTTTTTCGAGTAACGGCTGAAAAGCCTACTATCAGTTTGTTACCAGTTTGGCCACACCCCAGAGATCACATGTAGATTTTTTAGGCTTGCGCGGCTAGTAGGTAGGCTTAATTTTTAGGGTTCCGTAGTCCTGACAAGGAACCCTTATAGTTTCGTCATGTCCGTCTGTCTGTCTATATGTCTGTCCGAGGTTTTGCTAAGAGACCATTAATACTAGAAAGCTGTAATTTTGTAGGGGTATGTATATAAATTACGCCGACAAAGTGGTGAAATAAAATTTAGAAAAATATTTATTTTAGGGTAGCTCCCCTGAGAGATGACAAGACATGAGAAGTGGGGATGAACTTATTTTTCGTCGTCTACCCCATCGTGTGGGGTATCGTTGAATAGGTCTTTTAAAATGATTTAAGGGTTGCTAATACCACTTTTCGATTGAATACTCCATTTACGAAATATTAATCTTTAAAGTGCAAATTTTTGTTCCAGTAGGGCGTCTCCCTCCCCCATCTAAAAGCCAAATTGCTGGCTTGAAAAATCTGGAAAAATTCGTGATAATAGTGCATTTCATGAACTTTAAAGGAAAACTATAGCGGTTAAGATAACTTTATTAGTTTAGCAGTAATAGTCGTTGAACTTGGGTGTTGGATAATTTTGTACCAAATACAAAATCCTTAGAATAAATCCTTTAAAGTGACAAAGACGAAGTATCTAGTTGCTTGTTAATAACGGGTAAAGACTTGCATTGAATAACGGGCTACTACGGAACCCTACACTGCGCGTGGCCAGACACGCACTTGGCCGGTTATTTTTTTAAAAATAATCATTATTGTTAAGAAATTGATGACGTACTCGTATGCTCTGATATAAATAACGCATATCAACTACATTTATAGTTTAATGATACCAAGAAAAAAATAGTAGGTATGTTGGAGAATCAGATCCAACTGGGCCAATAGGTCACCAAGTGGCATGCAGAAGTGTAATTTGTCTTTTTAATAGCAAGTTAACGACAAATAATTACAGCAGGTAAGTTTGTAAATGGGAAATAAATGGAAAATTGTCTTTCTGTAAATGGGATTATTTCATTATCGGTCATCATCATTTTATCATTTATTTGTGATAAAATGGAACTTAATTTTGATTGGACTGGATTGGACAGATGTGGGTAGTTCTGCACCTGGTGTTACTACCGTCTTCCAATTCCAGACAAGCACGATACTGACGGCCGCATGAAGATTTTGACGAGTGCATAGCGTGCTTTGACACAACTAATGTCAATTATGTAGGTACTGGTTTTAATGGCACTATGCGTTCACGAGAACTGTGAGAACTCAAAGTCTTGATCTGAGTACGGTGGTATGACAGTATCGTGCTTGACCGCATCGCCACTTAAAACCGTGACATAGTAGTCAATTTAGTACCAGTTAGTTATTAGTCCATTTGCGTTAAAAGAAGAAATACATTACATTGATTTCTGTATTACTCTGTCTGTTTCTAATAAGGAAACTCGGTTACAGTTGGTTAGATTAGAATGTTACCATATCGAATACCTACTAAATTAAAATTTTACCTTCGCTGACCACAAACACGTGATGACAGGCTAGAGTCATCATCTTGTGACTAAGTTGATTGTTTAGTTTTACCTCCTTGATGAATAATGCATTGACTAGTGTAGGAAAGTGCCTAGGTACCTATTTGCCCTTTACTGTCGTACGTACTTTCCTGTATTACGTTATTTTCTTACTTCGTTCTTTCCTGTCAAGTTTAGACTTAAGACTAGGTTTAAGACGAGACGAGAGCGTGACTATTCAGTAGTCGGGTTTAGTTTATAACTCACTTGTTGTTTTCGTTTTAATTTTAATCTTAAATTATTGAACCCATCGCAAAGACAATACAAAAATTTGCAGTAATGTCTTTGACCTATCGTATCTCAGCTTATAATAAAAGAGGCTCTTTAGGGTTTCCGTTTATAAAAGTACCTAAGGCTTTGCCTTAATAATTAGCTGCATTGATAGTTCTTCAAACCAGTTTCCCATCGCGTGACCTTACGACCACAGAATAAGTAATAGTATTTAACTATGGTAAACAAAGTTAGTGACACAAATAGATCTGCCCATCAAGAATATCGGTCTTATTACGGAAGCAGTAGAGTTTATATTATCCGTGGTTTTTTCATGATGTCATGGCAATTTTTATTGGTATTGAACACGTCACGATACGCCATGGACCATGGTTGTTTCGTTTAATAGCTTCTTTGGGATACCTGCCAATATAGGGCGTCGGTCTGTCATAATTCATGTTCACCACCAGATTTCCATAAATATTGTTATATTCGATGACGATTGATACGATATATTTATAGAGGTATATCGATAGATAGGCGAGATGTTGTTTTCATAAATAGCATCAATTAGTTTTTTTTATAGAACAAGCACGACGTTCGCTTGGTGGTAAGCTAAATTACGAGGGCGGGATGATAAGTAACTAGCATAATAAGAAAACACTTAACATTCCGTGATAAAATTAATTTTATTTTTCGACATAGTCTAAGTTTCGTTCTATAGCAGTAATGCCTTCCATAAAATGATTTATTTCGAGGCCTGCATAATACTCCTCTACAGGGGCTACGACTTCATCATATGTGGCAAATTTCTGTCCGCCCAAAAAAGTTTTGAGCTTAGGTAATAAGTGGAAGTCTGATGGCACTAGATCAGGCGAAACAGGGTGGGGCAGCAAATCATACTTCAATTCGTTGATTTTTAAATATAAACCTTTCTTTGTTCAATTTTATCCATTTTGAAAACAGTTGGCGAAATATAGTTTCAAATGACAAAAAATCAATCAAATTTTCCCGCCACTAAATTCAAATTTAGAACACAGGTGGCCAGAGATACAAATTTAATAAACTGGCCAAGTGCAAGTCGGACTCGCACTCGTAGGGTTCCGTAACACGGTACAGTATAAGATCGAGCAAATAATACCACTATCATTTTTCGCCAGCAAAAAATAATAATTAATAAACATTTTATTTCTTATAACGCCATCTAACGTCTAACAAAGGTGTTCGATCGAAAGGGATCGATATTTCAATATACCGCCATCTATGGGACGTTTACCTAACTAAGCGTTCATAAGCCGAAAAAAACACGTTTCTGGTATGGGGACCCTCTTTTATTTTTAAATTTATTCTGTTTTTAGTATTTGTTGTTATAGTGGCAACAGAAATACATCATCTGTGAAAATTTCAACTGTCTAACTATCACGGTACATGAGATACAGCCTGGTGACAGACGGACAGACAGACAGACAGACAGACAGACAGACAGACAGACAGACAGACGGACAGCGGAGTCTTAGTAATAATTTTACCCTTTGGGTACGGAACCCTAAAAATGACTTAGATATTTTTAGGGTTCCGACCCCAAAGGGTACCAACGGAACCCTATTACTGAGACTCCGCTGTCCGTCTGTCTGTCTGTCTGTCTGTCCGTCTGTCACCAGGCTGTATCTCATGAACCGTGATAGTTAGACGGTTGAAATTTTCACAGATGATGTATTTCTGTTGCCGCTATAACAACAAATACTAAGAACAGAACAAAGTTAAAAATTAAAGAAAAGTTTTAAAAAAGTTTTTTACGATAGCGCAGCGCCACCTATCTAGTTGCTAAGATGGCGCTATCGTCTTTACCTTAATCTGAATCTCGGAAGCGGCTCCAACGATTAAATAAAATTTAGTATACCTACAGGGGATTTCGGGGGCGATAAATCGATCTAGCTAGGAGTCATTTTCAGAAAATGTTGTTTTATTCGTGTTTTCAATAATCAACTTTATTGATAATCAACTTAAAATATGACTCTTCCCGACATCTATTGGCGAGTAGAAGTACTGTATCAGTTAGTTGCTCTCAATTAAAAAAAAATAGTATTATTATTCGTCAATAGATGTCGGGCAGAGTCATATTTGTCTGTTTAAGTGGCAAAAAATACCGAGCAAAGCTCGGTCAACCAGATATTTAATAATATTAATTACTACAATTACTATTACTACTATTACTATTACTACTATATAATACTATTCTACCTTTGTGTTAACGTTTATTTAGTTGGTGTTAGAAGTTCGTTAGAAACTCGATAGATGGCGTTCGGAACTCTCCGTGTGCGGGACAAAGTCTTACTCGCACTTGGCCAGTTTTATTTTAATTTTAACGTTTTAAATAGAAGTGGCTAGTTACTTATCATCCCGCCTACGTATATCTGCCTATTACAGAAATTCCTACAACTGCACGTGTAACTCCGGATTGCATACGATTTTTCGCGTGACGGCACGACTACACCCGTTCTACACCCGAGAATCGTTGAGAGTCTGAAGTATTACAATATGTAATTCTTATTTTTTTTGTACATGTTTAGGTTTATAACTCTGTGAATTCTGTCGTATACATAGAAATATAAATAATAAAGGTACGGACACACCGCAGCGTCCTGCGTGCGCGATGTAGGCGACGATCAGATAGCAGTTTGTACCAACTATTTCACACCAAACGCTATCAGAAATGAATTGAAAAGTACTTCGATCGCGCCCGCAGATCGTAGGACGCCGCGGTGTGGCCGTACCCTATAGGTATATTATAGGTATGTACCTTGTTATTAATATTTCTGTGGTCCTATACTTATAACCACTTTGTCCTATAAACAGTATAAACCGAAGAATATTTGAGTAAACATAAATGTCAACCGTCAGACAGGTTTCTACAACAACTGCTTTTAATTACATTATGGATGGAAGCAATAATTAATGATAACTGAATGTTATAACAATAACTTGATGTTCATCTGTTTACAAACAATATGAATAGGTAACATAATGTTCATAAACAAAAATTATTACGATTGATAAAGAAAATATATCTAAATGACATATTTTATTTTATACATTTGTTTATAAATCTAGTACAGCTAAAATGTATGTTGATGTTCATTGCTAAAATTATCTTTTTAACCGACTTCACAATGATAAGATCGTTTAAAAAACTAAAAAAACCGACTTCAAATGCCGCGCTTTTAGTTTTCAGTACCAATTTTGAGGTGTTTATCTCCATATCTCTGGAGATACTTATCAGACCTCGATGAAATTACCATGGTACTACACATGGGATATCTCCTTTCCAACAAAAAAAATAATAATCAAAATCGGTTCATAAACGATGAAGTTATCCGCATACAAACATGAAAAAAAAAATATATACGGTCGAATTGAGAAACCTCCTCCTTTTTGATGTCGGTTAAAAAAGAAGGAAGTTCTCAATCTCAATTTGAATGTTTTTTTTAATGTTTGTTACCTCAGAACTCCAACAAAGTTTAACCGATTTGAAAAATTCTTTTTTGTTTGCGAGATTATGCCTCCTGTTTGGTCTATTCAAATTTTATCGAAATATGTCAATTATCTCCGGAGATATGGAGATAAACAATATAAACAAATTTGATACCTAGACGACATGATTATTATGACTAGTGGATATTTTCACTATCGCGGCATGTGAAGTCGGTTTTTTTTTCGTTTTTTATACGATCTTTAATTATTTTTTATTGCTTCTCTTTTATTGCTTATAGTAGATATCATTGAATGAAGTCATATTAATGTACAAAAATACTTATAAGTATCACATAGTGTTTATATTCAAGGCTGACTGACAATTTTAAAGGCCGTGACAATTATGCCACGCTTCAAGATTTTCCTCAGTTCTGGTAAGTGGTAACGAAGTACGCATCTTAAAATAACAATAACCTCAAAAGATACAGAACAAGATTCTACATTACGGAAAAATGTCAACTTCTTTGAAGGGAAACTTCTTTAAGCACACTGGGAAAAAAAAATGGAAGTGACGTAGCATCACGTTTAAAATATTTTTTTGTTTGAGAGATTACGCCTCCTGTTTGTTTTTTTTTAAATTTTATCGATTTCTGATAAGAATCTCCGGAGATATGGAGATAAACATCTTCATCAAATAATTAATACAATAGCTAACACAAAATTAAAATACAAAAATCGTTGATGATACTATTAAAAATATAAACTTAATTAAACATTATACTATAAAAAAAATCATATACACAAATATCCTTGCTAATAAATAAAATGCTCGCCTTTATATTATAATTTTAAAAGCCAGCAGAAGTTAACAGAATCAAGCACATATTGATAGTATAATACAAAATATATTATTTTGAGGTGCATTAAATTTTAAATAAATAAAATCATAAAATAAATTAAAAACATAAATCAAATAAATTGTAATGTTTAAATAAATAAAAGCCATCAACTGTTGAAGGCATTAAATTTTTAATTAGCTGATAATATAATACCTTAAGTAATATTGTATACAATAACATACCACATCTAGTAAAGTAACATCTAATTCTTTGTAACGCTTATCAGTAAGCATCGGTCGAACCAGTTATTAAATGCGAGAAGCAAATCGTCCGCTACTACACTACTTTTCTATCTACCTACATGCATATTATATTTTTGTTAGAAGACACTAATCATTATTTATTATATTAGATATGCCTAGTCTAAATAACAAATTGTAAATTTTTTAATTTCTCATTTAAGTGATTTTTTGTAATTCTTTTGAGAAATAAATGTTTTAAACCACATCTTAAAATCGAAATCAATGCATTTAAATACCTTGCTTGATGCACGATACTGGCTAATTTGACCATCGCGGCATGTGAAGTCGGTTTTTTCGTTTTGTACGATCATAAATTATATTATATTATTCATAAATGCAGTCTATTCATTCGTCCCGCTAAGTTCAACAGAATGATTAAATTTTTACAAAATAAAATATTAGTGATGTTGAGAAATAAATTTAATGAACTTGGAAGTTTAACTTCAAACGCGTGTAGCTTTCTACGCACCCTCTTTTATAACCGACTCCATAAAAACGGAGGAGGTTCTCAATTCGACGGTATTAAAAAAATATATATTAAAATATTTCCGTCAATTCTTAACCGATTTGAAAAGTTCTTTTTTTGTTTGAGAGATTGATGTGAGATGCCTCCTGTTAAAATTTATATCCCATTTAAATTTTATCGAGATCTGATAATCATCTCCGGAGTATAATATGGAGATCATAAACAATATAAACAAATTTGTGTACCTTGATGACATGATTCGAAGACATGAAATCGAACTATAAAATATGTACGGCCCTAACATTAATTCGTCACTTACCAACAAGTAGTAAGTAGGTAGGTAGGTAGGTAGGTATAGTAGTAGTATCAAAACCAATATTATAAATTAAATGCGAAAGTCAGTTTGTATATTAATTGTTTGTTTGTTAGGAACGTCTTCACAGTCAAACGGCTGTACCGATTTAGCTGAAATTTTGCACAGGGATAGCCAGTGTTATGGATTACGCTATAGACTACTTTGTAACGCAGGTGAAGCCGCGGAGCACAGCTACTTATATTATAATATTTTAAAAATCATAGTATAGTAAAGCGATTATTATTGGTGTCGATGATAATGTTATTATCGCGGCAAAAGCTTCATGTCACTCAATTCCCCGCTCGTTGGCATTGCATTCGGCTAGTCTAGACGTGTCCTAATTTCACGATTACTACATTATTGTAGTTACCTTACCTGTAGTGTTGAAGTTAAAGAATAAAAAGCGTAACACAATACACAGCCCACAACGAAATGCAATACGACAGTAAGGTTTTACCCACGCATTTGTAGCATTGCATCATGCTTTATTTTCTTTGCAAATCCACGAGGCCGCCAATGATTGGGGTAATCTGACCTCCTACGGTCAGGATAAGGTGACAAAATAACGTCACTTTTTAATCTTTGTAACAGAGAACACACTTTTTGAGGGTTCCATAATACGTAGTTACGAGTACGTACTTCAAGGAACCCTTATAAGTTGGTCATGTCCGTCCATGCGTCTTAATTCTTTAATTCAAGCCTTCTAATTTCTATCTACATTACCCACTTAGCGGAAGTGCATGATATTCATACGCTTAGCATGCACACTTAGTTTTAGTTGCTTTCAGTGATAAATAAATAATTTATGATGGTAAAAAACGAAAAAACCAACTTCACATGCTGTGATCAGTCAAAGTACTGGCTAGTTATAATCATGTCATCTAAGTATACAAAATTGCTTATATCGTTTATCTCCATATCTCCGGAGATAATTGTCATAGCTCGATTAAATTTTAATGGGACCAAACGGGAGGCATAATTTCTGAAGGCATAAGATTTGAAAAAAATCTTTTTCGAATCGGTTAAGAATGGACGGAGTTCTGAGGTAACAAACATAAAAAAATAAAAAATACAGTCGAATTGAGAACGGAGGAGCTTTTTTTTTGTGAAAAGAGGGTGCATAGAAAGTTACGCATTAGATAGAAATGAAACTTCCTTCACAGAGTGGGAATTCAGAGTATTGAGTTCATTCAATTTTTTTCTCAACATCACTAATGATTTTTGTTTAACTCCATCTTCTATTGAACTTAGCGGACAAAAATAATATAATAATTAATAATTTTTTGATAAGGAGGTATATGGAGGCTTTAACTTTGTAATTTGTAAAGTGGATACAGTCTAGGGCCAGGCCTCAACAGGCCTAGGGCTATTTCGTCGCGGAGTGGAGATAAAATACTTTTCGCTGGACCTCCTCTTTTAAGATATCGCTTACTAAGTCTTCTTTGTTGAAGATAATCTTTATACACTTATACACTGTATACACTGTTTATCAGATGAACTCATAGCGAAATATGAGACGTAAGTCATTGCATTGCAAGCTATTTTTAACCGACTTCAAAAAAAGGAGGAGGTTTCTCAATTCGACCGTATATATATATATATATATATTTTTTTTTTTTTTTTTTTTTTTTTTATGTTTGTTCGCGGATAACTTCGTCGTTTATGAACCGATTTCGATTATTTTTTTTTTGTTCGAAAGTAGATATCCCAAGTGTGGTACCATGGTAATTTTATCGAGGTATGATAAGTATCTCCAGAGATATTGAGATAAACATCTCAAAATTGGTACTGAAAATGAATAGCGCGGCATTGAAGTCGGTTGTTTTTTAGTTTTTAAACGATATTATTTTAGTTAGCAATGCACGTATAAGTGTTCCTACGCATATTATAGGTACTTAGATGCAAATAAAAGCTAAAGGTTTAAAACTTGTAGGTATTACCAATCGTAGCCAGCGCGATAAGAATACCAAATCAAAACATTGTTAATAATCAAGAATTCTAAAGGTATAACTTTAGTACAGTTGTACAAAACATAACGCAATGTAATTTTCTCGTACATTCATACGTACAACAGGCAAGCGCGACGCCGCGACGTCGTGACGCCCATACCAAAATAAAATGTAGCTATTCATTATTCATAAAGTCGCGAAAGTTGAATGACTACATGATAGAATCTCCTACTAATCCTATCTTTCTAATATCATAAATGCGAAATGTTACTTACAGAGTTCAAATTTAAAGATGATTGATGACGAAGGTGCATCTGGTTCTAACATTGCGGAAAATAACTATGCTACGTTCTCCAGCACCATGTAAATGCTTCATATGTATATATTTTAATATCTTATAGGCTAGCGTTTGACCACTATCTCACCTGTTGGTAAGTGATGATGCGGTCGAAGATGGTAAGCACTTTAACCAATTATTGGCTCTCAAGGATAGCTGCCGGAGGGTGGTAGCTTGCCAGGCGGTCACTAGATAGTGTCCTACCACCATGCGGGGGTTGTTGGTTTCTGAACGATGTTTTTCCTTTACTGGAGGACCACTGTGAAAAGCGCACATACATTTTCGATCCAAAAATCCATTACTGCACGGCGGGATTGAGCTCGGTACCTCTGGCATTATAGCCGACCATTCTCCCACTACACCACCGGGCCCTCAAAAATATAAAGTTAAGTTGGTGATTGAGTATAGATACATAGATGGATGGATGTTTGTTACTCTTTCACGCAAAAACGGCAGAACGGATTTGGATGAAATTTGGCATACAGATACTCTATAACCTGGATTAACACATAGAATACTTTTAAATGCGGGCGAAGCCGCAGGACTCAGCTAGTGTAGGTTGGTATATATTTATTGAAACTTTTTCTGATATGCCGTATACAAATAAACCATTAATCACACGTGTTCAAATCAAAATAACAAAGGGAACAATCGGTACCAATTCGATACAATCTATGGATCTCTGCTACTTAAGTATCTTTTGCTTCTATAGCATGTGGGACGGTAGGTAATGGATATTTGGTATTTGGCACACATCCTTGGCTTGGCGTAAACGAGTTTTAGAATAGCAGGTTTGCCAGAATTTGTGAACTATTTAGTCATCGTTTTTAGCTATTGTTTGTGTTTTTTTTAGGGTTCCGAACCCAAAGGGTACCAACGGAACCCTATTACTGAGACTCCGCTGTCCGTCTGTCTGTTTGTCTGTCTGTCTGTCTGTCTGTCTGTCCGTCTGTCACCAGGCTGTATCTCATGAACCGTGATAGTTAGACGGTTGAAATTTTCACAGATGATGTATTTCTGTTGCCGCTATAACAACAAATACTAAGAACAGAACAAAGTTAAAAATTAAAGAAAAGTTAAAAAAAGTTTTTTACGATAGCGCAGCGCCACCTATCTAATATGTCTAGTTGCTAAGATGGCGCTATCGTCTTTACCTTAATCTGAATCTCGGAAGCGGCTCCAACGATTAAATAAAATTTAGTATACCTACAGGGGATTTCGGGGGCGATAAATCGATCTAGCTAGGAGTCATTTTCAGAAAATGTTGTTTTATTCGTGTTTTCAATAATCAACTTTATTGATAATCAACTTAAAATATGACTCTTCCCGACATCTATTGGCGAGTAGAAGTACTGTATCAGTAAAGCAGTTAGTTGCTCTCAATTAAAAAAAATGGTATTATTATTCGTCAATATTTGTCTGTTTAAATGGCAAAAAATTCCCTATAGCTCGGTCAACTAGATATTTAATAATATTAATTACTACAATTACTATTACTACTATTACTATTACTACTATATAATACTATTCTACCTTTGTGTTAACGTTTACTTAGTTGGTGTTAGAAGTTCGTTAGAAATTCGATATATGGCGTTCGGAACCCTTTGTGTGCGGGACAAAGCCTGACTCGCACTTGGCCAGTTTTATTTTTAACCGACTTCAACAAAAGGAGGAGGTTTCTCAATTCGACCGTATTTTTTTTTTTTTATTTGTTTGTTTGCGCATAACTTCGTCGTTTATGAACCGATTTCGATTATTCTTTTTTTGTTCGAAAGGAGATATTCCAAGTGTGGTACCATGGTAATTTTATCGAGGTATGATAAGTATCTCCAGAGATATTGAGATAAACATCTCAAAATTGGTACTGAAAATGAATAGCGCGGCATTGAAGTCGGTTGTTTTTTAGTTTTTAAACGATATTATTATGTATGCGTTGCGTTATACCACTATCTTACCTGTTGGTAAGTGACGTGAAATCTATTTCAGCGGCGCTTACCTATTATATATCACAAGCATTTAATAAGAAAATAGTGAGTGAAACTTTACCTTCCTATTAAGAAGATTTAATAAGATGGGGTTGGCTAAGACCATCGAAGTGAAATTGCTTCCTAACCGAAAAGCCAAAAGTAGTACCTTAAAATTAAAATCCAATTAACCGAGAATGAAATTAATTCTGTAACTGTAGTTAGTTAGTTACAGAATTCATTTCATTTTTTTTACCTTTAACATAAAATCGGCTTATTTTGAAACCTAAAAATCTAAAAATACTCTTCAACTGTAATCTTCCATACGAAGCACGTCAGCTGGAATTCTAAAATTCCTATATATCATGTCTCGTCCCTTGTTAATCCCATTAAGGCTATAATAGACACAAGTGGGTTTTGGTCTCAATGAGAGACCGTGACCTGTGTAACCCTTGGATCATCAGGGCAAATTACTCACTCTACTTGCGAAAGACAAGACCAATGCATGCAAGCTTAAACTAGATAGTTTTACCTACGTAGTTTTGGTTATCGGAAAGCTTTTCTAAAAGAATATTTTTCGGGATAAGTAGGTGGTACCTTGAGGTAAACATCTCGTTGTGCGTCTGTCGAGAATATCAAGACAATTTTTCTCAGGAGAGCGGGGCGTTATCGTGTTGTTTTTCTTTTTTCAATAATTAGGTATAACGTTGGCGATTGATCATTCAACAACACAGAATATAACAAAAGCATCTTCTTTTCCGTGTTAAACACCAATATTATAAATGCAAAAATAAATCTAGCATAAATGAATCTTTACAACTATGTCACAACGCAACTCGCAAGCGTCTAGCCGAAGTCTTCGAGCATTTACCAACGAATTGTAGATAACTAGAGGTACGAACACACCTTAAAATATATGTAATAATAATAAACAAACACTCTATCTTTATACTTTTAACATAGTTCGTAATATTAAGCGGTTGTCTGGAAGAGATCGCTATTTAGCGATAAGACCGCCGTTTGTACTGTCTCTTTTGTATTATTCTTTGTATCATGTTTCTTTTGTGTGCAATAAAGTGTTATCATTAATTCATTCATTCAATAGAAATTTCTCAATGTGCTGGACATTTTCTAAATGCACATCAAAAGTATATTTTCTAAATAAACAGAGGAGATGTGTCAGGGTTAATAAATTAAACTCTTAATAAGGCTGTCTTCATCAGACTAAGTAGCAATTAATTAATTAAATGGTACATTTACAGAAGTTATGTTACTTCCTAAGGAGTGTTATCAATGACGGTTGTTGGAATAAATCAATGGTAGTAGAAACAGTATGGTTGGTTCTACTCTCCATGTTTTTATTTTGATAACAGGACAAGCTAGACTGTCGGCAGATAGCAAACGATAACCGATTTTCAAAATTCATTTTTTAATCTAAAAAGTAACCTATTGGGGTGGCGCCCTTTTGTAAATTCATCGAGACCTGATGAGTATCTCCTGAGATATGGAGATAAACACCTCAAACTTGCTACTGAAAATTACTATTGCGGCATTTGAAGTCGGTTTTGTTTTCGTTTTATAAGTAAAGTTTGGATTATAATTACGTATGGATTTACAATCTAATACTATAAGAATCTTTGTCCTGACATACTGACTGACTGACTGACTGACTGACTGACTCACTGACAGACAACGCACAGCCTAAACCGCTGGTCGTAGAGACTTGAAATTTGGAGGGTATATTTGTCTTAGTACGTAGAGGTGTACTAAGAAAGGACTTTTCAAAATTAACCCCTTAAGGGGATGAAATGGGGGTTCAAAGTTTGTATGGAGAAACAAGATTAGATAGTCTTTTCTATCCGAAACTTCACACAAGTGCTTCAGTACAAAAAATAAATAAATACGTGTTTCAGGTTTTTTTGAAATTCCACCCCTAAGAGGGTGAAATGGGGTAACAAAGTGAAAATCAATATTTTTTCGGATTGCGCTAAAACTTGGCATGCAGATAATTATTACAACGTTAGTTACCTTTGAAAAAGGATTTTTCAAATTTCACCCCTGAAGAGGATGAAACGGGGGTTCAAAGTTTCTATGGAGAAACATTATTAGAGATAGTATTTTCTATTCGAAACTTCACACAAGTGCTTCAGGACATAAATAAGTAAACACGTGTTTTAGGTTTTTTCGAAATTCCACCCCTAAAAGGGAGAAATGGGGTAACAAAGTGTGAAAATCAATTTTGTTTCGATTGCGCTGAAATTTGGCATGCAGATAGTTATTACGACGATAGTTCCCTTTGAGAAAGGATTTTCCAAAATTCACCCCTGAAGGGGATGAAACGGGGGTTCAAAGTATGTATGGAAAAACAAGATGAGATAGTCTTTTCTATCCGAAACTTCACATAAGTGCTTCAGTAAAAAAATAAGGAAATATGAGTTGCAGGTTTCTTTGAAATCCCCCCCCAAGAGGGTGAAATGGGGTAACGAAGTGTGAAAATCAATATTGTATCGGATTGCGCTGAAATTTGGCATGCAGATAGTTATTACGACGATAGTTCCCTTTGAGAAAGGACTTTCCAAAATTCACCCCTGAAGGGGATCAAACAGGGGTTCAAAGTTTGTATGGAAAAACAATATAAGATAGTCTTTTATATTCGAAATTTAACACAAGCACTTAAGTAAGTAAATACGTATTTCAGGCTTTTTCGAAATTCCACCCCTAAAAGGGTGAAGTGGGGTAACAAAGTCTGAAATCAATATTGTTTCGGATTGCGCTGAAATTTGGCATGCAGATAGTTATTTTGACTTAGGTATCCGCTAAGAAAGAATTTTTCAAAATACACTCTTTAAGGGGATGAAGCGGGTGTTCAAAGTTTGGATAGTCATTTTATTCGACATTTCACACAAGTACTTCTGTAAATAAATAAGTAAATACGAGTTTCAGACTTTTTCAAAATGCCACCCTAAGAGGATAAACTGGGGTAACAAAGTCTAAAAATCAATATTGTTTCGGATTGCGCTGAAATTCAGAATGCAGATAGTTATTATGACGTAGGTATCCGCTCATAAATGATTTTCTAAAAATTCCTCCCGGATACGGAACGGGGATCCAAAGTTTGTATGGCGAAACAAGATGGGATAAAGTACGTGTTGTAGGATTTTTGAAATGGGGTAGGTAACAGAGTCTGTAAATTTAGGTTTTTAGGATTTTATAAATATGAATCCAGAATTGCCTTAGTCACGCGATAACATGAAAACGGGTGAACCGATTTTTCTAATTCTTATTTGATGTGTTTAATGATAGAATTGTTTTTACAAAAGAAAAGTTTTAAGTAAATAAAAGAAGGTTTTAACGCGGGCGAAGCCGCGGGACACTTCGAGTTTAAAATATAGCTATGTACCTCGTTATAGTAGGTAACCTAATCGTATATCGTATACTCGTGTACGAGTATACGATATACGACATACGTTACTCGTGTACGAGTATACCTAATTTTAATTCATGTTTTATGATCCAAAAGAACAAACTGTTGAAACTCTAATACTTACATTGATACTTACATGATATTTAACCGACTTCACAAAAAAAGATGTTCTTAATTCGTCTGAATGGTTTTTTTTCTGTGTGTATGTTAAGCGATTACTCCGTCAATTGTGAACGGATTCGAATGATTCTTTTTTTAATGGGTAGGGTACGTTTCCAAGGTGGTCCCATTGTAATTTTAACAAAATCGGCCGAGCCGTTTTTAATATATCAACATTTGTATTACGATGTTACTTATCTCGACGATTTACTACTTACTACTGGCACAGATTATATAATAGTTACTACGTCTACTGGCTATTTTGGCTAGCGCGACGTTTGAAGTCGGTTCTTTTAGTTTTTTAAACGATCTTAAATTATTTGTGTACACAGTTTAAGCAATAAATACTATTCTATTCTATTCTATAAACGATCTTAAATTATACAATGAATTAATGTTATATGACATGTAAAATGCCCATACTGTTACCATCATTGATGGTGTAATATTGTGATTTGCCGCCATTCAGGTTACAATGGCTTTGGTCAAAGAGGGTCGTGACTTTTTTATTGAATACCATTGTGATTATGCGGGCATTGATAATAATATCATTTTATTAAGGAATCGTTAGGAATTCAATTGTTAATTGACGTATGAGGGGGCAAAACTACATGAGATTTTTGGATATTCATACATTTGAATTATGTGGGAGCGTTTTACCCTGTGTTCACAACATAAAATAATTCGTGTAAATGTAGCTACTTCATCATAATCAGCCGATATCAGGCCAATGCTGGACATAGGCCTCTCTCTAGACACGCCACTGAGTTCTATAATATTATGTATCATCTATCACATGTAGCTACTTCGTTTTAATTAATTATTTACCTCAGAACTTTGGAATCTGTTGACTAATTTGGACAACTCTTCTAGAGTCCTATAACATTTTATTTTGGATCTACAGCGATCTTCCAAAAGTGATATGGAGCTTAATAATATAAATTATAAATCTTAGTAAATAAAATAAAATATTAGATATGTCACCGACTTTACATGTCATGCGAGTCAGTTTCAGTAGCAAGATTGAGATTTTTATCGCCATAGACATCGATATAAAAAGGTAGATGCGGGACTCACTCTTATGTCAAGTAAACATAATGGAACTAGAAACAACTACATGAAAACACGTATTTCTAATGTTGAGCTTGATGTGCATGAAGAACAGAGAAAGGCATTGTTGCTAATTATTTAAATGGATCTGCGATTATTGCACATATATTTCTATACGTGCTACACAATCGCCAGTTCGATTGTGACTAAGGTGAAATTAGGTTCTCGAACCTAATTTATAAGGTCTACATTAAGAAGCGGGTCTCTTATCTCCCTTTTTATTTGGTTTTTTTTTGGGTTCCGTAGTCCTGACAAGGAACCCTTATAGTTTCGTCATGTCCGTCTGTCTGTCTGTCCGAGGTTTTGCTAAGAGACCGTTAATACTAGAAAGCTGTAATTTTGTGGGGGTATGTAAATAAATGACGCCGACAAAGTGCTGAAATAAAATTTTGGAAAATATTTTTTTTAGGGTAGCTTCCCTATATGAGAAGTGGGGATGATTTTTTTTTCATCGTCTAACCCATCGTGTGGGGTATCGTTGAATAGGTCTTTGAAAATGACTTCAGGGTTGCTAATACCATTTTTCGATTGAATGCTCTATTTACGAAATATTAAACTTTAAAGTGCAAATTTTTGTTCCAGTAGGGCGTCTCCCCCCTCTAAAAGCTAAACTGCTGGCTTAAAAAATCTGGAAAAATTCGGTTAAGATAGCTTTATTAGTTTAGCAGTAATAGTCGTTGAACTTGGGTGTTCGATATTTTGTACCAAATACAAAATCCTTAGAATAAATCCTTTAAAGTGACAAAGACAGAGTACCTAGTTGCTTGTTTATAACGGGTAAAGACTTGCATTGAATAACAGGCTACTACGGAACCCTACACTGCGCGTGGCCCGACACGCACTTGGCCGGTTATTTTATATATATATCGATGTCCATAGGTATCTATCTAGATTCTCATCAGATGACGATAAAATTTATTAAAGGACCACACCTGCCCAAGAATAATTTAAATCTGTTCATTTTAAGGTGTTTAACTTTGAGATACTTCTAATATCTTAATGATTGTACAATGTGACCACCGCGTACTATTCATTATTCTGTGTCACGGGGGAGATGTACCGTACCCATGAAATAAAGAATCATCATTCTAATCGTTTCACAGCGGAGTAATCGCGTAAAAATTATTCTAAACAAACATACAGACGGATTGAGGACCTCCTCCTTTTTGTAAGTTTGTTGAAAACTTAAAAAAGAATCCCAACTGAAAGTTCCAATTAAACGTACCTACCTTTTATTCATTTTTAAATATGAAATATATACCTACTGTTTCATGTGTCTATTTATTAGCAGTAAAATATACTGTATAACATGTTATATCACCCATGGGTCGTCTTCCGGAGGAAATGACGGCATCTCACTAATAAAATTTCAGGATGAGCTCATGGTCCTAAAATTTAATCATAGGCCTATGACATAGACACAGTATGTATATTGTGGAAACAATTTTGTAGATCTTTTTTATGTATATTATAATATACACCTTTAGGCGGTCTTTGCTCTATATGCATCGACAGACTGGCATAACGTCCTCGTTTTGAAAAATCAGTCAAATTATTTTAATATAGGACGAAAACAGGTGAGATAGTGGTCAAACTCCTTTCTGGTATAAAAAATCAATTAAGAGATAATTCACGTCAAAAAACCTTTCAGTTATCAAATTACGTAGTAGTATCACACAATTATAAATATAATCATTCTAAGTAAAATGTTTAAAATACACACCACCGTCCTTGTTCTATCTAAAATGTTATGTCCATCCAAAGGTTGTCTGGAAGAAATCGCTTTTAGCGATAAGACCACCCATTGTACCTAGTATTAGTTAGTTAAGTCCTATTCAGTATGTATTTTCTAAATTGGTGTCAATAAAGAGTATTTGTATTGTATTGTATTGTATTGTATTGTATTGTATTGTATTGTATCACAGAAGTCTAAATAATAAATCATCTAAATAATATGATTTAATTATAATATGAATAATCAATAATATTTTTTTAGACTTCTGTGTAGGACTATTATCTTTTCTGTGCTTCTGTGTACAGTATAGGATAGGTAATCAAATCAACACAACACTGTTAAGATATTCCGAGAAGCTAATAAAACAAAGACAAACATTTCTATCCCTCAACAAAATATAAGACATTTATTCAAGAATTTTTGGAATTAGTCTCCTGGCGAAAATAGAATACGTTTCCAAAATACATCGGGATCGTCAACATGAAAATTTCTCTCTAACAATTCACCTATTTCGTTCCAATTGAGTTCACTTTACAAAACAAAAGTGTGGCCCTTTGTGGCCCTTTGTTGACAGCTGTGTGCGTGTGTGTGTATGTTATAGAAAAGGGCTAAAAAGTGTGTCAAAGCGTGATAGAGAAAGTGAAAGCGACTCTGCCTACACCATAACTACACCTTCCTAAATGGTACTTTGGTATGCACGTTAGGCTATATTGGTTGCTTGCGATAAATATTTAGTTTCTTACGTAATTTGTTTACTTTTACTGTTGCGGTAGAGAAATATTAAGAAATATTGTTTGGTCGAATTGGCGCCTAAGCTTTTTGAATATCTGACAAGCTAGTGCTTGACGACTTACTCGTCTGATAGTAAGCGACGATGTGGCCGAAGATGGGCCTAGAATGGTCTGACTTTTAAGGGCTATGTGCTGCAGGAAAACCGTAAGCACAGAATGAATTATTGTATAACCGTAAGGTTTTGGGTTATGGCGGCAGATTTTGTCCGTGATGGTGGTAACAGTCTTCGTCGTAATTTTAAGTAGTAAAAATTAAGTTGTAGGTACATCGTGTAGGTAAATGTATTCCATTCCTTTGCAACCATGTCTTTTTATCGATTTTATGTCATATTATTAGTTTATCTATATGTAATGTTTAAATAAATTTAATAAACTATTGTCATGTGTAAAAATATTGATGTATTTTACAAAATATATATATTTATTTATTACGTTTTAAATATCCTATTTTCTTTTATTTATTTATATAATATCCTATGATATATATATTTTGAATATCTTATTTTATCTAAGTATGTCTTATTTTATTTTATTTAAGTTCTTATTTATTTATCTATTTATTTTTCTGCGTTAGTCCAACACCCGTTTCAGGCCTTTCAGAATATCAGCGTCCAGTATTTCCAGGGTCGATGATCCTGGAAGTCGTGACATTTGTGCTGAGACTGGCCTGTTTCAGCACTTCATAATATTTAACTGTATTCTTTAACATTAAGCATTTTTTATTTGAATATGCTAAATAAATGATTTTTCTTTCTTTCTTTCTTTCTAACGGAATTCTTTGATATCAAGTCATACGTAACATCGATGTAATGCTCCTACCACCTTTGGATGAACACCTAACTTCCATGTTGCATGGCTAGGATTTGGACCGGCGACCTCTCGGCTTGAAGGTAAGTTAATCTATCCTTTACGCCAACGGGCCGGCAACACAGAACAGATACTAGTCGTAAGGACCTTCAAGTCCAACGCACAGAGCGATATATAACTTATATGTGTAAGCATACTTTGCAGCCATTTGAGCAAATTACATGATATGGTAATAGGCTTCCACTTCATGACTTTATATTGCTAAATTGCACATAATACGCTTCTCAGACAAAACGCACTTAGTTGATCGCAACTATGTATGTAGTACATTGAGTGCACATTTGATGAGAATTTGATTGATAAAGACTGCAAAGTTTCTTTAAGTAAATCCATAAATGGATGTAATAATACTTCATCATCATCATCAGCCTGTGTTAGTTGCTGGACGTAGGCCTCTCCCAAGATGCGCCACTGAGCCCGATCTTCGGCTCTTCTTTTCCAGTCACTGCCCACCGCTTTGCGTATGTCGTCGCTCCATCTGGTCACAGGAAGTTCTATGCTACGTTTGCCGATTCGCGGTCTCCACTCAAGGACACGTCTACCCCAACGGTTATCAGTACTGCGGTAGATATGACCAGCCCAATGCCACTTCAGTTTGCTAATCCGTTGAGCTATGTCGATAACATTAGTTCTCTGGCGAATTACTTCGTGCCGGATTCGATCCCGCAGAGAAATACCGAGCATAGCTCTCTCCATAGCTCCCTGAGCGACTTTAAACTGATGGACCAGTCGAACTGTGAGTGTCCACGACTCGGCTTCATATATGTCATTACAGGTAAGACGCACTGGTAAAAGACTTTTGTCTTTAGACACTGCTGTATAGTATAGGCGACGAGAAGACTCCACGGAGTTTTCCGAATGCTGCCCAATAATAATACTTACTCGTAGGTATTAGATACTATAGAGTATTATAAAATCGTTTAAAAACTAAAAGAACCGACTTCAAATGCCGCGCTATTCATTTTCAGTAGCAAGTTTGAGGGGTTTAACTCCATTTCTTTATTAATTACTATGGTACCACCCATGGGATATCTCATTTCCAACAAAAAAAGAATCATCAAATCGGTTTATAAACGACGAAGTTTGAAGTCGGTTAAAAATACTTTATCATGTATTACATTGTATTAAAACAGCAGAAATATTTAGAATAGAATAAAATAAAGTAGTGCTGATGAAGTCTTCATTTTTAAACGAAAAGACGAGGTTTTTGATTATTCTCGAGGTTTACTCAACTCGTCATCAGATTTATTATTATAATTGTTTGCGAGTAACCAAATAAATCGCTCAGCAATAAGAATGTTTTCTATTTTAAGAATGTTATATTGGTTCTCATGTAGAACCTCTTCCATGTCACAGAATAAATAATAGTACAAATAAAAGTTTAAAGATGGTTTAAAACTGGTGTCTTATGAGCACGAGGCTCAGGTTTTAAATGAAACGACGCAAAATCTTTTTTTCTTAAATCAAGTCGAGGTGGTAAAACCGGTCTGCTTCGACACACCTTTACTGGTCTTACATAACACCTTAAGTACATAAGTATGTAGGTAGATGGCAGTAATGTTGAAGGTAGTGGTGTATATGTATATTGTTCATATATAGCTGTGTTTCGTTTCGGCAGCGAGTCAGACTATTCTAGGCCAAGCGCGTTCACCATCTTCGACCAAATCATCGCTTACGACGAGGCGAGATAGTGGTTAAACGCTTACCTTTCGGATATAAAAAGAAAGAAAATATTTTAAAGTCAAGTCGTGACATAATAAAGATTGATAATAACTAATCAAAGTCAGTATGTTATCTCAGGGATCGTATGGGTTACATACACAACAGGGAAATTACAGACCTGCTGTAATTATTATTAAATATTATTAATTATATTATTTATATAATATTCATTACTTACTTAGCACGCCAAACCCAAAGTCGTGTAAAAATTTAAAATCACCACAAATAAAAAAATAACTTTTGTCTTTTATAGAGACACTTTAATTTTCTTATTGTAATGAAATTCCTAAAATTAAGGTGATTTCGTATATTGTTTAAATTTGTCATTTACAATGCGGATCTATTGAACGTCGGATCGGACGTTGAATCTAAAATTATTTGTGAGAATTTGACGTCTTAGACAATAAAAGTTGTTAGTGGGTAGATTTATGAAGGTGGATTGAAAATAAATTAATAAAAGTTTGACGTATCGAAGTAACTTTCGTAATCTGCTATGGTTTAGTTTGGAAACACGTTGGAGAAGCAGTAATGTCAAGCCACAGTTTTACAAGTCAAGCCTGGAGTGCCACGATACTTAGCCGGGTTGTAGACAAATAGTAACCTAACTTAGTTTGGCTTAGCCACGGTAATTATTATTATATTACCGTGGCTTAGCTCACCATAGCTGACGCAGTTTTGCATTATAGATTCGTCATATCTATCTGTCTGTCTGTCTGTCTGTGTGTCTGTCTGTCCGTCCGTCCGTATGTCACAGCCATTTTATTCCGAAACTGTTAGAACTACAGAATTGAAACTTGGTAGGTAGATGTATTCTGTGAACCGCTTTCCGATTTATATACAAAAATAAAAAATATAGAAGTTTAAGGGGGGGCATCCCATACATGGAACTGAAACAAAAAAAAATTTTTCTTCAAACCTATACGTGTGGGGTCGTCTATGGATAGGTCTTCAAAAATGACATTGAGGTTCCTGAAATCATTTTTTCTCAAAGTCAATCATTTGAAAGATCGCGTCTAAAGTGGTAAAATGTGTGTCCCCCCCTCTCAACTTTTAAAGTATGGGAGTGAAAAATCTAAAAAAAATATATGCTGTAGATCTCAATAAAAACTAACAACGAAAATTGGTTTGAACGAGATACAGTCAGCAGTTTTAGAGATATGGCGACCGCAAAGATAACTTTGTTTTTCATACAAACACTATGAAAAACAAAGTTAATTTTGTAGTTGCGAAAAATCATAGTTATGGAATATTTAACTGTGTTACGGAACCCTACGAGTGCCAGTCCGACTTGCACTTGGCCAGTTTATTTTTGGTACGGTTCGTTACCTTGAGTATTATTATAGATGCTGAGTCTGCAATTCCCTACAACGAATATTGAACCGGTTGTTTACTTCGGTCAAGAGCATTCCTTGTGATATTTTTGCTTGAATTTAAGAGATGACTTTTATGTAAAGACAGGTCTTTATGCATAAGTAAGTTTTAAATGTTTTTTCCTTATACCTATAAATATTTAATATTATGTTTCTTTAGGAGTTACTACACTTTTTTTTTGATACAGTGCCTGGGCATATTTCGCAGGAGGCGCGAGCTTGAGTCTCGTCGGTACGGTGGAAAATTTTGGATTGAAGGTAGTATACCCATATATACATATAGTATTCTGTGATTGAAGGACATATGCCTATATCCTCGTATTCACAAACTACGCTATGAGGTATCACAGTACTCGCGAGCGCATAGTGTGGTACACACCAATACATCATTGACATTACTTGTGACAAATCAGCCGCTATGCAATATTGTGTGGCTATGCTTCGTATTTTTGTCTGTTCTGTGGCTATGCGTTCGTCAAAATCTTCATGAACGAGACTTTAATGCGTTTGCGAGCACTTTGAGATCTTATGGCATTTCTTCGCCTAGCGCTTACCATCAGGCGAGCGCTTCGCTTATCTTGTTATCTTCTACCATAAAAAAAAATCATCAATATCCTGTAAACTGATGGTCAGCCTCGAAGAGCCTTGTTGGAGTCATGTATTCATAATTTATTAATGTTTTTCTCTTTCTTTTTTACTTATATAAACAAGAAAGTCGTATTGCATTAATACAATCTTTGGCAACTTTCTAAAGCTCGTGAGAAAGTTTTTGTCTAAAATTGGTCACGTTGATGGTATCAAGGTAGTTGGTCCACCTTTTAAAAGGGCAAGTAATAATGTTACTGGTAGGTACATAGATGTACCTATTATAATAATTTAAAAAAATAGTTTTAAAGTTTTCATGTGCACCAACACTAGAACGACTATTACGAGAAATTCACGATAATCGAGGTTTCTTTTTTAGGGTTTCCTTAGTCCTGACAAGGAACCCTTATAGTTTCGTCATGTCCGTCTGTCTGTCTGTCTGTCTGTCCAAGGTTTTGCTAAGAGACCGTTAATACTAGAAAGCTGTAATTTTGTGGTAGTATGTATAGATATTACGCCGACAAAGTGCTGAAATAAAATTTTGAAAAATATTTTTTTTTATGGTAGCTCCCCCATATGAGAAGTGGGGATGAATTTTTTTTTCATCGTCTACCCCAGCGTGTGGGGTATCGTTGAATAGGTCTTTTAAAATTACTTAAGGGTTGCTAACATCATTTTTCGATTAAATGCTCCATTAACTAAATATTAAACTTTAAAGTGCAAATTTTCTATTTTCGAAAAATTCGTGATAATAGCGCATTTTATGAACTTTAAAGGAAAATTATAGCGGTTGAGATAACTTTATTAGTTTAGCAGTAATAGTCGTTGAACTTGGGTGTTGGATAATTTTGTATCAAATAGACCTTAGAATAAATCCTTTAAAGTAACAAAGACGGAGTACCTAGTTGCTTGTTTATAACGGGTAAAGACTTTCATTGAATAACAGGCTACTACGGAACCCTACACTGCGCGTGGCCCGACACGCACTTGGCCGGTTATTTTATATATCCCAAACTAAATAGGCAAGTGTTTGAAGTGTTTCACCACTATCTCACCTGTTGGTCAGTGATGATGCGGAGAGAATATTAAAATATCAAAATATCCTGGAAATAAAAGCATAAAAATGGATGCCATATACCTACTCAGGTTAAAGTCTTAAAATGTTGTATTGAGATAATGACTTACATATTTTTTATATTATGCGTAGTTACGGAAGCATAACTTACGAAGCTGATTTTCTCTGTATAACATAGTATTTGTAAGATTTGTAAATTATATAGGAAAATATATAGTAGGTAGTTCATTACATCATGGCGTAATAAACCTATATGTTATAGGAACATGGCGCATGCACGCTTCGTTTCACTTTCGCTTTTCGTTCAACTTCCGTAGAAACTTCGATAACAATCCGTAGTTTAACTTAGATATAAGTTCGAACGTAAATTTTTTATTCGCCTAAAAACTGAATGTACTTACTTAAATATAAATACTTCTTTTTGTGGGCATTGCAAATCTAATTGTAAACCTAATTTATTTTAGTAAGTGCAAAATAAATAGAATTAGGTACTCATGCATATAAGTAGTTAATTATTTGGTTTACTACTTAGTAAATTATTATTTGTCTAGTCTTAAAAATAATGCGTAGGTACCTACGTGTGTATTTTTTTTTTGCTTACTTAAATTGGTAGTTAAATATTATCATATCTAGCTTTTTATTTGATATTGTGTTGGTGAAAATGCGGCCGTATTATTTGAGGTTAGATATATTCAAAATTATAATAATTAAAGTACCTACGTTTATATCTATTTATGTTTTATTTACTAAGTTTAAGAAAAAACTTGAATACCTCAAAACTGTTTTCATATCTAACATTATGATATAATTATGACTTTTAATTTTATTAAAGATGATCATTAATCACCGATCAATAGGTGCAGCGAAATAAAAACCGTATTTTAAACATTGGCACATTTTGTTACGCTTACACCAACTTTTGTTTGGCGCCAAAACATAATAACAAAGCAAAAACTTACCTTCATGTACAAAAACCGCCAACAGAAGCACAGGCACTAAAAGGGCTAGGTTTGCCATTGTTTATGTTTTCAGAAAGTACACTTTATCACAAGTTATTCTGATTATTCGATTATAATCGACGTTCGTCTCGATTCTCACTCGGCGAGCGAATGGCGAAGGGTCTCTTGGCAAACTTGTAGTTTGCGTATGGCTTTTCACATTGGAGCGCTAGGACGCGGCTGGAAAACGCAGCGTTTTTTTCATGTACAGTAGCACTTTAATACAATACTACTTGTTGAATATTTACAATACAATGTATAAAATATATACAGGGTAAATTTTTGAGATGGGAAGGGTACCTCTTCCGCTAAAGCTACAGTAAAACGATCTGAGGATACTATCCATAGTGTCCGACCGAAATTTTGGTTTCGGTTTCGATTTCGGCCGAGTTTCGGCCAAAAATCAAGTTTCGGTGGCAGTTTCGGTTTCGGCCAAAATTGGCCGAAACTTTTGCCGAAACCTAAACTGATTTCGGAAGTTGTCGTACACGCTCGCCCAACTTCGTTTCTCGCGGCAACGCTTTGGCGGACAATGATAAACATTTTGCTATGAGAACATAATTTGAAAACTAATAAAAATATTATTAATATTTTTTATATTATGTAATCTTTGTCCTGACATACTGACTGTCGGACTGATAGACAACGCACAGCCTAAACCGCTGGTCGTAGAGTTTTGAAATTTGGAAGGCATATTCGTCTTAGTACGTAAGAGTGTTCTAAGAAAGAATTTTCCAAAATTCACCCCTTTAAGGGATGAAATAAGAGTTCAAAGTTTGTATGGAGAAACAAGATTAGATAGTATTTTCTTTCCGAAACTTCACACAAGTGCTTCAGTAAAAAAAATTACGTGTGGTCTTTTTAAAATTCCACCCCTAAAAAGGTGAAATGGGGTAACAAAGTCTGAAAACCAATATAGTTAGAGTTGCGTTGAAATATCCGCTAAGAAAGGATTTTTCAAAATTCAGTCTTTAAGGGGATGATGCGGGCGTTCAGAGTTTAGATAGTCATTTTATTCGACATTTCACACAGGTACTTCTGTAAATAAATAAACGAGTTTCAGGCTTTTTTAAAATGCCACCCTAAGAGGATGAAGTGGGGTAACAAAGTCTGAAAATCAATATTGTTTCGGATTGCGCTGACATTTAGAATGCAGATAGTTATTACGACGTAGGTATAAAATTCAGTCTTTAAGGGGATGAAGCGGGCGTTCGGAGTTTGGATAGTCATTTTATTCGACATTTCACACAGGTACTTCTGTAAATAAATATGAGTTTCAGGCTTTTTCAAAATGCCACCCTAAGAAGATGAAGTGGGGTAACAAAGTCTGAAAATCAATATTGTTTCGGATTGCGCTGAAATTTAGAATGCAGATAGTTATTATGACGTAGGTATCCGCTTATAAATTATCTTCTGAAAATCCCCCCGGATATTATTTATTATTAAACTTATAAACTTATCATTTACTAAAGTACTTCTGTAAATAAATAAGTACATACGTGTTGCAGGTTTTTTGCAAGAAGTTGGTAAAAAAATCTGAAAATCAATACAGTTTTTCGGGTTTTATGAATATGAATCCCAATTTCCCTTAGTCACGCAATAACTTGAAAACGGGTGAACCGAGTTGGCTTTTACTTCTAAATCATAAATCAAAATAAAAGTTTTAAGTAAATAAAATAAGTCTTTAAAGCGGGCGAAGCCGCAAATAAATGATTACAACAAAATTAATATAGTGTTTCCATTTCATGTCGTAATTAATGCAGAATAATGGGCAAAATGCACCAAATTTCAGTATTTTAAGGAATTTTATACTTGACCACGAGTTTCGGTTTCGGTTTCAGTTTCGGCCGGAAAACCAGTTTCGGTCGGCCTCTTACTATCCATTACTTTTTAGGTACCTGTTGTTTTGTGGATCCTATACTACATATAAATCCACCTTTTTTGTGAACAAATAAAATGTATCAAATGGGAGAAACATTAAAATTTGCACGGTCCAGGTTAATCGAGTACCTACAGGAAAAATGGTTATCTAAGATATAAACCTTATCTTAACTTGATTTTATAAAATGAGTGTGTTCTAAATTAGTATGTAGGCTAAATACGTTAACCAAAACTAAGACTTCAACACAGCTGCAGTACAGTTGCCTTCCAAATATAAATCGCAGCAGTTTAAACACCGCACTGTAGATTGTCAAATGTTTGCTACTATGATACTACTACTTTATAGGCGCGGCTTTTAGCCGTGAACGCCGAACGCGTAAACAGAAATCAACAAACAACTGATTTTCCATACGATAATTGTTGTATTATATGACTGTGAATAAATAAATTTTATCCATGAATGTAGGTGCAACCCATTATCATTATTTTACATGATAAGTAAGTAAGCTCACGCAATATAAAGATTGAGATTGAGTGGTATCCCATTTATAAAATGTCAAAGTTTAAAATTAACGAGAGTTACAAATAAGATAAGATAATAAGATCGTTTAAAACACCAAAAACCCGGCTTCACTTTCGTTCAATAATAATTAAAGTAAATACTTGCCAATTCGGTACGATACACAATAAAATCATTAACTTCATTAGCGAATTGATATGTACCGAGTACCTACTATAAATTGATTTATTAATAATAAATTATTATTTAATATAAAGCTGGGTTCGCTGCACCATGTTATCGTGTTAACCTTAAAGTGTAACTGTTTTGTTTTCTCAGACTGTTCCCCCCACCAATCCGGGCTCCCTCACCTCGCCACCTATTCTGGAGCTGTCAAGGAGCTAGTGTGAGCAAGGACGCCATACGCGCACGACTACAGAACAATACCTACTATCTCACAAGGTTTGCATCAACTTCAAAGATGTATAAATATAAAACACAGAGATATTAATAATAAGTATATTTCTGTGGGACTAGGTAGACACAGGAGGTTGAATTTTACATGGTTATATATAATTTATATAATACATTTATATTTGTATACCGAACTATGTATTCGTATTTACGAATTCATTTTCAAAAATGTAACGATATACTCGTGTGTAAATAAACCTTAGTTTTTAAATATTGAATTAAAACTTTCTTAATAATTTATTTATCTATGTCATTTTTTGGAAGTGGAAGTCGGTTGTTTTCGTTTTTAAACTATCTTAATTATTCATAACAAACTGCAGCAGGACCAGCTTTACCTACGCCTGGTACAAATAGAGCAACAGTAACAAAATATGCGTTGATGTTATATTAAAGTCAGGCTTTGTAGTTTTTAAAAATGATGGTACGTAGATAAGTAATTAAGTAATTTAACAGAATATAATATTTCAGTATCATCATCATCTGATACACAGACTACTGGACAATGGCCTCTTTTTGATCTCACCACGCTTGAAGTTCGTTAATCCAAATCTTTCTTTCAAGTTTATGATCTCGTTCAACCCATTACGCTACTAGACGTTCTACTGTACGTTTTACCATGTTTCAGTAACTAAAATGTCGTCTGTTCGCAGGGTTGATGTTAAGCACGCCAGAGAGAGATTCGTTAGTTTTAAGCAAAATAACAAGCAGATAGAAATCCTTCAGAGATTTTGCCCTGCCGTTACCAAGAAAGACCGCTGCCAGAATCGGAATAGCCGGCTCGCCGGGACTGCGGGCGATCGTTTGGCATATTTGTTATGCCAATTTATAATAACATATCATATATTACGAAAATAGCCTTAAGAGGCCTTTATGGCTAGTGCGTTTTTGCAAGTTGTTAAGCTAACCGCTCAGACTACCATAAAAAAAGCAGACGGAGCCGTGCCTAACACCCGAGTTAACGCAAGCTCAGTAATACTAAATGCTTGAGTAATAAGTTTCCGCGCTCAGTCCGGCATAGTCAATACGGCATGATTACTACGTAAGCAACGCTGCGAAGTAATACCGCACGGACTAACGTAGTATTATATTCTCTTTGGCACGGACGCGTACGTCACTGCTGCCGCTTGGTAGCAAACTGAGCGCGGAAGCGTATTACTCAAGCATTTAGTATTACTGAACTTGCGTTCACTCGGGTGTTAGGCACGGCTCCGTCTGCCTTTTTTATGGTAGCTTGAGGCTTACCGTTCCATCTTTAGTGGTATTCAGTACTACTCTTTACGCCAGGGAGCACCTAGCGGAAGTAGCGGAGTACTCTCGTTTCAGTCGTTTCGGAGAGTATCACGACCATAGTACGCGATATAATATCAAAACCGACTACGTGCGGTCACAGGTCTTGCTTTTAGTTTTTGAACTTATTTTTTACTATATAATATACAGAAGATGTTAAGATCTCATTAGTATGTACCTAGTTGTAAGAAATTCAATGCTATAAATGTTTCCGAATAGAACGGACCGATGATTTTGTGATATTGCAAATTGGAAATGAATTAAACTTTATTTACATTGCGTGTCACGAACACGTATACTACTCGATTTACCTACTACAAATGCCTTTGAAGATCGTCACAATGAATAATAATTTTAAGATCGTTTACAAAATGAAAAAGACAGTCTTGTCCAACCTTTTGGGTGCTAGGTAGGTATAACGAATGTCACAGACAGACACAAAGCTATGCACACCTTATATCTATCATATGTACCTACCAAAGTTTTACTATCCATATGTAAAACTGCGTACCTATGCACTATGCGTAGGGGGTTGAAAATTACATATGCTTTTTTTTGTATCTTATAGGCTACTTGACCACTATCTCACCTGTTAGTAAGTGATGATGCGGTCGAAGATGGTAAGCACGCTAGGCCTAGAATGGGTACTGGCTCTCAAGGATGCTACATTAATTAGCGAATATGTATTTTTTTTTTATGTCAAAGTTGACAATCACGCAAGCGGCCCACCTGATCGAAAGTGGTCACCGCCGCCTATAAACACCTGCAACACAAGTAGTATTGCACGCGCTTTGCCTACCTTTTGCATAGAGGACTCTTTTTACCCCTCTCTTAAATCGCTGCATGCTGTACCGTAGCGGAAAAACCTCTGGTGGGAGATCGTTCCACATTTTGCAAGTCCGCGGAAGAAACGACCGCATAAAACGTACCGTATGCGATGTCCACGTGTTAACAATATGTATATACTCTCGCGCGGTGTCGAGAAGAACGAAGATAAAAGCGAGGTGGCGGGATAATTATGTTATGCAAATAATGAATATACTTATTATTTGATAACGGTCTAGTTCAAACCTTATCTATCATTAAGGTTATTAAATTTTATCGCAAATAGATATAACTTATGTGATTATAAATACTTATAATCTACGCAAATAATCGTCATTTTTATAATAATTGATATATCAATAGCGGTATAAATATAAATTATGGCATTACATTCTTTTGTAGGGGATTTCCCTAATAAAATAGCTAAACTAAACTTAACAATAACTTAAATTCGGAGTATTTCGGAGTAAAGTCAATTTAATTTTTTAGTTAGGATTTTCAATGTTTTGTAATTCATTTCAATTTCATAGTTACCAAGTCGCTATGACTTTTTAGTCCCTCACGGGTGGTAGGAGCACAATATATCGATGTTCCGCTCGACCAAAATTAGCTTACCACCGTCAAGGAGAAAATCTGCCGCCATCACCTTACGGTGTTCCGGCAGCACTCACTACACAGCCCTTAGGAGTCACAGTATTCCAGGGCTAACGTATTCACCATCTTCGACAACATCATCGCTTACCTCCAGGCGAGATAGTGGTCAAACGCTAGCCTCTCAGATATTCAAAAAAAAGCTTCGACCGATATCCAATCTTCACAAAAAACGTGGCGCAATGAAAACAAGGCCTAAATGAAAATTACCTTATTATTTATGATCGCATGATACTGTAATAAGGCGCGAATCAAATGTAGGTACTTATGTAAGATAAGATTTTAGATAATCAATACTTACCTTAAATCAATATCCTCCATTTGTATAACAATATCTGTAAATTGCAGTTTAATGGCAAAAATATGTACAACTAAATGATAATCTTATCAATTATAACATATTTTTGCTTATTAATAACACCTATCGATTATAGTTAGGTACCTACTATCATAACATATTATAAAACAAAGTCTTCCGCCACATCTGTCTGTCTGTTTGTTTGTCTCACAGAACACAGATATAATGTCTGTCTGTCTGTTCGCGATAGCCTCCAGAACTACTGAACAGGAAGGATTTTCATGCAATTTTCACTAATAGACAGAATTCATTTCAATCAAGAGCTTGAAGATCGAGATCAGTGGCGTGCCATACGTGAGGTCCAGCTGTGGACAGAAATAGGCTGATGATGATGAAAAATAAATGTAGGTACCTAATAAAATAAAACAACCATTCGTGTAATAATATTTTTTATTTAATTATATACAATTTTACACTTACAGGATTTAATGATTTTACAATAAAATTAGGTAAAACATTATTAATAGTTTTCTTCACTTTAAATATAAAATTAAGATAACATTCAATTTACATAGGTATACTTACTTATCTTACGTACAAATACTCATTTCTTTGATAAATATATTTTTGTACTACTCAGATATATTTTAGAGTATATAGAGTTTAAATCCCCGACGTGCACCAATGGATTTTTCTATCGAAAAAATGTGCACATTTCACAGTAACCCTCCGGTGAAGCAAAGAAATCCCGACCCCCGGCATGATGGTAGGACACTATCTAGTGTCCGTCAGGTCTGTCTCAAATGTGTTACTAAACATTTATCTATGTGTTCCGGCATCTGTCTTTGAGAGCCAGTTCCCATTCTAGGATGAGCGTGCCATCCTCGACCACAATATCACTTATATAGTCATTAATACACTAGCCAATACGATATGAAAAAAAAAGTTTTGTTGTACTTATATATCTTTTGGAAAATCAAAATAAACAAATTATCGTAACATGACTGTGAATTAAATAAGGACCGGAAGAAATAAACGAACAAAATACTAAATATTGATAGGTATAGCTAGAGACGTAACGTAATACAACATTTTGTACTTAAAAGTGCACTAATTATTATATAATCAAATTTGCGTCAGTAAATTAATCTCCTTTGCGGTCTTAAAAAAAAATTACATAATTTTAAATAATTAACACATAGAAAGTACTTGATGGTTTTATATTTATTGAACATAGATTTAAAGCTGAACTCATTTACACACCTACATCATGATTACTTTTTTTTTGCTAATTCAATATTTTATGTTAGTTATTTTCAAAACATTTTTGGGGTGGAACATCAAGAGATTGTTGGGAAGGTTTTCTATAAATATTACAATACGTAGGTACTCAAACATTTTTGTTACTTTCATGAAAAAGATTGGAGATTGCATGAAGTATTTTCATTTTGTAAAAAGTATATATGTACAAAAATCTCTTTCAATAAAGGTTTCACAGTACTTGAAGGCGGTCGAAAAATCTCTCATTTAAATTCACTGTTCAGGAACGGTTCAAAAGTACTACAAAGTTTTGATTTCCACTTAGAACATTAGACTTCAAGACAACGAATATGTTTATTCTAAAGACATTCGCAGTCACAAAGATATTTGAATTTCTTCCAAACACGGTCGTATTCACAAACAACACACAGTGCTCGTGATCGCTATAAATAGGAGGTTTCAAACTAAATACATTATTGACAATACTTGTGTCAAATCTACCGCTACGCGATTGTCAACATCTTCGTGAATAGGTACGTTTGAAAATTAATTCCTTCATTTCATTTCAGATACTTTATCTGTTTTAACATAACTGTCTTTTGCAGCAATTGTACTTTAGAGTACTAATTTGATGAAATGCAGCATAAGTACAGCAACCACAGAGAAGCCTACAGTAATTCTGTAGGAAGAGTTACATAGATCTCCGGCGCAAAGGACGCAGCTGGTAACGTTTCCGGTAAAGCCTTCCCCGATCGCCTGGGAGCACTTTTCTTGAGGCGTCTCCGAGGCGGTGGAACACGAGCGGACGACGTTACTTTCACCGTTATCATCTGGAAGAAAAAATATATTTGAGAGATTGATGATTTTTGAAGATCGTTCATTTCCGAAGCGGAATGAAACAATTTTTTTATCAAACTTTTTTAGCGTATGGGTTAGCGTTTCATCACTTATCCTAACTTAAGGGGCTCTAATGGACAGCTATCGGAACACATTAGTGTTTTGCGACAGATTTTCTAACTTGAGGGTGCCAGTTGGACACTACACAATGCTCTAAAACAATGCAGGGCTTAGATAAACAAAAAAAAAGTTTTAGGTTTATCTAAGATGCAGGGCGTTTTATTTGATGATATAAGCTTGCGCAAACCTAACCTGCCAGCTTCTAAGCCGGGAATCTTGCACGATATTTTTCTCCAAAAATATCTCGATACACTTTGATACCGCGTGTAACCTACTATCAAGCAAAAGTTTGATCACAAATGAGCTAGGTATCTTGCGCGTCATGCACGCTCGGTTGACACGCGCAACTGAATGATGAATTCGTTGGATTAGAAAATTCCTTAGGCTGAGTTGCACCATCATACTTTAAGCGCAACTACAACTATAACTATAACCGGTGTTTTTGTATGGATTTTGACAGATTTTTGACGTTTGTTATAGTTAAAGTAAGATGGTGCAACTTAGCCTTATAGCCAGTTTTACCGGTTTCTGATAGCGCTAATATGAAGTAATCTGACAGATATTTGACAGCTTTTATATGGCGTCCTGTCAGATAACTCATTATCAGGAACCGGTAAAACTGGCCCTTAATCTCTTAATAGTACATACTATTATTTATTCTGTGTTAACAACACTATTATGCCTATCTTAATTACGAATATTTGAAATGTATTGAATTTGAGCAAAACAGATGCTAATTTGCGTAGGTTGATGTAAAGTTAAAATACCAGATATGAGTTCCCGTTCGATATAAGAATATCACGAACGCCTCATTTTTCAAAAGACTTATCACAAAAATATAATCCGGTACTTTCCGGTGAAAGAATGAGATTATAGATTACCTACATACATCAATCATATCAGTAGTTTATTTCGGGATTATACATTTTTATGGCTTATATAATAGGCTTGTTAATTTATTTTACACGTTTTTAGCACATTTCTAAACGACTTCATAAAAGTAAGTTCTGTATTCGACCCATATATGCACAAGTAAAATTGTACTGTGTGTACATATACGCAATGTATGTAAGTAGGTACATTTGTATGTTCGCGATTTTCTCAAGGTTTTGAATAATCATCTTCTTCGGAAGTAGAGTATATCTCCGAAGTCCACGGTACTTAGTTATTTTATACAAACATTTCAGTTCGGATGGGTATCTTCAGAGATATGGAGAAACATCTTAAACCACACCTCAAACTTGAATAAGTATAGGTAGTTTACACGGTACAACCAACTTCTAAAACGAGGAAGTTCTCAGTTCATCTGTATGTAGGTATGTAAATATATTTTTTTATTATTGTATGTTCACCGATTTCTCTAGCATAATATTTTTTATTCGAAGGAGCATAATCCTGAGGTGGTGTTATTGTACATTCATCGAGATCTGTCGAGTATCTCCAGAGATATAGTGACAAACACCTCAAACTTGCTACTGAAAAGAACTAGACTAGAAAGATATAGCGGCATTTGAAGTAGGTAGGTAGGTACGAGTAGATCTTAAATTGTAAGTTATTTAGGGTACGGACACACCGCAGCGCCCTGCGTGCGCGATCTAAGCGGCGATCAGATAGCGCAGTACTATTTGTACCGACTGGTTCACACCAAATGCGATCAGAAAACAATTGAAAAGTACTGAGATCGCGTTGTGGCCGTACCATTAAACTATATTTAAATTGTAATAAACTACCTTTTAGCATGATCAGTATATGGATATTGATGTATTTTAGATACAAAGCAAAATATATTTCTGCAACTAGATTTGAATTATTTACTTTCTTGTTATCTACTTCTGTTTCACATATATATATACCTACTTATCGCAGTACAGTGTAGTTTCTGGTTTATAATACAGATTCAACTTACCTTCGTAAAAGGCAACTAGACACCGAGGTGCGTTTTCTGGAGATTCTATTTCCCTTGCAAACCTTCGTCGCCGGCTCAGTGGTTCCTATAAAATCAAATAAAACTTATTGACATAACGTGTCGTGAACTGACTTTTTAATAAGTACAAAAGGTCATCAGTTTGGCGGCTTGTGACCAGAGGAGCGATAACATTCGAAAAACGGTTGGCAGTGACTGGAAAATATGAGTCAAAGATCGGACTCAATAGCGCGTCATGGAAGTGGCATACGTCCATCAGTGGACTGATACTGGCTGATGATGATGATTTATAGAGCACCTACATACAATCACGCCTTTTTCCCGTTGGGGTAGGTAGAGACTACTTCTTTCCATATTCTACTTCCACTTTCATCAGCGCCTTCATATATGTTCGCTGGTTATAGATACTTTTGACTTGGCCTTTCTTTAAAACGTCTCCGATCTGTTCGTGATACGTTCGCCTAGGTCGGCTTCTACCGGCTGACCCATTCACATTCGTCTTATAAATCTACTTTGTCATTTATATATATTATTTTATAGAGTACTTGTTCTTTATTCATGTCATTCGTTGTTTATATGCTTTATACACCAAGCTAATTAATAATAAGCTAAGCTGATAGCAAAATATTTACTTCAAAGGTTAGGCTATCCGTTCGCAGAATATTATCGTATCTCGCTATAAAAATAAAACTAAAATCTAATCTAACGATCGACTAAACTAAAGATAACTACAAATGTTCATTATAAAGATACCACGGACGGAATCATTCATGAAATTTTGCGGCAAACATCACAATGATTTGATAATAGTTTTATAGTAAGTAGACTAGCAGTGCCCCGGCTTCGCGGCTTCACTTCGCGTTAAAAAGTATCCTATAGCCTTATCCATAATAGGGGCTATCCATGTGCAAAATTTAAACTTATAGTCAGCCGATTTACCGTGAAGAATTCCTTAACAAACAGACAAATATACAAACTGACATTCGCGTTTATAATATTGGTGTTTTTGTAAATTGTTATCCAAAATTTGTATCCAAAATTTCATCGCCCCGTCGGTACGATGAAATTTTGGATTGTGTTTAACAATTTACAAAAATATAAAGTGTACAGTAACACTTCAAAGAAACATAATATTGGTGTTGATAAGCTTTTTAGGGTTCCGTACCCAAAGGGTAAAACGGGACCCTATTACTAAGACTCCGCTGTCCGTCTATCTGTCTGTCTGTCTGTCTGTCTGTCTGTCTGTCTGTCTATCTGTCTGTCCGTCTGTCACCAGGCTATAGCTCATTAACCGTGATAGTTAGACAGTTGAAATTTTCACAGATGGTGTATTTCTGTTGCCGCTAGAACAACAAATACTAAAAACAAAATAAAAATAAAAATTAAAGGGGGTCCCTATACAAAAAACGTGTTTTTAAACGCCATCTATCTAATTAGTTTCGGCAAAATGACATAGATGGCGCTAGTAAACGAGCCCCATCTTTCTAGATCGCGACCAAACCAAATATTTTTGGTAATATCAATTAATCAAATATATGAGGTTGAAACTCTGTTATGTTTCGTATTGTACGGAACCCTCCCTAAGTGTGCGATAAGAGACGCGATGCTGACTCGCACTTGGCCAGTTTTATTTTAATGACAGCCACGCGGTATGACAACTATATCACTGTGACAAGATGAGTTCGTTTTGGCTCATTGGACTAGTCTCAATGAACAAATTATAAAAAATCAAGAAGCAAACGTAGCGTAGGACGTCGTGTGACCAGATGGAGCGACGCCATATGCAAAACAGTAGGCAGTAGAAAACTGGAAAAGCAAAGCCGAAGATCGGGCTCAGAGGCGCGTCTTGGGAGAGGCCAGCAGTGGATTAACACCGCCTGATAATGATGTTGATGAAAAAAATAAAAGGGGGTCTCCCCTTTAATTTTATTACAAGAAACGTGTTTTTCGACAAATTGTGTTTAATGTTATTAAATATTGTATCTACTGTGGTACGAAACCCTATGTGAGGGAGTTTTTTTTATTGTTAAAATATCGTAAGCGTGTTTTCGGCTCGACAATGGTACTGGAAATATTATTTAGACAGATTGATTAGCTTAATTAAACTATTTTTGGTGTCATAAATCCAGAAATTGAGCCCAATAAATATGCTTAGCCAGACCTATTTTCACCAGGTCCAAATTTGTGACGCAATATAGAACCTAAGCTTTTCTAGACATTTTCCAACGAGTAAGTCATAGTAATTACCTCAGGGGATGTTTCAACCGTCGTTGTGGTGGTAGCATCAGTTGACGTGGTTGTGGTAGTTGGATCAGTTGTAGTTGTTGTGGTGGGTTCTGTTGTCGTTGTTGTGGGTTCTATTGTTGTTGTTGTGGTGGATTCGGTTGTGCTTGTAGTAGTAGTTGGTTCTGTTGTGGTTGTAGTAGTTGGTTCTGTTGTTGTTGTTGTGGTGGATTCGGTTGTGCTTGTAGTAGTAGTTGGTTCTGTTGTGGTTGTAGTAGTTGGTTCTGTTGTAGTTGTAGTAGTTGGTCCTGTTGTGGTTGTAGTAGTTGGTTCTGTTGTAGTTGTAGTAGTTGGTTCTGTTGTGGTTGTAGTTGTTGGTTCTGTTGTTGTAGTAGTTGTTAGTTCGGTTGTAGTTGTTGTAGTGGGTTCTGTTGTGGTTGTAGTAGTAGTTGATTCTGTTGTGGTTGTAGTAGTTGTTGGTTCGGTGGTAGTTGTTGTGGTGGGTTCTGTTGTAGTTGTAGTAGTTGTTGGTTCTGTTGTAGTCGTAGTAGTTGTTGGTTCTGTTGTGGTTGTAGTAGTTGTTGGTTCAGTCGTCGTTGTAGTAGTTGTTTGTTCGGTTGTAGTAGTAGTAGTTGGTTCTGTTGTGGTTGTAGTAGTAGTTGGTTCTGTAGTTGTTGTAGTAGTAGTTGGTTCTGTTGTGGTTGTAGTAGTAGTTGGTTCTGTAGTTGTTGTAGTAGTAGTTGGTTCTGTTGTGGTTGTAGTAGTAGTTGGTTCTGTAGTGGTTGTTGTAGTAGTTGGTTCTGTAGTGGTTGTAGTAGTAGTTGGTTCTGTTGTGGTTGTAGTAGTAGTTGGTTCTGTAGTGGTTGTTGTAGTAGTTGGTTCTGTAGTGGTTGTAGTAGTAGTTGGTTCTGTTGTGGTTGTAGTAGTAGTTGGTTCTGTAGTGGTTGTAGTAGTAGTTGGTTCTGTTGGGGTTGTAGTAGTTGTTGGTTCTGTTGTGGTTGTTGTAGTAGTTGGTTCTGTTGTGGTTGTAGTGGTAGTTGGTTCTGTGGTGGTTGTAGTAGTAGTTGGTTCTGTAGTGGTTGTAGTAGTAGTTGGTTCTGTAGTGGTTGTAGTAGTAGTTGGTTCTGTTGTGGTTGTAGTAGTAGTTGGTTCTGTTGTGGTTGTAGTAGTAGTTGGTTCTGTTGTGGTTGTAGTAGTAGTTGGTTCTGTAGTGGTTGTAGTAGTAGTTGGTTCTGTTGTGGTTGTAGTAGTTGTTGGTTCTGTTGTAGTTGTTGTGGTGGGCTCTGTTGTTGTTGTTGTTGTTGTGGTGGGTTCTGTTGTGGTGGGCTCTGTTGTTGTTGTTGTTGTTGTGGTGGGTTCTGTTGTGGTGGGCTCTGTTGTTGTTGTTGTTGTTGTTGTTGTGGATGGATCTATTGTGGTTGTAGTAGTTGTGGTAGGTTCTATTGTAGTTGTAGTAGTTGTTGGTTCGGTTGTGGTTGAAATTGTGGTAGGGTCAGGACATGTTTGGATGTCCGCGCTTGTAACTTCTTTGCAGTTACGGCAAACGTAGCATTGCAGAGAATTCGCTGTTGAATAAAGAAGTATTTTTAGTAACAGAAAAAAATATCATAATACCAGTGTGTTCCGGCAGCTGTCTTTGAAAGTCAGTTCCCATTCTAGGCTTAGCTAGCGTCCTACCATCTTCGAGCGCATCGTCACTACCATAGTCACTATAAACAGGTGAGATAGTGGGTTACCGCTAGCCTATACATATACGATACAAAGTGTAAATTTTATATTGGGACCATACTATAAGCAGTGAATATCTGTAAGGGCAGATGTCTCTTCTGCTGTAGCTATAGTAAACCAATATAAGAAAACTGTCCATTATAATGAGTTGCATTCGGGTTTTTTTTTTAAATATCTTATAGGCAAGCATTTGACCACTACCTCACCTGTTGGTAAGTGATGATGCGGTCGAAGATGGTAAGCACGCTAGGCCTAGAATGGGAACTGGCTCTCAAGGATGGCTGCCGGAACACATTACATGTTTTGGCGACAGATTTTAGCATTTGACCACTATCTCACCTGTTGGTAAGTGATGATGCGGTCGAAGATGGTAAGCACGCTAGGCCTAGAATGGGAACTGGCTCACAAGGATGGCTGCCGGAACACATTACATGTTTTGGCGACAGATTTTCTAACTTGAGGGTGGTAGCTGGCCAGGCGGACACTATATAGTGTCCTACCAACATGCGGGGGTTGTTGGTTTCTTAACGATGTTTTCCTTCACGGGAGGGCCACTGTGAGAAGCGTACATAAATTTTTCGATAGAAAATCCATTGGTGCACGGCGGTTTAAACTCGGCACCACGGCATCAAAGCCGACCGTTCTCCCGATTACGCCACCGGGCCCTCTGATTACGCCACCGGGCCTTCAAAAATGATTTAAAATTACAGTTAGCAAGAAATTAACTGGGAATATCAAAGGGAAGGTCAGCAAATGGTATTATTGTCGAAATTCTTAATAAAAATTGTACATTCAGTTTTTAGGTTTCGTAGTAGCTACAAGGATGAAGGGACCCTTCGTTATGCCACAGAATAATTAAAAGTACTTAAATTTATGCAGGTTTCGTCATTAGGGTTCGTCATGTCAATCTGAATTTTAAAGTACATTTTATTAATTATAGAGGTAGTTTTCATAAACAGTGTTTAAAAGGAAGTCGGGGAAACATTACATTACAACTCATGAAAAAGTCTTAAGCCTTTACATTACTTACATTATGCGCGACTAAAACAGGATACGATGCATTTACAATACATAAGGTACGGCATTGCCATTAGGTGAGATAGAGGTCAAACGCTAGCAGCCTACAAGATATGAAAAAAACTTATTGGCTTTAAAAAAAGTTAAGTACGTCTAAAAATACCTTTCATTTTAACCTTTTTAGTAGCAAGTTTTAGGTAGTAATTGCTGTATTTCAGGAAGTACTCATCATAAGATTATAATATTTGAAAGGACACGTAATTCCATTTACGTATTATCCAAATTCGATAAATATCTTTACCGATATGATTGTAACTCCTCAATTAGCAACACGAAATCGCAGCGTTGATGTCGGTTCTTGGAATTTTAACGAGAAAGTGAAAAAGTGTGTAGGCTTTCATAGTATTTCTCTATAACTTATGTTCTTCCACGATGTGCCGGTGAATATTTGGAAGTGTAGGGAAAAGCATAAAGTTAAAAAAAGCCAGCTTGGAAGATAGGTTGAGAAAGTTTTTTTTTAATGTCGTATTGGCTAGCCACTATTTCACCTGGTGGTTAGTGATGATGTGCTCGAGGATAGTAGTACGCTAAGCCTAGAATGGGAACTGGATAGGTATCGAGGATAGCTGCCGGGACACATAACGTGCGGTAACGTAAAATCTGCGGCCCATAATCCCATAACCTTACGGTGATCGGTGGCAGGTAACCCTTGAGAGTCGTCTAGGCTTAGCGTGTTCGCCAACTTCGACCCCATCATCGTTTCCACCAGGCGACATGGCGGTCAAACAATAAAAAGCTAGCCTATCAGATGTATAAAAAAAACATTGCTTACAAAACAAATTAAATGCTCATTGAACAGTTTTTATTCATATATCTAGTAAGCGTAAAGTAAGGTCAGTGTCACAGAATGGATTATTTTTAGTTGGATAATATTATTGTAATAAGATAGTAAAATTGTACTAGGTACTTTAAATTAAAGTATCGTTGTACTACTTTAAGTTTGGTTTTTTTTTGTGATCAATAAAGAGTTATTGTATTGTATTGTAAAACATCAGAGAGTACTTATAACAATCATGCAGACGGCCCGCATGATGGTTAGCGGTATCGTCTCCTTTGACACAGCAGAAGCGCTTTTGATGAGATTAAAGAAGAGATTAGTAATAAAAATTAAATTTAATGAAATGCATTAAATGCAAAATGTATTTTTCTTATTGATAAGAAACTTTAAATATAAATTCAGATATATCGACCCCACAGATGTATCAATGAATCTCCTAGGAAAACATAAGTTTACCCGTATTTCCAATTTTCCGAACAAGATTTCCAGTATTTTTTTTCTACAAACCGGATGTTCGGATTATTATCTACCGAATATTTTAAAACATTTTTCCACATTGGTCCAGCCGTTCTCACGTTATACGTTTACCAACGAACAGCATTTAGATTTTTTTTAAACGAAACTAGAATTTATATACTTTTAATTTAAGAATTTATTTTATTTTTAAATGGATTTTATTTAAATCAGAGTATTTTTTTAAATATTTGCTTACTCAAACAATGTACCACCTTTTCTTATGGTAAAAGGTAACAGGACACGCACAACGCTCGCCTGATGGTAAGCGATGACGTCTACCTATAACAGATACAGCCATGCAAAATTCTGGACTGCCAGAATTTTGCATGTCACTGTCACCTTGAGACCTGTTACCTTGTGACTTAAAGATTTCGAGTCTCACATGCCCTGTAATTTCACTGGACACCTTGCCATTTCAACCGATAAACATTCCTATTTCACGGCTGAAAATTAATTGGCAAAGTGGTGGTACCGCCCCAGGTGGACTAGCAGAAGTCCTACCACACAAAAAAACACCTATAATATACCTTACCTAAACCGATTTGTTAATGCCGATTACGGTTATAAATAAATAGATCGTATCATTATTAGGTAGTACTAAATAAAATATTAATAATAGGTTCTATAACTAGTTGACACAATGAAATATAACCGCATTTTTCCATAAAACCCATCATTAATTAATTGCATTGTAAGTAATTGGCGACAGATGTCTCGTTTTAATTCGAATTTAATTACATTAAAATGTTTATTAACTCGTTTAGAGGTATTTACATTTTGTTAAATTTCATTTTGTTTTGTTTGTTGTTGTTGTGAAATTAGAAACAATAAAAAACCGCGGTATATTTAGTATTCCTTTCCATTGCAAACGTATATTATAGATTACTTAGATAAAATCTTGAACATCTTAAATAAAACAATCAAATAACCATTAAATTTGCAAAAAACATTATTGAAAAAAATAAAAATAAACATATTTTAAATGTATATATTTCTTCATATATTTTTTAAATTTTAAATTATTTTATATTTGTATTATTTTTGTTTTTGTTTGGGCACATGCGAGAGGTAACCAAGGACCCGCGTCATATGCGGTGCCAGTTATTTTTTTCTAAATGTTATTTGCTGTTTTTTAATATTCCCATTGGATCTTTATAAAATACAAATAGGACCTACGGCAGGTCCGTAGGGCCATAAAAATAATCTAAATTGGTTAATGAATGTCATGACATGCAGTCGCACAACATCACATAAAGCAATATTGACACAAATCGAGTTTTTTTTTAAATGAAATTATTACTTTGTCAATAGATAATTATTTAAATTAATTATTTACGATGATTGATAAGCGATATTAAAAACAAGCAATTGTACAAAAATAAATACCTTGCCCTATGCCGACGATAAAAATCACAGCGGCTAACTTAAAACAACTTTTTGTCACTGCCATTGTAACTAATAACTTTGCTTAATGCTGGTCCAACTGCTATGTGTCCATTGGCACGACTGTCCGGAATGCAGGTAATGCCTTGATTAGTAACCTTAGACCATCTAGATAATCTAGTGAAGAAATGATAAAAGAACACAGGACTTGCCCGCGTTGTTTTCTGCGATAAGGAATAACGTTTTTTTATGTTGATAGACTGTGCAATTAATTCTGAGTATAAAAACAAATGTAAGGATTCAATTTTACTATTATAGGATGTGTATTGTTTTATACAAGTACAGTTTACCTGTTGGTAAGTGACGATGAGTCTGCTAGCACGTAGGACTTGAGAGGGCTCTGAACTTGAAGGACAACTGTCGGAAGTCGGAACACAGACACACCATAAGATATTTGGCGACAGAATTTCCAACTTGATAGTAGCTAGGCCAATATAAGAAGAAATAGACATTACCCTACCACCATGCAGGGCATTTTATTAGATAATACTAGCTTGCCGAAACCTTGTATCCGGCCAGCTTACTAAGGGAGTTTCCTCAGTATGTTTTCCATCACCGAAAACTTATTATTTTACCGCTTCAATTATTAGCTATGTAATAAGCTATAATTATATGCTATAATCATATAAATATATATTAATTAATCAATCCTAAGTGAAATAAAGTGGAAAGGCAGTAAGCTCTTTTGCTGCGCTTTTTTGGTGGCCCATTTTTTTAGTATTCTTATATTCATTTTATTGATATTTTAAAGCTGACATTTGACCACTATTTCGTTACCTGTCTTTTCTTTACTCATGTGCCTGTGTCGCCTAGAACGAGAACTGGGTCTCAAATACATCTGTCGGAACTTTACTCATGTGCCTGTGTCGCCTAGAACGAGAACTGGGTCTCAAATACATCTGTCGGAACTTTACTCATGTGCCTGTGTCGCCTAGAACGAGAACTGGGTCTCAAATACATCTGTCGGAACTTTACTCATGTGCCTGTGTCGCCTAGAACGAGAACTGGGTCTCAAATACATCTGTCGGAACTTTACTCATGTGCCTGTGTCGCCTAGAACGAGAACTGGGTCTCAAATACATCTGTCGGAACTTTACTCATGTGCCTGTGTCGCCTAGAACGAGAACTGGGTCTCAAATACATCTGTCGGAACTTTACTCATGTGCCTGTGTCGCCTAGAACGAGAACTGGGTCTCAAATACATCTGTCGGAACTTTACTCATGTGCCTGTGTCGCCTAGAACGAGAACTGGGTCTCAAATACATCTGTCGGAACTTTACTCATGTGCCTGTGTCGCCTAGAACGAGAACTGGGTCTCAAATACATCTGTCGGAACATTACGTTAAATGTCTGAAATGTCATGTTTTTTTACTTCACTTGAACTAATCTTTATTTTGTGATATCACTACAAACTTTTACAATTATTAACATTTATTATAGCGTTTCAATTTATATAGGAGAGTGGTTTATCTATCCTGGGTCAAACGCAATGGGGTGGTAGAACGCAAAATTGCGCTTCTATTGTATACTTTAATATATAACTGTGATTCAGTTCTTTTCTCATGTAAGAGTGTGTTGCCCGATTTCTTTTTTAGCCCCCGATGCAAAAAGAAAGGGTGTTATAAGTTTGACGTTTGTGTCTGTCTGTGGCATCGTAGCGCCTAAACGGATGAACTGATTTCGATTTAGTTTCTTTGTTTGATAGATGTTTTAATCGAGAGCGTTCTTAGCTTTGATATGATTCATAAAAATCCGTTCAGCCGTTTGAAGACTAAGAAAAGCTTTTTCCTAGATGATGATGCTATGAGATACATTTTTGTCTCATCTTCTTACTTCAATCAAATTGTAAGAACATTGACCTGATGCTGGGACATCTCCTGGATTCTACAGAATACTCAACTTCTCAGTAACTTACAGCAGAGATGTTATATTTGGCCTCATTGGGATGGTTTCAATGAACAGATTGTAAATAGATCTGTCAAGGGTTGTTTTAAATTTTGAATTTAAATATTATTAGAGTTCGATTCTTCCGACTCATCGAGCTATATTACTATGCATACATCAATCTAATTAAACGTTCCGAATCGGCATACTTTATATTTCTGAAGATAAATTTAATAGAAGTTTTGCATAAGTCGTCACGATCGAATATTTAAAAAAATAAATAATTTTGAGACCAAAATTAAATGAAAAAGTAAGTACATAAAGTAAGTGCATGGGTAGGTAACATTTCATTTAATTTTGGTCGCAAATAAATTAAGATTATTATTATTTTATCTCCCATGTTTTTATTTTCATTATCTTTTTATGTTACCATAGAAAATATAATAATACTACGTAATGTTACTAAGATTATTCTGCTGCAGTTTTTAGGGTTCCGTACCTCAAAAGGTAAAAAAAGGAACCCTTATAAGATCACTTTCTTGTCCGTCTGTCCGTCTGTCTGTCTGTCCGTGTGTCACCACCGATTTTCTCAGGAGCGGGTGGACCTAGCAAGTTGAAATTTATACAGATACTGAAGTCTATAGTCCCTATTAGGTGTATAAAAATCAAGGTCCTGAGTCAACACCATAAAAAGATATGAAAAACTTGTAAGTACCAAAATATAACTAAATTATCAACTTTTTTTACTGCCGGAATTTTTCCTTTACTTGTGCTGTAAGACTTTGCTTTTAACCAAAATTGACAATTCTAGGTCAACCGGAAGTTCCCTATAGGTTTTGGGTCGAAAACTTATAGGGTACATCGTTGACCTAGAATCATGAAATTTGGCAAGAAGCAAGGTCTTACAGCACAAATAAAGGAAATATCCAAAAAATAAAAAAAGTTGAAAATAATTTATGGGTGTCCCCCCATACATACGTTGTATACGCCAATTAAGATAGGCCTCTGAGTTATATGATCACGATATAGAGGTCTAGCTTAATTGGAACCGTCCAACGTTGGTACGGAAGCCTCGGTGGGCGAGTGCAACTCGACTTGGCCGGTTTTATTTAATTTGTATTTGCTCGTATATGTGAGTGCTGTTAAGTGGCGGTAATGTACCCGTGTGATGACATAAGAATACACACAAATGATTCAGATATATGTGTTAATACAAACATACAATGAGTTCAACACGAGTGTAATTATTTTATTAGCCCTTATCTCACTAAGAAGTTGCCATTAAAAATACATGAACCATATTATGCAGGTAACGGACGATCATTTCGAAATAGTTCCAAGCGGATACGATTTGTACGGCGCGCGGCTATCAGTACCCTTAGTTTTCATACCAAACTCGATATCGTATATCGAACAAATTTTGTAAGAAAAACAGTACAGCGCCTCTAGTGGTAACTACACTTCACTTAATTTAGAGTTTAGACCAATCAGAGAGCCAGAATAAGTCGAAAACTATGTGAGATCTCTGTCAAAAGCGTTTACGATGAAAACTCGTACTAAGAGCACATGAGTAAAGAAACGGAACTAAGAGTACAGCAGGGTTATTCTCCATCATTCGAAATAAATTCGGATTCGGAAACCGCCTTTACTTCGACTTGGATGTTTGCAATTCCCAATTCTCCGACCGGTTACTTTTTTTTAAATATTTTAGTTACAAAAAATCAGTGATTCTAATTGAAAAGGTTTCCACAAAATAGCTCACGGATTAATCAATACTCAAAATTAAATTGGAGCTGCCGAATCCGGATTGGTTTTTGTTGGAAATTGGTTATTCAAACTGAATACACATCTTTATTTTGAAGAAGATTTTGGTATTTTATTAAAGCATGGAGTAAAGCTTTTTTATATAAATTGAGGAAACACAGAAAAAACTAAATTATTTTCAAAACATTGAATGTGACAACTTAATTTTAAATTACCAAAAAGATCAGTCATCGATATGATCGAAAACTGTTTTAATAACAGTTTTCGAATGATTGAAAATCAGGGGGCAGTACAATATCTAGTGTCCGCCTGGCCAGCCTGACCGGAACACATTTTGGCGACAGATTTTCTAACTTGAGGGTGGTACTCATGTGAGGCTACGGCCACACCACGGCGTCCTGCGATCTGCGGGCGCGATCTTAGTACTTTTCAATTGTTTTCTGATCGCGTTTGGTGTGAACCAGTCGGTACAAATACTACTGCGCTATCTGATCGCAGCCTAGATCGCGCACGCATTGCAGGACGCTGCGGTGTGTCCGTACCTTTAGAAAATCTGTCGTCAAATATCTAATGTGTTCCGGCAGCTATCCTTGAGAGCAAACTCTACATAAACCAGGGGAAAATTATTTTTACACGGATTTTAGGGAAAAACAAACCTCCGCCACTTTATAAAATAATAAGTGGTAAAAACCTGACAGCGCATTCAATACTGGTATTCCCTCCTGTAACTGCCCTTAAAATGTTTTTAGTCGTGTAGAAGCACTGTAGAAGTAAGGTATAGTAGATAATCAAATCACCATCTCTTAATCGTATTGCTTATCGTTCAAAAAAAACCCTGGTAACTTGTGAGGAAACTAATTAATAGATTACAAAAGGGTTTGAAAATTCAATGTAAGTAATTGCAATAAGATATTCAAGATAACGATACATTTTAGCTAATTTAATACATCGCCATTTGGCATTTATCGTTTGAGAGTGTAAATGCGATTATTCTTAAGTGTTGAGTCAGGTTGGTATTCAAAATACTAATACAATGACTAATGTAATGAAGATAAATTATATTAATAATTAATTAATGTACTTATAAAATACGTCTATTTTAGTCCCAAACATGATCAAATCAAACCACGGATTTTTAAAATTTAAAAACAGGGTTTTAACGTGTCTTGCCCGATTTTGCATTTTATTCAAAATAAAGCATTATCTATTAAAACAAAAACATTAGTAGATCCTGGAGACTCAACAGATGGCTTCCAAAATAAAAGCAAATATTTTTAACATTGTTAATCCGATAAACCTTATGTTTTCTATTTTTAATGCTTTCTCGATTAGTGTATACTTTCATTACATACATTTCTTACAATTCTAATTTTAACAACCTCTTTTTGATAAATAATAAAGTAAACATCAAAAGCCACCTAGCGCGTGTAGTGGCACTGTTTCTGTTTTTTCATGAAAACGGCTTATTCAACCTTGGCAAAGACTAGACTCTAGTCTAGTCTAGACTAGACTCTAGTCGTTGCGGCGCCGCCCCGTAAAATTAAATAACCTGTTTTCATAGTAGCCTAGAGTTATAGTCTAGGATCACTACATTGAGCGTCTAGTCACTAAACGCTCAATGTAGTGATCCTCAGCTATTTATTTTACAATTATCGTGATAAATAGTTATCGTCACTAGAGTATATTGATGGAAATAAATACTCGTAGATAACAGGATTTCTTGATTTCCTGATCGTGATACAGATCTACACTTATCTACTTTATGCCGCAATCTTTAGACTTGGTTGTATAGTATTCGGGCATTTGAAAGACTTCTCGAATTTGGGTGCCCAAGTACGTAGTACTATTAAGTATTCTGTGGCCCAAGCCATTTATTACACTAGTCATCACCACAGATATATATTATATATATATATCTGTGGTCATCACAATAGATATATAGGTGGTAGGAGTATGTTATATCGATGTTTGGCCAGACTTGCTACATACGTACTTGCTACAATTATAAATAGCTTACCATCGTCAAGGAAAAAATCTGCCGCCATAATCTTATGGTGTTCCGGCAGCAAGGCCCTTGGGAGTCAAAGTATTCGTAGCGTGTTCACCATCTTCGACCACATCATCACTTACCACCAGGTGAGATAACGGTCAAACGCAAGCCTATATCGTAAACAGTTCGTCTCATACGATTTGTTTATTTTTGAGAACTCTGTTGAGATCTTCGGTTGCGGTACTTACTTGGTACTAAGTGCGTGGGATCTTTTCCACAACTAGGCGTGTGTCGGCGCTTTTGGCGGGTTGTTGGTTGCGCATCAGTCCATCTACCCGATGTCTGTAAGGAAGTGATGCGTGCTGCTAGCGATGCTAGCGTGCTTATAGCTCGACGATGCGAGAGGCCTCGTCGATGGTGACCCGAGGAGTGTCTCTCACTCTCACTCTAGGAGGAAGAGCACATGCGCGGCCTTCATGCATCAGTGACCGGTGACTACCTACTCCGACTATTTTTCAGAGTTTGCCCCGTTTAATCTAAGTTTAAGCAGTTTTCTGGGGTATCTTGGAATCAATTTCGGGAACGCTTCCGTCAACTGTCTAAATTCTGTAAACCCTTTAACTTTAGTAGTCGATGTTGTTTTGTTATCTTTTCACGGATGCAGGCTTTAAATTGGCGGTCTACCCAAAAGGTGATTTCCCCTTTTATTTGTTCTATTATCAATTGAGATAATTTGCGATAATAGGTTAGCGGTAGGTATTTAAAGTCTATCGCTTTCCGTCGCTTATAAATATTTTAAGCCAAGAGGTAAATATAACTTACTGTCCATCTGCGGATTGTGTTTTGGCCACACAGATCTCATCCTCGCACCAACACGCTAGCTAATCAGTCGCAAGTTGTCTTCTGGCGTGAAATTACGTAGGTACTAGTATCGTGCACGGACCGTATCGTACTGTAGAAATGGCTCCTAATTTGTCCAAATTTCAAAAAGTGGGCCTGGCTTTAGGAGTTCAAAGTTTTGTGCATTGACGACATTTTGCACGCGAATACGTGCGCAGCCGCTGCCTGTTACTGCGCGAATTTCTTTGGGTGATGGATGTAATCCGCCGGCTAAACGGATGTATGCATGTTCCAGACGTATGTAATCCAGCGTCCCATCAGAGGTGACCTTGGTTGTTGCCATCCATCTAGATTCTAGACTGCAGATGTAATCCAATTTTGATTTGACCTTTAACGTCCTTGGAGTACGGGCGCGCGTTCCCATCCGCAGTTGGAGCGCGCGGATTAAGCGTATTCTAGACTTATGTAATCCAGCGTCCCAACAGAGGTGACCTTGTTTTGGCTACACGGATGTAATCCACGCGCCAACACGCTAGCGGATGGGAACTCTCGCCCGTACTCCAAGGACGTTAAAGGTCAAATCAAAATTGGATTACATCTGCAGTCTAGAATCTAGATGGATGGCAACAATCAAGGTCACCTCTGATGGGACGTTGCAGTACATCCGTCTGGAACACGCTTAATCTAGGACAGAGGCTCTCAAACATATTTCGTCTACTGCCCACTTTGAAAATCAGTTATGTTTCAGCGTTCGGAAACTGCCTCTCCTTAGACTCAGATCTTTGCAATTCACAATGCTCTAATCCGCAACTTTAGATGTTTCAATTAGCTCACGGAATAATAAATATTTGAAGTCAAAATTACTCCAAATACCCGATTGAAATGAGATTACCTATGTAGGAGTGCAACTTACATTCTAAACATGACTTTTTTACCAGTGAGAGCAATTAACTTTATAGTATTAGTAGTAATTTTTTATAAATTAAAACAAACATTAATAATATTTTAATTTAAATGAATCTAATGAGAATCTGATGATTTGTAACAAGTTAGTTAAGTTAATATCAGGTTCGAATTAACTCAAAAACAGCCGCAAGTCGCCACCTTCGGCAACATGCAAACTATTTCTCTTTTAAGTAAGCCGCGTTGCCACAGCACTAAATTCACGTTCACACAAATATGACGATGGGAATGCTTTGAATTCAGAAACCTTTGAACTATCGACCAGAATCCAGGGTAAAATTGCGGGATTGGCTTATGTAGCCAGAATTCTTGGTAGTCATTTTTTATTTGATATTTATTTCCTCGTTCGTAGTCAGTTGTATAAGTTATTCTGCCAGCTGGGATGATATTGCTGTGTTGAAATTTAAAAAATATACAACACCACAGAATGAATAATAGTTGTCAACACCCAGTCCGGTTCTTCCTTTTGGTTTTAGAGTAGTCAGATAAAAAAAAATGCAATCGACACTACGGAAGCTTGTGAATCGATCGTATTTAGTAAAGTAACTGTAATGTAATAAACTGTAAGCAATGCCAGACAAGGTTTCGCTATGGATGGCCGCGGAAACCTTGACGCATCAGTGACACTTGCACTTGGCCGAAATACCAGCACAAATACTTATTAGGTACTAACTTTTAGAATAATCTGTAACAGTTTATAAACCACAAGCCTTTTAAGAGTTACGAACATTATAAATGGTTATTCATAGGTCATTCATCATAGGTAAATGGTTATTCATAAGTATTTTAGTTAAAGATTCACATTCGAATTCGGAAGTGGTATTTTAAATATTGATTAATCTATGAGCTATTTGGTCACGGAAACCCGAACCCTTTCTAATTTATAGAATCACTGATTTTATTCTAATTGAAATGTCAGAACTTTACGATCGAAGAATTGTGAATTGCAAAGATGCGAGTCGAAGGAGAGCCAGTTTCCAAATCCGAATTTGACTGATACGGGCTGATGATGATGATGATGATGATGATGATGAATGAAATACGACGTAAGACTGACTTTATTCTAACCAATTCTTCTAGCGCAACTATCCCTTCCCATAGTCCAAGCTGGTTAGCGCAGAACAACATAACGGAATTTGGCTAACGTCTTTGTAATCACGTTGAAACAGATGACGATTAGATGTAGATTAGGAGAAAGCCCATCCACACGTTACAGATATATGGTCATAAAATAAAACTGGCCAAGTGCGAGTCAGCATCGCGTCTCTTATCGCACACTTAGGGAGGGTCCCGTATAATACGAAACATAACGTTTCAATCTCATATAGTTGATTAATTGATATTACCAAGAATATTTGGTTAGGTCGCGATCTAGAAAGACGGGGCTCGTTTACTAGCGCCATCTATGTCATTTTGCCAAAACTAATTAGATAGATGGCGTTTAAAAACACGTTTTTTGTATGGGGACCTCCTTTAATTTTTACCTTTATTTTGTTTTTAGTATTTGTTGTTCTAGCGGCAACAGAAATACACCATCTGAGAAAATAACTATCACGGTTCATGAGATATAGCCTGGTGACAGACGGACAGACAGACATACAGACAGAAAGACAGACAGACATAAAACCAAAGTCATGTACAACGAGCACGTTGTTCCGGAACCGATTGCCGTAGATGGAATACCACTCGAAGTTGTCACGCAAAATGTTTACCTAGGGCAAACGCTCCTACTAGGCTAACACAACTTCGAGAAGGAAATCCAGAGAAGAATTCAGCTGGGCTGGGCAGCATTTGGGAAACTCCGTCGAGTCTTCTCGTCGCCTATACCACAGTGCCTAAAGACAAAAGTCTTTAATCAGTGCGTCCTACCTGTCATTACATACGGAGCCGAGACGTGGACACTCACAGTTCGACTAGTCCACCAGTTCAAAGTCGCTCAGCGAGCTATGGAGAGAGCTATGCTCGGTGTTTCTCTGTGGGATCGAATCCGGAACGAAGTAATTCGCCAGAGAACTAAAGTGATCGACATAGCTCAGCGGATTAGCAAACTGAAGTGGCAGTGGGCTGGTCATATCTGCCGTAGGACCGATAACCGTTGGGGTGCGGGTCGGAACACCTCCTCGTGGTGTACCCTGGGTATCGGCCGACAACTTTTCCTAGTTTACTGGGTTAAGTTGTCGACCGATAGCGAAGTTCCGACGTGAGGGGCTCCTCCGCGTGTTCCTCTGATATTTAGCAGAGGGCACAGTGTGACGGGGCAGGGCGGGCTCGGTGGTGGGAGCCGCCCGGTGGTGGGTCCGAGCATAATGCTCGGACTTAGTGGCGGGGCCGGTAACGGCTGCAAGAGGGTTGCTCGCATGCTTTTGTCATGCGAGCCGGACGGTGGACGGTGTGCGAGTAGGGGTAGTTGCCCTTCGCACACCTGTCATTTGAGGGACAGAGGGTGTGGTGAGTTTGAGGAGAAGACGAGCCACACTCCTCTTTGGCTGTGAGTCCGACATGCTCGGGCCGAGTGGTGGGGCCGGCGACGGTCGAAGAGTGGGGTCTCGCATGCCACTGGCACTGGCATGCGAGTCGAACAGCGGACGGTGTGCGAGTAGGGGTATTTGCTCTTCGCACACCAGTCATCAGAGGGACAGAGGGTGTGGTAAGTTTGACGAGAAGACGAGCCACACTCCTCTGTCATTGTGGGGTAACTGTTGGAGAGTCGGGGGAATCTTCAACGGCTTGCAGTACCCCACGTGACGGTTGAGGGGTGACCTTGGTGAGCAAGGTTATCCCTCCACAGCGGCAGAGGCCCATTTGGGTCTGCCACCGGGGCAAGGTGGTGAATGCCAGCGCGATCCTATCTTGCCCCACTACGGTGGATGACGGCTCACCCCAGGTTTTTAGTGCGGTATCCTGCCTTTTAGGCAGCGAGTCCCACATAATCATCTCGCTCCCCCGGGCGAGTTGGTATCCATAAAGGATTTTCCTGGGTAAAAAAAAAAAAAGGACCGATAACCGTTGGGGCAGACTGGTTTTAGAGTGGAGACTGCGAATCGGCAAACGTAGAGTAGGACGCCCTGTGACTAGGTGGAGCGACGACATTCGCAAAGCGGTGGGCAGTGACTGGAAACAAAGAGCCGAAGACCGGGCTCCGTGGCGTGTCTTGGGGGAGGCCTATGTCCAGCAGTGGACTGATACCGACTAATAATGATGATTTCTGTAATGTGGAATATTTTTTCTAGTAGAGTAAATAGGTACTCGTAAGATTGCACCACTAGTCGACACGATATCAACAAGTGCTCTTATGATAAATCTATAGTCGGGAATCCAAGTAATTTCCCGTTATCTTGTCAGCTGTTAATTGTACCTCATCATCGAGTCACACTTAATATACTGATATGATAACTATGTAATACTACGTAGGTACTGACTGGCAGTTCATGACGTGCCCACTTCGAGCATTTACCAATGGAGATGTTAACGTTGTAATCCGCAAACATTTTTTTCTGCCGATACTTACGGGGGACGAGGTAAACACGCATTGCACACAAACAAATAAGTCACTTTACCGATCCCGCACACTAGCTTGAAACACGCACACAGTATTAAAAATACAGCGTAGTTACGCATGCTCATATGGCCAATAATGGCTATATGGCCAGCAGAGGGGTTCGCCTTGCGTTAACAACTCCATTGGTAAATGCTCGAAGCGTGCCCAGGCTTGTTGGCAGAAGTGGATCCAGGGGAAAGGGTGGTGCCTGTACCTTCTGCTAAGGCTTCTGAGGTTTACCACCGCTAATTTTTAACCAACTTCCAAAAAGGAGGAGTTTCGGAATTTGTCTGTATGTTTTTTTTTGTATGTTTGTAAAGCGATTACACCGCCAATTGTAAACCATGTTTTTCATATGAAGGGTTTATCTTCAAGCTTCTATTTTAATTTTATCAAGATTTGATTAGTATCTTCAGAGATTTCTTGGTACTGAAACTGACTCGCGGGGCATGGAAGTCGGTTGTTTAAGTTTTTAAAATTAAGTTTTAGTTTTTAATCTTAATTATAACTATCATTTTCGCCAGCAAAAAATAACTTTTTTTTCATACACATTTTGCGGTATGAAAATGTGCTATGTGGTAACAACTGGTAACTATATCTCGTTCAAACCAATTTTCGTTGAAAGTGTTTATTGAGATCCACACCAATTATATTTTTAAATTTGTTTTGTTGCTCCCTCCACTAATAAGCTACTCTCATAATACGTTTTAGTTAATGAGAATAATGGTTATAATTCCTATAGTTTCTTGTCATCATTGTCATTTGCTTATCATATAGGTTAGGTAGTGACCATAACGGTTATTAGTCCTAATGTTTCTTGTCATAATATTTGTGTGTCCATACACAAATTATTTCAAAGAATTATCAAAAACAATAAATTATTTTTCAAAAAAAAATAAAACCGACTTCATAACCACAAACAGGCACTCAAAAGCGAAAAATAAATTAATTAATATAGTTCTTATAAGCACTACCCACTTATCTATTTGAAGTCGGTGCCAGCGAAGTCTAATATGCTACCTACATGTATCTACCTACTTACTACTGCTACTACTACATACATAGTATCTATATCTATATTTGCGATTATTAACATTAATTGCCACCATATGGCCGACAGGCCGACAGTACTACTGATTCACTCTACTACGTTATAAGAGTTGGCACTTCCCTACATTGTTGATACCTACCCGAATTATGAAAGCACTGTGTAGCCAACCTAACAACGGAAAGTATTATTTACTAAGTAACTATTATATAATCTGTGGTATTATGCTTTTATTTTGCAGTGTTGGTACAAAGTACGTTCTTAATTCTGAGTTATTTAATTATGTATGCAGTGTCGCGGGACTGATATGACCGCCATCTTCGCCAAACGTCATGTCATGTCAAAAAATATTAACTAACTTTGCACCATAACAAGACTTTGCCCGGTAGAACATTCCAGTGAAGCCAAATTAATTCTTCCCACCTTTGTTTCTATCTCGCTCACAGTTACCGTAAGAATATCTGTCAATAACCAAAATAAACGTGAAGAAAGATGTAAAAACATTATTCAAGGTCATATTTTTAGGGTTCCGTACCTTAAAAGGTAAAAAAAGGAACCCCTATAAGATCACTTTTTTGTCCGTCTATCTGTCTGTCTGTCCGTCTGTCTGTCCGTCTGTCCGTGTGTCACCACCGATTTTCTCGGAAACGGGTGGACTTAGCAATAATATTTATTATAATATATATATAATAAATTTATACCAGTTACAGAAGTCTATAGTCCCTATTAGGTGTATAAAAATCAAGGTCCTGAGTCAACACGATAAAAAGATATGGGCAAATTTAGATTTTCGCAAAAACAAGTACTAAAATGTACCTTAATTTTTAACTTTTTTTTATTTTTCGGAATTTTTCCTTTACTTGTGCTGTAAGACCTTGCTTTTGACCAAAATTGACAATTCTAGGTCAACCGGAAGTACCCTATAGGTTTTGGGTCGAAAACTTATAAGGTACTTCCCGTTGACCTAGAATCATTTAATTTGGCAAGAAGCAAGGTCTTATAGCGCAAATAAAGGAAAAATTCCAAAAAATAAAAAATGTTGACAATTAAAGGGTATCCCTATACATACATAGTGAACGCCAATCAAGGTAGGCCTCTGAGTTATATGAGCGCTCATACAATTTAGAGGTCTAGCCTAATTGGTACCTACCAACGTTGGTACGGAAGCCTCGGTGGGCGAGTCTAACTCGACTTTGCCGGACTTCATTTAGTCTTCAAAAGTATATGCAATAGCAACCTCCATTGTGTATAATCTTCTTGGGACTTTTCTTCTAAAATCAGTACATTCTCCTATGTTTGAGTTATTTATCTCCATATCTCTGGAGATACTAATCAGATCTCGATAAAATTAAAATGGGACCACCTCGGAAACGTACCCTGCCTATTAAAAAAATAATCATTTGAATCCGTTCACAATTGACGGAGTAATCGCGTAACATACACACAAAAAAAAACAACATACAGACGAATTGAGAACCTCCTCCTTTTTTGTGAAGTCGGTTAAAAAACTGTAGGGCATTTTTATGATTAAACAAAAACAATAATTATATTAATGTAATTTTTTTATTATAGTAGGTATCATTATATACAAGTCATAGGTTTATCCATGCAATTAATTTATTTTTTTAACACACTCAATTTTATTAATTATTATATAACGAATCTATAAGGAATCCGTTTTTTGCCATTCGGCTATGGAGCCCTAAAAAGGTTAACAACTTTCGTCTGTAATAATGACTTAGGAAGTTACAAACTACGTATGTTCATGTAGGTTTAATTTGTTTATTAATGTGGGTTTAATTCATTAATGAACTGTCCTGCTTCGCAACGATTCTCGTCTCCGCGCCAGAATGCTCTATGTACTACCACGGTAATATTTGTTATCTATCGTGGTAGTACACTGTTTTTTCGCTCTATTTCTAGAGGTTTCGCGTACAAAGCGATCGTCATATCGTAACAATATTGTTATTAAATCGGTGTTAATCATTTGTTTTTCGATCGAGGATTTTTTATTTTTAACCGACGAAAAAAAAACGGAGGAGGTTATCAAGTCAAAGTGTATATATATTTTTTTTTTATGTGTGACCACGCATAACTTTTTACATAGTAGTCTGATATTGATAATTCTTTTTTTATTGGAAAGGTGTATCCCCAAGGCAGTCCCATTTAAAATTTAACGAAATCGGGCGAGCGGCTTTTAATAAATCAACTAAAATAATGGATAAAAGTATTATTATATTGATGATTTCATCGTAACGTCAATGTATATCGACGAACATACTGGAAAAAACAAAAATAGTAGTCTCTTCTTTTTGTTTTTTAAATGATCTTAAATTATTTTACAAGCTATATCTCTAAAACTTCTTCTTTACTTCACGGCGAATTTATATGTCCGTCACAAATCTTCTTACACAATAAAATTGATCCACCTCCCACCTCTTGCATACATGTGTAAATCGCGTGACCGTGCAATATTATGATGACCTGGTGCTGATCTGATGATGGAACTGGAAGGTGGCCAAAGAAACTCCTAAACTACACATGTTATGCCCGTCGTGTATGGGCTCGTTGAAATTGTCTTGACTTACTGGTCCTAGGTTAAGTTTGTAAAAGCTTGTGTTTAAAAAGGTTTTTTAAAATATTACTTGTTATTATTATAAAGCATAAATTACCTATAAAACGTTTGTCTAGGCCAGGGGTACGCAATGACGCCTGCTTATAACATGTGGCACAGAAAACTTGCTGCTAACTGAAGATGTGATTACACCTTTAATGGAGATTCTCATCCTCTGTTAGTCTTACCTCGTGTTGATCTAAGCTATCCTGTGAACGTGTTAATCTATTTATTAGATTTTTCTAAATTATATTTTTTTCATTCGAGCGGCACTTTTTGTAGGCCTACCCATGTTGGTATATAAAGCCTGTTTTTTTAATTATTCACAATTATTTTACAACAAATTATAGATAAAGTTGGATTATATAACAGTTAATAGCTAAAGTAAGGTAGGTAGCTATTTTAAAAGTAATAAAAAATTAAGAATGTAGTAATTAGTAGATTATGGCCACTAAAAAAATATAAAATAAAACTTTTTAATAAAAAAATTAAACCGCCGAAAAAACTGAAAAGTAAAAAATAATAAAACTTTGTTTTTTTTAATATACTGGTAACCTCAGTATATATTTTTGTAATGGTTTTGAGTTTTTAACTAAACTTAATAACTAAGTTCCTAAATTAATGTAAGTATGTATACCCAAGTAGTTTTGAGTCGGCGCCAAACAAGCAAATTAATTAATTACTTACGTATTATATATATATATACACACATATATATATATATATATATATAATACGTACGCGCGATGCGCGGCGGAGGCGCGTCGCGACACGCCAGTTTGCCGGAAAATGCCGAGTGTTGACGAAGTTGATGTCAGTGATACAGCAACCCGAATGGGCACCACATATAGTAATCTGTGACGGCCCGTGATTGGCACACACGTGAGGGCACACGTCGTTGCGATTGGTCGTGCATCTCTACTTAGTCTTTGGGGCGTGTGAAAGCGCATTTTTTGGAATGTTATTGTTCATCGCTGGAGATTTCACGTTGCATTGTTAATTGAATTTTGTTATTTCTTTAAATTAAAGGTTATTTATTGATCTTTGCTTGTAGATTGTTTGGCGCCGACATTACATTAATTAAGGAACTTACTTATTGAGTTTATATAAAGACTCAAAACCATTACAAAAATATATACTGAAGTATATTACCAGTATATTAAGAACTTCGTTGTCAAGGTTAAATAACAAAGGTTTATTATTTTTTTCTTTTCAGTTTTTTCGGCGGTTTAATTTTTTTGTTAAAAAGTTTTATTTTATCATCCAGATTAAATCATCCTTGTTCGAAGATTACAATACTTATGTGGTAATTTTGCACACGCAATTATTTCCGGATATCGACGATAACGTTAATGACCCTTTTATTTGATGAAGTCACTCGGAAAGTACCTACTTAATCGTAGGTACCTATTGAAAACAAACACTTCACAGAATAATTTAATTACAGGCGCAATGACTCAATTATAATATTACTTACGTCATCAATTTTCAGTAAACTTTTGTTTTTATTTTTAATATTATTGTGAATTTGTAACATAATCGACGTTAACTGCCGACTGTAGATAATTCACATATTCTCTTCCTCGGGGGTAAGGTCACGTAAGATCGTACTAAAGATACGATCACACCGCGGCGTCCTGCGTGCGCGATGTAGGCAGCGATAAGATAGCGCAGTAGTATTTGTAACGACTGGTTTACACCAAACGCGATCTACGGCGATCAGAAAACGAATGGAAATCAGATCGCGAACGCGCATGTGGACGCAGGACGTCGCGTTGTGGCGTGAATAAATTTAGCCATTTAGATAAAGTAAACAGTAACCTATCGATTTTATTTTTTTACCCGTCTGCGAAAGAAGGAGGGTTATGTTTTTCGAGTGTATGTATGTATGTATGTACGTATGTATGTAATACATACATACTATGTATGTATGTATGTATATTTCTTTGGCACGCCCTAGAGCCTAACCGGGTTGTCGTATTTTTATGTGAGTGGTGTCAACAGATTCGTCTTAGTCGTGAGAGTGAAGATAGGGACACACCGCAGCGTCCTGCGTGCGCAATCTAGGCGGCGATCAGATAGCGCAGTAGTATTTGTACCGACAGGTTCACACCAAACGCGATCAGAAAACAATTGAAAAGTACTGAGAACGCGCCCGCAGATCGCAGGACGCCGCATTGTGACCGTACCTTGACACTGGATACATGAAAATTTAAAAAAACAAAGTTTCGGCTTGCCTATTACGTAAATTGAACACCAAACTAAAATAATCGTAGAAAAAGAAAACTAAAAGTGATCACTCCTTTTATCATCTAAAAAGAAACTTTATTAAGCGATATCAAGTGCATAGCTGTAACTTTGAACTTTAATTGTAAAAATGACAAAAGATAGGCAAAAGATAGGCTAGAATAACCGGCCAAGTGCGTGTCGGACCACGCGCACTGTAGGGTTCCGTAGTAGCATCTTATTCAATGCAAGTCTTTACCCGTTATATACAAGCAACTAGGTACTCCGTCTTTGTCACTTTAGGATTTATTCTAAGGATTTTGTATTTGGTACAAAATTATCCAATACCCAAGTTTAACGACTATTACTGCTAAACTAATAAAGTTATCTTAACCGCTATAATTTTCCTTTAAAGTTCATGAAATGCGCTATTATCACGAATTTTTCCAGATTTTTCAAGCCAGCAGTTTAGCTTTTAGAGGGGGGAGGGGGGGACGCCCTACTGGAACAAAAATTTGCACTTTAAAGTTTAATATTTCGTAAATGAAGCATTCAATCGAAAAATGGTAATCGTAACCCTTTAGTCATTTTAAAAGACCTATTTAACGATACCCCACACGATAGGGTAGACGATGAAAAAAAAAACATCCCCAATTCTCATATAGGGGAGTTACCCTACAAAAAATATTTATCACAATTTTATTTCAGCATTTTGTCGGCGTTATTTATTTACATACCCCCACAAAATTACAGCTTATAAGTATTAGCGGTCTCTTAGCAAAACCTCGGACAGAGAGACAGACTGACATGACGAAACTATAAGGGTTCCTTGTCAGGACTACGGAACCCTAAAAAATGTCGATATTTTTCAACATAAAACTTCAATTTTTACTCTTAAAGTTCCTTAATTCAAAGATTTTGGGCTTTTATTACAACCTATTTCCTTCATATGAGAAGTACGAATTCTGTGAAAAAGAGATTACCAGAGCACAAAAATGTGACCAGGGTGTGTTTCAGAAGAAATAATTTGAAAATTGAAATCCTTTCTATTTCGTTAATTATGTTTTTAGACCTGTAGGGCTATTCTGTAAGCTATCTCGGAAGCGGAATCTGCGGTGAGATTTGAATTTCGTGTTACGAAATTCGATCGTATTAAGATCGAAATACGGTTGAATTTAGTAGTACGAAATTCGAATCTCACCGCGGATTTCGCTGTCGAGATAGCTTACAGAATAGCCCAGCTGAATCTCTTGTGATTCTCGCCGAATGAAATTTGGCAAGCAGACAGGTCAATAAAACAGACAAGATTTTAAAATTGGTTGTAACTTTTTTTATTCTGTGTTTTTTTGGAGAAAAGCCTACGCAAAGTAAAAGTTCAAATATCGTCTAAATGTGATGTCTTATTTTACAGTCGGGTTTTTTGGTCTTGCTTTCTCACTTGATGTTAACCGAAGATGCGGTTTGATGGAATCGTACTTAACTGGAGTTGAAAGGCGGCACTGAGAAAGGTCGCTGGACAACTGACTTTAGTCTAATACACAGAGCGAAACTATTCCAACCCGTCTTACATCTTCTATCTTAATAGCAGAGCTGTCAGGGCTATAGAACACGGATGGGAAAAACTTATTATGGGACGACTAGCTAGGTGGAGCGATGATATCCACAAAGTGCCTGGTAGCGGATGGAAATGAAGATTTGAAGATCGGGCTCAGAGGCTTGTCAGGCTTGTGATGGGTTAGGCCTATCACAAGGCCGTTTAGCAAAGTTACACTAGTAAGTAGTAGTACTACACAAAGGTACACTGCAGGATCTATATCCTGCAGTGTACCAGAACTTTGCCGACCGTCTGTGGGGATGATTTTTCTCCGCTTTTATCAGCCTGTCTCTACACTCGGCAAAGTTCTGGTACATAACGATAGAGATGGCGTGATGATGATGACCCACCAGCTCGAATGAACTGATAGATATAAAGCTCTGAAAAATATTCTTAAAACGTCTTTTTTGGTTGTCTGGTGTCCCCATAATAAACTCCCTCTAGTATTTAGCAAAGGCAGCCAGTCAGTGGGCTTTGTCTGTATTTCAGCCGTGTTATGGAAATGTTATTGGTTTGAAGGTCAAAGTATCTAGTCCTATATAAATAACAGGGCGTATGAGACTTTAACATCTCAATGTGTTAAAGTTTTGTTATTATTTATTATTTTATTTGCAGACACAGTTCCGAGGTAGACTTCTTCCTAAGTTTGGTGAGTGGTAGGAGCATATTACATCGATGTTCCGCCTGACTTGCTACCAAAAAAGTAGCTTACCACCATCTAGGAGAAAATCTGCCGCCATAACCTTACTACGGTGTTCAGGCAGCATATAGCCCTTGAGAGTCAGAGTATTCTAAGTATAGCGGTTTGCTATCTTCGACTACATCATCGCTTAGCACCAGGCGAGATAGTGGTCAAACGCTAGCCTATATTTTATAAAAATTAATTCACATCTGATTCATTTTAGTAGGATAGTCGGAAGTCTAATCCGCCATGCATATGGACTTGACATTGCCATATGCTCCTTCGAACTTCACCCAATTGGGTTTTTGAAAAAAAAAAGTTTTAAAATAAATGGTAAGATCGCATTAACGTTTTATAAAAAACTATTTAAATTTTTTTTTTGTTCCAATTAAAAATAATATTTTTGAATCCAGCTTCCGGGCAAAACCGGACGTCATATCCCCGAAACTGTTCACTAACGCCGGATATGTTTAAGACGCTGGACTGGCAAGATTGCGGCATCAACATTAACTGCAAGTACATCCCTCACTTACGATTTGCAGATGACATCGTTATTATGGGATGTAAGGGAGCACAAATACGACCTCGGTGCTCCCAGCCAACCTCACCTGCCCGTGGTGCATCCTGCTGACCAACAGACGGGGCTCTGGCGACCGACAAATGGCGGTATAACCATTTCATATCTATGGCGTAGCCAAATTCTACAGGCCGGTGACGGGCAGCAGCGTCACCGGTGCGAGAAGCTACGTCCTGCGATCGCCAACACGCCTGCCCAGCATGGCGATTAGGGCATATCCCTCCCAAGGGATGCATGCATAAAATGGAAAGTCACAATAAGCCGCGGCCCCCAGTACCCGGCCGCCCTGCTATTCCTGACCACGGCGGCGGTCACGGTAACGGCAGGGCAGGGGGTGCTAAGAATCCCCGGGTTACGGTAGGCCGCCAGAACAAACTGACCCTCGCAACGTACAATGGACGCACGATTCGGCTGGACGATCATCTGGCGCAGCTAGAGGAGGAGCTGAAACACATAAGATGGCACATTCTGGGGTTATGTGAAGTCCGAAGACAGGGAGAGGACACCATAACCTTAGAATCGGGCCATCTTATGTACTACAGAGAAGGAGATCAGCCATCCCAAGGCGGCGTCGGGTTTCTGGTCAACAAGGTTCTCAGTGACAACGTTGTAGAAATCTCCAGTGTGTCGACCAGGGTAGCGTACCTCATAATTAAGTTAACCAAGAGGTACAGCCTCAAGGTTATCCAGGTCTACGCACCGACCTCGACACACTTGGATGATGAGGTGGAGAGCATGTATGAAGATATCTCCAGAGCTTTACACACCACCTCCAAGGCTCACTACAACGTTGTCATGGGAGACTTTAACGCCAAAGTGGGAGTACAAACTTGCGGCGAATCGTCTATAGGACCACACGGATTTGGGAGTAGGAATCACAGGGGACAAATGCTCGTCAATTTCCTCGAGAGAGAGGGGCTTTTCTTGATGAACTCGTTCTTCAAGAAACAGCCCCAAAGGAAATGGACGTGGCAAAGCCCCGACTTTGTGACTAAAAACGAGATTGACTTCATCATTACGGACAAACGGCGCATATTCAGAGACGTCTCAGTGATCACTAGGTTTAATACTGGAAGTGATCACCGACTTGTACGAGGCACTCTGGATATCGACTTTAAAGCCGAGAGATTCCGATTGATGAAGTCTACGCTCCGTCCGAACCTACTCCAAACCGTTGTTGGGTCCGAAACATTCCAATTAAAATTGGAAAATCGATTCGCTGCCTTGGAAACCACAGATGACGTAGACCAGAAACTCGAAGAAGTGGTGGAAATCCTCAGGGATGAAGGGACGAAGTTTTGCGAGAGCAAGCGTACGGGCAAAAAGTCCAAACTCTCGGCAGAAACACTTCGGCTAATGGAAGAGAGACGAACAGACCCTTTGTCAGCTTTGTCAACTAACCTGGTGCGCAACAAATCCATAAAGAAGCTGGTACGACGCGACCTCCGATCCTCTAACACGCTCTTGATTAAAGAATCAATTGAGCAGAATCGGGGGTCGAAAGTGTTCGTCCAGCCTCTGGGTAGAAGCCACCTCACAAAGCTGACAACGTCAACGGGGAACATCGTCGCATCCAAGCCGGAGATTCTGTCGGAAGTTGAAGACTTCTACGGCAAGCTCTACGCATCGCATGCTTCAAGGGCCGAACCCGATACTGAGGATTCTAGAGCCACCTTAACCCGCCACTTCACAGAAGATCTGCCCGAAATTAGCCGAGACGAAATCGTGATGGCCCTTAAACAACTCAAAAATGGAAAAGCCCCAGGAGAAGACGGAATCACAACGGAGCTTTTAAAAGCCGGAGGAGCTCCAGCAGTTCAACAGCTGCAGCAGCTATTTAATTCCGTTCTTTTTACTGGGAGAACTCCACAGGCATGGAACAGAAGCATGGTGGTTTTGTTTTTCAAAAAAGGAGACAAAACCCTATTGAAAATCTATCGCCCGATTTCGCTTCTGAGCCATGTCTACAAGCTGTTTTCAAGGGTCATCACGAACCGTCTTGCGCGAAGACTCGACGAGTTTCAACCTCCGGAACAGGCCGGGTTTCGAAGCGGTTACGGCACCATAGACCACATCCACACGGTGCGGCAGATTGTACAGAAGACCGAAGAGTATAATCGGCCCCTGTGCTTAGCATTTGTGGACTATGAGAAGGCCTTTGACTCAATCGAAACCTGGTCTGTTCTCGAGTCCTTGCAGCGTTGCCAAGTCGACTGGCGATATATCGAAGTGATGAGATGTCTATATAATGCCGCAACGATGACTGTACAAGTACAGAACCAGCGAACTAAACATGTCCACCTGCGTCGAGGAGTGAGACAGGGGGACGTCATATCCCCGAAACTGTTCACTAACGCCTTGGAGGATATGTTTAAGACGCTGGACTGGAAAGATCGTGGCATTAACATCAACGGCAGGTACATCTCTCACTTACGATTCGCAGATGACATCGTCATTATGGCAGAGACGCTGCAGGACCTACAAAGGATGTTGAATGGCCTAGCTGATTCTTCTCGTAGCATCGGTCTCCGGATGAATTTGGACAAAACCAAAGTCATGTACAACGAGCACGTTGTTCCGGAACCGATTGCCGTAGATGGAATCCCACTCGAAGTTGTCACTAAGTATGTTTACCTAGGGCAAACGCTCCAACTAGGAAAACATAACTTCGAGAAGGAAATCCAGAGAAGAATTCAGCTGGGCTGGGCAGCATTCGGAAAACTCCGTCGAGTCTTCTCGTCGCCTATACCACAGTGTCTAAAGACAAAAGTCTTTAACCAGTGCGTCCTACCTGTGATGACATACGGAGCCGAGACGTGGACACTCACAGTCCGACTGGTCCACCAGCTTAAAGTCGCTCAGCGAGCTATGGAGAGAGCTATGCTCGGTATTTCTCTGCGGGATCGAATCCGGAACGAAGTAATTCGCCAGAGAACTAAAGTTATCGACATAGCTCAACGGATTAGCAAGCTGAAGTGGCAGTGGGCTGGTCATATCTGCCGCAGGACTGATAGCCGTTGGGGCAGACTTGTCCTAGAGTGGAGACCGCGAATCGGCAAACGTAGCGTAGGACGTCCTGTGACCAGGTGGAGCGACGACATACGCAAAGCGGTGGGCAGTGACTGGAAGAGAAGAGCCGAAGATCGGGCTCAGTGGCGCATCTTAGGAGAGGCCTATGTCCAGCAGTGGACTGATACAGGCTGACGATGATGATGATGATGATCGTTATTATAGCAGAGATGCTGCAGGACCTACAAGGCATGTTGAATGGCCTAGCTGATTCTTCTCGTCGCATCGGTCTCTGGATTAATTTGGATAAAACCAAAGTCAAGTACAACGAGCACGTTGTTCCGGGACCGATTGTCGTAGATGGAATCCCTCTCGAAGTTGTCACGCAATATGTTTACATAGGGCAGACGCTCCAACTAGACAAACACAACTTCGAGAAGGAAATCCAGAGAAGAATTCAGCCTAGCTAAATTCTTCAACAACTTTTGGGAATCTCCGTCGAGTCTTCTCGGTGCCTATACCACAGTGCCTAAATACAAAACTCTTTAATCAGAGCGTCCTACCTGTCATGACATACGGAGCCAAGACGTGGACGCTCACGGTTTGACCACGATTTGTCCACCAATTTAAAGTCGCTCAGCGAGCTATGGAAAGAGCGATGCTCGGTGTTTCTCTGTGGGATCGAATTCGGAATGAAGTAATTCGCCAGAGAACTAAAGTGGTCGACATAGCTCAGCGTATAAGCAAACTGAAGTGGCAGGGGCTGGTCATATCTGCTGTAGGACCGATAACCGGTGGGGTGCGAGTCGGAACAACAACGGCCGACAACTTTTCCTAGTCTACTGGGTTAAGTTGTCGACCGATAGCGAAGTTCCAACGTGAGGGGCTCCTCCGCGTGTCCGTCTGATATTAGCAGAGGGCATAGTGTGACGGAGCAGGGTGGACTTGGTGGTGGGAGCTGCCCAGTGGTGGGGCCGAGCATATGCTCGGGCCAAGTGGAGGGGCTGGTGACGGCCGATGGAGGGTTTCTCGCATGCCATTTTGGCGCGACGATGGACGGTGTACGAGTAGGGGTATTTGCCCTTCGCACACTAGTCATTTGAGGGACGGAGGGTGAGGGGCGTAACACAGGAGAGCGCGTGCCTCATTCCTCTGTAATAGAGGGGCGCACTTGTGTACCAGGTCGTGGGTCCAATGGGCCGAGTGGTGGGGCCGGCGACGGTCGAAGAGTGGGGTCCACTGCAGTGGAATGCGAGCTGATAATGATGATGCCGGCTGCCGGCTGATAATGATGATGATTTGAATCCAGTACCGAAAACACGCCGATAGCTGTCACCGAACTAACCCGAGCGCGTGTTACGCCACAATCACGGTCACACTCCGTGGTCACAATGACGGAGAATAGAATAGTAGATAACTTCTACCATAGAATAAATACAACATTATCTGTTTCTACTTATTGTAGCACACAGTTAATGAAGTGTTTTGACTTTAACCGAATAATTGTCCGTTTCTGAGGTCGGATTATTGAGAGTTTTTCTACTCAACTGTATGTATAAGTAGGTACAAGAATATTACTACAACGTATGTTCTGATTAGAGTATTTGTTACCTACTGAAGCTGCTGATTGCCCTAAACGGAGTTCCTCTCGAAGGTATTCACGAATGTCTACCTTGGACAAATCTTGCAATTAGCTAGAAACAACTTCGAAAAGGAAGCTCGCAGAAGAATACAGCTGAGATGGGCAGCATTTGGAAAACTTCGTCGAGTCTTTACATCGCCCATACCGCAAAGCTTATGCTTGGAGTCTCTCTGAAGGATCGAATTCGAAATGAAATCATCCGTCAGAGAACCAAAGTTATCGACATAGCTCAAAGGTGCTGATCCTTTGCTGAAGTGGCAGTGGGCTGGTCACATCTGTCGCGCTAGTCATTTCTCAGTATTAAGTTTGAGATGTTTATCTCCATATCTCTGGAGATACTTATCGGATCTCGATGAGATTACAATGGGACCACATTGAAAATGTACCCTACCGTTTAAAAAAAAGAATCATCGGAACGGTTGTCAATTGACAAAAAAAACATACGGACGAGTTGAGAACCTCCTCCTTTTTGGAAGTCGGTTGATAAAAGAGTAAGCTTTACTCCTAGCTCGATGTCCTGGACATAAACGCCCTTGTACTTATGATCTTGTGCATGATCTGGGCAGGTCACGTATGCAGGATGGACGATAATAGGTGGACTAAGAAAGTCAAAGAATGGATACCACGAGCTAACAAACGAAGTAGAGGTACGCCAAATAGATGATGGGAGGATGTATTCACACAAAAGACGGATGAGGATAGCACGAGAGAAGAGACTATGGTTTAAACTGGGGAGGCCTACGCCCATGACATAGAAAAGATAATAATACTAGGTACCCATGAGGCGACATTTACATATGACGCATAATAATTGACGAAACAAAGTATATTAATAGGCAAGGCATTCAATCGATACTACCTAATATTTAATAATTATTTTGATTTTAAAGACATTACTATTGAATTGTATTAGAATAAATTAAATTATGAATTAGTTTAATATATATTTTTAATGTAATTAAAATAATAGTATCAATGAAATATGTAATCATGTAGTTGAATAAAAGGCTATTTACAAGCTTTTATTTAACTTGCAATGTATGTATGCACTATGTATGTTCGGGTGGAATCTTGGAAGCTAAATTAGACCCACTTCCCGATGTCCAATTGAACTCAAATTTGGTGTACTTATGTATCTTCGGTGACAATACAATGATATAGTACCATGGAGCTGGTCTGATGATGGAGACGGCAAGTAGCCACGGCATCTCTGTGATAAAACAACATAACCCCACCGAGTTCGGGCTCGATTGATTCGTCTTGAAGAGAACTTTTCACCTAGATGATATCCAGGGTCTGATGATGAAGCTGGAAGGTGGCCACGGCATCTCTGTGATAAATCAACGTAACTCTTCCGAGTTTGGGCTCGATTGATTCGTCTTAAAGAGAACTTTTCACCTAGATGATATCCAGGGTCTGATGATGAAGCTGGAAGGTGGCCACGGCATCTCTGTGATAAATCAACGTAACTCTACCGAGTTTGGGCTCGATTGATTCGTCTTGAAGAGAACTTTACACCTAGATAATATCCAGGGTCTGATGATGAAGCTGTAAGGCAGCCACGGTATATCTGTGATAAAAAAACAAAACTCTACCGAGTTTGGGCTCGATTGATTCGTCTTAAAGAGAACTTTACACCTAGATGATATTTAGCGACTGGTGATGAACCTGGAAGGTGGCCACGGCATCTCTGTGATAAAATAACGTAACCCCAGTGAATTTGGGCTCAAATGATTCGTCTTGAGGAGCACTTTACACTTAAATGATAGCCAGGATCTGATGATGTAGATGTAAGGTGGCCATGGCATTTCTGTTATAAAGCAACATAGCCCCACTGAGTCGATTGATTTTCCTTGAAGAGCACTTTACCCATAATCACATCAAATATCCGTGGAATATTTTAAAACATTTTGCCTTCTCTTAAATAATTAGGTAGTAGGTAGGTAGTCGGTATCTATACCTACCAACTTACGAGTAAGAGTTAAAAATAAATTATAAGTAAAAATATTTTTAATAACAAGCTTTTATCTGGGACAATGAACTAAAATGTTATAAATAAATTCTAGTAAGTATTTGGCGTGTAGGTACTTACCTACATTTTTAAAAGTTAGAGGCACTGAAGTATAGTAATTACCTAGCCTGAAAAACGGGTAGTGCTTCAAGCTTTTAAGAATATAGGTATGTACCTACACGCCAAATACTTACTAGAATTTATTTTTAACATTTTAGTTTATTGTCCCAGATAAAAGCTTGTTTTTAAAAATATTTTTACTTATAATTTATTTACTTTTACTTTACTTATGATCTTGTACCTACTATGCAATAGGCTAGTTTACTAAAAATGTTTTATTGTCTGTTAAATGACAGACATTATCAAAACATATTGGATACGTATTTTTTATTTTTTCGCTTAAACCAAAAATTACGAAGATATAGAGCGTTGAAATTCCGCGTGACGTCACGGACCGCTAAAAAGTGTACTACTTTCTAGCGGTTCGTGACATCACGAGCCCCCACTCTCAAACCTTGACGCTCTTTATCTTTGTCAATTTCTATTGATTTGTAAAATAAAATAATACGTGTCGAATATTTAATAATAATCGCAATTACGGACTAATCAAAATTACTATTTTTGTCCCAGGCAACATCCCTAATACCATTATAGGCATGACGAAAGATTTTAAAATCTTCTTCCGTAATGTGGGAACACATTTACTATCCACGAAAAAAACCTTTATTTCGGTAATTAACTTAAGTTTAACGAAGTTTAAAGCAATTTTTCTAATATTTTTGCAATATAGCGCGAAAACAGCTCACAAGTGTCATGGCGTCGGCTGTGACGTCACGCATAGGTTAATGACATACTTAAGGTAGTAACTATTATATAATCTGTGACAATTAATACTCATGGGTTTTCCAAAATTTAATAACATTTTCAAGAAAACCTCATAAGGACCTAGGCGTGACGTCATGCGCTGTGATTGGTGTTTCATTCAAAATGGCCGACTGCAGTATTTTAATGTTTTTTTTATTGAAAATCTTAATAATCACAATGCTTTATATAGAACTAAACTAGTGTTTTAAATTATTTTCGTTATGTATTTTCCCCTAAAATTATCAAATCTTCGATTTTTTGATACTGTCGTCATGCCTATTTAATTGGACGTAAACTTTAACCTTCACATTAACTGTAACGTGATACTCTAAAAATAAATAAATAATATTTAATGGAAAATAGATCATCAGATATTTTAATTTACAATATATTTTTTAGAAACTTGCCTTGATGCTTTAGCACATTAAACTTCAGCTGAATTGAAACGATTATAATTCTTTAGAAAATAAGTAGTACCTACCTAATATATCCACATGAGATATTATCGGAATTAAAATTAAAGGTGTAAAGAGTGTCTTATTGGAGTATTTCTGTTTTTTTTTATATTACCTCCAGTGTCACATTCATGCCATAGGTATGTAAAGGGAGTAACGGACAAGCATAACCATGCTTGTCCGTTACTCCCTTTACATACCTATGGCATGAACGCCGGCAGCCTTTCAACGTCAGTGATCCCATTCTTGTATCTGCATTAGGCCTCTTCCTTACCTTGCAGCCGTTTTTTGAGCACTTACTGAAGATGTGCGATTTCCTCCTCCAAATATTTAGGGTCACAGAGATCCCAAATTGACTATACTAAGCATCGATATAAAAAAGGTAGATGTGATACTCACTTTTATGCCACGTAAACATAATGGAACTAGAACTAGAACTAGAAAACTAGAACGAATTTCTAATGTCGAGCTTGATGTGCATTAAGAACAGAGGAAGGCATTGTTGCTATTTATTTAAATGGATCTGCGATAATTGCACATGTAATTCTGTACGTGCTACACAAACGCCAGTTCGATTGTGACAAAGGTGAAATTAGGTTCGCGAAACTAATTCATACGGTCCACATTGAGGAGCGGGGTACCTTATCTCCGCTATCCGTCTGTCTGTCTGTCAGTCTGTCTGTCTGTCTGTCTGTCTGTCTGTCTGTCCGTCTGTCACCAGGCTGTATCTCATGAACCGTGATATTTATACGGTTGAAATTTTCACAGATGATGTATTTCTGTTGACGCTATAACAACAAATACTAAGAACAGAACAAAGTTAAAAATTAAAGGGTTTAAAACAAAAAACGTGTTTTTTACGATACGATACGATACGACGCAGCTAGATGGCAGCACAGGAAAAATTAGCACGCGCAAGCGTTTCATTTGTTAAATTTGTGGGCCTCGGTCGATTTGTTTACTTAGTTAAGGTTAATTTGCAGAAAAATATAAAAATATAAATATACTAATCTATAATATATCTTCAATTTTAGAACTTAAGGAGTTTCAATTAGTTAGAATCAGTAGAAAGTTAGTCGTGCGAACACTCGGTCTACCAGATATTTAATTATTAATTAATATTAATTACCTTTGTGTTAATATTTACTTAGTTGGTGATGGAAGTTCGTGGCGTTCGGACTTCGGAAATTCGGAACCCTCCGTGTGCAGGACAAAAGTCTGACTCGCACTTGGCCAGTTTTATTATATCCAGAAAAGGCAGTATTTTGTTTGCCACTAGCGCGTAAGTAAACTTTATATTATGGTGGATTGAGTTATCTTTAATATAACCTAAACTAGGATAACCTGTGTGATGGCGTATCAATGCCCCCTCGTCAGACAACACAAAGTAATCTAAATAAATAGTTTACTGAAAATTAAGTTTGACTAGAAGAAGTACTTACTCAAACATAACAGCATCGTACTAAAATAAATACTACTGAAAGTGGTGTGTGTGTGTGTGTGTTTGTGTGTTTCTGTGTGTGTGTGTTTGCGTGCGTGCGAGCGTGCATGCGTACGTGCGTGCATGCGTGCGAGCGTGCATGCGTACGTGCGTGCATGCGTGCGAGCGTGCATGCGTACGTGCGTGCATGCGTGCGAGCGTGCATGCGTACGTGCTTGCGTGCGTGCGTATGTGTATGTGTGTGTGTGTGTTCCAAAAGGTATCCTTGAGACCTAGTTCCCACTCTAGGCCTAGCGTGATGGTAAAATAGTATGCTATAAAATGGCTGGTAGGATGGCAACAACCATCCTTGACCACAACCATATTAAGTATTCTGTGCCACAACGTCAATTACCAACAGATGAGATAGTAGTTAAACGCTAGCCTATATGCTTTAATTAAAGTACTAAATTACCAGCAATAAAATAATTACAAAATATTCAGTAATTATTTCAAAAACTTTACTTTACTTTCACTAAAGCTTGGTTTACATTTCAATAAAAATCTGGGACTGATCTCAAACGCCTTAATTTAATATTGTACCATAAAAACTAAGTATGTATCTATAAGTAAATGTATAAAGAAAATAAATTATAAGTAACAACAATATTTATTGACTGCATTGGCAGATAGTAGATAGTAGGTAAGTTTAAGCAAAGCGCACGCGTTTTACATCACTTTTGACTGGAAAGGGGTCCTTAGACGGTCAAAATTGTTTGACAAGAATACATATTTTACGTGTTTAGAACAAGGCTTGATGTGCACCAAGGAAACAAACAAACAATTATATTTTTCCAATGCTTTTCATGCATGCTTGAAAGTTTAGATGCTGCATGCTTTACAACCAACACATTGAGAGTGCTTACGGAAGGTCATGTCAACGTCTTTAAAATAATATAAGGGTTCCTTGTCAGGACTACGGAACCCTAAAAATGAGTGCGGATGCTTGAAAAGCATATGCTTGACGTTATGTCAATCCTCGTCTATCATGCTCATAAAGCACGTAAATGCTTCTGAAGTTATTTTGATCGTCTAGGGCCTCCAAAATGTATTGAAAATTACAAACAATTGTTATCCCACGAGTTCAAAACTTATTAAAACCTATGCTATGACTTAAAAAAATAAATAGTGCTTTTGTATCTAACTTATATTGTAAATCTTACATAAAACTTGGTGTGTCTGGTATACGCAGATGTATTATTATTATAACAAATAGTTTAAGAATAAATTGGATTAGATATACCTATATTTATTTTTTATTTTTAGGTAAGCTGTTAAGCAATTGATCTTTGTTTAAAATTTTACTGTTACAAATTTATTATATAGCTAGTAACATTTTACAAAAGTATGGAGGAGGGAACAAAAGTTTAAAAACTGTTGCGCAGTCTCAGCTACATTTAAACAGAACCAAAAAATGTGCTATCCTAGGTCTTGGGGAAAAATTGCGACGACAAGAGCTTGCTATCAAATTTTTTTCAAATGCTATCAAATACTTAGTTTTGTAATTGGTGAAATATTTCCAAAATAAATCAAATTGAGATATTCTTCTCGACTATGTATTGTGTGCGCTTTTTCATAGTTATCTATCTACTTGGCGAACAATGTAAGACAGAGTACTAATGCTAAAGTTAGTATGGAATAGTGCAAAGAACCTGCGCTGTTGCAACCATCTGTGTCACAGGTTTCGCAGCTGGTTGCGTTTACTAGAGGTGTTATAAAGTCACAGAACGTTTGGTTGTTCAGTTCCGGGACTGTGCAGCCCCTGGAGATCACTTCTGTGCCGTTTTCTGAAATATATAATGGTACATTAGAATAGCTTCAAAAACCTCCGTCGTTCTTTGACGCTCAGGTGAGATATAAGGTAGATTTGGTAGATACATACACACAGCTGTATGCATTATGTTATTATGATGTATACATATATTATAATATCAGATAATGCCCCAGCATTAGGCAAGGACATTTAGGAAATAATTTTCTGAATTAATTTTCGGAACTGCTGATTACCCTTTTATTATTTATTACTCAAAGTGATTACCCGTTGATCTTAAAAGAAAAAGAGTTACACATGATTTACGATTGTTTACAAAACGAAATAAACAGACTTCAAATGTCGTGCTAGTCATTTTTTTAGTAGGTATTTGTTTAGTACTAGGTTTGAGGTGTTTATCTTCATAATTCCTCAATGGATACATACAACGTGTAGTTAGTTTGTAGCTAATAGAAATGGTAGAATTATTTTCAATAGGTTTAAATTGCTTACCTCTTTCGGTGACAATTGTGGCGCATATCCAAGTTATGTTGGCAGCATCAGCGTAATCAGAAATCATTAATCCATCACCTTCCTCGTCACAGACGCAATATACTCCCTGTAATTAGAAGTTTAGAACAGTCATGTTAACGATCAGCTTGGAAGATTTAGGATATATATGATGAAAGGATTGGGCAGTTGTCCTGCGCCTCGTCTCATTGCCACCTATCATTTCCAGACAAGCACGGTTCCCTACTAGACCACATCTTCACTCACAGATTACTATATGTGTAATCTTCATGTCGGCATTTCGACTGCGTTTCGGTATTGCTACATGCAGTATGGGTGTCAAATGTCCATCCCGGTCCATATTTAGTACAAACCTTTTTTAGGGTTACGTAGTCCTGACAAGGAACCCTTATAGTTTCGTCATGTCCGTCTGTCTGTCTGTCTGTCTGTCTGTCTGTCTGTCCGAGGTTTTGCTAAGAGACCGTTAATAATCTCGATCTCGATCGAAAGCTGTAATTTTGTGAGGGTATGTATATAAATTACGCCGACAAAGTGCTGAAATAAAATTGTGAAAAATATTTTTTTAGGGTAGCTCCCATGAGAAGTGGGCATGAATTTTTTTTCATCGTCTACCCCATTGAGTGGGGTATCATTGAATAGGTCTTTTAAAATTATTTAAGGGTTGCTAATACCATTTCTCGATTGAATGCTCCATTTACGAAATATTAAACTTTAAAGTGCAAATTTTTGTACCAGTAGGGCGTCCCCCCCCCCCCCCTCTAAAAGCTAAACTGCTGGCTTGAAAAATCTAGAAAAATTTGTGATAATAGCGCATTTTATGAACTTTAAAGGAAAATTATAGCGGTTAAGATAGCTTTATTAGTTTAGCAGTAATAGTCGTTGAACTTGGGTGTTTGACAATTTTGTACCAAATACAAAATCCTTAGAATAAATTCTTTAAAGTGACAAAGACGGAGTACCTAGTTGCTTGTGTATAACGGGTAAAGACTTGCATTGAATAAGAAGCTACTACGGAACCCTACAGTGCGCGTAGCCCGACACGCACTTGGCCGGTTATTATTAAATCTTACAGGCTAGCGTTTGACCACTATCTCACCTGTTGGTAAGTAATGATGCGGTCAAAGATGGTAACCTTTTATTTTTTAGTTACCCTAGGCCTTACTGGAAAGGGCTATGCTCGGAGTCTCTCTGAAGGATTGGATTCGAAATGAAGTCATCCGTTAGAGAACCAAAGTTATCGATAGCTCAATGGATTATCATGCTGAAGTTGCAGTAGGCTGGTCACATCTGTCGTAGAAAAGATCATAATTATCAAAAACCTATTTTAATGTAAAATGTTTTTAAGACGAGACCATGCGGCTCGCACTGTCAAAAAGTTATCAGATCTCATAAAAGCTTCTAATTCTACACGCTCTAACTGTACAGGCTCTAACTTCACAAGCTTTAAACTTTAGTCAAAATATATGGCTTGGCCATCCCCTAGTTTAAGGGGTTGAGGGGTAAAATTTCCAAATTTTACAATATTTTTGTTGTTTGTGTACTAATACTAGCTTACATACAAAATTTCAGCATTCTAGGACTTCAGGAAGTACCCTAAGAGTTTTGATGATAATCAGTGAGTGAGTGAGTGACGAAATTGGGGTTTTTCAGATATCAATAAAATCTAAAGTATATCTATATATAAGAGCTATATGCTCTTATATATAGATATACGAATGAATATAATTGAAACTTTATATGTTTAATAAGTTCACTATTGCGATTATATCCCGAGAATGTTGTTTATCTGGTATAATCCAAACCCAAGTTATGAGGATTTAAAATACCGATGAAGCGCTTCGAGAAAAGGTAGGTAGTGCTCTTGCGCTTCGCTTAGCTCGTCTTGGCGGGGACTAAACAGGGCGGGGGATAAAAGCAATAAACGATTGAGTATTGAGTATTGACACTACCGTGCCCCAGATGACCTTTGAGGTAGACATGTTCTAGAGTGAAGACTACGGCTCGGCAAACGAAGTATGGGTCGCCCTCTAGATAGGTGGAGCGATAATATCCTATGAAAGTAAAACATTAGCTGATGATGTTGATGAGGTTTTGATCCCTGCCATTCATGCCATTTAAGACCGCATCATCACTTAACATCAAGTAAGATAGTGGTCAAATGCTTGTCTGATGCAGTGAAGAGTGGACTTTAGGCTTCGGCTATACTAAACAGAGGTTCTTTCTGTTTTGTCAAAAGGCTTTCATCGTCTTCTAAACATAGAGCTCCCTAACCCCTTTCCTGTAGTAGGCTTAGTAGCTATAATAAATTTATTTCATATGAAGAGCTAAAGGGGCTGGCTATAAAGACTTTTACTACAACGTAATGATTTTTACTCGTATATGACATGTATGATACTTAGGAAACACCTAAAATATGACTTTCCATATACCATGAGTAAAATAAATTGTTTATTAAACGCTCACTTACATTACAATAACATCCATTTTGTGTCAAGACACTACGTCTTAGTCGTGTGACAGAAACTGATTTGGGATCTGCGGAAGCAGCCGTAGTTGTTCCTTCGGTAGCGGCTGTAGTCGTTCCTTCGGTTGCGACTGTAGTTGTCCCTTCGGTTGCGACTGTAGTTGTCCCTTCGGTTGCGACTGTAGTTGTCCCTTCGGTTGCGACTGTAGTTGTCCCTTCGGTTGCGACTGTAGTTGTCCCTTCGGTTGCGACTGTAGTTGTGTCTCCAGGTGTGGCTGTAGTTGTAATTGCTGCTTCACCACAAGTCACGAGGTCTGCATCCGTTAACGAACTAGTGGCACAGTCGTTGCATTGGTAGCACTGCAAGCTATCAACTGTAAAAGTAAAATGCTCACTTAACATCATCACAAAATTTGAATACACCGATCATGATGGCTGACAAATATTTGATAAATATTTTCAGAATGACTTTCTTATATTTTTAAAAAGCAAGACCGACCTGTCATTATATTGTATTAAATAAGATGATCTTATATGTTGATGATGTAGAATCAAATGTGATTGTTAATCGATAAAAATAATATACATTCTTTTGAGGGCCCGGTGGCGTTATCGGGAGAACGGTTGGCTTTGATGCCAGAGGTACTGAGTTCAAACCGCCGTGCACCAATGGATTTTTCTATCGAAAAATTCATGTGCGCTTTTCACAGTAGCCCTCCGGTGAAGGAAAAACATCGTTAAGAAACCAACAACTCTAGCATGGTGGTAGGACACTATCTAGTGCCCGCCTGGCCAGCTACCACCCTCAAGTTAGAAAATCTGTCGCCAAACATCTAATGTGTTCCGGCAACTATCCATGAGAGCCAGTTCCCATTATCTAGCCTAGCGTGCTTACCATTTTCGACCGCATCATCACTCACCAACAGGTGAGATAGTGGTAAAACGCTAGCCTATAAGATATTAAAAAAAACATTACTGTATAATGAGTAATTAATATTTGTAGAATTACAGACTGAAGTAGCTCTAGAAAGTAGATCTAATGACGCAATAGGGCAAGCATCAAAGCCGCACCCTTTCGAAGGTGGTCATTTAAAAATTGGCGGAATCGGTAACCTAGCAGTCATAGCACATGATACTAACAGTTCTTAGATCAGTTTTTCGCAGAAAACTTACAAAACAGCAATAGGACAAACATTTTGAAATAAATCAAGGAATGTGTGTGCCAAATTTCACAAAATCGGTTGAAAATGCAACCTGTAGGCGAGAACAGACAGACATAGCATTTTTATAAATAAATAAATAAATCTTTATTTCAGGTAACTTATGTAAACATGGAAATGCTATACAAGACCCATATTATTCATAAATACCTTACAGACTAGCATACATATAATATACCTATTTACTAATCATAGAAACTTAAGACACGTTAATTTTACGACGACGTGTGACGTTTATTCATGGTGTCCGGTATCCGACCTCGAAAGCGTCGAAACTTAACACCCCTCGGCCAGAATTCCTCCTCCATATACGTTCCGAGGGACTTAGACGGAACCCGCACCACAAATGAATTGAAGTTGACATTGTGATGCGACTCCAACTTCACCACCCTCAGGGACATATTCGTCTTCAGCTTGATATATTCCGCCACCTCCTCCGCCGTGATGGTATAATGTACGCGGGATATGTATAGCTGCGTCGTGGGTATCTCCGGTCGCAGTAAATGGGACGGACCTGTCGGTGCGGTACCGCACTTGTTTCGGTTAGACGGCTTCTTTTTCTTTTTTTCCACCTTTTTGAAGCCGCCATCGTCTTGATCTGCCTCCTTCCTTGCGGAAGGAACGGAAGAGGCAGCATTCAGTTTCCCTCCATGAGATGCAGCGACAGCGTAGGAACATTAAGGGGTAGATGTACCTACGGGAGTGCGGGCGGCGGGACGCGGGGCAACGGACGGCACGGCAGCAGGCGATGATACATTAAATGAGGTCGACTCTAAAGTGCCGATGGATGCATTTTGTGCACCTCGACGTGTGTTCACAGTATGAGTCGGCGGTGACCTACTTACTGACATAGCGTTGCGTAACGACACTACCTCAGCACGTAGTTCACTAATGGTGGTTTCCGATGTTGATAACTTAGCCACCACTTCGGCCAGACTCGTTTTCAGGAATGCTATATCCTTCAAGAGCCTGGTGCAGTCGATGTGCTCGTACGAGACAGGAGGAATGCGGTCCAGCTGCTTCGCCACAAACGTGGGCACGTCGTCCGGGTCGGTCTCCTTCAGCAGGGTGATGAAGTCCTGCACGCTCTTCTCGCCTCCGTCTCTCCGGCGGGATGGCATCGCGTCCAGCTTGCCGACACTCTGGAAAAGTAGGGTCTTGCTCTTGCAGACTTCCTCCTCCTTGAAGCTCGACTTGCAGATGTGAATGATGGTAGGTTCATCAAACGAGTCGATGGCGTATTGTATAAACGCCAAAAGTTCATTTGCTATAAGTTGTTGAGAACCCATAGCGCAACGCGGGCAGCGGCTTTCGCCGTGCGACTCGCGAATAATAAATTCTCAACTGTGCAGCGTGACACGACCGTTTCCAATCGCGCACCGCACTGCACTGATTTTTGGCCAATCTTAAAACTGAGACGCTTCGCTGGTTCACGGTAATATTATAATAATTACCGTGGTTGGCTCGGTCAATAAATTGCCAAATGCGAATCAGACTCGCACACGTAGGGTTCCGTAGTATAATATTAAATAAAATTGAACAAAAAATGCTGAAAAAACACGTCTCTAGTATGGAGAGTACCCACCCATTGAGGACGACCCCTTTCAAATTTTAACTTTATTTTGTTTTTAGTACCTATTTGTTATTATGGCGGCTATAGTAAATACATAATGTGAATATTTCAAGTATCCGTTTGTTACGGTATAGAAGATACAGCTCTCTGACTGACAGACGGATGGACGGACGGAACGACAGTGATGTCTCAGTAATAGAGTTTCATTGGTACCCTCTAGGTACGGCTACTCAACCCCTGAACATCTTGATGTCTCAAGCCTCTCAAGCTAACCACTCAGAGGGTAGTGACGCGCCAAATTATATCTGACTAGGTATAGCTACGAGTAGGTATACCTACTGTTTTATGCTTGCCAGTTTCTCTAATAAGCAGCCGTCATCGCTTACTATCACGCGAGCGTCTTGCTTGTATTGTAACTACATTACCGTATATCATAAAAACGTTTAGATAACTGTAATACTTACCGCTTCCAAGTGCTCCTACAAATAAGACAACTAGAACAAACTTGTAATTTTCCATTTTGCCTTGTATTCCAGACTTCTTATTAGCTTTGAATGCGGTAGATAATGTTGCGATAACATTTATATATGAAAGCATCATGGTTTATCTAAAGGGTGCTTGTTTTAGGAGTTAAGTTTTATCGATAATATAAATGTAGGTATCATTATTGCGGCTTGCGTTCGATTTTATCCGGTTTTTAACCGACTTCCAAAAAGGAGGAAGTTCTCAATTCCTCTTTAAGTTTTTTTTGTATATATGTTACGCGATTACTCCGTCAATTGTGAACCGATTCGAATTACTCTTTGTTTAATTGGTAGGGTAAATTTCCAAGGTGGTCCCATTCAAGATCTGATAAGTATATCCAGAGAAATGACGATAAACATCTCTGACTTGCTACTGAAACTGTCTCGTTCGGCATGGGAGCCGGTTGTTTAAGTTTTTAAATCTTAATAAAAATTATCTTAATTACTACATAATTATATCAGAAACAACCAGAATTAGGCACAGCGATTTCGCCCGTGTAAAAAGTACTAAGTATTACGAGTATACCCCGACACAATAATATCGTTTAAAAACTAAAAAACAACCGACTTCAATGCCGCGCTATACATTTTCAGTACCAATTTTGAGATGTTTATCTCAATATCTCTGGAGATACTTATTATACCTCGATAAAATTACCATGGGACCACACTTGGGATATCTCCTTTCGAACAAAAAAAGAATAATCGAAATCGGTTCATAAACGACGAAGTTATCCGCGAACAAACATAAAAAAAAAAAAAAAATATATATATACGGTCGAATTGAGAAACCTCCTCCTTTTTTTGAAGTCGGTTAAAAAGAGGTACTATATGTTATAATCTTGAAGTGTAGTACATATTCATGTATCTATCATGTAGCGTTCAACGGATGAACTGAAATGACGCTATGACAGCAACAATCATAGGTCTAATTAATTCTTAATTTGCTATGATATCCTCCTACTTCAATGATATTGTAGGAACTTTGCCCTGCTGGAACATTTCCTGGAATCTGCAAAATACCATAATCCTCATACATTTACTGGTACCTACATAATAGACGACGCGACGACTGAGGGTCTCGCTTTGTATGAATGAATGGATAATAATTTTATAATAATAGCTTTGTAAGCTCCCAGAGGAAGTGCATCAGGCCATAGCATCGGATGTGCAAGAAACCTAGGCCAAAGCGATCGACAGAAATTAAAGTAAAAATATGGTACCATCGAGCTCGTCTGATGGCGGAGTCGGAGTCGGAAGAAGCCAGAAGGACTCCTAAACTACACATGATAAACACGACGTAGGTATTTGGGCTCGTTAGATTTGTCTTGACTTGGTCTGGTTCTAGATTATGTAAAAGCTTGTTTTAACCCCGACGTAAAATGAAGGGGTGTTATAAGTTTGACGTATCTGTGTGTCTGTCTATATCGTAGCGCCCAAACGGTTGAACCGATTTTGTTTTAACTGTTTTTGTTTGTTTAGTGTCTTCATTGAGAGTGTTCTTAGCTTTGTTTAATAAAAATCCGTGCAGCCGTTTAAATATTATGAGCTCTTTTTTGATTGATGAGACTGCGATAACAACTTTCGTAGCCCTTGACCGCGGACATCAAAAAACTCAAAATGGCGCTTCGGTGCACTATTTACCCACTCTGCTGCCGTCTGTTTAGCGTAGTTTACATTAGTCAAATCAAAGGTATTCCTTTGAAATTCAGTATCCTGTAACTTCAATGATATTGCAAAAATATGGTAAACTTGACCTAATGCTGAGACATATCCTTGAATCTGCAGAATACTCTCAACTCCTCGTCTAAGATGTATGATAAGATAAGTAAGATGTTTACGCTCATTGGAATGGTCTCATTGAACAAATTATACCTGCCAGTACATATATAAATCAGTCGGGGTTGGTTTTCAATTTTAAATTTAAGTATTATGTTAATGTAAAAGGTTTTTAAAATATATGTTTTTTTAAATTTCAAACAGACAATGCACAAGATCACTATTTCACCATGCTCCCTAGACAAAATCCAATTTCTGTTTTCATTCACGCTAATGCAAATACATAATTTAATGGAATGACAACTTTGTTGCGGAAAAATAAATTTCATTCCCATAAATTTTGAATTTGTGCTAAACTAGCGCGAATGGAAACAAAACTTGTAGTTTGTCTAGGAGGGCTGATGATTTTAATACACCACACATGATGCTGTTTAAAATGCAATAATGTTTGTCTAGAATTTTAAGACTGCATAAGCGCTCGGTAACCGACAGTTTCCAGTCCATACGGTGCGGTGCAATCGTTTTACAAACTTGTTGTTTGTTCAGCGGGTCTTCAATTTCATCATAGTTCTTCCTGCCGACTAATAATGCTTTTACAATAGACCATCACGTCTCTGTGGAGGATTCGGTGGCTTTTCTTTTTCTTCTTTTCCAGCGTGGTGGTGAGCTACGCGAAAGGAAGAAGGGAGAAAAACTTCTACCGGAACCACGGAACATATAATAATAAAACGTACGGAACAGAGAATTAATTAATTTATTATTTAATTGGCGAATGATATAAACGAAAATAATTAAATGGTGAAAATGGCTATCCAAGAAAATAAATATTTACCAAAGTAGATGTGTATGTATTTATGTAGGTACCTATCCACTACGAACAAAAAAATGTTTTTGTTCGTAGGTAGCATACCGACTAACAAACGTTTACACTTGCTATTATATTATATGTTCATATGAAAGTTATCCGTCGCAACTACCTATTATAGGTATCAAAAAGTTTTGCAACCACTTGCTGATATTGAGGTTGGTAAGGTATACCAATACCTTGTGTGGTGACGCGACAATCATATTGCTATGATGGTCGATCGAGCTGATCTGATAATGGGGCCGGGATGTAGGGACTTGAACTCCCTGATGGCACAGAATAAATAATAGTACAAATAATAGTAATAGTGGCAAATGATAGGATAGTCTAATTTGGGCTCGTTTTGTTATGATGAATAGGTACTTTCCATCACACATGATGGACTTTACGTAAAAAAGCTTGTTTTTGAAAATGTGTTTATGTTATTATTTTATTAACTCATATGCCTAGTCCGATATTTTGTTGGTCTTAAAAGGAGCCATTACCAACATTAAGAGACCCTTTTTAACCGACTTCAAGAAAAGGAGTAGATTTCTCAATTCCACCTTATAGATATTCTATTATATTAACATGGGCGGTATTTAAATTAAGTAAACTACCTAGGTACCTACTGCATAAATTTTACAAAAATATGGGCTATTGTTATAAATGTTATCATAGCTTTTATAAGATGAAATCTCTCGGGTTGCGTACGCCCGGTCCTTTGGAAGACATTGACGGAAATCAACGTCAAGAGGCCCTTTTCAATAATAAATTATAGTCTATGGATGGGAGAATATGACAAACTACGGAAAGGTGGTACAAAATATCATTTTATTTAATTGTTCTGAGCTTATTGTTGGCTCATGGCATGGATTACTCGTCTATGGAATGAAGTACCTACTTCATTACAACGGCACCCGCCATTATGCCTCAAAAAAAAAATGCGGGCCATTATATTTGCGCCGAGGAGCAAAAAAACTAGTAAATGTTATTATTAATATTATACACCATGTATTTAATAAATTCAGTATAATGAATGTAGTGCGCTACTCGATAACTAGATTGCAGGATACGTAGCATTACCTACCTCTTCAAAGATAAACTCAATGTAGGTATGTTATTGTAGAGGGTCGAAGATAAAATGTATGCCATGTAAAAGGGTATGAGCTAATAAACAAATGTAGTTTCATTTAAATAATCTACATTTTTGAGTTTTTAGCTGATTATAGCGAGGACGGTAGCAAGCAAATTCGGCGAGAGTTTACCTGCATATACTTACAATTTAAAATTTGTTAGGAATATTTACTTTTTAAGAATTTAAGATCTGTTATCCCGTCCTGATCCTGTCATCTTAAGGTAATAAAAACAAATGTAGGTTTGGAGTTTCTTCTGAACGGGCTTCAATAATCAAGGTAAATTTTTATAAATATCATATCTACGAACAGACAGGATATCTGAGTATTTACAGGTAAGTACAATGTATAACAAGTACTTATTATAATATCGTTTAAAAACTAAAAACGAACCGACTTCAATGCCGCGCTATTCATTTTCAATACCAATTTTGAGATGTTTATCTCACTATCTCTGGAGATACTTTTCAGATCTCGATAAAATTACCATGGTACCACACTTGGGATATCTCCTTTCGAACAAAAAAAGAATGATCAAAATCGGTTCATAAACGACGAAGTTATCCGCGAACAAACATAAAAAAAAAAAAAAAAATATATACGGTCGAATTGAGAAACCTCCTCCTTTTTTTGAAGTCGGTTAAAAAGTACCTTAGTTTAAAAACTTACCTGTCTTTAAAAATAACTCTTATTTTAGATTCTTTCCTAGTTATGGTGCAAGCAAGCAAAGCCGCGAGCAACAGCTAACAATCTATACTAATATTATAAAGAGAGAACATTTGTATTTTTGTATGTTTGTAATGATTTGGCTCAAAAACTACTGAACCGATTTGAAAAATTCTTTCACTAATACATAGAATGGACTTTCGGAATGAAAATAGGCTAAATATTTTACCGTTTAAATCAAAGGTACATTCGTGGAGACCTAATTTACAACCTAAGTCGGCAAAAAAACGGTCGAAAAAACACGTTCTAGTATTAATCCTTATCTAAATAATTACGTTAATTAGCTTGGCCACATATTATAGATTAAAATTGTCCTTTACAGTATATAATTTAAAAAAAACTCTAGAAGATATCACGAATTTCACAATCACGCATCGCAAAATTAATAAAATATTTGCAGTGAAACCACAGATTAGGTCATAGTTACTACGAAAATATTATTATAAGCTTAGCTATGCTGTAGATCCCCACCGATCACAATCAATTTGAAGTCAATATAGTATATTAATATGATCTATTGTATAAAATAATATTCATCTATATATATAATAATATAATATTTTAAACCACCCCGACTGATCTATGTATAATCTTTTCATTAAAAGCATTCCAATGACTCTAAACACGACATTTAAAATCTGGGCTGTAAGTTGGTGAGAATTTGAGTATTCTGTAGAGTCTAAGAGATGTCCCAGCATCAGGTCAATGCTTCCATGTTCTTACAATATCGTTGAAGAAGAAGATTTTCGAATTGATCAGACCTATGAAAGTTGATTTCATAGCGCAATTAACTAGAAAAAAGCTCATAGTTTTATAACGATTGAACGAATTTTCATGAATTTGCTAAGAAAACTCTCGATGAAGACATATATCAAACAAAAAATAACTATCAATAATAAAAACAAAATTCATCAAAAAAAACGGTTCATCTGGTTAGGTGCTAAGATGCTACAGACAGACACACAGATACACACGTTAAACGTATATTACCCCTACATTTTGCGTCGGGGAACGGTGTAAGGTTACGGCGGCAGATGTCCTCCTTGATGGTAAGCTACTTTTTGGTAGATTTAATGATCCCACTACCACTGTACGAAAACTCATGATTCATGAATGCACATAAAACTTTCATTGGTAGGTATATAGCTAGGATTAGAACCAACGACCGTCGGGTCAGAATCAGGGTAACTATCCTTTACGCCAAAGGGCCGTCCAATATCACTACGTAAGTATTATAAAACAAAGTTCATCACTGCGTCTGTCTGTCTGTTCGCAATAATCTCAATAGCTACTGAACGGATTATCATGTGGTTTTCACCAATAGCCAGAGTGTTTATGAGGAAGGTTTAGGTGCATAATTCGTTAAGGTTTTGTGTAAATTGGATGAAATATGACGATGATTGTTAAATATGTTCATATTTTATATTCGATGCAAAAAACTGATGCAAATTTTGTAGGCATATATGTTCTACCCGTGCGAAGCCGGGGCGGGCTGCTAGTATTATATTTGAATTATATTTGAAATGTGCCATTAAAGTGCTCTTTCATTTGATACCCAAATAATCCGATCAAATTAAGCCAAATATGGGCAATCAGGGGAAATAATTCGTGTAGTTTTATAAATTGGTAGTTTTATCTCACACTATCATAAAAAAGGCAGACGGAGCCGTGCCTAACACCCGTGTGAACGCAAGTTCAGTAATACTAAATGCTTGAGTAATAAGTTTCCGCGGCATGATTACTACGTAAGCAACGCTGCGAAGTAATACTGCACGGAAACGTCCGACCCTGCTGCCGCTTGGTAGCAAACTGAGCGCGGAAGCGTATTACTCACGCATTTAGTATTACTGAACTGGCGTTCACACGGGTGTTAGGCACGGCTCCGTCTGCCTTTTTAGGGTTCCGTACCCAAAGGGTAAAACGGGACCCTATTACTAAGATTCCGCTGTCCGTCTGTCTGTCTGTCTGTCTGTCTGTCCGTCTGTCACCAGGCTATAGCTCATTAACCGTGATAGTTAGACAGTTGAAATTTTCACAGATGGTGTATTTCTGTTGCCGCTAGAACAACAAATACTAAAAACAAAATAAAGTTAAAAATTAAAGGGGGTCCCCATACGAAAAACGTGTTTTTAAACGCTATCTATCTAATTAGTTTCGGCAATATGACATAGATGGCGCTAGTAAACGAGCCCCGTCTTTCTAGATCGCGACCAAACCAAATATTCTTGGTAATATCAGGTTGAAACTCTGTTATGTTTCGTATTGTACGGAACCCTCCCTACTGACTGGAGAGGGTCATTGTAACCCACAATACAGGCTCCAAAGAGTCCTAGTGTGGGTACAAGGATTTATCAAAGTTACACTAAATAGTTAGGTATGAACAATTTATAACTTACATCCTATAATGTATGTACCAACACAAACTATGTGATAGACTCAATAAAGATTTTATTTATTTATATTTATAAAGTCACACCATCCCTCCCCCCCCTCCCCTTGAGGACTTTTAGTATGTATGTTTATCTGGATACCGCAAGGTATAAATGTACCAGTTTATAAAACTACAAGAATTATTTCTCCTGATTTTATGAATTTTCTTGGACTAAAACACAGCTAAATAAACAATAATAAGTACTTACATAATTCAAAATTTAATACCACCCCCGACTGAACTATGTAGTTATAATCTGTTCATTGAGACTATTCCAATGAACCCAAACACGACGAGTAGAGTTGAGGAGGAGTATAGTTTAGTAATCTGCAGATTCCAGGAGATGTTCCAGCATCAGGTCAATAGTACCATGTTCTTACAATATCGTTGAAGTAAGAGGATACCGAATTTACATTTAAAGTTGATTTTATAGCGGCATCACCCAGAAGCTCATACCTTTCAAATATGGCTGACCGGATTTTCATGAATCAAAGCTAAGAAACTCTAGCTTAAGACATCTATGAACGAAAATAAACTAAATTAAAATCGGTTCAGTCGTGCGCTACGATGCTACAGAGGAACACACACACAGAAATACACACGTCGAACTTATAACACCCCTTCCTTTTGCGTCGGGGGTTAAAAATGTGTAATTCTATGACTTTATGTCTTCTAGATATTAAATTTAATGTGACATCACATAATAACCAGCGGACGATTAGGACGCTAGCAACCAACCACAGCTTTCAACGATACCTACCACATTTGTCAGCGGCGCCATTTTCGCAACTCTCCAGCTATGCGAATCTACACACGACGTCTGTGTTTCGTAGCACTGGCGTTGGGTCGTAACTAAGAATAAACAGCAGTGCGGGCGCACAGACCAGTTGTGAGAAAATTGTCGGTACAGCTGTGCGGATTGAACGCCAGGCGTGTTTTACTAATTTTATTACTGCTGAGAAATACACAGGTGTTGTGTGAGCCGCACTGTAGTAGCACCGCACCACACACCGTCTGTGTGGCGCCGCATCCCAAGCAACACACAAATGCTGCATAAATGCTTAACAGAAGCTGCCATCGAATCTCAAATCTGTTTAACGGTATACCAATTTGCTCTCACAAAAGCTGTTTAAGCGCTTATAGAACTAATAAGGGCCCCAAATTATACAGCTTTTGGTATTATAACGGCTGGAGAGAAGCATCGTTTAGGCTTGCTATAGGCTTTATTAGAGCTGTATAAAAGCCATGTAAAAAGTATAATTCTGTGCAAGACTCGCCCATCTAGCTCATAAGCAGCTTTTAACGTATTGCAACTCCCTATTCAAACTTTTTTAACTTCTGTGTTCTTAAAAAGTCGTCTTAAAATTATTTTAAGTGTTTATTGTGTAATTGCAAATAAGGCGACCAAACACCATTTTTATTAAAATAAATTTGTTTGGACAAGGTAGTGCGTAAATAATTATCTAAGTACTTAGTTTTATCGCATTATGCATTCAGGATGCGAGTGCAATTTTATCGTGATGTTTATACCAATTAGGTAATAACAAAGTTTTCATGCGCCCTTCGAATAATTATAGATTTACACTAAGAAAGTGTGTATAAATTATGAGTGAAAGAATTTCTGATCTATTTTAATGAAAAACAACATAGATTCACAGTTGAAATTATTTATATATAGTACCTATGAAGTTATAGCTTAAATTATGGAGTACTCTTGCAGTTAAACTGAGTTTAAAAAAATTGTAAAGATATTTTTTAGGTTAGTTATGGCGTCTATAAGGTGTTCAGCTTAAATCATTAAAATATTATTTTGTAATTCAATTTGCTGAACATAATACCATTAATCAGCCATAGACTGCTCATGTTCTGTATCTGATACCTACATTTACACTTTTAGTTCTTATTATGGTCTCTGGAAATGTAGTTGTACTGACTTATAAATTATTTTGTATTACAATAAATACTTTTTGCAGCAAATTGGGGTACTCTGGCAAGAAGAATAAACAGCAATTGACACGAAATTATGATTACAGTCATTTTTAAATATAATTTATTTGCCTAGCCTTTTGAAAATTTTAGCTGAGCTTCTAAAGAAGTTAGTAGCAATAATAATTTGAAATATGCGCAAAATGTCCGTGGTGTTATTTTATTGTACTGTTATTAATTATTTTCCATCAGGTTTGAATTTTAGCGGTTTTTAGGTGGTTTAATTTCACTGCCTAAGTATAGAATTCTAAATAAAATGTGAATGTTTGGTAAAATATAAATACACAAAGTTTAGAACATACCTACGTAAAGTTAAGAACGACCGCCAGATACAACATTTTTTAGCATTTTATTTTTAACTAATTCGTTTGTATTTATTAAATACGGGTTTTTTGAATCTGAGATTTAAATGCAATAAATTTAGCGGAATTTGGTGGTATTTCTTTAATCTAAATTTCTGAAATAATGCGACTTTTTACTCTTGATCTGGCGCCTTAAAAATGTACCCTACCGATTAAAAAAAGAAACATTCGAATTGGTTTACAATTGACGGAGTAATCGCGTAACAAACATACAAAAAAAACCTATATACTAATTGAAAACCTCCTTCTTTTTGGAAGTCGGTTGAAAAATTCATAATAATACAATGTGTGATTTTGTTATTGAAAACATCGCAAGGAAATCCGTGGCTTAGTTAGTTTTGCACGTATTGACCACTGTGAATATAGTAGGGGAAGGTCGAATATTGCCGACCCCCTAATATAAAATGCTAAATATGCGTAATAATTTTGTTAGGTATCTATATCTATAGGTGTGGATTAGAATAATATAAAAATCGCTCGCCTAGGTAATGCTAAGACCTTATCCATTTATTTATTTTTTTTGTTTGAATTTTAGCGGTTTTTAGGTGGTTTAATTTCACTGCCTAAGTATAGAATTCTAAATAAAATGTGAATGTTTGGCAAAATATAAATACACAAAGTTTAGAACATACCTACGTAAAGTTAAGAACGACCGCCAGATACAACATTTTTTAGCATTTTATTTTTAACTAATTCGTTTGTATTTATTAAATACGGGTTTTTGAATCTGAGATTTAAATGCAATAAATTTAGCGGAATTTGGTGGTATTTCTTTAATCTAAATTTCTGAAATAATGCGACTTTTTACTCTTGATCTGGCGCCTTAAAAATGTACCCTACCGATTAAAAAAAGAAACATTCGAATTGGTTTACAATTGACGGAGTAATCGCGTAACAAACATACAAAAAAAACCTATATACTAATTGAAAACCTCCTTCTTTTTGGAAGTCGGTTGAAAAATTCATAATAATACAATGTGTGATTTTGTTATTGAAAACATCGCAAGGAAATCCGTGGCTTAGTTAGTTTTGCACGTATTGACCACTGTGAATATAGTAGGGGAAGGTCGAATATTGCCGACCCCCTAATATAAAATGCTAAATATGCGTAATAATTTTGTTAGGTATCTATATCTATAGGTAAGGATTAGAATAATATAAAAATCGCTCGCCTAGGTAATGCTAAAACCTTATCCATTTATTTATTTTTTTATTATTGGGAGGAAAATTAACGCATAGCCTATGACACTAAAGTCATGAGCAAGATAGTGTAATTCTAAACTATTTGATAATATAGCGAGGCATGCTAGCGCAACGCAGCGCAGGGGTAAAGTAAACGCTGGTAAAGTCGTCAGTGTACCAATACTCGTCAGATTGAGAAAAAGGATAGTTATTTGTTTCTACCAAAAGCTAAAATTAATATGATTAATAGCAACATATATTAGGTAATATGCTTCATTATTAGAATGGTTAACATTTAGTCAAACATATAATGGCACTGGAGAAAAAAACACATAAAATTTGCAATTACGAAATTTGTGATTTTCGCGAGGTTTGGTGACTGAAAGTGTATTCCTGCGCACCACTGTGTGTTTACATGTTAAAGAGATCAGACAGCTGCTTTGGTCAGTGTGATTATTTTCAAATATACTCAAGTAAATTTTCTAATGACTTAACCTATTAAACTGATAAATTTTTATTATTAAGTCTTTTTTTATTTGAATGACATGTACTGGTACATACTAAGTCCTACATGACCCATTACCCGTCAAAATTAATATTATTTTGACGACAATTGGGACATGTATGAACTAATGTACGTGATATCGACATTGCGTATATTTTAAACCTTATTGCGCCGTAATACGGTTTACGGCTGTGGCAAGTTCAGTAAATCCGTCATACATTTGAAAAAAATGGAATGCGCGCTGAATCATTCTCTATAAATGGTTTATAATTTTGCTAGAAAATAAGGTAGATGTATTAGATACGAGTACTAGCAACCCGCCTTTGCTTCGCACGGGTGAAATTTACCTATAAGTGTATATATATTTGTATAAAATTATATTTATAAAAAAGATTTATAAGTGTTGGTATCTACAACATATCAACACTTAATTTTTTTTAAATCGGATGGGTAGTTTCAGTGATAAGCTGCAACTTAGCAGTATTGAACTTTACCAACATGGCATCACCCCAATTAGAGAGAGTTCATGCGCTCGACCATCGCCTTCCTAAGACATTGGATTTCAGCTGCACTGGTCCATGCACTCGATGTTTAGCTGCTATACAGTGCTGTCATCTGCATACCGATAGTTACCGGGCTTTAGCAGGTCATTGCTGAGAGCACCGATCCCTAAGGGATCCCGGCATTGATTGCCAATTGGTCAGAAGAGCAACCAGTCATGAAAACTCTTATCGACCGGTCCCTCAGAAAATCTAAAATCCAGACACACAAACCAGTGGGCAGTCCGTATGATGGAAGCTTGTTTATAAATCTATCGTGCCAGACCCTGTCAAAGGCTGTTGAGATATCAAGGGAAACCGCAAGCGCTTCCCCATAATTATCTATAACCTCGCTCCTAATGTGCGTGGCATACGCTAGAAGATCCCTAGTGGACCGATTTCGGCGAAAACGTGAAGATTCCGCAAATAGAGAATCATCACGTCAACGTCCCATCAGAATTCAGCAGTGTGGGGAGTGAGGGCATAGAAAAGATAATAATACTACGTATAGAACGGACACCCCCACCAATTCCGGGCTTCCTCACCCCGCCACCGATTTTGATTTGTCGAGGCGTCAGTCTGAGCAAGGACGCTACACGCGTACGGCTACAGAACAATAGGTACTACTCTCGAGGAGAAGAACATCAACTTCATACGTTTATGTTAAGACCAGTAGACACCGGAGGTTCAAATTTACGTAGGTTCTTATTATGTAGGTATATTATAAATACTTATATACCTACCTATATATTCGTATTTTAGAATTCATTTTCATAAATGAAACAACGATATATACTCGTGCGTAAATAACATTTAATTTGTAAAATATTAAAAAAATCTTTTACGGTAAAACATTTTTATAACACAGCAATTTAGTATTTATATTCTCTATAGTGATTTAATGTTTCTGTAGACGATGGTTTACGAAATAGCGACTAATATTTTTAGTGTTAAAAGCTTTTTGGGTAAGTGTACAAAAAATATTCACACGGTCAGTACGTATTACGTATGTACGAAGTAACTATTATATAATCTGTGATACGGTGATTACGGGCGACAACCTTAGACATCACGCACACAAATGCACGTATAGAAAAACAACATGTGTGTAGTGTCTGTGTCGGTGTCACAGTGTCGGTCGTTAAAACGCTAGTTTGTATGGAGATTTAGTCGAGTGTCAGGGGTGTGGTGAGGGGCGGCAGAAGATTGACTTGACCGACTTGGCCAGAGACCAAAACGCGTTACTACCCGCTGGGTACGAAGTTAGTTTGGTGCCTATCCGGCCTATGTGATCAAATCGAGCCCTCCGCAGAACTTTGTTGCAGGACTTGGCAGCCTTGTTGAATGGTATCTTCTTCGCTGAAAAATCCTTGGCCTTGCGGTTTCGAGTATGAAGCCACGCCAGGTATGCTTTTTGTTTCAGTGCTTTAGTACTTCCACACTCAGCTCAGAACCAGGTTTGAGCTTTGCCTGATATTGCCATATTAGAGAATGGAATATGATACTCCACTCCTTGACGCAGCATTATTATATGTTCAGTGACGCAGCACATCCGCGTCTACACAAACCGAAGGATCATCAGAATAAAAGCAAACAGATCGCCAAGGATAAGATGCAAAGAACGATCGCATCTCAACCCAATCTGCTGATTTGTATCGCCATACCCACTGACTGCCGAGTGCCTCTAGGGCTAGGGTCGGGCGAGGAGCAGATAGATGCATATTTAACCAGACAGTGGTCGGAGCTATCTAGCAGTGATGATACCTATACTTAGTAGCGATCTAGATCAGTCGTCAGCAGAAGGTCCAAGCAACTGGCTTTCAACATCAGGAACCCGCGTTGCCTCTTGGAGAGATTTAAAGCTAAAGCTAGCGCTTGCGTCTCTCTCCCAGCGTAGTCGGTGAACTGGTGTGGGAAGAGCCACTCCTGGTGGTGGGCATTAAAGCCCCCCAGTAACACTAGTTGTGCAGACGGATATTTGTGTTGAGCAGCATTCGCCACCTCACTTAGGTACTCTGTAAGCCTGGTCGTCTCCTGGTCTCCACTGTGCGACCGGTAGACACAGGCATAGAGAAGTTTATCTAGACCTTAGTCAAACATCGCATGCTTCGCCCGCGCTTGTCTGTTATGAGACTGTATATTCCACGGAAATGGCCCCATTTTCGTGGTCGAGGCTTTTTAAATGCCAAGACTCTGCATAACCGTGAGGTGCAGTCTCCGGCAATATTTCCTTAACAACGAGTGCGGGATGCATCGAGATGTGGTGGTAGTTGACAGGATCTTAACGCCTATCTCCTTAGGCAACGAGAACTGGCGCAAGCCTCAGGTGCTGAGCACCGAAGTCCGCAAGGATGTATGGAAGAGCAAGGAACTGCACGGCAGGTTCTATCGGACTTTAACAGGACCCGATGTAGACCTGCTCGCATTGGTGAACTGGCTACGGTTCGGAGACCTCTTTGGGGAAACCGAAGGTTTTGTTTGTGCAATTGGATTCATATATTATGTTTCTTAGAAGTGTTTTACACTTTATATTTTTGTAAATTGTTAAACACAATCCAAAATTTCATTGTACCGACGGGACTTGAACCCGCAACCTCCGGAATGACATGTTCCGGTGCTTTGCCAATTAAGCCACGGTGCGAAGTATCGTTACGACGAAATTAGTGGATTGCATTTGCTAACCCAATTATGCATTGGTGGCGCCATCTATGACTACTTATTACGTAAGTTAATCATTCGGAAGAAATCATTACAGTTTTCAAATCCGACGAGAGATGTTGCACTGCGTATTTCAAATATTATGTTTCTTTGAAGTGTTTTACACTTTATATTTTTGTAAATTGTTAAACACAATCCAAAATTGTAAATCCTTAATTGGCAAAGCACCGGAACATGTCATTCCGGAGGTTGCGGGTTCAAGTCCCGTCGGTACGATGAAATTTTGGATTGTGTTTAACAATTGGATTCATGTCAAGACGAACAACTACCGGAAATATATCATGAAGGACGGTAAGGTCGACATTTGTCAGGCATGCCGCCGTCCCGGAGAATCACTCACACATATGATTTCCGGCTGTTCTCATCTTGCTAACGGCGAGTACTTGCACAGACTGACACAATCTCGTAGCCAGAACCACCAGCAACTAGCTCTTCAATACGGCCTTGTCAAGTCTGAGGTGCCGTACTATAAGTACACACCTGAGCTAGTTCTCGAAAATTGTCATGCTTTGCTCTATTGGGACCGGTCAGTTATCACGGACAAGACTATTGTCGCAAATAAGCCTGATATCGTGATAGTCGACCGGTCCCAGCGGCGGGTAGTGTTGATCGACATCACCATCCCGCATGACGAGAAACTCGTGAAGGCTGAGAAGGACAAGCTCAGCAAATAACTTGAATTGTCTTACGAGGTTAACGCCATGTGGGATGTTGACTCGACCATCATTGTCCCGATATTCGTCTCTGCAAACGATCTGATAGCGAAGAGTCTCGACCAACATCTCAAGAGACCTTCGAGCATTTACCAATGGAGATGTTAACGTTGCAATCCGCAAACATTTTTTTCTGCCGATACTGACGGGGGACGAGGTAAACACGCATTGCACACACACAAATCACTCACTTTAACGATCCCACACACTAGCTTGAAACAAGCATACAGTATTAAAAATAGTTATACAGCGTAGTTACGCACGCTCATATGGCCAAAATGGCTATATGGCCAGCAGAGGGGTACACCTTGCGTTAACATCTCCATTAGTAAATGCTCGAAGCAAGAGAATCTCGCTAGATGGCTGGATCAAGGGCCAGATACAGAAGGCGGTTGGTACCTACTTCTTAACACGGCACGCATCGTCAGGAGGTTCCTCTCTCTGCAGCCCTAACCACCACCGTTAGCTTGGGCCCTCTCCCGCTGCCGGCGGCACCCTAGATTTCGGTTTTTTTAAATGTTTTATTTTTTTATAATTGTTTTCTTTATTATTTTTATACAGAATATTATAAAAACCTAAATTTAAGAAATACAATAAATACGTGAATAATAATAATATCTTTTCACTGCAATTGCATGCATATTTTATTTTTCACACTACGATCTATTAGAGGTAATGAGTCGCTTGCAAAAAAACATTTAAAAATTGTAAACAAAATGAACCTTATGTCTTAAGCAAAGAAGTTCAAATTAGTGTTGAAAATTGACGAGTTCTGGGACGATATGACGATAACTGGGACAAATGTGTCGGATACTGGTACAAATCGCTACTTTTTTTTGTTTTAATTGTTGTATTATTTTAATGTTGTTCTTTCATTATAAAAATATATTTACTGAAAGTCATGATTAATGAGGAACCACATCACGAAATTTGATTATTCTCAGTTAACAGACAGAGATGAGGCACAGCCGTAAAGACAGCTTAGTTCAGAAACTGACGAGTAATGGGCCGTTTACCTTACTTGCTATAAGTAGTTATTAAAATATGTAAGGGCGTAGTGTTTTCAGGCGTAGAACATCTAAATCTCATAAATACTATCTATTTTGTGCTTCTATGTAGTATAGTGTAGTGCTTACAAAAAAATCAGGGTTTTATCTATGCCAAATTATAGAAAAGCTGAACGTAAAAAAGATTTTTTTTTTGTTTACTTATGAAACTTGTTTCTACAATACTATCTATTTATATTAATCTATTTTAGTAAATTTTACCCTAGGTAGTGGATACTTCAAAATAAGATGTGCGTACAGACTATCAAAATCAAAAAATCAAAATCAATTTTATTTGTAACTGAATTTTATTTGTAATTATTTGTAACTACCTATTTAACATAACATGTTATAAAATTGTTATTTAACATGTTTCAGACAATGTGGACACGGAATGTTTAAAACATGATATTATGACATGTTATTATAACATCTATACTAATATTATAAAGAGAGAACATTTGTATTTTTGTATGTTTGTAATGAGTAAGCTCATTACAAATAATTAATAACTAACAATAATACTAATAATAATTATATACTAGATACAACAGTTAACTAGTAAGTTATTTATATTACAGTAACTATTTGAGAATTACAAAACGCTTAAAAAATGGTTTTTAACTACTTCCCAAAGAAAGCTGTTTAAATAAATGATATCATATACTTCTTCAGCTTAAAGAGTTATTATTTTCTAGTTCGGCGTAATTTAAGCAGCAACAGGCTGTTTAAAGTATTCTCTTCACAATCTTAACAAGACAACCTTACACTGGTATTAAATGACACCACAATGTAGCTAAAAAGCGTCATAAAAGATCCCTTCAAGGGCAACGTACAGCTTTTAACGTTAAAATACTCTTCGGGAGTACCTACTGTTAACCAGTTGGTGTTAGAAAAGATTCATTTAAGACCATTCAACAGCAAAAAAGTTATAGAAGGATATCATTATGCCGCTTTTCAGCTGCAAACGTATTAAAACATTTGCCTTGAACTTGTAAACAGCCCACAGCTTAATTAAATATTTCTGGAGTGCCTTTTACAGATTAAACTTTTTTAAATGCAACATATCAGCCTTAAAAAGCTACCAATACCGTTAAACATCTTTTATCACACTTTTAATCTTATGTAGGTGTATAGTTCGTCATTAAATCAGCCAGTGTGTTGCTTGGGATAGCCGTAACGTAATTTTTTCTCTCACACCATGTGTGAGCGCTCGCACTCGCGTAACGTTACGAAAAACACAATGTGTGCGTTTTCAGCAGGAATGTGAATGAATGAATAATTAAAAACACTTTATTGCACATAAAAGAAAACAGGACAAAAAAAGAAAACAGAACTAAAAGTACACACGGCGGGCTTATCGCTAAATAGCGATCTCTTCCAGACGTACAACGTTGTTGAGTGTTCTCCAACGTGCTAGATGTACTATTATTATACTAAAAAAACATGTACAAAAGGTGCTAAAAGCATTTTCTACCAGTCATCCGGCAGGGGTGTGGATCATTTGAATCGTGCTTATAATTGTTTCACCGTAGTTCAGAAATAATAACGTTATTGAAATCATAAAATACCTAGGTACCTACTCAAAGAAACGTCTAACCGATTTTGGTAATAACTAAGGACCTAAAACTGGATATGTGCTGCTACCGGATATGGAGCACATTATATCGGTGACGCCTGACTTGCTACCAAAAAGTAGCTTACCACCAAAAGGTGAAAATTTGCCGCCATAACCTTACGGTGTTACGGCAGCACACAACCCTTGAGAGTCTGTAGAGTATTCTAGGCCTAGCGTGTTCACCATCTTCGACCACATTATCGCTTACCACCAGGCGAGATACTGATCAAACGCTAGCCTACAGACATTGCAGTAAGTAGTTAGGTACCTACCATGAACATTATATTCAATGGAGATTGCACGTAGACGGTAGAACAAATAAAATACGATCTGGAAGGATGTATAGCATGTCTTTGCTCTGCACGTTGATTAAGTGTTAGATATCATAGAGAAGATGTATTTATAATCTCTTACTAGGTACTATATAAAAAAAATAAAAGTCTCGATTTTTCCAAAAAACATTTATTAGCTTCTGACAAATGTATTAAAGTAGGCACGTTATCACCGGGTTACACTTAACTATTTATGTAATATTTATTTAAAATTCTATGTGTTCAGTTATATACGTATATAATAAATGCAAATACATCTAAATACATTTGTTACTTAGAATGTAATAAGAGAAAGGTATATAAAAAAGTTACCTGTAATATTACACAAAAATAAATATACACTAAGTTTGTTCGAGATGGCTTAGAGAAGTTAGATCGATATAAAATGCATAGCTAAATTTTATGAGATTCACAAAATATTTGTAACGCAGTAATGAGACACAAATCTTATTTGCAAAAACCTACAATTATTTTAATATAATATTCAATATTTTAATTACTTACGTAGGAATTGATGTTTTATTGCAATTGTAAAATACACCTAGATGCCATGGTCACGTGCCTACCTCTAATGAGTACAGTTAGCAACATAAAACATTCAGAATATTAACACGTTAAATAATTGGATGAGGGAATAAAGCAATCACGCACAGATGACACTCGGTTGTATCCAAAAAAGATTATATATTTAATCTATGTATATACTCAATGGAGGTTGCATGTAGTACAAACTCTTGTAGAATGTAAATATAACCTTAAATAACGTCAAACATGTGTATTTGGTTTGTTCTTCACGTTTATTTAATGTTATACAGATTTTTATCACACTTTTATCTATTATACTGAGTGCTCAATATAAGTGGGTGTCTTTCGTAGTATTATTTTGTTTTTAAAACAATAAGTTTAAGGCTGTGATCGAGTTCTAGGCAATTCACATGATTTATAATAAAAAAAAACGTTGTCGATAGACGAAATAAATGGACAAAATATACTAACTTTAGACTTTCATTTAAAGTAAGTAATTGTTTTAATTTTTGATAAAGACGATATCAAGTTCTTCAAATAGCTTACAACTAACAAAAGTAGATCAAAATGAAGGCACCGTTTTTGGGTTCGGACTGCTATTATTTCGTCTGAACTATAAATTCTAGTATAGTTTAAGATTGTATTGTATATACTTATTATGATATTTAAATTATTATCGATTAATATAACACAGAAAGAGTGAACTAAACACACTAGTAGCTCATTTAAAAACGTAAAGTTCTATTATATTTGAAATTAATATTTAAAGTAAATTTATTTTTATAAGCAATTTAATGAGGCAATTTAATGATAACCTGACTTATATATTTTTTATATAATAAATAATTAAGGAATAATCACCGGATATAATCTTGTTGTAAAATTTCAATACTATCCGGATTCCAGAAGTTTACTTATTACAAAATTTAAAACGACAATTTTTATCTTACTATGCCAAAGAGGAAAATGATCAACTGGTGTTCTCGTTTATTCGGCGTAATAATAATAAAATAAGAATGTTTTGTAAATAACCTTGACATTGGCAGGCGTCTTACAATCATTACATATTGTTTGCTATTACATATTACTTTCAAAAGATAATATTTAGGTTTGTTTAATTATAATACAAGCAAGATTATATGAAATGGATGGAAATTAAGGTTTTTATAGGTTTTTTGATTATTAATTGTATGTTAAATATATAACTACAAATACACTACACACAAAAGCTGCTACTGACTGTAGTTCTATTATTTATTTTGTAATAATCTTATTGATATAATTTTCGCCGCAGCCCATATTACAAACAATAACAAAATTTCCATGGCTTTTTTTAAATTTTAATTGTTACAAACATCTATCAAACTACTATCAAACACTGTTACGCAGTGGCGACGGTAATTGTAGAATCGAATCATTTAATAATAGGTAAAAATACTCCAAAAAATTAGTGATGCCGCTTCGAGATAGATTTTCACACTTTTATTCAGTTTGTAACACTTTTATTTACATGCAAAATAAAAATGCTATTTATTATAAGTATCCAATTAATTGGATCCTATCGTATTTATGTTAATAATTTGCCTGTATACTTAGAAGTCTATTTTTATATGAGACAAAATGATTTAATACTCTTTTTGTACTCTCTTTCTCACTTACGATAAAGAACAATTTTAGAGCAATTAGATTTAGTTTCTTTTTTTTCAGCACACCAAAGTGGGCACATCGATTAATTCTATAATAAAAATAAAGTAACTACCATAACCAACATTTCTGCATTTTAATATCTACAAAGGCACTAAATTTTCACCGAGTTCAACCTGTACTTTAAAGTATTTTAATACGTTATTTGTTATTTCCATCAGTTGTATTATTTACCGTATAAAGTCAAATACTGACAAATCGCGTATGAAGATTTCATTTAGCTGAAAGTTGACAAAATGGCGAATTAAAGTGCAACATTAAATAAAATCGTAACTAAATCTATTACGGGCTCAATTGAGCGAGCTGCGATGCGTTGGGTATAACACTTACTGTTTGTACAATAAGTATGAGGCAAGGAGGGAGATTAATGCAAGGGGGAGGGAGTAGGTTATTGACCCGGCTCCGTTGCATTTGTCAGTGTTGCAAGCGACGCAAGATGTGATCTTCTTGCCGGGTAACGCAGATTCAGTGTTCTTGATCATCTTTTTGCACAAATCGTCCATTTCTTTAGGGGAACCATCGAGGCAGGTACGAATAACAGTATTACTCGCTGAAATAAAGAAAATAAATATTTAGTCACATAACAGGTTGAATAGTAGTATCCTAGGGTGTTCACTGTCTGAAGAAGGAGAAAATCTGACGCCATAATCGTACGGTGTTCCGGCTGCACACAGTCCTTAAGTCCGGGGTGCAGTTTTCCATACAAATGTATTCCCCGTTTACTCCCTAGAAAATGCTTCAAAAGCAACATTTGTTTCTACAAAAAATCATAGCCTGCTCTAGCTATGCCCCTATCAGTTGCTTTTTTTTATCAACCAATCACAAAAAGAAATATAAGCCTTTTAATCTTCTCTTCGACATTTTTGAAGGGTCATATTTCTATATGCAATTAGTTGATCAAAAAAAGAAAATGATACTAAGCTGCAGCAGGCCTAGATTTTTTGTAGAAACAAATTTTGCTCTAGAAGCATTTTCCAGGGAGGAAACGGGGGAATATATTTGTATGGAAAACTACAACCCGCGTTTACTCTTAAGAGTCAGCTAGGCTATTCTGTAAGCTATCTCGACAGCGGAATTGAATTTCATATTACGATATTACGAAATTCAACCGTATTACGATCGTGATACGATTGAATTTCGTAGTACGAAATTCGAATCTCACCGCGGATTTCGCTTCCGAGATAGCTTACAGAATAGCCCTACAGACCATTCTAGACCTAGCGTGTTTATCATCCTCGACCACACCAGCTCTAACCAACGGTAGCTTGGGACCTGCCTCGCTGCAGGCGGAAACCTATAAATAATATATTGGTGTTTAATAGTTGTGTTTATTATTTTAACTAGCTTCTGCCCGCGGCTTCGCTCGGTAGGCCTACAGGAAACAAATTACATATTTTCCTTCAAAAATAAATAGGTTCCCTATTGTTTCGCATAACATTTTTTGTCATAATATACTTGAGCATAATGTTGTTTCTCCTTAGTATATGTAAGCATACATTAATTTGGCATAAAGTAATTAGGCATCTTTTTTTGACATAATTACTCTTAGCATAAGCATTTGTGGCATAATATTCTAAATAATATTATAAACGCATATAACTATAATTGGGCATAATTGTTTAGGCATTATTGTTTTAGTTATATTATTATAGCATAATTATTAAATAGTACTTTTTTCTTATCTCTTCACGCCTAATCTAGCTAGTAGACCGATTTTGTTTATATATTGCTCTGGTATACCTAATATAATGGAATAGGACATATAATAATAACAAAATAAAATACTTTTTAACGCAGACGAAGTTACGAGGCTCAGCTTGTAGATTTACGAAAAAAATATCATAAAATTAATAAAAAGTTTGTTGGATATGTTAAGCACGTCAAGATGCGCATAATAAGTGTAAATATTGACTTATAACTACCTAACCAAATTACGAACATAATCATGAGCTGATATCTAATCAAATGCAGAACCAAAACCGAGTGATAAATACATTTTGGAAAAAAGGTAAGTTATGTTAATTTAATGTTTATACTAGGTTAAATAACTTTCAGATCTAAAATAAAAATAATCGCGGAGTAGGGGTGGCTCTAGGGCCACCCCCGCCGAACTTGAACCTACAGTCACAGTCTAATACCAAAATGTTATTGGTATTAATACTTTATTTAATAAATTTAACTTGGCTACGGACTTGAAGTTCACATATTAATAAATATTGATTTCAAAACTTGAAACCACGAACTTTTTTTGAGCCATACAACTCTCTACTAAACATGACACGTAGTCTTACTTTAATTCTGAATTTGGAAGTGTTACATTATTTTTTTATGTGCTTTTATAACACTATAGCCGTTTCTTTAGAAATTAATAAATGTGTAATTAGGTAAACTTTGTTTATTTTAATTGCAATAATTCAGCATAAAATATGTGTATACATTCAATTATGACTTAATTTATTATGTCTAAAAATATTAGGCCAATAAAAAATATGCCCTATCGATGTTGTGCCTATTACTAGAGTTCGACCGAAACTGGTTTTCCGGCCGAAACCGAAACCGAAACTCACGTGGTCAGGTATAAAATTCCTTAAAAATACTGAAATTTGGTGCATTTTACCCATTATTCTGCATTAATTACGACATGAAATGGAAACACAGTATATTAATTTTGTTGTAATTACAAACATTAATAATTTCTCATCGCGCCGTCTTCTTCTTGTAATTATTATTATTTTAGCACCATATCTTCACTAATACTCCCATCTACGGTTGCTACAGAGCTATCCGAACGGCACACGACAATTCCCGAACAGGGCCGCCAGCGTCCGCAAAAGCGTTGCCGCGAGAAATGAAGTAGGCGAGCGTGTACGACATCTTCCGAAATCAGTGTCGATTTCGGCAAAAGTTTCGGCCAATTTTGGCCGAAACCGAAACCGAACTTTCGGTCGGACACTACCTATTACCTCGTTGAACACTGTCAATCGAAGTCTATATCAATTCTCATATCATTTAAAAAAAAAAATATATATGCGGCCGAAACTTTACGGTGTTTCGGCAGCACAGCCCTTCTGGTCTTGAAAGCCACTTGCTATAAAGCTCCACCACCCACCACTCTGACTCCACCTAGTCTGAGGGCGTCCTACGCTTAGGTCGGTATTATAGAGAACGATTCTCAAGTAAGGGGATTCGCTCTTAGCACATACAGAGTAAGGCAATTTAATTGGTTAAATTGCGCCTAAAAGCTCCACTTCGTGCCAAGATTAACGGTGCTCAAAAATCGGTTTTCTGGATAGAATACCGGCCAAAGTATGCGATCCGCGATTTTCATTCCCCTAATTTACCTCAACGGTTATCGATTCTATGTCTACGTCACACTGCGCTCCTGCTGGCTAATCCGATAGCATATATGTCATTGAACCAGGTCCTAACCCTAAATAGTTGTGTAATGAATGCGGGTACTTTTCGACATGCGGACCAATCCCGCGACACTGCATACATAATTAAATAACTCAGAATTATGAACGTACTTTTTACCAAGCAACACTGCAAAAAAATATTTATGAGCATAATACCACAGATTATATAATAGTTACTACGTAAATAATACTTTCCGTTGTTAGGTTGGCTACACAGTTCGTTCATAATTCGGGTATCAACCATATAGGGAAGTGCCAACTCTTATAACGTAGTAGAGTGATTCAGTACTCTGTGATGCGGACGGCACGGATAGGGTAATTTGGAGTTTGATGAAGTTCGGCACAGAGATTATTAGATTTTTTTCGTGTTTTCATTTTCTTCCACCTTTTCATAGACCGAATAAAGCATTTTATCTTAAGTATAACAAAAACAAAACAAAAGAACACAGCACAAAAAATAGTTCTTATTTGCTCATTTTCATTCAATGTTATCACGCCCAAATGTATGGCGGTGCATTCCAGTTTATTTAGAACTCATAAGTATTCATAAACAAGTATCGAGTCAGTGCCAAACAGTTTTACGTAGGTAAATAAAGTATCTTAGCGTAACCTACTTCGTTGGTTAGTATCGTAGATTATATACTTTTACGCAGAAATATGTATATCTTATTTGAACGCATGCCGGGTAAAATTAGCTCATCTTCATATAACTGCAACAGTCGACAGCTGGGCTCTAATTCTGTAAGCTTTTAACCCAATATAGCAAGCCACTTGACGATTGGAACGCGTTTATTTTATAGTCTATAAGCCAATCACATCACAACAACACGTTGGCATTGCGCGTTGATCAGTGAGCGATAGGGATGCCCAATACGATGCTCGATGCTATATATATATATATTGGAATATCGATACAATTGGTACTTACTATACGATACGCTTCGATATCCTACAAAAATATTGCATACTTCGTTCCTATCGCAGTGGAGACCCTAGGTTGTTGGGGGACAGAGGCAAAGAAGTTCGTCCATGTGCTAGGTCACAGAGGCTTAGAGACAGTATAGGTGACTCCCGCTCCGGTTCGTTCCTGGTGCAAAGGATTAGCATCGCATACAGCTTGGAAATGCGGCGAGTGTAATGGGCACCTTTCGGTTTTGCACCCGGAGCGCTCAGAGGCGGGTTATTTGACTAGGATTATTTTTATAAATTTATATAAATATAATTTATATTTTAAGCTATTATGGAATTTATAATAGGGCCATTTAACATTAGGGCCATTTTCACCGGTTCCTGATAGCGCTAATATGAAGAAATCTGATAGATTTTTGACAGCTTTTGTATGGCGTTATGTGTCAGATAACGCATTATCAGGAACCGGTAAAACTGGCCCTTAGTATAACAAAAAAAAAACCACTGATAAAGTTATTGCCATTACTTCGTATTTTATTCCGTTCGAGTTCGAGCAACAAAACATACATATTGCAATGGCAGCACCTGTGTTTCAAAGTAAACTTGTGAAAAAGTATACTTAAATAATCAACAGAGGCAACTTTGTAAAAATTGCACTAACAATTGACATATAGTCTTATAATTATCACACATCGATTGAAATGAAATGCATGCGATACGGTAACGATACGATACATCGATACAAAGGGATGCGATAATATCGCGTATCGATGATATGCATTCGATACGGTTACGATGCGTATATATGTGTTATAAAGATATATCGTCATAACACATTTTTAGACATCCCTGATGAGCGATGTGCGAGGTTCGCTCGCATGCTTACAGAATTGAGGCCATCGAAATAATTCTCCCAAAATTGGCTCTCGGCTTTATGCCACGTAATGAATTATGTAAATTAAACAATTATAAAGTAAACTTACCCAAGACAATTTTATGGCAGTATCTGGGAGCCCCGGGAATTCCACCGAAAGCCTCCCCGGGCAGGACATCGTAGAGGTATTGCTGGTTGTACTGTACAGTGCTTTGATCGTTGCAGTCCTGGAATCAGATGTATTTTATATGAGTATTATTGACTAGCATATTTAGCTTAGTTGGAGGAGTTAACAACAGTATTCACTAGTAATGTGCGACCGACATTGCCAGTAATATTTTTATTTAAAAAAAAAAAACTAGCGCCCCGCCCTTCGCACGGGTAGAGCATAATGTCAGCATCTGTTTGCATCAGTTTATTCAGTATGGATTAAGGACTTAAACAATCATAGTCATATTTCAACCAATTTACACAAAACCTTAACGAATTACACACATAATATACCTTCCTCATGTCTCATTCTGTCTATTGGTAAGTTTGTTAGCCGCCTGAAGGCCTTCGACATTATCTACGATTGTTGTTTTTAATAATTATGACACGACATATATTATGTATTATCATCGCTGAGTGTCGGCCGGATATCCGGTGCGACTCAGTTAGACAGACGAGTTGGAATAGTTGCACTATTAGGATTGGTTTTTGTAGGTAGGTATTTTTCTAGCGCCTCGTCTCATTGCTGTCTTCTACATCCCAGGGGTGGAAGTCTCTTCATTGATATCGATGCGTCTTGTCATCGCAAACGTCTGCTAAAATGAGATGCAGCTAAAATGAGGTGGCCCTAACTTATCTGCCAGAGTTTTGTGAACTATTATGTATATAGCGTCATAAATGTCAGATAACCATCTGAAACTTTATAAGGAACCGGTGAAACTGGCCCTTAATGTATATTAGTCTTCTCTATAAATTTTACCACCAAGCTATGTCCATCCATTATATCTTCTATTATAAAAAAACATACTTAATGTCAAACACATTCACAGCCCGCGATGCCATACATCACCGGTGCGCTAACAGACGCGTTAGTGCACGGTCAATTTATCGATATCGATGAAACTACATACACAACAGTGGTACGTGACAGCTGGCATTATAATAACAATAATACGAGAAGGATAACACTATACTATAAGTAGTAAAAGAGAGCGAGACGGAAAACAATTTTGGTGCCTGTGATGGCGCCCCAACAAATGGCTTTCACCCGCTGTCATGTACCTATGACCCGACCAAATTACGTAGTTCAGTTATCTTATAGCTGGCATAATTATGTATCACGTGTTCGGTATTGTATTGTACACGTTACTTACACGTGTATTTAGTCGGGTTATATCTCTATAGCTATTTCATTCGCATATAATATTCCGTCTACGCATAATCATACATATCTTTAGGTGCGTACAGACTATATAACATGTCATATAACTTGTGTTTTATAACACGTCCACGTCCACCTTGTTATTCAACATAAAACAATACTGAACACATTATTATTCAGAGCTAGTGAGTATACGTGACTAATATAACATTGTTGTACATATTAATAACATATTATACAACATTTTTGTTTTATAACATTCCGTGTCCACATTATCTGAAACATGTTATGTAACAATGTCGTATAACTTATTGTAACATAGTCTGTACGCACCTTTAGACATGTCTTTCTACAGTTAGTGGTCCAGTGCTAACATAATCAAATTAAAAACATACCACTAATGCCTTTCCAACAAATGGGTCTTCACAAGATTTGTTGCTCTGTGAGTTGCATTGGTAGCATTTGACGCAGGAACCTGGAATTTGGAATACAAAATATGTTATTTATTTAATAATATATTGAATACTTCTTTGTTTAAGCGTAATATCATCATTATCAGCCTGTCCACAGCTGGACAAAGGCCTCTCCTACACCACGGAGCTTGACCGTCAGCTGTTGTTTTCCAACCGCTACCAGCGACCTTGCAAATATCGATACTCCACCTAGCTGGAGGGCGTCCTACGCTGTGATATGGATAGTAAATAATATAGTTTAAAAACTAAAAAAGAACCGACTTCAATGCCACGCTATTCATTTTCAGTACCAATTTTGAGATGTTTATCTCAATATCTCTGGAGATACTCATCAGACCTCGATAAAATTACAATGGTACCACACTTGGGATATCTCCTTTCGAACAAAAAAAGAATAATCAAAATCGGTTCATAAACGACGAAGTTATCCGCGAACAAACATAAAATATATATATATTTTATGTTTGTTCGCGGATGTATAAATATGTATATACGGTCGAATTGAGAAACCTCCTCCTTTTTTTGAGAAAGAAAACTAAAACGAATAACACTTAAAAATAAATATTTTAAAACCTCCGCTGTTAGTTGGTAAGGAGTTGGGTATCTTGAAGATTCCAGGAGATTTACTGCCTTAGATCAATGTTACTGAGGCTTATCTCGAAATTTGATAGGCATTGAAGTGAACGAAATGACAGATAGAGCTATATTAGCTACGTCCCTGTCATTTAGTTCGTTTTGTTCTTAAAAAAGATTTAAAAAAAAAAAGAAAACAACCAGCAAAGTTCGTGATACGGGGGCTGTTCTTTGAGACTATTACCATAACACAAGCACTAAAACCTTTGCTATAACGGTACGGCCACACCGCGGCGTCCTGCGATCTGCGGGCGCGATCTCAGTACTTTTCAATTGTTTTCTGATCGCGTTTGGTGTGAACCAGTCGGTACAAATACTACTGCGCTAGCTGATCGACCGACGCTGCGGTGTGTCTTGTTTTCTGATCGCGTTTGGTGTGAACCAGTCGGTACAAATACTACTGCGCTATCTGATCGACCGACGCTGCGGTGTGTCGGTACCTTTACTTAGTTTGAGCGCTCACGGCGGTTGCGGTGCGTTTTTTCTACTGCACGGTTTCCCGTCCGATATCAAAAGTCCCGTCCCCGTGGCACCTTTGGCACCTTTGGGTATATAACCCTAAATTGATTACAGTCGATAAGTGAGGCACCAGAGGTGGCCTCACACTATACTTAATTACATTTACGTATTATGTGGGTATTATTTTTAGAGATTAAAATTTTAAAATAGTTATTCTGTTGCAATAATTTTATTCATGCCCGACAGACAACTACTTGATCACTATATTACCTGGTGGTTTCTCGTATACATACTTACCTATACAATAATTGTGGTATGCAATCATGATAATATTGGTGGTCTGATAACAAATAACCTTCAGAAGTGAAAATAGCGAGTTGTCATTACAGTTGGCGAAGCATGAACTAACAATTACATGTTGTATAAGTTGTATTTTTTCTCAACTACAGCAACATCAAACATAAGAAGGTCACGCGGCTGTCTACAGAAACATAGCTAAGTTTTTTTTACGTGTATTGAGCCGTATCTACGTTGAATAAGAACCAATTTTCAACCGACTTCCAAAAAGGAGGAGGTTCTAAATTCGTCTGTATGTTTTCTTTTTTTTTGTGTGAATAGAACTCCACATACTTACGCTTGCAGTTGAATGTATGGTCTACCGTGCATTACTACTACAAATACATTTAAGTTTGTAAAATATTAAAAATACACATCCTTTCAAGGGTATTAAAAAATTAGAGTATTTGTCTGCCTTGATACTTTATTTAATGGCATGGATGGACTTTTATAAGATACACTACAAGCACAGAACAGATAATGATACTAGGTAGGTACTACAAGGTTAAAATTATGAATAGTTACCACGAGGCAAGATAGTCAACGCTATCAAAAGCTAGCCTATACGATATGAAAAAATAAACTGGCCATGTGCAAGTCGTCTGACTCGCACTCGTAGGGTTCCGTAACACAGTAGAGTATAACTATGATTTTTCGCCACCAAATAAATAACTTTGTTTTTCATAGTGTTTGTATGAAAAACTAAGTTATATTTGCGGTCGCTATATCTCAATAAACTGGCCAAGTGCAAGTCGAACTCGCACTCGTAGGGTTCCGTAACACCGTTAAGTATTCCATAACTATGATTTTTCGCAACTACAAAATTAACTTTGTTTTTCATAGTGCTTGTATGAAAAACAAAGTTATCTTTGCGGTCGCCATTATCTCTAAAACTGCTGACTGTATCTCGTTCAAACCAATTTTCGTTGTTAGTTTTTATTGAGATCTACAACATGTATTTTTTTTAGATTTTTCACTCCTATACTTTAAAAGTTAGAGGGGGGGGGGGGGGACACACATTTAACCACTTTAAAAAAAAATTTCGGAACCTCAATGTCATTTTTAAAGACCTATCCTTAGACATACCGCACGTATAAAAATATTTTGTTTCAGTTCCATGTATGGGATGCCCCCCTTTAAACTTTTGTATATTTTTATTTTTGTATAAAACTCGGAAAGCGGTTCACAGAATACATCTACTTACCAAGTCTTAATAGGGAATATGCATGTTTTTTATTAATATTTTTATTTCACTCATTACATCCATATAACATAATAAAAAATAAAATACTGCTGGAATTAGTCTAATTATTTTTTAAATAAACATTTAAATATACAAATACATTTGAGCAGTTTAAACGCCATCATTTCCCGGGCTCTTTGGTAATGCATTATGATGTCACGCACTTACGTCAGACACACGCCGCTTGAAGCAAACTAGCTTTTTTTCTTTAACTAAGACTCCGCGCGATTATTGTATTTAGCCAATGCCATGTTTTTATTAAATTATACAGTTTATTTAATCTCGTACTCATTTTTATCTATATTAAATGGTTTGTAATATACATTTTTGCACAATAATACGCGGCTAACACAATATTTGGAAATAAATACAATAAGACCATACCATACATTTATTTTTATGTTCCCGCGCTCAATGTTTTTATCACGTGGAGTAGTGCATAATGACAACTTTCGATTCGACCAATGGTGATCTGTTTTACAAACTTAAATTTCCCTCGCTTAAATTGCATTTTTAATTTATTATTTTAAGCAAATAAAATGGAATTAAATAAATAAAACATTTAACATATAACTCCAGGACAACAAAGAATCGATAAAAAAAAATCCAATAAATCTGAGCTTCATGCATATTTCCTATTATGTAGTCCTAACAGTTACGGAATAAAATAGCTGTGACATACGGAGTGACGGACGGACGGACAGACAGACAGACAGACAGACAGACATGACGAATCTATAAGGGTTCCGTTTTTTGCCATTCGGCTACGGAACCCTAAAAATGATTGTCCAAATCGGTCTAGGCGTTTTGTATATATTTTTTGGCGTTTGTTTTGTAGTAATCGGGGAACATGTAGGGAACATACATAAAAAAGATTCCGAGGTATTGACTCTGACTTCAAATAAGTTATTTTTCAAAAAAAATAAAACCGACTTCATAACCACAAAAAGGCACTCAAAAGCGAAAAATAATTTACTTAAAATTATTATAAGCGTTACCCACGTCTCTATTTGAAGTCGGTGCCAGCCAAGTCTAATAGGTAGTAGATAGATAATACCTACGAGTACATGTATCTACCTACTTACTAACCTACATGTACCTACTTACTACTACTACATACATAGCATCTATCTAATATCCAATAGACTTGGCTGGCACCGACTTCAATAGAGACGTGGGTAACGCTTATAATAATTTTAAGTAAATTATTTTTCGCTTTTGAGTGCCTTTTTGTGGTTATGAAGTCGGTTTTATTTTTTTTGAAAAATAACTTATTTTACCCTTTTTAGTGCAAAAAAAAGTTTTAATGAAATTACATGCATCTATTAAATTTCGTGTCTGGGCCGTTATACACTGACGGATATATACTTTTTGAAAATTTCAAGTGTGTACCTATAACGGTTAAGAAGATACAGATCTGTAAAGTGCGCACATATAGACACACGGACGGACGGACGGACGGACGGACGAACAGACAACAAAGTCTCAGAAAGTGTTCATTTGGTAGCCTTTGGGTTCGGAACCCTAAAAAAATTTACTTTAAATGCCGCGCTAAAGTGAAAATATTCACTAGTAATAATGATGTCATCAAGGTCTCATAGGACAATGTCCAAAATGGCCCTGTGCAATAAAAGCATCTGACACACGATAATTAATTGTCTATTTTATTACAATAATTCCAAATACTTTTAAAACACGGACTAGTTGTATGCCAAAATGAATATAAAAAAGTATTATTTGCGATTATTAACATTAATTGCCGCCATATGGCCAACAGGGTACTGAATCACTCTACTACGTTATAAGAGGCACTTCCCTATATTGTGGATACCCGAATTATGTAAGCACTGTGTAGCCAACCTAAAAACGGAAAGTATTATTTACGTAGTAACTATTATATAATATGTGGTTTTATGCTTATAATTTTTTTTTGCTGTGTTGATTGGTACAAAGTACGTTTATGTTTCTGAGTTATTTAATTATGTATGCAGTGTCGCGGGACTTAAATGGCCGCCATCTTCGCCAAATGTCATGTCATGTCAAAAAATATTAGGTATGTTTAAAAAAGTTTGCACTCTAACAAGACTTTGCCCGGTAGAACATTCCTGTGAAGACAAATTATTTATATTTATACATAATTATTTATTATAATTATTAATATATAATTATTTATTGAGGGCCCGGTGGCGTAATTGGGAGAACAGTCGGCTTTGATGCCGTGGTACCGAGTTCAAACCGCCGTGCACCAATGAATTTTTCTATCGAAAAATATATGTGCGCTTCTCACAGTGGCCCTCCGGTGAAGGAAAACATCGTTAAGAAACCAATAACCCCCGCATGGTGGTAGAACATATCTAGTGTCCGCCTGGCCAGCTACCACCCTCAAGTCAGAAAATCTGTCGCCAAACATCTAATGTGTTCCGGCAGCTATCCTTGAGAGCCAGTTCCCATTCTAGTCCACTTCTCTATCTTCGACCGCATCATCACTTAGCAACAGGTGAGATAGTGGTCAAACGCTTGCCTATAAGATATTACAAAAAAAAATTCCCCACCTTTATTTCTATCTCGCTCACAGTTACCGTAAGAATATCTTATATGCAATAGCAACCTCCATTGTGTATAATCTTCTTGGGACTCTTCTACTAAAACTAGTACAATCTCCTATGTTTGGGGTATTTATCTCCATATCTCTGGTGATACTAATCAGATCTCGATAAAATTAAAATGGGACCACCTCGGAAACGTATCCTACCAATTAAAAAAAGAATCATTTGAATCCGTTCACAATTGATGGAGAAATCGCGTAACATACACACAAAAAAAAAAAAAAAAAAAAAAACATACAGACGAATTGAGAACCTCCTCCTTTTTTGTGAAGTCGGTTAAAAAAGAGAGAGCTTTTTTTGAAGTAGTTAAAAATAAAATGCGTAAACAACCGTATTACCGGGATGTAAGATACGTACTTTATTTAGAGCGCTAACACATGGCTTCCATTCAGAAACAGGGCATTATTTGGTTCGGACTGTGTACCTACCATTATAGCTTTTTAAATGTTTTTCAAATCCACCAAACATCTGGCCCACGCTGCGCATATGTCATCAGAAACTTTATCAGAAACCGGTGAAACAAGAACCCTGTTTGCAGATATGTGTAATATATTTTTTCTGCTACGTTATTTCTACACAAAGAAAAAAACACTCATGTAATCTTTGGACTCTGTTGACTCAACCAGTGACCCACGGAAATCGCATATTTGTGATTATTGCGCTATTTGTGCAACAATGCGAAATAACTATAGGTCTTCTATTTTAGTTGCCAAATCGACGATGATGCCACCGCCATTCGTAAATTTAGGCCACACGGTACGTTAACCTTGCGTCTATACAAACCTTTGAAGCAGAGCTAGGTAGTATAGCAAACAAAGTCACATGTTAATTTTAACCGTGACATGCTTAACCGGTTTATGGTAGTCGTAATTTTATATGTATGGGAGTATGCTGGCAGTTTATTGGTTAATCAGTTGGTTAAGAGTACTTTTATGTTTTTCTATATTACGCACGTACTGCAAGGAGTAGAATCTGGCATGTTGCTGTTTTTAAAGACCGATTGGAATCAAAATATAGCGTAGATTACAAATGTTCACATCTACATAATGTATGGAAAAAGTTTTGCTCTTTTTAGGGTTCCGTACCTCGAAAGGTAAAATAAAACTGGCCAAGTGCGAGTCAGACTTTGACCCGCACACGGAGGGTTCCGAACGCCATCTATCGAGTTTCTAACGAACTTCTAACACCAACTAAGTAAACGTTAACACAAAGGTAGAATAGTATTATATAGTAGTAATAGTAATAGTAGTAATAGTAATTGTAGTAATTAATATTATTAAATATCTGGTTGACCGAGCTTTGCTCGGTATTTTTTGCCGCTTAAACAGACAAATATGACTCTTCCCGACATCTATTGACGAATAATAATACTATTTTTTTTAATTGAGAGCAGCTAACTAACTGCTTTACTGATACAGTACTTCTACTTGCCAATAGTTGTCGGGTAAAAATTTAACTTTGTTCTGTTCTTAGTATTTGAGACTCCGAGAGAACAGAACAAAGTTAAAAATTAAAGAAAAGTTTAAAAAAAGTTTTTTCCGATAGCGCAGCGCCACCTATCTAGTTGCTAAGATGGCGCTATCGTCTTTACCTTAATCTGAATCTCGGAAGCGGCTCCAACAATTAAATAAAATTTAGTATACCTACAGGGGATTTCGGGGGCGATAAATCGATCTAGCTAGGAGTCATTTTCAGAAAATGTTGTTTTATTCGTGTTTTCAATAATCAACTTTATTGATAATCAACTTAAAATATGACACTTCCGACATCTATTGGCGAGTATAAGTACTGTATCAGTAGTTAGTTGCTCTCAATTTAAAAAAATAGTATTATTATTCGTCAATAGATGTTGGGAAGAGTTACTATTACCACTATTACTATTACTACTATATAATACTATTCTACCTTTGTGTTAACGTTTACTTAGTTGGTGTTAGAAGTTCGTTAGAAATTCGACAGATGGCGTTCGGAACCCTCCGCGGGACAAAGTCTGACTCGCACTTGGCCAGTTTTATTTATTTTGCATCTACATTCATAAAGGGGCTTTTGGCTAATAGAGCTACCTATGTGATCTAGTAAAGTATAATACCGACTGATGATCGATGATGATGATCTCTACTCTACTCACGTAGAAACTAACTACGCAATATGTCCCATGAAGTTTACATTTTACAACAATGTCAACGATGTGCCTGACTCATTACCGTGTTTAACACATTGTGAAATATGATGTTTACCTTTTGTATAAATTATGTTTTTATGTTAGGTAGTACTTACATAACATACATGTTTCGTGTTAAAAGCAGCCGCATGTTATTAATTATGTAAATATTTTTTTAATATGAAATACAAAATGCTTCTTGTTTGGGACTGGAAGACGGTAGTGAGATAAAACGCCTCAGAATGAATCATGGAATGTACCAGTCAACAATTCCAACCTCAGAAAATACAGATAAAAATAAAATCGCGCCTGGAACTGTTATTTCAAGCGACGAGAGTCCAAAAATCGATCCGAAAACCCGTGCACGCCTCCCTTATAGCACGCACAGTAATGACATATGTATATTTAGATAACATTACGGTGCTTCTAGCCCGTTTAAAGTTGCTAGCTAGCAATTTTATTTTTTACAAGTAGGAACGGCAAAGATGGCATTAATACAATTTAATAATACACTAGCAGCCCGCCCCGGCTTCGCACAGGTAGAACATGCCTACAAAATTTGCATCAGTTTGTTGCATCAAATATAAAATATTAATATATTTAACAATCATCGTCATATTTCAACCAATTTACACAAAACCTTAACGAATTATGCACCTAAACCTTCCTCATAAACACTCTGGCTATTGGTGAAAACCGCATGATAATCAGTTCTCATATATCTATATCATGATAATCATAATATGATTTTCGTTTGGTCTCATTGTAATTTTATTGAGATCTGATAAGTACCTTCAGAGATAAGCACCGGAAACTTGTTACTGAAAGTGACTAACGCGGCATGTAAAATCGTTTTTTTAATTCGATTTTTATGATCATAAATTATTTGTTATAAATATATTTTGAATCTCCATTTTAAGACCTTTAATTCGATACCCCACTCGATAGGTTTTGAAAAAAAAATTTTTTTGAACCCCAAATTTTGGCGTCTGAAATCCGCCATTTTGAATTTTTCAATTTTTTATGTTTTCGTTGACACTTGCGCTAGCATGGCGAATCTATTGACGTGCCAATTATCAAAATCGGCCCACGCGTTTGGTCTCTAGTGTGCCACAAAGGAACAAACATACATACATACATACATACATATATAGACTGATAAACACATTACCTCTCCTCCAGTCGTTCTGTGTATTCGTAAAATAATTTTTTAAATCGGTCCAGTAGTTTTTGAGCCAAATCATTACAAACATACAAAAAATACAAATGTTCTCTCTTTATAATCTAATATATAAAATTCTCGTGTCACAGTTTTCGTTGCCATACTCCTCCGAAACGGCTTGACCGATTTTGATGAAATTTTTTGTGCTTATCCGGTATCTATGAGAATCGGCCAACATCTATTTTTCATCCCCCTAAATGTTAGGGGTAGTCCAACCCTAAATTTTTTTTTTATTTTTTAGACAAAATTTTTAATTTCTATTTTTTATGATACAACATACAAAAATACATACAATCCTCAATTTTCACCCTTCTACGATCAACCCTTATTTTTTAATAGCCATTTTAGTAATTTAATCATTTTTCCTCCATACATACTTACAATAAGTAAGCTATTTTTTGTCTACAATAGAAATTACTACGAAATTATTTATATGGCAAAACAACGTTTGCCGGGTCAGCTAGTATTAGTATAGATTTATAAAACACGTTATTTATGAAACGACGTTCACAGAGAAACTTTTCAAATCGCCGGCGCGTGAAACGACACTATTTAAGAGTGGCTTCAGTGGTTTTACTTTTAGGAAAGTTGATGCTTTCTGGTTTATTCTGTATTTTTAGAGCCCAACTTTATCGACGATCAACGAGGATTCGCACATCATTCAGGACGGAACTAGGCGAATCTATCAGAGGTCTTTGTTCTGTGCATTGCTCAAAAAACCATTACCGAACTGGTTGCACCTGTTAAGTAGTCAACTTTAAAAATACACTTTTTTGTGGACATTTAAAATACATCATAGTAGTAAGTCACATGAGGTAGTTGAGGTATTTGTACTATTATTTATTCTGTGCTTGAGGTCAGTTGAGGCTTAGGTCACAGATCAGTACTAGTTAAGTACCCAGTCACTACGCGCCTCAATTACGTGTTCAAATAATTGACGCAGTTGTTCAGACAACTGTGTTGTTGTGTTGACAGACAAAAGTGGCGAAATAAAATCTATTGTATTGAAACAATTTGATCAATTGAAGCCAATAACACAATGTAGACCAGGACCGGTAGTCTCTACTATTATCGGTCGAAATTCATCGCTATTCATGTAGAGACTTCCACCCCAGGATTATAATATTTGAAGAATTATAGCTCTTAGAAGTCTGAGGCTGAGTTGCACCATCTTACTTTAACCGTAACTATAACTATAAATCGTTGTAAGGGTTCCGTAGCCGAATGGCAAAAAACGGAACCCTTATAGATTCGTTATGTCTGTCTGTCCGTCCGTATGTCACAGCCATTTTATTCCATTTTATTAGGACTACAGAATTGAAATTTGGTAGGTAGATGTATTCTGTAAACCGCTTTCCGATTTCGATACAAAAATAAAAATATAAAAGTTTAAGGGAGGGCATCCCATACATGGAACTGAAACAAAAAAAAAATCTTCAAACCTATACGTGTGTGTTATTTGGGGTGTCTATGGATAGGTCTTTAAAAATGACATTATGGTTTCTAAAATCATTTTTTCTCAAAGTCAATCATTTAAAAGATAGGCGGGTCTAAAGTGGTAAAATGTGTGCCCCCTCCCCCCCCCCCTCTAACTTAACTAAAGTAAGGGAGTGAACAATTTAGAAAAAATAAATTCTGTAGATCTCAATAAAAACTTTCAACGAAAATTGGTTTGAACGAGATACAGTCAGCAGTTTTTGAGATATAGCGACCGCATATATAACTTTGTTTTTCATAGAGTTTGTATGAATTTGTAATTTTGTAGTTGCAAAATATCATACTTAGTTATAGAATACTTCACTGTGTTACGGAACCCTACGAGTGCGAGTCCGATTTGCATAAGCCGGTAGCTCGCCTGCTCGTTGGCTTTCGGTGGTGATCTATTGGTGAGCAAGACTGATTCACTGACGGTTTTTTGCACCGCAGATTAGCTAGCGAGCCAATCCGCTGGTTTTTAAGTCCGCAGACTCGTAATTTTGGAGGTGCTCCATGGAGCTCCATTGGAGGTTCAGACCTTTGGCTCGCGAGTTCGTTGGCGTACCGGCGGTTTTACTCGTCAATGGATCACCCCCTATCATAGACGTAATATATAAGGATGGTGCACTGCAGATGTTTTGACAAGTTCAATTTAATCCGTATGCTTTAATATTAAGGTTGTAATTGCTTTGTAGAACAAAACGGCCCAATTGAAAGTCACACAGACAAACATACAGACAAACTCCGTTCAAGGTCGGTCTCATTGGGGCTGGTGTACGCAGTCAAGTTTAATATTAAGTAGCAGGTCTTTGCCCCCTATAGACTTGGCATAGAGGTTGTTACATTAGTACATCCATGAATGTAACAGACAATTTACGTTTTGCTCTTGACGCGCGCTATTTGGTGAAGATAGGTCAAGGTATTCTTATCTTTATAAACATTGATACGACCAGAAAATAGGTCAAATACATAGATAACTTCATAGGTACTAGTGCGCTAGATGGGTATTGCCGTTGTGATGCATTGCATGTTTCGCTTTGATGAACCCCCAAAAACCTCTCCTACTTAAGTCTATGGAACTAAATTAGACCCTAATGACTAAAATTGACAGTTCCACGCTCCGTGGTTCCACGGTTGAATAAATTGACTGATAGAACAGGCGGCGCAGCAGTAGTTATTTTGCATACTTTTGTACTTTTACTCTCTTTCCTTTACTCACACACTTCACAGCACATGACATTTCTTTACAGCGTTTTGTCCTATTTGACCACAGATATTCTATCGTTACTAGTATACGTTAGATATGGTAAACTTTGATTCACTTTGAAGACTTTGACACTTAAATGACCTGTTTTAAAAGTTTTCAGACCCAAAATCTGAATGCTTTATGATAACTGGCGCAATGGAGTGCCACCGGACACGCAAAATTTAGGCAATATAGAGTTTATCTTCTAGTGTGACTGTTAAAGGCAAACATAATTGTTGACCATAAGGCAAATGTCTTGGTTATTCTATTATATGCAATATAATTGAAAAAAAAACATGTAGATAGGTAGGTTTCCAACTACGTCGCAATAAGCAGCACCAATTCTTTTTGTTTGTGCTAAAGCAAGCGTAACGTCTAGTCGACTTGCCTTTTTGTCACGACTTTATACAATGGGTTGACTTTGGCTTGTTATTTAGATGGTATGGTGTGACAATGATTTCACGAGTATAAAAGTTAACTCAATATTAAATTTAATAACTACCTACTCGATCTATCTATCGTCTATAATCTGTTCATTCAGACTAATCCAATGTGTCCAAGCACGACATCTCTGCTATAACTGGTGAGAGGTCGTGTATCCTACAGATTCCAGGAGAAGCCCCAGCATCAGGTTAAGGTTTCCGTGTTCTTGCAATATCATTCTAGTAACAAGGCCACTAATTTTGTTACGATTAACCTATGGAAGTTAATTGCATACTCTCATCAACTAGAAAAGAGCTGAAGATCTTCAAATTGCTGAACAGTTTTCTTGAATTCACACACTCTTCAACGTGGACCGCATGAATTAGGTTTGCGAACCTAATTTCACCTTAGTCACAATCTAACTGGCGTTTGTGTAGCACGTATAGAATTACATGTGCAATTATCGCAGATCCATCTAAATAATTAGCAACAATGCCTTCCTATGTGCTTCATGCACATCAAGCTCTAAATTAAAAATTCGTGTTTTTATGTAGTTTTTTCTAGGTCCATTATGTTAACGTGCCATAAGAGTGAGTACCGCATCTACCTTTTTATATCGATGAGTATCACCACTGGATTGCCTAAATTTTACGCATAACTGTCACAGAATAAATAATAAATAATACAAGTAATCTGGGGGTACGGTAGCCCCTAGCGTAGTCGATAAAATAAAGGGGAACAGCCGTACCACGAGCCGTACTATCCTTTTCTCAAAACCACTTGACGCAGTTGACGCTTTGCCCTTCACACCGAAATTCAAAGTGACACTTTGGCCCAATATGTGGACATGTTATTTATAAAAGTCCTTAAATTATAATAATTTAATAAAAAAAAGCGATGGCACCTTTCCTACCGCGCAGTGTATTTCATGGGAGATACGAGTACCTTCCTGACAATGGCAATAGCAAATGCCATATCAATCCTTTCGAGATACCAAGCAGAACTTCTCAACGAGCAACGTAAAAGTCAATGTAATGTCATGTGTGAATGTATTAGCCATTACATTGACTTTTATGTTGCTCGCCTATCAGCGTTAGCACTGTTAGCAGCTAGTTAAATGAAAATATTAGTACTTATGGAACCATTGTTTTCTATAATAGATCTAGGTAAGTACGTACAAAGGCCAAGTCGTGGTAACTTTGTACTTATTCATTCTGTAGTTGTAGTGAATGACTAAGCCTTTGTTATTATTATCTATTATATTAATGTACCTATTATACATATTATTATAAGGCATACCTACATAGATGGAGACTTACTCAACAATTCTACGAGGTTCTTAATCCGGATGTTTATATTTTGTATTAATATTAAACAGTTTTAGTTAGTAGTAGTTTATTTCCCTAGTTGTTTGGGTTAAATGTAGTGTAAAAAAAAAATGAATATCCAATATGGCCGCCAACAAAATGGCAGATTAAGTATATATTTTTATAGCACAGTGTGACCTAAACCCGCACTTTACGCACGCTTTTCCGTGACTTAAATAGTCGATTATTGCACGACGTTTCTTCAACTTCAGGCCATGCAATAATCTTATATTTGACGGAAAAGCGTAGAAAGCGTAAAGTGCGGGTTTATATCACACTGGCAGCTATAAAATATATACGATACTCGTGACCTAAATTGTCTATTATTGCACGGCGTAGCACTTCACGCCGTGCAATAATAGACTACTTAAGTCGCACGTATCATAATATACTATTTCATAGCCCCTTCAATATGGGCATCAAATGAATGGGATTTACTATAGTCGTATCGTCGTATTTACTATAGTCGTATCGTCGTATTTACTATAGTCGTACGTATATAGTCGTATATTGGTTTGAACGAGATACAGTCAGCAGTTGTTGAGATATAGCGACCGCAAGTATAACTTTGTTTTTCATACAAACTCTATGAAAAACAAAGTTATTTTTGTTGTTGCGAAAAATCATAGTTATAGAATACTCTACTGTGTACGGAACCCTACGAGTGCGAGTCCGACTGGCACTTGGCCAGTTTTTTTAAGTAAGTACTTAATAACATTAAAAACTAAAATCATGAAATAAATAAAGTATTTTTACTAAATTTATTTTCAAGTTTTTAGTTAAAATATAAAATCGTTAGGCGTAGCGTAACCTGAGTAAATATAAAATAGCATTAATTATACGGTTGACTTGATATGAATTTCACGCACTTGGGTGTGTGAATTTTGATTCTATTTTTTGTCTGATCAATGCCCTAGATTTATGAGGATAGTGGTGTGATGACTGGTACCTACCTAGGATCTACTGAATTATTTTTTAGCTTTTAGTAAACTATCTACATCATTATTATCATGATTTTCAATAAACCGTTTAACATAAAAAAAATCTACTTAATTTATTTTGATGTATGTTCGGCGGGCAAATAACTCCCGTCATTTATGGACAGATTTGTAAAATAGTTTTTTGTTTAACAATATTCTGCGGTGGTACGGAACCTTTCGTGTGCGAGCCCGACTTGCACTAGGCCACAGAATAATTATTCATTATAGTAGCAGTACTAAGCAGGTTTATTTTAAGCACCCTCGGTTCAATTTAGTTCAAAAGTACAAACTATCATTCTCTAAATTACAATAAATGCAAGAAACTGAGTAGGTCTAGGTATCTATGTACAAATTATTATATTTCTGCACATTAAGAGGGAATCCTCAGAAATATGAAAGTAACTACGTAAGTATATCGAAAATAACTTTCCTGTCAGCTTGCCGATCAAGTATCGAAATAACTGACATATTTTCAACCCACTTTAAAAAAGCAGGTTAGGTTGTCAATTCTTCTCTGTATGTTTTTTTTTTATGTTAGCATTACGCTCAGAAATAGAAGTCTATTTGGTCTGAGTGAGGTATTACGCAAATACTCCGCCAATTGTAAACCGATTAAAATGATTAATTTTTTTCATAGGTAGGGTTTCATCTCCAACGTTATCAAGATCTGATAAGTATCTCCAGAGATATGGCGATAAACATCTCAAACTTGCTAGGTACTGAACGGACTCGAGTCGGGCGGCATGTAAATTCAGTTGTATAGTTCTTACTACTTTGTTCTAAGTCACAGATAAAGTATATATATGTAGAAAGAATATTAGCGTATGCAAATGAAATAGCTATAGAGATATAACCCGACTAAAATGATGAACACGTGAAACATTTGCCAACTATAAGATAAAATGAAAATGTATTATTGTATAGTTTTATCCTTCTCATATTATTATTGTTATTTAAATGCCACATCCACATAATACTCAATCCACGTTCTAAGTAGATATGTAGTGGGTAGGACTTTACTAAAAACGAATATTTTTGTCACCGTTATTATTAGAACTGCGTGACAAGACAAGTCTTATAATGGCGTCATAGGTAGCTAGATATAGTAGTGTATAGGTATGTAGAATCTGAAGTCACCCTTCTAGTAAATCGATAGAATGTAGGCGTTGCGTGCGGGTACTCCTACTTCAGTATAATATTGCTAATCATCCGATTTAAAAAAAAACCTTTCACCAATATTTGGAATGGACCTTCATGGTGAACATAGGCGATATATTATTCCTCGTGAAGAGCTCTTTGGCAACGTAAGTCGACAATAAACCAGTCAACCGAATGTATGAAAGTGATTTCACGGATCGTGCTTGTTCTAAGCCGGATCGCTATAATAAAATATGGAGGGAAGCATAGACATTATTATATTACTAGAAGCACGGTAATGTTAGCTAGATACCTACGATATGCTTGAGAGGTATCGTACACTGATATGGCACGATTTCGTAATTTTTAGTAGGCTAAACTTTAGTGAATATGAGCTAGTCGTATCTTCAGTCGTGGAACCCTTTGGGGTAGACGTGTTATCTTTGAGTATACAGCCAGGTATATTCAAAGCGTTTTATAGAGTGGAGACCACGGTTCCTCAGACGTAGTTTGGGATGCCCTCCAGCTAGTTGGAGCGATGACATACTGCTACAAGCTGGCAAGGCTTTGAAACTAAGAGCTGTAGATCGAAAATTCAAAAATGTTGACATAGCCAATATGTGGCGGCTCAACCCTATGCGGGTCGCCGTCCCGGGGAAAGACGTATTCACTGTATTCAGACGGAGAGACGTAAGCGCGTGGACGACTGGCCGAAAACGCGATTACGGTGAAATAATACTTCTCTAAAGTTTTCTATGGGTGAAATGATCACGCGTTATTTAAGGTTCGTGAGCTTATCCCAAGGCACAGAATAAATAATAGTACAAGTACCCTAGACCACAGAATAATGAATAGTACAAGGCGAAGGCGTAGCGATGCCATGCCATGTGTGTTATCCCTGCAGCTGTCAAGCATACCTGCGTCCCTTTTGTGGCGTTACGTGTTACTATTGATAATCTGTGGCAGCGTCCTCAAAGGTACGGAAATTCATCCATTTTATTAATGAAGAAAAATAAATAATATTTATGAACGGTTATTAATATTCTTGCAGGCTAACCGCCTCTGGTTAAAAAAAAAATTAATAGATACTTAGATTAGAACAGTTTATTTGCTTAAGAAAGAATTCACAAAATTGTTTACATTAGCAGATTCTTAGAAATAACAGTACTGTAGGCGTTTGTATTGAAATAAACAAAGCCAAAGTCAACATATTTTTATGTGTGAGTGTTTTGTGTTTGTAGGCTCTTATTTTTTGTTACTAGCTGTGCCCCGCGGTTTCGCCGTTTAAAAAGTATCCTATAGCCTAATCTATAAAACTGGCTATACAAAGGCAAAGATTCAGCTAAATCGGTTCGGCCGTTTGACCGCGAAGAAGTCCCATACAAACAAACTGACTACTTTCGCATTTATTATATCAGTGGTAAGTTGTCGACTACAATAAGACAGGTTTTCGATTCGTATGGAGAATTCTGCTTTTCGGTAAAACGTAGTTTATTCAGATAAGATACAGTAGTATATACAGGAGTTATTAGGTAAGGTAAGTTTCTGAGTACATTTATGGAGAGTTTATCTATTCAATAACGGTACAATTGGGTAGATAAACTCTCAATAGACGTACCTCAGAAACTGACCATAAGTCGTGAAAATATTTAGTGCATTTTGTCGTTGAGAGCCAGTTCCCATTCTAGGCTTAACCTGCAGCATCGTCACTCTGATGAAATGGTAGTGAAACGCTAGCGAATAAAGCTTCAGTTGGGCTAAGGCCGGTGATACAGAACGATATAGGTATACCTACTCAAGCATAGAGCTAACGGATAAAATAACTAATCCTCAAAACAGACCCAAGCATCTTATTCGTCAAAACGAGAAATATGCTTGGGTCTGTTTTGTGTTACCTATCGAATGCAGAAATATATTTTCATAAGTACATACCTATCCACACTTTTTATTAAATATCTTATAGGTTAGCGTTTGACCACTATCTCACCTGTTGGTAAGTGATGATGCGGTCGAAGATGGTAAGCACGCTAGGCCTACAATGGGAACTGGCTCTCAAGGATAGCTGCCGGAACACATTAGATTTTTGGCGACAGATTTTCTAACTTGAGGGTGGTAGCTGGCCAGGCCGACACTAGATAGTGTCCTACCATCATGCGGGGGATAGTTGGTTTCTTAACGATGTTTTCCTTCACCGGAGGGCCACTGTGAGAAGCGCACATACATTTTTCGAATTTCGTGCTATCGCTGTTTCAGTAGGTACCTAATTGTCAATGAAATTATGTCCGTCTTTCCTTTTGTTTAAGCCGACGCCCTACTCTATTACCAGCTACCTTTCTAGATGGCTATAAGTGTATGAATCACTAGAAGACGCAGGTACATATTATCTACAAAAAGAGCTACAGCAGGTTGCTTTGTCGTCAGCGTGGGTATTGCAAATGTCTTTGGTATTGCAAGATAACTGTATTATCTTGCAATACCAAAGACATTTGCAATACCTACGCTCCAACAACAGTCTGGGTAATGGAATGTTAGGATGGAACTAGGGTTGCCAGATTTTTATACGATAAATAAAGAATATCACAGTCGGAGGGAGACAACAGTTATAATAATGAATAGGCAGTATTTTATTCATACTTTGAGGTTCTCGCAAAAACTCCGAGAGTTTCGCACTAAAATAAAGTTTGAGGTAAGTAGGTACGTTTTCTTATATTTTTATTTTATGGCTTACTTATACCTGCGACGATAAAAACAGTATTTTGCATACTTCTTTTAAATAATAAAAGGAAACAATTTTATAGAGTAAAATAAAATGTAGGTAATACTGTTTTAACTTTATGGTTGGCAACCCTTCATGAGACATCCCCAACCCACCCACAGACAGAATAGAGGATAGTTTTGTTCTGTAGAAGTATTCACCTAAGTACTTACTTATACATGATTTCATATTATTACTGTCATGCACCTACGTAGATGAAATACTATGGTTTATTTATTACATAGGCAGGCATACTCATATTTCACCACTATTTCACTTGTGTAGTGACGATGTGGTCTACTACGAAGTACGCTTTCCCATACGATATCTATACCTATTCAGGCAGTCAGCGTATGATGAATGTGGAAGCAAAGATTTGTGCGTATTGATCCATTCGGTTGGATTATATCACACATCATATACCCTGGGTTGTGGTCTGTGGATAACATAATACCTAATCGATTGTATTTTAATATCCTGCTATACCTTACTTACTCGCTTAAATAATAAAACAACCTTTTTAGTAGCAGCGACCTCTGGATTATGCCAGAATATCCATCTTAATTAAATTAGCTACAGGTCAGACAGTTTGACATGGGTAAATTTATACCAATCTCCGCAATTATCTCAGCATGAGATCACCTTTTTCCAAATTAGTCCCCAAAAACCATAGACAGTCTTTAAATATTCTAGCTAAGTGGTGCCTACTGGAAGCTTTGAGTATGGATACTCATAGACTGGAAGAGTCATAATGTCTGATGTAAGTACTTATTAAGGTAAAATAATGTTAATGATGATTAATTTAATATATTAAATAATTAATTAAATTAATAGTAAAAAGTGGCAATCTACTGGCCTGCCACAGGGTCTAAAACATTCATATTACAGTCATGCTACGCCGATGCGTTGGAGAAAAGGGAAATACAATAATATCTTCTCACGCTTCGAGCATGCTTGAAGATCTCACAAAGTATTTGATTGTTACGGCTTTTAGAAAAGCTTTTCTATTTAATTTATATCGGACCGTAATTTCTATCTAAGGTAACATCGTACAAGAGGTCATTACGTGACGTTGGCATGATTGGCGTGATTTTTGAATGCCATTAGATAACAATTCTCATCATTCAAAAGTCTGGAAAAGCAACTGGTCGATGGAAAACTTAATGAAGGGAAAACTCCCTCTTAACTAATGGACATTGCATTTCCCCCATCTTAAGCTACGGTGGTCAGACTTGGTCTTTGACAGAACATCAAAAGCATACACTCAGGGATTTCCGGCGTGCAATAGAGCGTGCATAACAAGGTATAACATTATCAGACTGCGTCAGAAACAGTATACTGCGCTCCATAACTCAAATCACTGACGTTGGTCAAAAAGCTGCCACTCTGAAGTGGAACTAGGCTAGTCACATCTGCTGCATGTCGAGCCATGCCGTGGGCTAAGCTCACCACTTATTAGTGGAACTCGCAAGAGATATGGCGGAACTCGCGGCCTGGCCAGAGAAGATGGCGGGACGAGAATGACGAGATAGACTCGTTTTGACAGGATTGGCAAACGATCTACTGTGTACTATTCATTATTATGTGCTACTGTGAATGAATGGTGGGTAGCACGCAATGCAAAATCTTAAATTGGCTTGAATTTTTCGCCTCACTGCACTCTGCCAGTTAACAACATGGTGTTATTTTGAAATTAAACAAAATAAAATATGCTTTTAGGTTTTCACACTAATGATGATAAATACGAGGTTTGTTGGTTTCAATATCAGCGTTATCATGGCAAAATTGCTCTTATCACTTCTGCGTTAGGAAAATGTGTAAATACAACATCGTAGGTACTGTTTGTTTATATTAAACAAAGGCCATGTTAACAGTACACTCAACTGTTTAAATACCTTTCCGCTTATACAGAATATTCTCAGAAACTGATGATTAAAAAAGAAGGAATTTCTCAATTCGTCACGTAGGTACTATTTTTAGGGTTCCGTACCCAAAGGGTAAAACGGGAATCTATTACTAAGACTCCGCTGTCCGTCTGTCTGTCTATCCATCCGTCTGTCACCAGGCTGTATTTCATGAATTGTAAAAGTTACACAGTATACATTTTCACAGATGATGTATTTCTGCTGCCGCTATAACAACAAATACTAAAATACAGAATTAAATAAATATTTAAGGGGGGCTCCCATACAAGGAACGTTTGTTTTCGGAGTTTTTTTGCTTGAACTTATGAACCGTAATAGATAGACTTGATATCTTCACAAACCATAATACCAGTAAGGTAAAACGAGGAGAAGGCACTCGCCAGATAGAAAACTTAAATGGCCTGCCTGAAATGACTTATACATAGGTACATACAAACGTCTTAAAATTAGAGCATGTCTCCCACATAGGTACAATATTACATGATTAGTATTTATCTACGTCATAATCGTCTCATATCATAACTGTCATCATCCTTACTAACTAATATTATAAACGCGAATGTTTGTATGGATGTTTGTTACAGTCCGGCAAGTATAACTTGGCGTGCCTGTGCGCCACTGTGCTTTTACTTTGAAAACAGTTTCTCTTAAACCACTTTTAATTACTTGGCATTTTTGAACTATTTTAATGTAGCAGATTTATCAACAATAATGTCGCGGTAATCTCTCAAACGTCAAACTCACAGTTTCAATTAAAATAATTAGTTCCAAAAACCACCACCGCCAAGTTATACTTGTGGCACTGTACTCTTCCACGCTAAAACTACTGAACCGATTGAGCTGAAATTTGGTATGTAGATAGCCTAGACCCTGGAATAACACAAAGGGTACTTTTTATCTTGACCACGATATTTTTATCTAAAACGGAAATAGGTGTTGATAAGTTAATTTAATTTATTGATTATTTTACAGTAATACATTTTCAACAAAATATTATATACAAAGTGTTGGGACCTCAGCATGACTTCCAGTTATGGAGTTTTATCACTTATCCAGGTCCCACTTAACCTGCATTTACCTAAGGTTTCCATTCATAATTTTTGGTACCTATTACTGTTTCATAGCACGGTAATAGTATCCTTTCCATAGTTTCGGTTCAAATTGCAGTTATGAGCAAACTGAGCGTCGTTAAATGCCCGAATGATGTAATGTAGTAGATACCTACGTAGTTTGATGACATCATATTACGGCAAAGAGAGAACGTTAATAAAAATTAAGCGGATTCCCATATAGTTACAACGCATTATCACGAAGCACAAGGTCAGCGGGTATTTTGATTGTTTTACTTCTTCTAACCTAACCTAACCATACAATGCTTCTATATATACGAAATTTCACTCTAAAAACGTCGAACAGCTAGACTAGATGCAGACCATCCTACAATTCCTTGGTGGTGCTAAATGGCTGACCACTGGTGGTATAGTCTTCAGCCGTAGCTTGAAACACCCAACGATCAAAGACATCGCCAATCGGTGCATCGGGTTTCGAATTAATGTTTCCACAGAAAATTAATATTTCTGTTAATGTTCCAGTTTCAGCTAGCCAGCTTAGCAGATTAGTTGGTTTTTTTTTTAATCTCTTATAGGTAGACGTGCGCCGGCGTGCATTTTTTTTCGGTAGTAGGATCTCATTGTTATTTATGGCAGCAGAAATCATAGAGGGCAAATGCTAGTCAACTTCTTCAAAAAGGATGGGCTTTTCTTGATAAGTAGTAATAGTAAGTGGACATGGCAGAGTCGAGAAAAAACAAATTGACTTCATCATAATGGACAAGCGCATATTCAAAGACGTCTAGTTATCAAATGGTTTAAAACCAATGTGATCACCAACTTGTACGAGGCTCTCTGACTATCAATTTTAAGCTTGAACGTGTCCGTTTGATGAAGTCTAGGCTCCGACCTACTCTACTCCAAACCATAGTGGTATCATGGTGGTATCTGAAACTTTTCAGTCAAATCTGGAGAATCGTTTCGCTGCCGTGAAAACCACAAACAGTGTTGTCATTGACCAGGCCCTCGATAATGTGGTCGGAATCATCAGGGAGGTAGGTGTGAGATTTTGCGAACTACAGCGTACAGGCAGGAGTCTAAATTTTTGGCAGAAACACTCGGCCTTGTAAAGGAGCGGCGCGAAGAGCCACCAATCCTTTTGTCAGAAAATTAACAAGAAGATTGCCAACTCGTGCGACGTGACTTGACTCCCGAAACTCCAATACTCGCTGGACTCTATAGAACGAGCAGTGGAGCATCTAAGATACCTATGTGAACTTTGAGCAAGATCGGTAGTCAAAAGTTATTGTCCAATCTCTTGAGAGAAGCCATCTAACAAAGTTGACCACAACCGGTGGTGCGGTCACTGCTTCCATTCAGAGGTTCTTTCGAAAACTGTACACTTCTACGTCCAGACTTTACGCTTCACATGCATCTTAACCTGATCCCAAAAATGATGATTATAGAGCATTGGCGCGCCACTTTACTGAGGACTATGCCCGAGGTCAGCCTAGGTAAAATCGAGCTGACTCTTAAACAACTTACAAAATGGAAAAGCCTTTGCAGAGGATTAAGAAGGTGACCACAATTATGTACATGGGAAAAATTATGTGCATATAATGCTAAATTATTTAGGCTTCAGTTTAGTATTAGTTGGGTATATTTTTTTTAAACTATGCGCCGAGCTCCAGACACGGCGGCGGCGGGTGATAGAATCGCGGCGCGGCGCGGCGCGTACGTCTACTTATAGGCTACCGTGACCACTATCTCACCTGTTGGTAAGTGATGATGCGGTCGAAGATGGTAAGCAAGCTAGGCCTAGAATAGAACTAGAACTTGGGATAGTTGCGCTATTATCCCTCTTCTTATCACCGTTTTTCATTTCCTGATAAGCTCGATTCCATCTAAACCACATCGTCTTACATCTGATAAGAAAGAGGTCAAGTGTTTGTATATACGGATTAAAAATATAAAGAGATGCAGCTCTATATAGTTGCATCCACAGACCTAGGCTGACGCTTAGATGGATACGCTAAATCTTTCTAGATGGCCTTTTACATGGCCCGCAGATGAGGCCAATATAAACAAGCCATTCCAATGAGACAAGACAAGTTGGCTGTGTAAATAGATATCTACCTACGTTATATAAAGTATATTACAGGAGATAATCTTGACGTATATTTTGCACCTTGTAAAGTGGAACCCGCGGGCCTATCACGAACTTTGACAGTTGATTATTGAATGAACGAAAACGGGGAACTAAATGACGGGGACGCAGCTATGCAGGCTCTTATAGCTCCAACTCTGTCATTTCGTTCATTTCAATCCCTATCTAACTTCGTGATAGGCGCCCAGAAACCTTTTCCCATGCGAGGTTATGGCAGGTGCAGTGATAGGGTATTACACCATACTAATGCAGGGTCCCTAACTTCTAAACTAAAGAGTCGGTGTGGCCTCTTATTAGGCGCCCTATATCCCTAATTGTTATTACACTGCACAAATTTAGGCGGACCGGGTCCTCTCTTGCACCCTACTTAGGGACGACCCTTACTGCCTTACTCTTATACTACTTCCCTGATTAAGGAGTTCGGGACTCTGATTCAGTGTGGTGAAATACCCCTTAAGTAGGTATTTGACGGAATAACAACCAATATCTAGAAAACACATTACTGAACGTCCGTTTGCGCGACAGCTTCACAAAAAAGGAGGAGGTCCTTGAGAACCTCCTCAAAAAAATACAGGTGAATTGATTCACCTGTATTTTTTTTATGGTTCCGTAGCTCTAAAGGAAATAAACTGGCCAAGTGCTAGTCGGACTCGCACTCGTAGGGTTCCGTAACACAGTTGAGAATTTATAAGAATAATTTTTCGCCACCAAAAAATAACTTTGTTTTTCATAGCTGCTGACTATATCTCGTTCAAACCAATTTTCGTTGTGTCAGTAAAACACCTTCTTCCGATTGAAACATCGTGTAATGGGCGCAAACTTCGTATAATATACATCCGACCAATGTCGGTACATCACAAACTATACAATAAATGTCGAGAATTTAGAGGTACTTTTATAACCTACTAGTTTAAACGCCAAGACCGAACTGAAGCCCGACTGCCAACACTCTACCGCGTTAACTTTCTTGTTTTCTTTTTAAGGTTGGCATCCATGCTTAGAGGCCACAGACAATTCTCATTCGCGGTAGTTTTGAAGTTGGCAGGTTGGCACCATCGATTGACACTGACAGTGTGAGTCAAAACGTTTCCAAAGGCAGTTTCACAAAACATAAGTCGAATGAGCACAATTCATTATTAAAATATATCAATATAAGTAAATTTAACTTATAAAAATAAGAAATCATGACACTCGGCCATCCGACAACGTGATGCCTCCCGGCATACACATAAAAATAACTCAATCATATTTTAATAATAATAGAAATATCAAGAATATAATACTGTTCAACTATGATTCTAATATTTCATCGCTATAATATCATATTACATTATTTCTGATAACATAAATTCCTACAATATTTATCAAATAAACTTTTCCACGAATATTAATTCCAAATAACTCTAATGTTTATTTAACTTAATATAAATTTACTATGTTTACTAATATTTCACACGAATTGAAAAATAATTACTTATATGTATGAACAAAACTAATTAATTAGACAAATTCGCTTTACACAAATTATTTAACTATGCTTTAATTAAATCATGACACAAAATATAATGTGTGAATAAATATATAACATAAAACCCTGGTTTTGTAACCACAGTAGCTGAAATCATGACATCAGACCTTATTTCATACCACCAGTAAAGATGCCATCATCATAGCTTTGTACATCTACGGATTTAATATATATCCAAGGTCGGATTCTATTGAATGCAGTAACCGCAGTAACTAATAAGTTTAAAAGTATTATTTAATCGAGTTATTTTAATCTAACAAAATTATCAAAAACTTAGTAAAGTATGAAAAGTCGTTCGAAAGATTATTTATGAAAAGAAAACATGACTACGGCTTTTAATAAATGCTGAAAAAGGCACGGAACAACGTAATATATTCAGAACAATAAGGAATACGTCTAAGCCCATAGATTTGACAAGATCAATAAATAACAAGAGCATAACTGCTGATAAACAAAAACATAAGCAGTGAGTTCATAATTAATCACCAAAAGTATATAAATCACTAAAATATCAATTATAAATTGTAACGTTACAAAGGTATCAAGCACCTAAACAATAAAATATTTTGAATCCACTTTTGTTTGAAATACCTTCGACACCAGCCAAAATAAAATAAATACACTTTAATACGAAACGTTAATTTCGTCAGTCGCCTGTAAGAATCGCTGGCAGAAAGGTTAGCTTTTTTGATTTGCAATCTGCGTGACCCTGATTCGAACACCGTCATTTATCGTTTTCTTTTTTGTCGCCAGCGCAGTAACTTTGAATAGCAACATCAATGTTAGTGAAATGTCAGCAGATAACCAAGATAGCACCACTTGTAGTTTACCTGATTATTTTGAAAATGAATATGGAACTCCCGAAATAATTCCAGGACTTTATATTTAGACATTAGAATGAAATTATAGTATTACCTCTTGAAGACGAAACTTTAAAAGGCAAGAATGAAGAATTAACTCTTTGAAACGAACTATATAAAAAGTTATTTAAGGTTTCATTAAATCGAAGTCATTAACTACATCTCAAAAGTAGTAAATCTTCAGTAAAACATTGATGTGTATTTTCGGGCTGTTGCCCGAACTAAAGCAATTATTGATAATATAGACTCCAAAAAAACATTCAACGTATAATAAGACAGCGTTGACATAGACGGAAAATTACTATGAAATGAACCCAAAAACAAATATTTCATAATTATTTCAAGTCATTAGAAATAACCCAAGTATCCACTACATGTCTAAAGAAGGAAATATCACTTGACATTACCAACAAAGAAATTTGTGTTTAGAGCTCGAAATATCGAATAAAGATAGTAACGGTGGCAGAAAATAATGTACCGTATCATAAAAAGACAGATAATATGTTACTAACTTGTCTCATTCATCCAGTAGTATCTTATGTATGTGTGTATAATAATGTATATGGCTATATATATGTGTGTATGTAAAAAATGTGTGTGTAATGTACATTTAGTGTATGTATTTTATGTATTATAATTATTGTTATATAATTTTATAGCTGTACACCCCTTTCCCTTGCAACATGAATATGTGAAATCCTGTCCACCCAAAGCTTGTCTAATAAAGATCACTCCAAGCGATAAGACCACCCATAGTATGAACATTATCTTGTTATGAATTATTGTCTGTATATTTTATTTGATGTGCAATAAATGATCATTCTATTCTATTCCACCTTTAGATTAATGTCAGTAGCAACAAGCAGATATGGATAAGAAGTTAGCGAAATTACGGAGAATGATTACTGCATTAATCCGCGAAAAGAACTTCAGAATATCAAGTGATCACTTTGGTATATCCATGTAATACATAGTACACTTATAAATATTATACATACTAATAGTATACCTATTATGTCTACCAACTGTTGAATACTCAAGACTTACAATTGAAGAGTAGAATATCTCAATTCCTGAGCTTGAGCTAAAATCAATCACAAGGAAATAATCCAAATAGGAATATAAAGAGAACAAAAAAAAAACCACAATGGAGTAGTAATTCGCATGAAAAATATTTGTAGCTTCATTTATCTTTTCTTAATTAGAACAAATGTTTCTGTTTTCCTATGTAATGAAATTATAATTATAGTAATAATGATTTCCATATAGACGTACAAAATTAACATCGCTTTATACTTTAATGATTTGTTTTTTAATTGATTATAGACATTTTATTAGCATTTTTCAATTTTCAAAGCATTAGCATTTAAACAACAGACTATATAAAATAGGAACCAAAGTTGGTTTTATAACTCCGTGCATTGTTTTTTTTTTAAATTACTGTAAAACTGAACTGTTGAAACTAGCACTCTATGAACACACTGCACAGCTGATACGGTGTGGAGATTGAAAATCAGTAGTAAAAAGCAGATACTTTTTACAGCACATCTACACTCAAATCTACAATGACAAATAGAAAATAAAAATAATACTCTAAATTCCTATTAAACATTTTATACGCATGTCACAAAAATAAAAATATCGAATAATAAATCGAAAACGTCGTGGTGAATACGTAAATATATCAAACAAAATGTTATCTTAATTCGCAATTATTTTAAGTAAAATAACTTTAAAGTTACGAATGAGTAATTCATACTGAAGAAATATCCTACATCTTAAATGATTATATTGTAAATAAAGTCATACCAATATCTACCATAATTAGGAAACAAAATAACAACATAAGGAGCAATACAAATTGTATGTTCATGTGCCCTTATATACCTCACCTCATATATAATACAATATATTTTAAAACTGAAGGTCACTGAAAAATACCAATTGTGTCGGCTATATTTGACATTGTATTTCATTAATGTTAATTTTATGTTCTTTCACATGTCATGACATGGCGAAATAGATGGTCTTATATGATTTCTTCGAAAACCTTTTAAACTCTATTTCATGTGAAATAAATTCATTTCCATTTATTTCATTATAATGCGATTTCTTATAAAATAATAAAACGTGTCATCATTGTCGATCACAGCAAATGTGTTCATACACATGATGCTATCCTATGCTATGATTTGAGTCATATTGATGCTTTAAACGAATGCGACGAAAAGGTAACCTTTTCGATACATCAGGTATATATCCAGACAATAAAATAGAAAATATTTAAAACATTTTTATACAGATATCCAAAGAAAGCTGATTTTTAGTTCATAACTACCGATCCATAGTAATAATGCCAATAATATCCAAACTATTTGAAAAGTATGTAATATAGATATGCATATATATATATATTTCCTCTACAATTAAACGACTACTTCGAGTAATATGATATTTTCTGTAACGAAAAAGGGATATAGATTTACACATTATCACAATAATTAACTTTAAAGCAGAATATAAGTTTCGATGTTGACAACCATAATGCAGTTTATGCGATCTACTGTGACCATGACCATACTACTTAGTTAAAAAGTTACTTAGTTACAAGCTGGACGTCCATGGCGTCAAATGCACTTGGCATAATTATTCATATTTCATATTCTTTTATTCCTAAATCGTCAAATTTACACGTCATTTTTACAGTGTTGTACCCGTGTACAATACACGCAGCCAGCTTACAATAAGTTGTAAGTTATCATCTAAATATAATTAATTAAATATACACATCAATTCAACGCAAGGTGAAGTATGGAGTAGCTAGCGTACTTAGCCCACATCTATTTATCATCTACATTAATGATTTTTCTAGAGCAATCCGATCAATATCCAATGACTCTGTTTGCCGAAGATAGCATGTTAACGATTCCTTGACACCCTACAGGTCTTACGAGGTGTAGCAACTTCTTCGCTGGTATTAGTAGTAGAAGGCGACCTTCTCTTCTGGTCGCCGTCGAGTGGCGAGTCAGGCAGGGTTCCATCATCATCAGTAGACATCATTGGCAACACACTGAATTACACACATTGCCAACGGCATAATCCATTCACAAACAAAACACCGACAATATTCAATTTAGATTCATTAAACATTTAAATTTTCCAAAAGTATCTAGCATGCTGAATCCAGTATTTAAAAAAAAAAAAAAATTCTCTTATTTCTATTTTACCCATTTTTCAATTCATATTTACTTTAGTAAGCTGTAATATTTTTATAAACATCACCATCATCATCACTTCCATCAACACCATCACCGTTATCATTATTGCCACCATCATCACCATCATCGCCGTCATCATCGCCGTCATCATCACCGTCATCATCACCGTCATAATCACCGTCATAATCATCGTCATCACCATCATCATCACCATCGTCATCACCATCATCATCACCAATATCATCACCATCATCATCACCATCACCATCACCATCATCACCACCATTATCATCACCATCATCATCACCGCCATCATCACCATCATCACCATCAGTACCATCATCATCACCATCATCGCCGTCATCATCGCCGTCATCATCACCGTCATCATTACCGTCATCATCACCGTCATCATCACCGTCATAATCACCATCATCACCATCATTATCATTATTATCTCGCTCAATTTACCAATAAGTACAGCTAGTCCTTTAACTGATAATCCGACGTGTCTAATCGACTCAACCAACGTACAATGTGACACTCACGTGCCAGCTCAATTAACCGATGAGTACAATTAGAACGCCCCCTAAATTAACAATTCGACGTGTCTAATTAACTTAAACAACATCCAACGTGACACTCACGTGCCCGCTCAATTAACATCCAACGTGACACTCCCGTGCCCGCTCAATTAACATCCAACGTGACACTCCCGTGCCCGCTCAATTAACCATCCGACGTGTCTAATCGACTCAACCAACATCCAACGGGACACTCACGTGCCCGCTCAATTAACCGATGAGTACAATTAGAACGCCCCCTAATTAACCATCCGACGTGTCTAATCGACTCAACCAACATCTAACGGGACACTCCCGTGCCCGCTCAATTAACCGATGAGGACAATTAGAACGCCCCCTAATTAACCATCTGACGTGTCTAATCGACTCAACCAACATCCAACGGGACACTCCCGTGCCCGCTCAATTAACCGTTGAGTATAATAAGAACGCCCCCTAATTAACAATCCGACGTGTCCAACCAACGTCTAGCGAAACACTCAGGTGCTCGCCCAATTAACCGTTGAGTCAACTGGCACGCCCTCTAATGTATCCAATAAACTGACAACCAGTCGACCCATCCATTAGAAAATCAATATATTATTTTAACACACTTGAAACTTTATATTCTGTATGCTTGTTAGACTTTGTTTGAAACGTTTGTAAATATTAAAATCAAAACTTATATAGTTCAATGAATTTCAATAGTTTAATACTTTCTTATAGCACGCGCAACCGCAACATAAAAATAAAAATAAAATGTCAAACGTGTTATATGCTATCGGAGGGTGGCCCCGACCAAACACAAACACGCCCAACTCAAAAGCGTACGAAAGCATGCGCTAGGTTCTACCAGAGGGTAGCCTTGGCCAAGAACCCACGCACACCACCGCACACGAATGATCTTGATTTAAGCAGCACATCACCAGAGGGTTGCCCTGACCAGACACGCTGCACAAATCCAACACAATCATGTAACTTGCACGAGTCATGATCCAGTTCAATTTTCAAATAAATGTCAGTTACTTCTGATAAATTACTTTAGTGGACGCATATCAAGCATACCAAATATAGGAGAAAAAAAACAATCTATTAAAAGCTATCAACATACCCTTTGGGTTATCCCGCTTCTGAATTGTCAGTAAAACACCTTCTTCCGATTGAAACATCGTGTAATGGGCGCAAACTTCGTATAATATACATCCGACCAATGTCGGTACATCACAAACTATACAATAAATGTCGAGAATTTAGAGGTACTTTTATAACCTACTAGTTTAAACGCCAAGACCGAACTGAAGCCCGACTGCCAACACTCTACCGCGTTAACTTTCTTGTTTTCTTTTTAAGGTTGGCATCCATGCTTAGAGGCCACAGACAATTCTCATTCGCGGTAGTTTTGAAGTTGGCAGGTTGGCACCATCGATTGACACTGACAGTGTGAGTCAAAACGTTTCCAAAGGCAGTTTCACAAAACATAAGTCGAATGAGCACAATTCATTATTAAAATACATCAATATAAGTAAATTTAACTTATAAAAATAAGAAATCATGACAGTTGAATGTGTTTATTGTGATCTACAGCATTTTTTTTTTTTTTAATTTTGCACTTCCTTACATTAAAAGTTAGAAGGAGGGAGAAAATTATTTTTCTTTGTTTTACTTGGATAAATAAGTACCTATTGATTATTGTTACCAAACGAAGATTGTTTTTAGTTTGCTTAACTTTTAATTAAAGAGATCTTTAAAATGTAACCTAAAATGTGTTTTATTGAAAATCCTGAGATATCACGAGATTTGCAAAATCCGGCCACAATCCTGAGAAAAGTCAAAAAATCCTGAAATCTCAGGACAAATCCTGATATATAGTAACCCTACCTGTAGATGGCCAAATCAGAAATTATAAGGAATAGCGAAAAATGCTTAAAGGAGTCTCGGGCCCGATTTTGATGAAAACTAAAACTGCATCATTGGATTTTTGATAAGATCGTTTAAAAAACTAAAAAGAACCGACTTCAATGCCGCGCTATTAATTTCCAGTACCAATTTTGAGGTGTTTATCTCCATATCTCTGGAGATACTTATCAGACCTCGATAAAATTACCATGGTCCCACACTTGGGATATCTCCTTTCCAACAAAAAAAGAATAATCAAAATCGATTCATAAACGACGAAGTTATCCGCGAACATAAAAAAAAACATATATACGGTCGAATTGAGAAACTTCCTCCTTTTTAGGGTTCCGTAGTCCTGACAAGGAACCCTTATAGTTTCGTCATGTCCGTCTGTCTGTCTGTCCGAGGTTTTGCTAAGAGACCGTTTATACTAGAAAGCTGTAATTTTGTGGGGGTATGTAAATAAAATGACACCGACAAGGTGCTGAAATAATTTTTTTTAAATATTTTTTTTAGGGTAGCTCCCCTATATGAGAAGTGGGGATGAATTTTTTTTTCATCGTCTATCCCATCGTGTGGGGTATCGTTGAATAAGTCTTTTAAAATGATTTAAGGGTTGCTAATACCATTTTTCGAATGCTCCATTTACGAAATATTAAACTTTAAAGTGCAAATTTTTGTTCCAGTAGGGCGTCCCCCCCCCCCCTCTAAAAGCTAAACTACTGGCTTGAAAAATCTGGAAAAATTCGTGATAATAGCGCATTTCATGAACTTTAAAGGAAAATTATAGCGGTTAAGTTAGCTTTGTTAGTTTAGCAGTAATAGTCGTTGAACTTAGGTGTTGGATAATTTTGTACCAAATACAAAATCCTTTTCATAGTTTTCGAGTTATGATTTTTTTTTGCAAAATCATAACCTCACTTATTAAAAATTTAGAATCGTTTGGCACGAAAAAGGGAGGGTGAGGTGATGGGGGGGGGTAAGGGAGGGTCCCCCTTTTCTTTTCCCACCACTTTCATTACAAGGTAATGCATAGTTTTATAGTTATGCGTATTTTTGTAAAATCATAACCTCACTTTTTTTTAACACTGCTTGATCAATATCACTGTTTTGTTGGATGTTTAACAGACTTTTTGAGCTTTGCCGGCCGCTGCCGCGGCACGCTCGCTTCGCTCGCTCGGCTCGCGCGTTGTGTTGTCGCAGTTTCAACCTAACCTAATCTAGTTTTTTTTCTAGTGGGGTGTTCTTATTAATTTAGTAGTGGTAAATAATATTACTAAAACTTTTACTAAGTTATCTAGCCCTTGTAATTATTATTTGCGCTTTGTTTTTATGGTTTAGTATATTTTTAGGTTAGATTTTGTTTATATCGTTTTCTTGTAAAATATGTATTACCTTGTTAAAGAAATGGTATTGTTACAATCAGGGACCTAACCTCTACCCATCTCTATAACATTTTATATCAAATTCATGTCAAATGATTGTAAATTCAACCAATAATCCAAAATCAAACCCAACAAAAATAGGCATAACTCAAAAACTATGCATTACCTTGTAATGGGAGTGGTAGGGTAGTGAAGGGGGGACCCTCCCCTTCCCATTCCACCCCTCTACCCCCCCTTTTTCGTGCCAAACGATTCTAAATCCAACCCCCGACACGCACTTGGCCGGATTTTATTTTGTTTGAAGTCGGTTAGAAACATCCTCCTTTTTTTGTTTGAAGTCGGTTAAAAAATCAATATATCTAGCCAGTAATCGAGCCCATTGATTTAAAAAAAAAACACCCTGTATTAGGTAGGTAGGTATAACACCATTCGATAGTGCCGCTAATAAGGAACAAATTATAGGATGTAATGATGGTAAGGCAAACTTAAAGAAATAGCTAATTTATTAAAAAAATAATGTTTTATTTTTCTTAATCTTACGTTACCTACCTATATATAGTACTATATTACCTATATATAACCTCATAGTTTCTGATTTGGCCATCCAGGCCCAGTTGAAAAATTTAGCCTGTATATTATTATTATTTACGTTAAGGGTTTAGGTGCGACCCCGACAATCCCAACATAAAGCGGTCTGTCTGTACTGTATCCGTACCACAGAATAAATAATAGTACAAGTAACCGTACGTAGTACCTATCTTGTTGTTAATAGGTATAAATTATCTCTTTCAGTGCGACAAGCGAAGCCTTTTCAATCATAGATAATGTAAATTGCATGATATGTGGGATGCTAATTACAGTGCTCATAATAACTTTCATTTCACATTTGGTAGGTTATTTTAGTGATGGCTTGATTAATATATTATTTATCGGAAGAGATAACAACTACGGGGATAGTGACAGTAATCATAAGTTATTTACATGGTATAAATATACACACCGACTTCAAAAACAGCCAGCAGTACAGCAAGGCAAACAGCTACACTTCGAGCCATGATTTAATAACTTTCGTATCCACGATACACTTTCACGAGACGTCGAACTAAAAGCGTCGAGCGAGCGATACTGGCGCCTCTGCCGGCAGTTTGACATTGGCTTGGTCGTCCTAATGTTGCCAGGGGCGGAAAAAAATCTCAATAAAAATTTAATCTTAATCAAGCTTATAAATATTTAAAAATTGCAATATAGGCTTACTAAAGTAACCTTACTATTGAAATGTGAGATTAGATTTATTTTGCTCTTTTTAGGGTTCCGTACCTCAAAATGAAAAAAAAGGAACTCTTGTTAGATCACTTTCTTGTACGTCTGTCCGTCTGTCTGTCCGTGTGTCACCACCAATTTGTCAGGAACGAGCGGATCTAGCACGTTGGAATTTATACCAAATACTGCGGTTTACTGTCCCTATCAGGTGTATAAAAATTACGGTCATGAGTCAACACGATAAATGAATATGGGTAAATTTAGATTTTCGCAAGATAGATTTTGGCCGGTTTTTGTTCAAGTTTTGCCTCAGATTATGCTTTCGTTTTAATTCGTTTCGTTCGCTTCGCTTCGTTTCGTTTCGTCTCGTACCTATCGTCTCGTCTCGTCTCGTCTGGTCTCGTTTCGTTTCGTTTCGAAACACTTAATAATGTAGGTATGTTACTAACATTAAGTTTAAGTAAAATTAATTCAAGATTTTAACCCACACTTACGTTTCAGACCATAATAAATCTGCCTTCACATTATTTTTATCAACCCATAAACTCTCAACTAAACATTTTTTTCGATGGTGGCCACACTATAGTGCTGCGTGGTGCGTGTAGTGAGGGACGATCACGGACGAATTATTGATTTCTGAAGCTGACTCGTATAAAGCGCCGGACACACTGCCGCGGTATGCGGTTGGCGGTCAGCCTGTGGTCATGCCGCGGTCAGTTGTGTTGTGATGTATGAAAAACAATGCGATTGTCCATACATTTTCTTCGCAACATCTTGTGTAGAATGAAGTCCTTAGTGTGGTAACCCTTACCAATTTGACTGCAAAGTGTTAATAAATAACACTACAGCAGACTTCTCCTCCTTCTTCCCCTCCCATCCCCTCCCTACTTCTCCCCCAAGCCCCAACCAATAAAACGCGATCGACAGAAAACTTAAATTAATAGGGGATTAATTATATTTATATCATTAATATAGGAAGTTCCTATATTAATTATATGACACACGAGTTCCTATTAGGAAATCGTGTGCCAATTAATAAGCGGCAATAGCCCAAAGGTGTCGGACTGGCGATCGAGGGGTCGTGAGTTCGATCCCCACGCATTGTGAGTGACGTGAACCCACTCCAGACACAAGCATATTTAGCTTATTTTAATTTTAAAATTATCGTGAATTTGTAACATTATTATTTCGATCAAATTTTAGAAAATTCGACTAAAGGTACGTGAATTACAGCCGGTATATAACAATAATAATATTTAGCTTAGTTGGAGGGATTAACAAGAATACTAGTAATGTGCAATCCACTTCGCTAAATAAATAAAAAAGTAATTAAAATAAAAAAAAAGCTTTTTAATAAAAACCGTCAAAATCGGTTGAAAAATGCGACCTGTAGGCGAGAACAAACAGACAGATAAACATCTGGACCAAAGCATTTTTGGACTACTCGAAAAAGAAGTTAAACGCTTCGCTCGCTACGCTCGCTCGGTCAAATAGCAACCCGCGCCCCGGCTTCGCACGGGATGTATAGATATACTAGAAGTGCCCCGCGGCTTCGCTCGCGTTAAAGACTTCTTACATTTATTTTGTAAAAAAAATTCTATCGTAAAAGACATCAAGGAAATAAAAGCCAAATCGGTTCACCCGTTTTCAAGTTATTGCGTGACTAAGGGAAATAGGGATTCATATTTATAAAACCCGAAAAACTATATTGATTTTCAGACTTTTTTACCAAACATCTTGCAACACGTATATATTAATCTATAATATCTATAATAAGTTTATTTATATTTATATAATATACTAGAAGTGCCCCGCGGCTTCGCCCGCGTTAAAAACTTATTTTATTTACTTAAAACTTTTCTTTTGTAAAAACGTTTCTATCATTAAATACATCAAATAGGAATTAGCCAAATCGGTTCACCCGATCGGCCCACCCGAAAAACCGAAAAACCCAAATTTTCAGACTTTTTTATACCCCTATCCCATTTCAAAAAATTCTACAACACGTACTTTATATCATCTTATTTCGCCATACAAACTTTGAATCCCCGTTCCGTATCCGGGAGGAGTTTTTATTTTCTGAGCGGACACCTACGTCATAATAACTATCTGCATTCTACATTTCAGCGCAATTCGAAACAATATTGATTTTTAGACTGTGTGTTATACCCTAGTTTATCCTCTTAAGGTGGCATCTTGAAAAAGTCTGAAACTCGTATTTACTTATTTATTTACAGAAGTACTTGTGTGAAATGTCGAAAAAAATGACTATCCAAACTTTGAACCCCCGCTTCATCCCCTTAAAGAGTGAATTTTGAAAAATTCTTTCTTAGCGGATATCTAAATCAAAATAACTATCTGCATGCCGCCATTTCAGCGCAATCCGAAACAATATTGATTTCAGACTTTGTTACCCCATTTCACCCTCTTCACCCTTTTACGGGTAGAATTTCGAAAGAAAGAGCCTGAAACACGTATTTACTTACTTAAGTACTTGTGTTAAGTTTCAAATATAAAAGACTATCTAATCTTGTTTCTCCATACAAACTTTGAACCCCCCGTTTCATCCCCTTCAGGGGTGAATTTTGGAAAATCTCAGAGGGAACTTACTTCGTAATAACTATCTGCATGCCAAATTTCAGTGCAATCCGAAACAATATTGATTTTCACACTTTGTTACCCCATTTCACCCTCTTAGGGGTTTAATTAAAAAAAAACCTGAAACACATATTTACTTATTTTTTTACTGGAGCACTTGTATGAAGTTTCGTATAGAAAATCTATACAAATATTATAAAGAGAGAACATTTTTATTTTTGTATTTTTGTATTTTTGTATGTTTGTAATGATTTGGCTCAAAAACTACTGAACCGATTTAAAAAATTCTTTCACTAATACATAGAATGGACTTTCGGAATGAAAATAGGCTATATATTATCCCGTTTAAATCAAAGGTACATTCGTGGAGACCTAATTTGCAACCTAAGTCGGCAAAAAAACGGTCGAAAAAACACGTTTCTTACGAACGCTGCTTAATTGAAAATAGATAGAAGAATATTTTCCATGCAAAAGTTGTACAACTTAATAAGACCTAAAAACAAGTCCGCGACAGCATATGTCTATCTCTTAAGGTTGATTCACAGTAACCATTTTAATCTTAAAATTTTTGTTAAAAAATATTACATAAGTTCCAAGGCTATTTTCAAGTATATAGTATTAATCCTCATCCAAATAATTACGTTAATTAGCTTGGCCATATATAATAGATTAAAATTGTCCTTTACAGTATATAATTCAAATGAAAACTCTAGAAGATATCACGAATTTCACATACACGCATCGCAAAATTAATAAAATATTTGCAGTGAAATCACAGATTAGGTCATAGTTACTAGCTAAGAAAACTCTCGATGAAGACATCTATCAACAAAAAAAAAACGATCAATGATAAAAACAAAATCGGTTCACCCTGTTAGGTGCTAAGATGCTACAGACAGACACACAGATACACACGTTAAACGTATATTACCCCTACATTTTGCGTCGGGGAACGCGTAAGGTTACGGCGGCAGATGTCCTCCTTGATGGTACGAGTAAGTAAGCTACTTTTTGGTAGATTTAATGATCCCCCTACCTACCACTGTACGAAAACTCATGATTAATGAATGCACATAAAACTTTCATTGGTAGGTATATAGCTAGGATTAGAACCAACGACCGTCGGGTCAGAATCAAGGTAACTAACTATCCTTTACGCCAAAGGGCCGTCCAATATCACTACGTAAGAATTATAAAACAAAGTCCATCACTGCGTCCGTCTGTCTGTTTGCAATAATCTCAATAGCTACTGAACGGATTATCCTGCGGTTTTCACCAATAGCCAGAGTGTTTATGAGGAAGGTTTAGGTGCATACTTCGTTAAGGTTTTGTGTAAATTGGTTGAAATATGACGATGATTGTTAAATATGTTAATATTTTATATTCGATGCAACAAACTGATGCAAATTTTGTAGGCATATATGTTCTACCCGTGCGAAGCCGGGTCGGGCTGCTAGTACTATATAATCTTGTTTCTCTATACAAACTTTGAATCCCCGTTTCATCCCCTTAATGGGTGAATTTTAGAAAATCATTTCTCAGAGGGAACTAACGTCGTCATAACTATCTGCATGCCAAATTTCAGCACAATCCGAAACAATATTGATTTTCACACTTTGTTTTCACCGTCTTAAAGGTGGAATTTCAAAAAAGCCTGAAACACGTAATCGCTTATTTTTTGACTGAAGCGCTTGTGTGAAGAAGTGAAGTTCGAATAGAGAAGACTATCTAATCTTGCTTCTCCATACAAACTTTGAACCCCCATTTCATCCCCTAAAAGGGTGAACTTTAGAAAATCCTTTCTTAGTACACCTTTACGTACTAAGACAAATATACCCTCCAAATTTCAAGTCTCTAAGACCAGTGGTTTAGGCTGTGCGTTGTCTGTCAGTCAGTCAGTCAGACAGTATGTCAGGACAAAGATTCCTATATTATTAGATAGGTCACGGATAGATATTAGATACGACGGACAGCCCGTTGGCGTAAGTAAAGGATACATAACCTTGACTTCTCGTTTTCATGTTCGTAGTGAAAGCATAGAAAAGATAATAATACTACGTAACGTAGTATTATTATCTTTTCTATGACTACGTAGTGAAAGGCCTTCTACTATTCCGGCTGGGGTGGTACCACCAGCCGTGAAATGAAATTTTTCGGTTTGAATGGCAATGTGTCCAGTGAAATTACAGGGTATGCAAGACTTGACATATTTATGTCTCGAGGTAACAGGCGCAGTGCAGTGACTGGCAAAATGTTGGCCATCCAGAATTTTGCATGCCGCTGTATTTATCTGTAATAGGTAGACGTTATCGCTTACCATCAGGCGAGCGTCATGCTTGTACTGTTTTCTTTTATAATAAACTAGCAGCCCGCCCCGGCTTCGCACGGGTAGAAATTATATGCCTACAAAAATTGCATCAGTTTGTTGCATCGAATGTAAAATATTAACATATTTAACAATCATCGTCATATTTCAACCAATTTACACAAAACCTTAACAAAATATGCACCTAAATCTTCCTCATAAACACTCTGGCTATTGGTGAAAACCGAATGATAATCCGTTCAGTAGCTATTGAGATTATTGCAAACAGACAGACAGACGCAGAGCTATGCTCGGTGTTTCTCTGCGGGATCGAATCCGGAACGAAGTAATTCGCCAGAGAACTAAAGTGATCGACATAGCTCAACGGATAAGCAAACTGAAGTGGCAGTGGGCTGGTCATATCTGCCGTAGGACCGATAACCGTTGGGGCAGAATGGTTCTAGAGTGGAGACCGCGAATCGGTAAACGTAGCGTAGGACACCCTGTGACCGGGTGGATCGACAACATTCGCAAAGCGGTGGGCAGTGACTGGAAACAAAGAGCCGAAGATCGGACTCAGTGGCGTGACTTGGGAGAGGCCTATGTCTAGCAGTGGACTAATACCGGCTGATCATGATGATGATGAGATAGACGCAGTGATGGACTTTGTTTTATAATACTTACGTAGTGATATTGGACGGCCCTTTGGCGTAAAGGATAGTTACCCTTAATCTGACACGACGGTTCTAATCCTAGCTATATAAATGAAAGTTTTATGTGCATTCATGAATCATGGGTTTTCGTACAGAGGTAGTGGGATCATTGAATCTAACAAAACTGGCCAAGTGCAAGTCGGACTCGCACTCGTAGGGTTCCGTAACAGTGGAGTATTTTATAACTTTAATTTTTCGCCACCAAAAATTAACTTTGTTTGTCATAGTTTGTATGAGAAACAAAGTTATCTTTGCGGTCGCTATATCTCAAAAACTGCTGACTGTATCTCGTTCAAACAAATGTTTGATAAAAGTTTTTATTGAGATCTACAGAATATATTTTGTCTAGATTTTTCACTCCATTACTTTAAAAGTTAGAGGGGAGTGGGGGACACACATTTTACCACTTTAGACGCGTTTATCTTTCAACATGTACTTAAATATTAGTAAATGCTTCATAATATCCTTCTCAAATAAGCGCAACAAGGTCGTTAATGATTACACAATCGACGGACAAGTCCTAAATAGATCATGTGTCGCTAAAGATCTTGGCATCTTGTTTGATGACCAGCTCAGTTTCCGCCCTCATTACCAGCATATTATCACACGAGCCAATCAACTTCTCGGCTTCGTCTTCAGATCCACTAAAGGTTTTAAGAAGCCTCGCGCTCTTATCTATCTTTTCAATACCCTCGTGAGAAGCATTTTGGAATACGGCAGCCCTATTTGGACTCCGTATTACAAAGTACATGTTGATAACATCGAAAGAGTACAGAGGAAGTGTTTAAGAATGCTTTGTTATCGACTAAAGATAGGTCGCTCGAACCTTGACTATGAGATGAGGCTTTCTAAATTTAATGTACATTCGCTTGAGTTGCGTCGTCATTACTTTGATTTTGTTTATCTTTATAAGATCGTTCATTCCATCACAGATACCCCCAATTTACTATCAAACTTATCCCTTAACACTAAATACAGTGCACGCAGATCTAATATTACATCCTTGTTTGTTCTTAATGCTCACAGAAACAACATTTCCTACTTTAATCCACTTGTCCGTATGGCCCGCCAGTATAACGATAATTTCGTAAAATATCCTGAGCTTGACATATTTTATCCAAAATATAGTGTTTACATTAAAACTGTAAAAGATATCCTCTTCCCCAAACCAACTCGGACGACAGTGGCGCCGTCACGCCTCGTCTGTCTGAATGACCATATCATTTAAGATGTATATTATTTTAAGGTTTTTATTTTTCTATAATTGTATTAGCTACGAGCGCACACGTATGATTTATATATACTTTGTATAGCTGTAAGCACATGCTGTTGGATCACTATCCAGCTTTAAAAACAACTGTTCCTTCATTTTATAATGTTTTGATTGTGATCTGTTTTGTGCTTTTAATAAATAAATAAAAAAATAAATGATTGACTTTGAGAAAAAATGACTTTAGAAACCTCAATGTCATTTTTAAAGACCTATTCATAGACATTTATAGGTTTGAAGTTTTTTTTGTTTCACTTCTATGTATGGGATGCCCCCCTTAAACTTTTATATTCTCTATTTTTTATAAAAATCGGAAAGCGGTTCACACAATATATCTACCTACCAAGTTTCAATTCTGTAGTCTTTATAGTTTCGGAATAAAATGGCTGTGACATACGGACGGACGGACAGACACAGACAGACATGACGAATCTATAAGGGTTCCATTTTTTGCCATTCGGCTACGGAACCCTAAAAAGTAGCTTACCACCAAGGAGAATATCTGCCGCCGTAACCTTACGGCGTTCCCCGACGCAAAATAGGGGTATTATACGTTTAACGTGTGTATCTGTGTGTCTGTCTGTAGCATCTTAGGACCCAACCGGTTGAACCGATTTTGATTTTACTATTGATAGTTTTTTTTTTTTGTTTGATAGATGTCTTCATCAAGAGTGTCCTTAGCTTTGATTCATGAAAATTCGTTCAATCGTTATAAAGCTATGAGCTTTTTTCTAGTTGATTGCGCTATGAAATCTACTTGCATAGGTCTGATCAATTCGAAAATCTTCTTCAACGATATTGTAAGAACATGGAAGCATTGACCTAATGCTGGGACATCCCCTGGACTCTACAGAATACTCAAATCCTCACCAACTTACAGCTCAGATTTTAAATGTCGTGTTTAGAGTCATTGGAATGCTTTTAATGAAAAGATTATATACATAGATCAGTCGGGGGGTTCAAAATATTATATTATTATATACATAGATCATTATTATTTTATACAATAGATCATATTATTATACTACATTCACTTCAAATTGATTGTAATCGGTGGGGATCTACAGAATAGCTAAGCCTATAATAATATTTTAGTAGTAACTATGACCTAATCTGTGGTTTCACTGCAAATATTTTATTAATTTTGCGATGCGTGTATGTGAAATCCGTGATATCTTCTAGAGTTTTTATTTGAATTATATACTGTAAAGGACAATTTAAATCTATAATATGTGGCCAAGCTAATTAACGTAATAATTTGGATAAGGATTGATACTATATACTTGAAAATAGCCTTGGAAGTTATGTCATATATTTTAACAAAAAATTAAAGATTAAAATGGTTCCTGTGAGTCAACCTTAAGAGATAGACATATGCTGTCGCGGACTTTTTTGTAGGTTTTATTAAGTTGTACAACTCTTGCATAGAAAATATTCTTCCATCTATTTTCAATTGAGCAGCGTTCGTAAGTAACGTGTTTTTTCGACCGTTTTTTTTTTCGACTTAGGTTGCAAATTAGGTCTCCACGAATGTACCTTTGATTTAAACGTGATAATATATATTATTGCCTATTTTCATTTCGAAAGTCCATTCTATGTATTAGTGAAAGAATTTTTGAAATCGGTCCAGTAGTTTTTGAGCCAAATCATTACAAACATACAAAAATACACATGTTCTCTCTTTATAATATTAGTATAGATAAACTGGCCAGGTACTAGTCGGACTCGCTCTAGTAGGGTTCCGTAATACAGTAGAGTGATTTCATAACTATCATTTTTCGCCAGCAAAAAAATCTTGGTTTTTCATAGTATTTGTATGAAAAACAAAGTTATATACTTATGCGGTTTTGTAAATTTGATATATCTCTAAAAATGCTGACTATGCCTCGTATGTGTTGTGTTTCTGTCTAGTGAGATCTACAGCATAATATGTTTTTTTTAGATTTTTCACTCCCTTATCTTTAAAGTTAGAGGGGGGGGGGACACACATTTTACCACTTTAGAAGTTTAGAAGTTAACAAACTACTTTGAAAAAAAAAAACAAATTGTTTTAGGAACATAAATGTCATTTTTAAAGACCTATCTATAAACACCCCGCAGGCATAGGTTGGAAGAATTTTTTTTTGTTTCAGTTCCATGTATGGGGACTTGGGGAGCCCCCCCTTATCTTTTCTTTTCTTTGAATTTTGTATAAAAATCGAAAAGCAATTCTCAGAATACTTTACGGAATCCTAAAAGCCGTGCACCAATGGATTTTTAGGCCCCGACGCACAAAGAAGGGGTGTTATAAGTTTGACGTGTGTATCTGTATAACTGTGAATCTGTGTGTTTGTCTGTGGCATGGCATCGTAGGGTCCAATCGGATGAACCGATTTTGATTTTTTAGGGTTCCGTACCCAAAGGGTAAAACGGGACCCTATTACTAAGACTCCGCTGTCCGTCTGTCTATCTGTCTGTCTGTCTATCTGTCTGTCTATCTGTCTGTCTGTCTGTCAGTCTGTCTGTCCGTCTGTCACCAGGCTGCATCTCATGAACCGTGATAGTTAGACAGTTGAAATTTTCACAGATGATGTATTTCTGTTGCCGCTATAACAACAAATACTAAAAACAGATAAAGTTAAAAATAATAGAGGGTCCCCATACAAGAAACGTGTTTTTTTCGGCATTTCACGCCATCTATGAACGCTTAGTTAGGTAAACGTCCCATAGATGGCGTTATATTGAAATGTCGATCCCTAACATCTTTGTTAGACGTTAGATGGCGTTATAAGAAATAACATGTTTATTAATTATTATTTTTTGCTGGCGAAAAATGATAGTGGTATTTTTTGCTCGATCTTATAAAATACTATAGTATGGTACGGAACCCTACGAGTGCGAGTCCGACTTGCACTTGGCCACTTTATTTTAGTAGATGTCTATAAAGACAATTTTATATTATCGGGAGTGTGTTTTGATTCTTAAAAAAACAGTTTAGCCGTTTTCAAACTATAAGCTTTGAGGTTTCCGTAGCGGAATGGCAAAAATGGAACCCTTATAGATTCATCATGTCTGTCTGTCTGTCTGTCCGCCCGTCCGTGCAAAAAAAAACATTTGATCGCGGCGAATTGGCGGCAAAATTACTGAAACTATTTTTATTATTGTGAATACAGTTTAGTGGAGCGCCATAAGATTTATACCTCGGAATCCAGGGACGATCAATGAATCTTTGTATAAACTTTTGAAATGTGTTTTTAACAATGCATAAAAATATGTATTTTTTTTTATGCGCTTTTTAGATAAAGGTAATTTTAGGGGTTTCATTATCCTAAAAACTATAACAATTCTAGCATAGAATTGTGTCATTTAAATTAGTGACTATTTAAAAGGCAATAGCTAATTTTTAACCGACTTCACAAAAGAGGAGGAGGTTCTCAATTCGTCTGTATGTTTTTTTTTGTGTGTATGTTACGCGATTACTCCGTCAATTGTGAACGGATTCAAATGATTTTTTTTAAATGGTAGGGTACGTTTCCGAAGTGGTCCCATTTTAATTTTATCGAGATCTGTTTAGTATCTTCAGAGATATGGAGATAAATATCTCAAACATAGGAGAATGTACTGGTTTTAGAAGAAGAGTCCCAAGAAGATTATACACAATGGAGGTTGCTATTGCATATACTTTTGAAAACTAAAAAACCTTGAATAAGCCAAGTTTAATAGGTAGTAAATAGATACTGCCTACCTTACATGTATCTACCTACTTACTACTACTACATACATAATATCTATCTACTATCCAATAGACTTGGCTGGCACCGACTTCAAATAGATAAGTGGGTAGCGCTTATAATAATTATATTAAGTAATTTATTTTTCGCTTTTGAGTGCCTGTTTGTGGTAATGAAGTCGGTTTTTTTTTTGAAAAAGATTTTATTAGACACTTCCGCTACTGCGGTTTCCGGTCAGTCTGAGCGTGTTATGTTCATACATGTTTATAATATAAGTGTTTGTGAAGTGTGAAATATTCTTAGTATTGTACAAAACGAAGTATGGCGTGGATTGTAGATTTTACAGTTACTGTAATAGAATGTTTATGGAATAAGTATTAAAATGGACTTCCGGTGCAGTCGGTGCAGTAGTATAAAAAGCCCATTGTTCGGCTCGAGACGGGACTCTGGGCGGGACTGCCGTACCGAGCGGAACAATCGGCAATTGCAAAGCTAAGTACCTTTTGATATTTAGTGTGTAATTTACTGTATTTATAATATAATCCACGTAATGTGATGTGATATTATTGTGTAATATTACTTGAGTCTTTGGACTATTGTTGTGAGACGAGATAGTTAAGGTTTATAATGTTATACCTACATTGTTAAAGGTAAGGTAAAGGTAAAGGTAAAGGATAAAGAAAAATAATGATAGCACTTGAGTTTCTTGCCCTTCTTCTCAAGTGTTTAGGTTTCCGAACGGGCGGTAGATGCATTTATAATAAATAATAATGAGTAACAAGTACGTACCTGTGTTTTCTTGTGTTATTTGGAACCTTAATAATATAAAGTACAGATAAGCATTAAGCTGCCAACCGTAGTGTCAGAGCTATAGTAGCTATCCATATTATCTGATGATAAGTATTACTTGCAGTTACGATTGAATTAATGTTAGGACAAATAAGAAAGGACAGCGTCTGATGGTAAGCTGTCCTTATTATTAAGTTACATGGTTGTTAGAAATATCCAAATTCTGACACGCTCTTAATTTTTACCCGACTGCGCGACGCAAAGGAGAGTTAATGTGTTTATCAGTCTATATATGTATGTATGTTTGTTCCTTTGTGGCACACTAGAGACCAAACGCGTGGGCCGAATTTGTTAATTGGCACGTCAATAGATTCGCCATGCTAGCGCGAGTGTCAACAAAAATATAAAAAATTAAAAATTTAAAATGCCGGATTTCGGACGCCAAAATTTGAGGTACAAAAAAATTTTTTTTTTCGAAACCTATTGAGTGGGGTATCGAATTAAAGGTCTCAAAATGGAGATTCAAAATATATTTATAACAAATAATTTATGATCGTACAAATCGAAAAAAAAACGATTTTACATGCCGCGTTAATCACTTTCAGTAACAAGTTTGCGGTGCTTATTTCTGAAGTTACTTATCAGATCTCAATAAAATTACAATGAGACCAAACGAAAATCATATTAACTGAAACTTTAACAGATGGGACACATTAATGGCTTAACGAATGGGGATTAATGTGTCCCGACTGTTAAAGTCTCTATATTCCATATAACAATGTATAATTTATTTTATGAGTGTATCGACCGAGAAAGAATTTAAATGGTATAGTTTTTTGATATCCCTAAACAGAAGTCTAAACTACTAGACTTACTTGTTTTTTTCTTTTCAGTTCGTTTTTTAACACTGCACTTTTTGGGCAGTCGGGTTTTTTTATTTTTTTATTTAATATTTATTTTACACTTTTTAGTTAAGTAAAGGACGGCAAATTCCGTAATCTTCTCATTTCATTTAGAGAGTTGATGTCATGTGGATTATTGAGTAGTTTCCGGGGATCTAAACTACTTATTACTAGTCCATCTATATAATTAATGGTATACAATAAAGAGTTTTGTATTTGTATTGTAAGTATAATAATTAAAGATAATTTTCATAATATAATATAATTTCGTACTTTTCAAAAATGTATATAGTATTTTATTTATTATCATCATATATGTATAATTATAAAAAAAAAGGTTGGTGGAAGAAGCGAAAGAGGTATGTCAGGATTGTAGCATGTGAAAAGAAGTAGTATCTGCCTACCCCAACGGGAAAAAGGCGTGATTGTATGTATGTATGTATATTATATAATATATTATTTCGTTTCACTGCATAGACTTATTTAATTTAACTATTTATTTGTTTTGTCATCTAGGTATTCATTGAGCGTAAAATACGCTTTGTTAATTAGTAACTCCTTCTATCCTGTTCTATACATTATACTTGTAAAACAGTCGGGAAGCTTATAAAATATCTTCTTGCTTATCAAAAAATTTTTTTTTTCGAAACCTATCGAGTGGGTTATCGAATTAAAGGTCTCAAAATGGAGATTCCAAATATATTTATAACAAATAATTTATGATCGTACAAATCGAAAAAAAAACGATTTTACATGCCGCGTTAATCACTTTCAGTAACAAGTTTGCGGTGCTTATCTCTGAAGTTACTTATCAGATCTCAATAAAATTACAATGAGACCAAACGAAAATCATATAAACTGAAACAAAAAAGAATTTTCCAAATCGGTTAAGAATTGATGGAGTTCTGAGGTAACAAACAACCTCTTCCTTTTGGTATAGTCGTTTAATAGTACAACTGTAAAGTAAGTAAGCTTAAAAAGCAATACCCTATCTATTACACGCATTTCGGTTTTTTGTTCTTTTTTACATAATTGTAATAACGGTCATAGTTATATATATTTTGTGAAGATTTCAAGTCTCTATCTATTATTAGTTTACAAGTTCAAGCACAAAACGCCGAAAAATACACGTTACTTGTATGTAGACCACACTGTGATGTAGACCCCCTTTAATATTTAATTTTATTTTGTTTTTAGTATTTGTTGTTAAATCCCCCATTGTAATACATACTTAGTAGTGTAGACGCACAAAACCTTATATTTGCCAAAAAAATGCGTAAGCATATTAGTAAATATAATAGTACTGGAATCCTGCTGGCCCCATTTCATAAACAATAAAATATTAACGCTAACGTCAATATATATATTAGAAATGTGCAAATTGGTACGTATATATACCAATTTCTATTCTAGAAAAAGAGATGGTTCTAGAGGAGACAAAACAAAGTTAAAACATAACCTGATTCATCCCAGCTCAAGCTGAAAATACACAGTTCCGGTACACATGCGATGGCGGTAAAGTCAAAGTCAAAGCATTTATTCAGTAAGTAGGTAGTATTAATATACGCACTTATATACGTCTCAAATCATAAAATAAATCATAATTGATGAAAAGTAAACATAGCAAAAGCAAGATATTTTATAAGCTCCCCGACTGTTTTACAAGTATAAAGTATAGAACAGGATAGAAGGAGTTACTAATTAACAAAGCGTATTTTACGCTCAATGAATACCTAGATGACAAAACAAATAAATAGTTAAATTAAATAAGTCTATGCAGTGAAACGAAATAATATATTATATAATATACATACATACATACAATCACGCCTTTTTCCCGTTGGGGTAGGCAGATACTACTTCTTTTCACATGCTACAATCCTGACATACCTCTTTCGCTTCTTCCACCAACCTTTTTTTTTATAATTATACATATATTATGATAATAAATAAAATACTATATACATTTTTGAAAAGTACGAATTTATATTATATTATGAAAATTATCTTTAATTATTATACTTACAATACAAATACAAAACTCTTTATTGTATACCATTAATTATATAGATGGACTAGTACCGGACCGGAAACTACTCAATAATCCACATGACATCAACTCTCTAAATGAAATGAGAAGATTACGGAATTTGCCGTCCTTTACTTAACTAAAAAGTGTAAAATAAAACATTAAATTAAAAAATCAAAAAACCCGACTGCGCAAAAAGTGAAGTGTTAAAAAACGAACTGAAAAGAAAAAAACAAGTAAGTCTAGTAGTTTAGACTTCTGTTTAGGAATATCAAAAAACTATACCATTTAAATTCTTTCTCGGTCGATACACTCATAAAATAAATTATACATTGTTATATGGAATATTGAGACTTTAACAGTCGGGACACATGAATCCCCATTCGTTAAGCCATTAACGTGTCCCGACTGTTAAAGTCTCTACATTCCATATAACAATGTATAATTTATTTTATGAGTGTATCGACCGAGAAAGAATTTAAATGGTATAGTTTTTTGATATCCCTAAACAGAAGTCTAAACTACTAGACTTACTTGTTTTTTTCTTTTCAGTTCGTTTTTTAACACTTCACTTTTTGCGCAGTCGGGTTTTTTTGATTTTTTAATTTAATGCTTTATTTAATTAAGTATTTTAAAAAATCATTATTTATTTTCAGAGTTTTCTTTTAGTTTTATTAGTTTAAAGTTATATTTTGAAAAGGAGAACTATTACAAACTTGTCCTTGGGCCTCAAAGGACTGCAGGTATAAAGGTGAGGGGTGGGGGGAATTATAGAAGGGACAACAGCAGCTGTTGACGCGGTCCCTAACAGATTACTACACGTGGCAACTAGCTAGGCTAAATACTTAAAGCAATTTTTGTGCGTCTTGAAAAAAATAGTTCGAACTTTTATTCCTTGGCTATTTATGTATATTTAATATTGTGAAGTTATACTCATATTATACACTCGCCCGCAAAAATAAAGGGTCACCTAGAACGCTGAATAACTTTGAAACCACACATGCTAAATCTTTAAATTAATAAAACCGGCCAAGTGCTTTTCGGGCCACGCGCAGTGTAGGGTTCCGTAGAAGCCCGTTATTCAATGCAAGTTTTTACCCGTTATAATCAAGCTAGTTGCTTCGCCTTTGTCACCTTAAAGGATTTATTCTAAGGATTTTGTATTTGGTACAAAATTATCCAACACCCAAGTTTAACGACTATTACTGCTAAACTAATAAAGTTATCTTAACCGCTATAATTTTCCTTTAAAGTTCATGTAATGCGCTATTATCGCGATTTTTTCCAGATTTTTCAAGCAAGCAGTTTAGCTTTTAGAGGGGGGGGGGGGGCGCCCTACTGGAACAAACATTTGCACTTTAAAGTTCAATATTTCGTAAATAGAGTATTACCTTAAATCATTTTAAAAGACCTATTCAACGATACCCCTCACGATGGGATAGACGACGAAACAAAAATTCAGACAGACAGACAGACAGACGGACGGACAAGACGAAACTATAAGACTTCCTTGTCACCACTACGGAACCCTAAAAAATACTATAGTACCTTACCTTGTGTTGCCTTCATGGGTTCTTCTCAAGGTTTTTACGCGATCAGGCATACCTACTAAAGACTAAGTTCCTGAAGCGGTGTTGAGGTAAATTCGCCCATTCTTCAATAAGGGCCTGTTATCTTACGGCACTCCACTATAGTCAATTTTAATTTGTTTATGTTAACTTTACCTATTATATTATAGTTCATTGTTCAAAATAAATTCCATTGGTGATCAAGACATTTTAGATGAAATACAAGAAACTGCAGAAGCTATCATTAAAAATTGTTTACCATCGCTATTGAGGGACATATTATAAGGTATGTACACATTGATAAATAAACTGGCCAAATGCGAGTCGGACTCGAACACGTAGGGTTCCAATTGAACAAAATTTGCCGGAAAAATTATGTATCTACATAGTTTTAACATCGATATTAATTATAAATACCGTGTCAATACTAAACATGCTTATTGACTACAACGCCGTCTAACGAATGTCGAACGAACTTCTAACACCCACCATGTGAACGTTAACACAAAGGTCAGTGACCTTTTTGTTGGTTACCATCGTTCATAGCTGGCGCTATAGTAAAAACACGTTTTTTGTATGGGGACCCCCTTTCATTTTTAACTTTGTTCTGTTTTTAGTATTTGTTGTTATAGCGGCAACAGAAATACATCATCTGTGAAAATTTCAAGCGTCTAACTATCACGGTTCATGAGATACAGCCTGGTGACAGACGGACAGACAGACAGACAGACGGACAGCGGAGCCTCAGTAATAGGGTTCCGTTGGTACCCTTTGGGTTCGGAACCCTAAAAACCAAGATACGGGACGCCACTCCTCGATGTGGACCGCATGAATTAGGTTCGCGAACATAATATAAATAGGCGGCATTAGCCAAATGAATAGGGTGTCGGACTGGCGATCGAGAGGTCGTGAGTTCGATCCCCACCCCACCCATTGCACTATTGACGTGAACCTACACCAGACACAAGCATATTTAGCTTAGTTGGAGAGGTTAACAAGAATACTAGTAATGTGCAACCCACATTACGAGTAATCTTTTATTAAAAAAAAAAAAATAATCGACCTTAGTCACAATCGAATTGGCGTTTGTGTTGCACGTGCACAATAACATTGTAATTATGCCAGATCTCAATTAATAATTAGCGACAATGCCTTCCTGCGCACTAATAGCTCGAAAAACAAAAACTATGCACATGGCTATTTTTCACTCGTAAGTAATTCAAAATTAATAATTTTCTTTAAAGTTCTTTCGATTTTATTTTCTTCATTTGTAGAAAGAAATAGAAATATACATTTGGATGAGTGCGAAGAGACAAGCATCGGAACATGTGGTCTAAGATTAAACACATTTGTCATGCAGAAACGCCACTGCCTCTAATGACGTAACCTGATTTTTTTTGTAAATAAATAATAGTTTAAAAAGACTAAAAAAAAATACGCTTATATAGAAAATCCAACTAAAAAATAAAAAATAAATGTTATAAATTTGAATTAAAAATAGTGTAAGAAAAAATGATTTTATTGTAAAAAAAGCGTGGGGTGCATGGTATCAATAGTTCCAAATATTTTATGAACAGATATGACTAGAAGGGTTATTTTGATAATATCCTGAAAAGCACCCCACGCTTTTTACAATAAAATCATTTTTTCTTACACTATTTTTAATTCAAATGTATTAAAATTTATTTTCTATTTTTTAGTTGGATTTTCTATAAAAGCGTATTTTTTTAGTTTTTTTAAACTATTATTTATTTTTCATTTTTTAGTCGAGTTTTTTATTTTTTTTATATTTTTTTATTTTTATTTATTGTCATCGGTCCTTAATAAGTATGCCAAATTTCGAGTTAATCCGACGTTTTGAAGGGGGTTAAAATCATGTTCAAAGATTCCGTTACATACTAACATACAAACATACATACGTCTGAAGCTAATAAAAGCGTATTAAAAATAGTATAATTATTATAATCCTAATGTCATCAGTGTTGACTTAATAGGACATAAAAACTGTCAGGGTCATAAAAAGTCGTACAAAAATTCCGCGCTCGTTTCGCTCGCGCAGTGATAGCGCTCGCTACGCTCGCGCAAGCATTAATTTTATCAACTTTCAAGGTAATATTGCAGCAACTTTTGTATATTAATAACCACATGCATCAAAACAAGTCATACATTTAAACAGTACAACCTTCAATTATCATAATGATTATTAACCTTAAAATAAGTGGATATCACGTTTTACCTGAGTGTCATCGGTGTTGACTTAGTAGGTCATAAAAACTGTCAGGGTCATAAAAAGTCGTAAAAAATTTTCGCAGTAATAACGCTATAATATAGCGTATAATAGCATGTTTCAACAGGCTCATACATTAGACTGACTTAAATACTTAAACAGCAAAACTTGGTAAACCTTGGTTAGGTTTACCAAGTAATTATTAATGACTTTAACAATATCGAGTTCGACCTAAGAGTCATCTATAGTGAGTTGATTATTAGGTCGTAAATTTTTCAGGGTCATAAAAAGTCATAAAAAATGGTAGCTCGCGCAATGATAGCTCTCGCTGCGCTCGCGCAGCTATTTACCTTATTTTCTTTGTAAGAAATGTTTCAGGAACTTTTGTGTTGAGTCAAACGTTTAAACAGCACAACTTCGTATACCTAACCAAAATGATTAATTTTATTTAGACTTTAAGGCTTAGGGTCATCTATGGTGACTTGGCCTAAGAGATCATCGATCTTGACCTCAAAGGTCATAAAGACTCAAATAACGCGGGCGAAGCCGCGGGTAACAGCTAGTTATACATATATCCGCCTTCGCGTACATCGGTGTTCATTGTGTACAGATTTTACATATTTATCATAATATGTCCCATTACGTTAATCGATGCGCCTGCTTAGTGCATACTATTAAATAAACTGGCAAGTGCGGACTCGCACACGTAGGATTCCGATTGACAAATATTTTTTTTATGTTTTATGGCATAAAATGCTTAGAAGGTCAGTTGGGCACAACGGTATATACGTAGAATTTATATTCTCTTTGAACGGTATCACGTAAGCTAAGACACACATCATAAAAACGGAGTGTGAGTTTAAAAAAATAATTAAACGTTTGTTAGTCTGATACGTTTTCTATTTAGTTTATTTTGGTGAAATTACTACAAAAGTAAAACCCAATATTTATGAAAATGTAAATTTCTGAAAAATCGTGAATTTATAGAAACCGTACCTTCAGTAACTTCAGTACCTTATTTTTAAATACGTTACGTTACGTTATTATGTTATCGTTCTTATGGTTCCATACCCAAAGGGTAAAACGGGACCCTATTACTAAGACTCCGCTGTCCGTCTGTCTGTCTGTCTGTCTGTCCGACTGTCTTCAGGCTGTATCTCAATAACCGTTTTTTTATTATTGCGAACTGTGCAAGCCTTTGGCCGCTATCTCACCTGATGGTAAGTGACGATGCGGTCGAGGATGGAGCACGCTTGCTCAGTAAAAACCTATTCACTCTAGACTTTAACGCTCCAAGGTTGTATTTAAGTGGAAAAACAGACGCCGGCAATCATTCCATTTCTTAGCAGTTCTTACAATAAAAGAGGCACCGAAACGCTTAGTTCTTATAGGTGGAATGTTCACCATAAATGGATGTCGACCTGCAGTACGTCTGGTTGTACGGTTAAAGAATGGCGACGGCGGAATCAGATCGTGCAGTTCTAGGGCACATTCGCCAAAGTGTAATCTGTAAAATATAGACAGGCTCGCAACTTCACGCCGATGAGCTAGACATAGCAGTTTTGAACCCACCGGTTTTTCATCATCGATCATCTTTTTTGCTCATCTTTCGATTGAGTCCAAAGCCTCAAGTTGGTATTTAGCAGATCCATCCCAAAGGTGGCAGCAGTACTCCATACACGACTGGACTTGCGCTTGATACAAATTCAGAAGCTGTCCCGGTGTGAAGTACCGCCTGACTTTGGACAGAATGCCAAGCTTTTCTGCAGCAATTTTTGGTTTAGACTCAATATATGAACCAAAGTTCAAGTTGGACGAGAGTTCTACTCCTAAAAGCTCAAGGTGATTACCAACCGTTATGGATACACCTTGAAATGTAGGGGACAATGGGAAAGGGGTTTTCTTGGTGGAAAATAAACAAGCCTGCGTTTTAGAAGCATTAAACCTGACCAAGTTGGCGGCTCCCCAATCGGACACGGTCTGCAGGCTCAAGTTTAAACGCTCCAACATGGACTCTCTCTGTGATTGCGTATCACCACTAGTTGCACGAGCACCGGACGTATATCTCTCAACTACAGTACTGTCGTCTGCATACCCAAAGATTCCAGGTTTGAGCAGATCGTTTATGTGCAGTAGGAAAAGAGTAGCTGAGAGCACGATCCCTGAGGAACACCGGCATTTATGCCAAGTTGATCGGAAGAGACTCCATCTAGAACAACTGGTATCGACCGTTCTTTCAGAAAGTCGGATATCCAGGTGCACATACTTTCTGGTAACCCGTAGGAGGGAAGCTTAGCTAGGAGACATTTGTGCCATACCCTATCAAATGCCTTCGAGATGTCGAGAGAGACTGCTAAAGTTTCACCGTACTTTGGAGCACAGGTCTTAAGCACAATTGCAGGAATACCGTCTGGACCACTAGCTTTGTTAACATCCGGTGCACGGAGCGTTTTTAAAACTTCCTTCTGTCGTATGCGGATCTCGGGCATGATAACCCCGCAGTGAGGAAGACAAGAAGGTGTTTCGGCAGCTGTGCTAAGTTGAGATGCTTCAGCAAATTGAGTGGCAAACAGGTTAGCCTTTTCAAGTGCTGAGTTGTCCGTCGGGTTTCATCAAAGGAGGAAGCGAGGGGCGGCAAAAGTTAGCTTCAACTGCTTTAGCCAAGGACCAAAAAGGTTTACTGCCAGCTGGATGTGATGCCAATTTAGTCCCTATTCGCGTTACGTGGTTGAAGTAAGCTTTTTGTTAACTACTTCTTGCAAGTTTTACTGGTAGTATCAAATGCTTTCTTCTTGAAATTT